>CANTFL010001407.1:0-604161 GCA_947650285.1 Hyaloperonospora brassicae
ATCCACGGCTAGGATCGCGAACCGCCAGTAAGATCGCGATCCGCTAGTAGGATCGCGATCCACGGCTAGGATCACGATCCGCCAGTAAGATCGCGGTCCGCTAGTAGGATCGCGATCCGCTCGTAGGATCGTGGGGACATCTTGGGTGGGCCACAAGAAAGACACAACGGTTGATATACTGGGTGTGGACCACACAAATGTGAGGGGGCGATCTTCCTGGAAAGGCGACGCGTGGCATCTGGTTAGGACATACGGATAGGCATAGGGGTAGGGTTTTAGGATTGATTGGATAACATTAAACAGAGTTCAAATTACTTCACAAGGCACACGTTATCTCTTCCGGGTTGGATTTTTTTGGCCCCCCGTTGAACAAAGAGTAACAGTACACGTCTACGCAAGTGTGACACCTGGATTGTTTTGGCCAGGTGTATTCAAGAACCCTCAAGTAACATCAACTGCGATCGGACGCAGCAAGACAAGTAAAGGCAAGGCGCAAGATCGCGAGACGGCTCAAGTGGTCAGAAGGCTCGCGGATCAAGCAACCATACAGTGGACAAGGCGATTTCGTTGAGATCAGGGTTACTCAAGTCAGTACCCACAAGTACCCCGTGATCGCGTGAAGATTTCCGCACGATTACACCCCCATCCCCAACACGGTCAAGTTTTCTTTTGAGAAGAGTCCACCTGGAAGAGTGCAACCCGCCCTACCGACGGGTACACAAGGTGAGGAAAGCTATCAAGAACACGGGATCGGAGTACCCCTCCGTTAGTCGGTCGTCCGGGCGCCAGTGGAGAGTTGGGATCGACTCATAATTTGAGCGATCGCCACTCCACCACAGTTTAACCATTTGAGTGACATCGAATGGAGTGCGGTAGAACGAATGAGTTCTACCGTAGGCGAGTTTGCCATTAGCGCCATCTTGGAGTCTCTAGACAGAGACTAACAACATGCCGCTATAGCTAAGTTCATTCAACATGGGCTTGTCGCCGAAAGGGGGAAAGTAGCCTTGCTTCACCAGCAAGGCTCTCAACAGTCCGAGAAATTGAGAGAACTCGGTGCTCAACAGACAGAGCTGTTGAGACATCAGCAATTCCATGCTGCTGTATGAGGGACGGCACATGCGCGTCGTCCCGAAGTCATGAAAGTTGACATCTCCAAATACAGTGGAGTCCCGGAGGACTCCCTGTTACTATGGTTTGCCGAACTCGACAGAGCCTTAAGGGCTCGTCGAGTCGAAGATGAGCAAATGAAACTCACATTTGCTCAGACCCACTTGGCAGGGCGTGCCAAAACTTGGTCCCTGGGGCTCGAGAGTAGCGACCCACATGTGTTTAGGTCGCTAGATGACTTAAAGTCCCGGCTCAGACAAACGTTTGAGCCGCCACGAGCTGAGTTCAGGTATCGTTCTGAGCTCCTGATACTCAAGCAGGGTAAGTGTGATGTGCACGCTTACGCACCACATATACGACTCCTAGCCAGTAGTATAACTGCCAACCCAGTTCATGAACACACGTTGATTACGGTGTTCATGCAAGGGCTCGCAGAAGGGCCCGTCAGGAGCCACCTGTTCCGCCTTAAGCCGAATACGCTGTAAGATGCAATATCAGCCGCGGAACAAGAAGACTTTAGCATGAGACAAGCTCATGCTAGCTCAGACTCTTATCGTCCACCGAGAATACAAGAGATCGGAGGTCCAGAACCAATGGACCTCTGCTATGTTGATGCGAGAGACCTCGCTCTTCAAACAACAAGCGATTGCGGAGGTGCAATCGCTGTCAGAAGTTAGGGCACTACGCTTACGAGTGTAGTGCTCCACGCCCAGTACCAAACAGTACTGAGCGAAATGGACGACCATTCGCCAAGAATGGCAATGGGCGTGAATCCAGCGCTGTTGCGAAGCCGCAACAGCGAGACGGACCATCAAAAAATGGTCGGGGTCAGTAGGGGCGGAGCGCCCTACTGATCCAGCAACCTCAAGAGAATTTGCAAATCTCTTGACGAAAGTTGCTCCAGACACACAATCATTGTGGGTCTCTGCACCTGGTGATGACGTTTCGCTCATCACCTTGAAGTTGGAAGCGACGAATGATTTATCGCTTCGTGCCGTAGTAGACTGTGGGGCGTCGAGCAACTTTGTTCGTCGCCAGTCGCTAGAGGGTCGTAGGCTCAAGTTCGTTTAGCGCGACATTCTCCTCACGAGGATGACAGTGCGCCTTCCAACAGGCGTATCGATTACCGCTAAGAAACATGTAGTAGGAATCCACTACACGTTAGAGGGCGAACAGTACGATAATGACTTCATCGTACTAGATCTGGATGACAAATTTGATGTCATCCTGGGATTACCTTGGCTCAGGAAGTACGAGCCACGGGTGAGCTGGCAGCATCGATCCGTGAAGATGCCTGCCACTTGTTCATCAGATGGCCATCTGATGAACATCTTGGAGCGTCCACAAGCGTGTGGATGTTCTGCGAGTGAGTTCGATGGCCTCACTTGCGGTTCGGTCGTTAGTACGACTGCACAAGATCACAGTGTAGTTGATCACTACACCGTGGAGCAAGCTCTCGGCGGCTGTACAGAAGTACAGGCTGCGCCGAAGGTTCACCACTCGAAGAAGTCGAGTGTACCGGGACATGGATGCATGCCTAGCGGGCAGCATCTTCGACAAAAGAAACCAGTTGCCTTCAAAGGGGTAACGCGGATATCCTAGGTCGACTGGAGAGTCGACCGTAGAGGATCGGTGCCTGACTGTGGTTGCACAGCCACAGTCAGAAGACGTCGAGGGAATAAGTCCCCACGTACTTGAGGAATGAATTTCTCAACAGTCACTTGCTGAAGGATCAGGCCCTCAGCAACCTGTGGAAGCAAGTTCCCAGGAAGAAACCGAGACGTTGAACGTCTTGGTTAATGACGGATCAAGTGTAGGCGCTTATACACTTGATCCGATTGTGCCTCAGAAGTTTACTTCGGAGATAACTCAGTTGCCAAGGCTAGAACCGAAACGGTTCTTGCGTGATCTGCGCAATGGCAAAGTCAAGCAGATCTGCGCACTCGTCGCGGAGGACGAGTACGTTATCGACATTCGATCGGCAACAGTATTTGCTGAGAACGAACGAGTTCTTATCAGCTCATCGATGGACGAAAGCGTCATCGATGAGAAGACTCGGATTGAGCGATAAGCGTCCCAATCCTGGAGGTCGCTCCAGGCAAATCCTTTGTATAAGGATTTGATCGAATTCAAGGATGTGTTCCCTGAATCCGTACCGTGCGAGTTGCCTAAGGACAAAGGCACTCGACACGAGATCGAGCTCAAACCCGGCTCGAAATACTGTGTCATGAAGCAGTGGCCACTGCCTCGTGAACAAGTGATAGCGATCGACAAGTTATTTGCCGATTGTTTAGCAGCGGGCCATGTGAGGAAATCAACATCCCCTCAAAGCTCTCCGACCTTCTGTGTGCGAAAGGCCACAGGAAGATGGCGGATAGTGCACGCATTCAACAAATTGAATGCTGCAACGGTACCGGCTCGGACGCCGATACCAAGAAAGGACGTAATCATAGATGATATGTCAAAGAGTACCATCTTTTCGTCCATGGATCTGATGGACGGATTCTATCAGATCCTCATGCGTGAACTGTTCATACCGTACACAGAGGTGAGCACCCCCCAGCGGTATGCTGTGGGAGTGTCTAGTGATGCCACAGGGGCTGAGTAATGCCGAAGAAACATTCAACACATGTGTCACAAATCTGTTGAGACCGGTGCGAGACTTCGCACCGAGTTACTTCGACGATGTGTTCGTCCATAGCCGGGATATGGACAGGAAGACGGACGTTGAGGTTCATAGAACTCATGTTCGTCAGGTCCTTCAACTTATGCGCAAGCATAAGTTGTACGCCAACCTCAAGAAGTGTATATTCGCGGCTAGCGAAATACCACTTCTTGGGTGCATCGTGGGTAAACACGGCGTACGCCCCGATCCCAAAAAGGTCAAGGCGATCACCGACTGGCCAGTGCCAGTCGATGTCAAGGGACTAAGGAAGTTCCTTGGTCTTGCGGCGTACTTACACAAGTACTCGCGCAATTACGCCGAGATGACTGTTCATCTTTCTTGCTTGCTCAAAAAAGATGTGAAGTGGTCATGGAACGCTGACTGTCAGCATTACTTTGAAAGCATCAAGAAAAGCTTGATGAAATTGCCAAGATGGGCGATTGCAGATCAGGACAGACCATTTCATGTGGTCTGTGACGCCAGAGATTTTGCAATCGGTTGTGCGTTGATGCAGTTCGATGCAGATGGGGCGGAGCGCGTCATCTGTTATCAGTCGCGTCAGCTGCAAGCAGCTGAGCGTAATTACCCAGTGCATGACAAGGAACTCCTTGCCATGAAGTACGCACTGGCTAAGTTTCGCGTCTATCTCTTGGGAGATAGACCGTTTGTTGTCTATACGGACCATGCTTCACTACTCACGGCCGTAAACAGCCCACACCTCTCGCAAAGGATGGCAAGGTGGCTGTCTTTCTTCGCGGAGTATAACTTCTCCGTGGAGTATAAACCAGGACGACTCAATGTCGTCGCTGATGCGCTTTCGCGCCGGCCCGATTTCGAGCCGGACGCACAAATCAACAGTGAGGACAAGCCCACTGTTGCGAAACTGTCAGCCAGTGTTCCGTCGTCAAGCTTACTTGACGACGTACGAAAGGCATACGCGGAAGATAAGGATCTACTGCGATTAATGGATCATCTGGTGAATCCATCCAGTAAATACATGAGGGATTTACCAGTTTTGTACCGATCCTCATCGTATCGGTACAGTACACGCAACGGATTGCTGTACAATACAGCTGTTGCCGACGACACGCCTCGTGTCGTCGTACCCTCTCATCATTATTTGCGTTTACGCATCATGTATGAGTGTCAAGATGCCCTAACAGGCGGCCATCGTGGTAGAGAAAAGACTTACCTCACGGTAAGTCGTGACTTTTACTGGCCCCGCCCGTATCAGTTTGTCCGCAAGTACATACGTGCTTGCGAGGTTTGTCAACAGGTGAGGCCTATTCCTTCATCCCGTGCGCCATTGCAGCCTCTGCCTGTTCCGACAGAGTGCTGGCAGTCAGTTTAAATTGACTTCGTCTTCGGTTATCCCGAAGACGCTCACAAGAATAATGGTATTCTTGTGTTTGTTGACAGGTTCAGCAAGATGGTGCATCTTGCTGCTGTACCCAAGTCGATCAACTCCCACGTCTGTGCGCGTGTCTTCATCGAAACTTTGTTTCGACTCCACGGTTTACCCCGTGAACTCGTATCCGACCGTGACCCTCGATTCACGGCGGAATTTTGGCAATCCGTGTTTCGTTCACTCGGAACACGGTTGACGATGTTCACTTCTGAACATCCCGAAACAGATGGTCAGACTGAACGTGTCAATGGTGTCTTGGAAGAGATCCTTCGAGGATACGTCCACTCCTTTTCTAGTTGGAGTGAGTTCTTGCCGATGGTGGAATTTGCCATCAACAATTCCGTGCATGCGTCAACAACGCATACACAATTCTACGTGAATGACTTACGCCACCCACGTGTCCCCGCCCTTCTAGAGTGTGACTTTTGGATTAGGGGGGAGGGACTCGCTCGAGTAAAAACCGTTTGGGCTCTAGCTCATCACGTGTCGACGCAAACGTCGTCACGTATGATGCCGACGCAAACGTCGTCACGTATGATGCCGACGTCGATTAGGTCGACATCGATTAAGAAGATCACCTCAGTAATAGCGGCGACACTATTACTGACTCGGATGATGATGACGATGCTGGTATATTCAGCATCGTCAACGATTATGCCAGCGAGGAAGAAGACAACCTCGCTGAAGAAGAGAAGAACCTCTTAGCAGTGCGCACGAAGCGCACTGAAAGACAAAACAAAGAGTCAGCAGAGAACTTCCTGCTGACTCGAGAGGCGGCAGTCCGTTTTGTTCAGGACTCCATCGCAAATGCGGTGGACCTCCAGAAACGGAACGCAGAAAAGAATGGAAGAGCAAATGTTCTTTCATTTAAAGTTAACGACCTAGTACTACTGTCTACGGTAAACTTACCTGGACATGCAGTCACTAGTGTCGGTAGTAGTAAACTACTGCCGAGGTACATTGGGCCATTTCGAGTGTTGCATCGCAAGGGAAATGCATACACACTCGAATTGCCATGTAGGATGCGCACGTATCCTCCGTTTTACGTGGGGAGGCTCAGGCCGTACTGTCAGTACGAGCCTTCTTCTTCCGGTGAAGATAGCCCCCACGTTCAAGAACATCCATTAAGTTCTTTTGTTCGCGCTTTAGGAGATCCGTCTGGTCGCGCAGATATGATACCTCGGAACTCAACCGAGATATCTCCCCGCGAGCTGTCGCCAGCTCGCCGAATAGGGAGCGGACATCCTGCTCGACCTGAAGCTGCGCCGTGGCATAATCGGCGCGATCCCTCGCCCGATCAGCCTCGTGGTCCTTGCGGTTCTTCCGCACGGTATCAGTCAAAGCGTAGCGCCGGTCGCGCTCGTGCTTCAAGTCATCGCGCAATTCATCGATTGCGCGATCCATCTCGTAAGGGTCGAGATGGTGAGCAGAATCATCTGGAGGAGGTCTTTCCTCCTCCACCACATCCTTTGGTGGATTGTCACGGTGATCAACGCTATCTAGTGGACCGTATCTTGAATCACCGTGACGATCTATGATCAAGAACGATCTACCTCGTCCAGTGGCGGGGGTATCAACCCTCTTGGAACATCTGGGAGCCCCGCTCTCAACTGTTGATGGATGTTGAAGGTCTCGTCCACCAGTATGACGAGATTCATCCGATGAGTCCTCGGGTCCATCGGTAAACACGCGCTCAAGGCGCTTGTAGACGGATTGCAAGTTTCCGATCGCGTCCCGCATCTCCTCCGAGATGTGTGCCCTTCCCCAGGGCAAACTTAGGGAATACACGTCCCTATGTGCACGCTGAGAGTTGTCAACACAACTCGCACAAGGATCTTTCCATGTGAGGCAAGGAATGCCTGCCTCACTCGACAAACAGTGCAACCGGTATCTGGCACCGGTTGGCGTTCGCTTTTCATACCTGAGGCGTGTCGCCTCAAGTTTCTTGAGCCACCCTTCTCGTCCAAAATTCTTTACCTTTTGGACGAAGGAGTTCCATACTACCAAAAGCGAGGCCTTGTCACGCTTTTGGTTGCCATTGTACCATCTATGTCTAAGGAAGACATCGAGATAATATTCTTCTTCAGCGCGAAAGTTGCTTGCGCTAGAACTCAAGCCGTGAAGCTCAGTCGCATCGAATAAGGGTTTTTCGGTGGTGTTGGCCTGTCTCGTGAGACAGGCTATTGATGAGTTGTTCGGGCAAATGCCACGGCTTCAACTCATCACGCTTCACAGTGGTCCCCTTGTCGGCACCACGGCTCCCAGATTGACGACGGCTCGCGCCATCGTCATCACGCTCGTGCGAAGACGCACGAGCCGGCGGTGGTGAAGAATAGAACTGACCACCCTGATCATCATCATCATCACTGCCGAACAGACTGTGATGCAAATCACGAGTCCGTTCGTTCGGCAGTGGTCTTGGCGAATACTGAGACGTCGCCGGTGAGCGAGACGCCTCTGGAGCATTGCCCGAGTCAGACACGTCTGACTCGTCATAGTAGATGACCTCAATGTCGGGGTCATCATGCGCACGCGGTGTTGTAACGCGTGCACCTGCTGCACCTGTTGCTGCAGGCGGAGAACGAGCAGCAGACGACGAGTCGTCTGCCGTAGAGGCTGGCACAACAGCGGGCTGTGCGTGTCTTGAGTCACCCCGCGTAGACATGTTAACTATGCGAGGTCGGGTGGAAGGTGAATGGAACGGACCCAACAAGTGCTCCCTGTCACAATGGTGCCCAATGGGTGGCCGCCATATTTTTGATAGTCACACGGTGACTATCATGATGGGGGTGATGTAACGGGGCAGACCGTTACATGGAAATTGTCATTTAGAAGATAATGACAATAAATTATATTATGTTGAATATTCTTTTAACAATATCACCAATGGTAATGATATTGATGGGTCGACCAAAGAGTCTGTTCATTAATTGATATCTTGACGACATCAACCCGCCAATCGCCGCAAGACGCGCGCAATGAGTGGTGAGTAGACATCGTCATACATTCAATTATAAAAGTATAATTAAGTTGAGTCGAACAGAGAGACAGTGGTTAAAGCCTGAATGATATTAATACAACAGCTTTACTTTTCCCATATATACCTTTCCCCATTTGCCTCGTGTACGTCTGTCGGGCGCACCAAAACCCTTGCGTTAAGCTCACGCAAGGGTGTGCCCCGTTACAGTGACGGTTGCATGATTTCCTATTCAGGCGACTTCGTGATCAGAACTAAAATGTGACATAATACGGCAGTATGAACTGACATGTTACTTCTCGTATATCACTAACTGAATATTTTCCTCCTTCCGACCGTGTGTGCAATTGAGCGAGCCATGACGTGAAGGTGCCACCAGCTGTCGATATATAGCGTGACCAACGTGCACCCCTATCGGGCATCTGTACAAGCTTGACAGCTGGAAAACGATGATCTTAAAAAACTATCTAGTGTCACAATGATATATAACTATAAAACTCCACTACTTAGAGATTGGACGGGACACTTGTTTGCCTACATAAAAAATACCCTGCGACGAAACTTGATTGTAGGACATTGATAAATACATATATTTCGATATAAATAGATACACATATTGATAGATAGATTATAGATTATGGATAGATAGATAAATTGATAGATTGATAGAAGTAGAGAGAGTTCACGGGAATACATCGTTTTGAAGCTCAATAGAGAGAAATGCTGACTAGCCTTAGGTTTTTCGCGGCACAATAGATATTACACTATTACCTTGTAATGCGATATAATCATGTACAGAACCTGCACCATTTCAAAAAAGCTATATAGTAAAAAATGTCGACAGTTTAAGGAAATTCTTAGCTTTTACATTTAAAACAGATTGTTTAGTTATGAACGGCAGCCCATACTTAATCCCTATAGCCTTTTATAAGTGTGAGTCTCTAAGGTCGCTACAATGTCTATTACGATTTTAATTAAACGGCGACCTGACGTCTAAACAGAACAAGCAGATTCACTTGTGTAATGATGATAATGCTGCTCACCCGCAACACAGCTCGTAGTTAAATAAATGCAAGATTTCAATCTCGAGGAGGGACCACTCCAGCAAGCAATATATAGAATTGTGTGTGACCACAACAAGTACCTACGAGTAAAAAAACTGACCTCGACTGCAGGCAGGCGCGGTCTTTCGTCTTTCTAGCTGTCGATATTAAGCTTGTCAAAAAGGCATAAATAAGTTGGCTAAGATGAAGCTAATCATACGAAAACCTTAAGCCTTCTACAGATTAGATTAAAAGAGGAGGACAATGATTACTGCATTATAAACGCGTTATGTCATCCGGTCGTCGACTGTAGCTGCTTTTTACAAAGGGCAGCGTTTATAGGAGGAACTACACAACCTATAGTACAACGTCACTGAAGATATTGAAGCTCATTTACGAAAGATGAGAAAACAAGCAGCTTATATTGACCGATAAGGGTCATTCCGCCTCCGTAACAACGACGATAAATGTGCGTGTTATATGTTTACCGGATGATATTGATAAATTGGCGCTGATTCAAACGTAGAATTAGTGCATAATTGCCCCACAACTTGATGTTTTAAATCAGCAAATTTAAACGGCGACTTCACGCTACCAAATCAGATGGTCATCTTTATTGATTGATGGGAAAGATGAAAGTAGTCGCAAGATGGGCTCGATTTTTGATAAGATCATAAAACTTACAAAGACTGTCTTATGCGAAGACAATTGGTGTCCGTAGCCCGGAAACCCGAACGTGTCATGGGTGCATTAGACCTCACTATCTGAGATGAAGCTGTATAATGCGGTAGGGTCTGGATAGTGAGAGAATAGACCGTATACATTGTGCTTCGTTCAAACGACCCTACGATCCGATAGAAACCCATAAAATATCACCAAAAGCTCGGGTTGTTGAGGATAACACTGACATCACGCCCAATACTTATATAAAAACTCCACTTGGGCATCAGCAGTGGATTATTGTGTAAATGAGGAGAAGACATTACCGTCTGCAGCCTACTATCGATGATTCTATTCTAAAGTGAATGTGGATGTTACAAGTGTTCGTGACAATTATGTTATGGAGGATCACGTTTATCCCAACTAATAAGTAAGCTCATCTGGTCTAATCTGCAGGACTGCAAAGTTTATGTCAAAGACCACTACGTTCCGTCGGAAACTGTGCTCCATGTTCCAGAAGCAGAAGATGGTCTATAATCGCTTGGCAAGGCGATCGAGCACGGTCTGTACGTTTAAGTATCATCGGACATGGAGTTCGTGGTGACTCGTCGATGGACTGCGCTTATCAAAGCAAAATTTCAAAACGGAATGAGGGGATTTACCTCACAGAAGATGCTTGGAACGATAATTGTTATTGCATATTTAAACGCAATCCATGACAGAAAAGCTGACGTTTTAGAAGTAAAAGCGCCAATAAAGCCCGGACTTGTTGATTATATTTTGTCTTCTGTTTAATCATTCATGAGTCATGAAACCTTAGGTTGCAAAATAGATCATTACTATAGTATTGTGACTGCTAAAGTACATGCGGATATTATGACAATGTCTGCACGCCACAATACGCAATGAAGTGCTTGTCACAATTTCAAATATCGACGAAAAGGCAAAAGACGAAGTGGTGTTTAAATGCATTAGCAAATTGAAACGTTGAAGCAAACTTGATGTTTTCAGCAAAGCAAAATGAAACCCTTCAATCTGCTATACTAGTCATAATGAATAGAATTCTAATGACTGAATCTACATTTTATGAAGCAAAAAGACAAGACGAATGTCAAACCCCTCATAAAAACTTCTGTATAGCGAAAGCTCAACCACTTCTCTGTGCTGCAAAATGGAAAGAAGCAGTAAAAGGGTTAAATTACTACCGACTGAATGTATAAATCCCCTCGAAAACCGATCACTTAGTCCAGAACATTCAAATATCACTTTTCCTGCAAGTAGCCTTTTTCCCATCATGCACATCACCGTCGTAGATCGTGATCATCTACACTCCCCTCCAACTTGCACTCACGCAAATTCCATTTTCACCGCGTAGTCGCATCGATTGCGGAGCATCAAGGGCCTTACGAACAATGCCTCAAATAAAGTGGACCTACTTGCAAATCTTGATATAGCCTATAAAATAACCATAACGGAATGTTTACGAATATAATGAAGTCCAGGTCAAGATTGATGACAGCAAAATTCAATTTATGCAAGGCACGTATGCCAGGGAAGATATTGACAAAATCGAAATATGCGATGTGCATGAGGTTGGTAACCCACTCGAGACCCGACAAATAACATCGGCGGCGACAATGAATAATGATATCGAAGTTGAAAAAATGATTTATCGCGGAGCGTTCGAGACGTGTTGACGAATCTTGCCACATGTACCTGAACTGATCTTGCATGCGCCTTGGGTCAACAAAGTCGATGTGTATCTCAGCCATCATAAACAACACGTTGATTGTATCAAGCGTCTGATTCGTGATTTATCTGGTCTCTTTGGACCACGGTATCGTCTACATTTGTGACAGTAACATCTTTCAGATACTAACTTACCAAGATTATTGCGACAGTGATTAGGCTTCTGATGCTGATGATAGAAAGAGCACTAGAATATTTGTTTTCACGCTGGAAGGAAGCGATATCGCTTAGTAACTCTTTCCACAGCTAAAGAAGAATATGTTGCGGTCTGGAAATCCACATTCTAAGCGGTCAGCATGCGAAATGCGATCGGTGAAGTTCAATTGACAATACAAATGGATATCAAGATTGGCATTATTAGCCTAGGAGATTGGGCATTGCCGTTCACCCAGCATTGTACAAGTGCACAAGACCAATCAAATTTCTATATAATTTTAATCGAAACAAAGTTAAGCTTCAATCTGTGCCGCGCGAAAGGTGCCCGTTAGATCGAATATAGGGGATGCTTTCACAAAGTCTCTCAGCGAAATAGAAAAGTCATGTCGTATGGTCTTGATAAGTTGGCGAGTCTAGCCTCGAGGAAGGTTTATTGTATAACTGTAGGCGACATTACTCCACCCGGCGAGCAAGTCTAAGAGTGATTGTCCGTCGAAAACTATTGGTATTCGCGAAGGATGACAACGGTATGTGAGTTTCCTAATGGGAAGAAATTGTTGATGTTAACAGAATGCAAGGTCCCGAAATGAGATTGAAGTAGAACAATGTGGGAGGCGACAGCAAATGCATGTAGTAGGAAGGTAGAAATTATGTGAATAAAATTATGAAAGTCAGCTCCAAGACGATACGCTGATAAAAAAGCTGGTTATTTATACAACACAGTACTCTTTGGATCGCATCATGCCTAGTTTAGGATACTTGAGGCTAATGAATAGCGGTTTGCAGCCTCGAGCGGTTTTTAGAATATAACGTAATGTACTTGTCGAATAAATACCTATAGGCGATCCGGAAGCGCCATGGATTCGAGTAGACGAGTACCCACGGTAGAGCAAATCAGCGTACAATGTGTTGGTACATGCGCTGCGTGAAAAATGTAAGAGATCTTGTAAAGGTCTCCCTCGCTGAAATGCTTAACATGGGTGAAAAGAGACTATAATTCTGTCTTAGAAACGATCATATCTAAGCCTGGAATTGAGCGTAAAGGGTAAAAATACATATAAGAAACAGTTATCTTTTAAACATGTACGAATATTAATATCAAGGGAGGAAATGACCGTGGTGGATATAAAAAGGCCTAAAATGTTACATTGAAGCTAGGTACATTTCTCATCCGTCATATCTCGAAGTGTATGTAGAGCGCCTAAAAGGATATACCTCAGAAAGGGGCACATTGGGAGGACCGCGAGACGGGCCAAATTTAAAATTGATTCCCAGCACCTGAAAGAACTCCAGTGGAACCCTACCTTGCTTTGTTGTGACGTCGCATAGCCTATGTGAAGACGCAAACTATTAGCAGGATAAAATATCAAAATCTTTCTATGAGGATGTGGGCGGAACTTTATTAAGATTTCCATCTGCATTTTCTGCGTGCAGATATTTGAATCCAGTAGACGCTTAAAATGTATTTTATCAAATGATTAATATCCATGTCGACTTATTGATCTTGATCACTGCTACTCTTGTTAACTATTTGATTGACGGCAAAAATTACTTTTCTATGACCATGACTATCGGTAGCAGCACAGCAATTGTCATCTTCTCGCTAAGCTGGAGCACACGCAAAATTTATTTTTGCACCCAATACAGCTGCAACGAACTTGGCTTCGGCCATCAATGTAATTTCTGCTTCTACGTTCTAATCCTTGCACCCAATACGGATGCAACGGACTAGGCTTCGGCAATCGAATGCAATTTTTGCTCCTTCGTTATGATCTTTCTAGTCCAACGGCATTCCATTTACCTACAATATTCATTCGGTGACTGACTTGAGATCTTCACAGTCACCGACGTAGTTAGCACGGGTTTACGATCCTCACAAGTGATATAGTATTATTGTTGATGAAAAATCGATCCAGACTTAGATACGAGACGTATCAGATATTTTCTTCAGCGTGCGGAGCGATTAAATTGAAGTCGACGACATATGACGCATGGTATCAATGAGCCCTAAAGCGTGAATCTTAAAACTCTTTATCGGGCCCATGCACTAAGCAGATCACAACAAGCTCCTAATTATTGATGAATACCTTTACGTCAGATTCTTTGAAAATTTATTCCGTTCGATTTGTATCTGTGTCTCTGTTCACTCCTTCAATCTTAATGATCTTTCTATGTTGAAATTGTCATAGATTTTGTTTGGCAAGGAGTTATATCGTAGTGGACACTTACTTATGTGCGTGTTCATGCTCGGCTATCTTTTTTTATCATGCCGAGAAACTTGTTGGCAGAGCTAGACCTAGTAGTCCATACTGTCAATATTCGACTGAATACATCCGATTACAGTAATTTGTGCGAAGGTGGCCAGAAGGTCATTTACACAGACACCTACAAGCGTGCTGTATTACGAATTCTGTTTGTCGCATATTAACGAGCCTGTGAGGATTTGTATGAAGCCCAGACTAGTAAGCTTTTTCTCCAGGTGCTCTTGTTAAATTATTCACAATTACTTCGGACGATATAAGTGTTAATAGAGGTATGTTTCGGCCTGCTTAACATCTCTCACACCAAATTTTGTAAATTTTTAAGAAATAAACATAAACCCTCGGAGAGTACATGTATATGTCATATCCTTCCTTTACGTAGCCTTTCAAGTACGCGGAAGGAACGTCAAGTAAGTACACTGGGACGCCTTAAATTGTGGCGATGGCAACAACATGCTTGTCGCTCATCATTTCCATCACGACGGCAATCGCAAAAGCGTAGTCTCGTCAGAGCACTTCATCGTTCTCGCAGGCAAAAAAAGTCGTGCATTGTAGCAATCCACACACCCATTAAAATGAGCGCGTTTTCTTATGCAATCATTTATTGTGCGCCCTAGCCATCGCTGCAATCATTGTTACGCACACTCCAGGTATGATTGGCGCTAAGTGAAACTGTTTTTCATAATGATATTTTTCACACACGTCTTCAACAAGAGTTAGTAGTACTACCCGTACGACGTGGTATCCGGCAAGTCAGTAAATCGAGCAAATTTGCTACAAATGGTACTTTATTACCGCCATTGACATTTTTAGTGCGCCAGGGCAGATTCTACGCACCCGTCTACTTCTTTCTAGCGCGTAAACGTTTTTTTTATTCCGTCGGTGATACTCGGGGCAACATGTGTCTTCTCAAGCGCAGCAGCGAGCGTACTGGTGTGCCTTGAAACCATTTCGGATCATTAAATTCGGACTTTGTGATCCGAAAGGGTTTCAAGTGGTGTTTTAGAACGTACAATCGCTCTACTTGTATTTTTCTTGCAAGTTGGTTGAGCTCATCAGCACCTTCGCAAACCGACGAAGCATGTAGCTGCCTACTTATCCATAAGGATAACGCTTTTACTTTTCGCAAGGATATCGTAGTAGTGACTATTTGGCTTGTAATTATTAATGACTTTGATACCTTCATTTTCGTCGTTTTTACTGAATGTATCCGTAATTACCGTATCATTTGAAGAAGCATGTTTTTGGTTCTCGGTAAATGACTCCCTACGAGTCAAGATTTACAATGTAGACGATATACGGTGTAAGAAATTAAAGCATATCCAAAAATAAATTTGCGCTGCCGATTGTCGTAAGTACACACCCAAATATGTAAGAAGCATATCAAGCTGCCTACATTATATTTTTATCGGTAGTGCGCCGTAATAGTACAAGCAACAAATATTGTTCATTATGATTCTATGCATAGTTTTATCCCTGCCATTCCTACCATGATTTTAGCTGTCGCTTTTTTGCCGAGTCATTTTAACATTTACGCGATATAATTCGATATTAAAATACTTTTCTTTACTGTGCGAAAAACGTTGGTGCACTTGGTAGTGTTTGTTTGATTAAGAATAAATTAAAAAGGGCTGAAAACAGTTGTCCGAAAGACTATGCAACAAGAACTGTTTTTTAATCGATATATGTATCATATAGCGATTGCTATTTCGATTTCCGGGCTATGTGAGGCTTTATTTTAGCTGCAAATGACAGCATAAATCTTGTCAGGATGAACACTCAGCCCTACATCTTCATTTCTTGGTCCGAGGGTGGTATTTTACTTCTTACATAATTGACAATATTTATGTTGTGTACTCGCAAGGACATGCCAAAGGTGGGCTAGATTTTCCTCATTGTGATAGTACAGGAATTCAGATCGATGGTGATAGATGCATCGTTATAACACAAGGCTCATTTGGCCCCTATCGTGTCAGTATCGGCAATAGCCGTCGCCACCATGTCCACAAATTTCATTTTCGCTTTCAGTAAACTATCGACAGCGGGGCCATCACATGCTATATTCAATAACATAAATGTATCGGCTTCCTTAAACAGTGCATGTCGCTTATCGACACTCGGAAACTCGCATCCTGGCGAGTTGGTTAAAATTTCAGATTGTAATTTGCGCTAAAGTTGCGTGACCAGCCATACGTGTGTAAGAGTTCCTATCACAGTGTTTTTCATCCCCTGTACACGGAGATCAACTTCCCCTTTTTCTTTGCTAAAAAACAATTTGATCAGTTTATCAGTCTATTATGACCCCTTGACACCCAGATTAAACAGCGTATCATACAGAATACTCTCGATGGATGTAAGTTGACAGCTCGACATAAAGTCCAACGGAATAGTCTAGTTGGATGTCACGTTATTTCTAGCGAGTACTGAATGTACGTACTTTCGTAAATCGTACCTTCTCTTCATGTTACACTGAAATCGCACTATGTACCGCTTTCTCCCATGCATAGCACGTACGAGCATTCGTGTCTTCGTGTCTTCAGCTGCGATCACAGTTTTCCTATGTTGTGGATATGTTAAGAAGTGATATATACCTCATGTGACCATTCAGCAAACGTTCTGTCCCTGTGATCATCAACCCACTCTATTTCTGTTCCAGTTTAGCAAGAAATATCATCATCATTTCTTGGGAAACGTGCATCCACACATATTCCAATGTTTGGGAAGACGAATCACCAGTTGTATTTCGTACTGCCACTAAATAAAAAATTTGGTATTGGATTATTCTCAGGATTCACTGGCAATTGAAATTACGTCTTTATCAGGGTGGTGATCTATGCGTTATGCGGGCGTCATTGTGCTATTTAGTACGCCTAAGTTGGGTCTGTGGTACCGCCCTCCTCATTGCTTGTCAATATACCCGGCTGCTCTTGGGCGCAGGTTCTGACGGGGTGAGCCCGTCACATAAAAATGTTGCGAAAGTACCGTTTTTTAATATTATCTATTTTGATAATATTCAATCAACATCACTCGAGAAAAGTGATGTTGTCAGAATATTTCCTCTAAGGGTAATATCCGTGGATTGTCCACTTCTTGGTTGATGTACCGTGTACATCAACCAATTTAACCACCAATCGCTGCTGGACGCGCGCAATGTGTGGTAAACAGAAGACCCACATAGGAAACAGTAGTTTAATATAGTTAGATTAAGACGAAAGATGATTCAATAAGAAACATAACTATATTAAATTACAGTTCTACTTTCCCTCAAGACAGACCTTTCGGGTTCTGTATTGTCTTGGTCGTGCTTCCTCACGCCCCGTGTACGCGACGTCGGGCGTACGCACCTTTTTATTGTTATCAATACTAGGCCTTGCTAATTTAGTTGAGCAAGAGCGTGCCCCGTTACACAGGTGCTGACGGAAGTGTCTTGGACTTATCTGTTTAATCCAAAAGTACTCGCAATTTTTCTCGCAATCATTAAGTTGTTCTACAAAGAGCTATATTTACTGTCGAAAGCCCGCTTTGATACCTATGTAGACCTTCGGTAATTTCAAGGTTCTTCACAATAATTTAGAGTCTTATTAGGGGATACCCGAGCAGCTCCCATTTACTTACATATATTTTTCTGCATCTGGCCGTTCTTGTTAATAAGCTTGTAAGGAACCTCTTGCAGACAACACTCATGCAGCATTTCACTTTTGGCCAAATTATCCTCGTGTCAGGTTCTTATTTGCTCTTTTTTAATTTTATACTTTTTTTCATTAATCAGCTAGAGTCGTCGCTCTTTCTTAATAAGTGCACTTCCACATTTCTGGTGGTGATGCTTCGGTAGCCTTGTCTTTATGTCATCTCCTTCATACACCTGCATCAGAATACCCACATGCTGCGCTAAATACTGCAGCTTGACTCTACTTCATCAATCTGCTGCTTTGCATGCGCTTGCGCCTGCGCAATATGGGCAGACTCGGTATATAGTAGGTAATCCTCTTCTTTAAGCTCTGCTTGCTCGATCGCGTAAAATTCCTGCGCTCCATTGCAATCTTCCGATAGCCCTAGTGACATACGTATATATATAATAGTTCCGCCTCATTCTAGGTGTGCCAATGGTGTTGCTCTTCATTAGCAGATTTGCACCGCTGGATCTCTGAACTAAGAGCGAGCCGTCGGAGGTATGAATTGGTCTCAGATGTGTCTAAAAGTCATTCAATTAGACGCGTTGTTCCCATGTCATGCCCGTCGATCGTTTTGATCCATCACGGCGCGAAGCTGTACGAAGGTGATAGGAAGGCTAGCTACACCGACGCTAATAGTTTGGCACGCAGATGTGGCGTGTTTTTCCTTTCAGCATGGAGCGGTTACATAGACTATCCGCGAATCATTTGGTTTGATCCTGTAATTTGATGCCCGTCTGTATGTCTAGCCATCCTCGCAAGGCGACGCCACGGCTGGTTGGCGCTGTCCTTTCCGTCTCCTCTCTAATGCGATCTGTGAGTTTTGCACAATACCGAAAATTTGGGCACCTATTTTGACACTTTGGTTCATCAACTCCTAAATTGGTACGTTGACCTAGATGGAAGAGTTCTCAAACCTTGATTTATTCTGAAGTGGCTAATTGCTTGACTAAATCTCGGTACATATATCGTCCGTCAGCTCTTGCCCACTATATCGTGCAATTTCATCGATATACCTCAGGCAGTGGTCATGGTAAGTGTTTGCTGCGTCGAAATGCCCGAAATTCATCAGCATTAATAAGCAAAGTTAATGACTCGGAATATTGCAAGCTATTTTTCATCATACGTGCAAACAAGCTCCAATGCTTATTAAAAAAGACTGGCTCTTAATTTCCAATCCTACTTTATAGTAATATCAAAGCGCTGGTGGTGGTGTAATGTGATAGGACGAGCTGGTCGAACATTTTATAGACATGCGTTTGCAACAGCGCAATGTTACTATTTCGTAATGAATTTCCAGGGGCGCATATTTAAGAGCCTTTAAGTGTGGATTGAAATATACGAAGTGGTTAATCGGAGCATAGTCGAATAGATGCAGAAATTATTGAACAAGAAACCCTCGTTCTCTACTGATACGCATTCGTCTACTAACAAATCAGATTTGAGGGTAATTACTCGAATCTTCACGTGCAATGTGCTGCAAAGAAAGCTAGTTTTGCTCATACGAAAAGGTTAAATGTAATGGGGTGAATCACGAGCAATACATAATGTTAAAGTGATTAATATTATCGATAATAAATATTAGAAATTTATATCGGTACACACCCACCCTCTGATACATGTACACATCCCTAACTAGGTACTCCACAGTTATACATTCAAAATGAAATATAAATATTATTTGCTACGTACACACCCCTCCGTAATATGGGCCTCTTTTGTGTCAGCACACCGCCCTGCGTATGGAATTCGCTCTCATTATCCGGTACACCCCCTACAAGTATTCCTAACAGTATAATTTCCTCTATTTTAACGATAATTCTATTTTTTGGCTCAAGTATTGAGCATACCTCTTACTGTTACTGAAACATTCACTGTCAATGAGGGGCACATACACACCCAGTCAAACTTTCTATAGTAAAAATTTTCCATAATTTATGACGTTAATGCAAAAGAAACAAAGGTATTACTTTCTATATTAAACAGCACTGCGATCCATAACTAGGTGAAGAAAGTGGCAGGATCTTGGGCTACCCAAAAATCAAAATGTTAATAGACTATGCTTGCACTTGGAGAGGCTGTCTACGCGTCGTTGGCGGGTGCGGAAAGGATGGTATTTTCTCATTGGATAACTGAACGTTACGATTTATCAAGAAGTCGCTTTCAAAAGTGCCGCTCTGATGAGATCAGGAAAGTCTAATTGGTTTGTGATCATGCTAACCGGTACAAGAACCGACAAGAAATCCCTTACAGATATGTCGCAAAAGCGTCGCAGTTTAATACACATTTAAAAGTGGTATTTACCGTCACATCAAAAGGGATACAGTACATATTGATGACGACAATGACCGTACTGTTTCATTCAGCGATCGTGCTTCTGTGGATGTTTTTCTAGTGGTCTTATGCTGTGGGAAACAGCCGAGTAACCATTTAGGAGACGACGATGTATCTGCCTATCCCACCGCACGGATAATCAGTCCTCAAAACGCTGCGGCGATCAGAGCCATGGCAAGAGCAAGTGATGCACCTATCGTCATCATGACAATCGTTCTTTATAACGATCATACTATAGGTGCTGGAAGAACACCTATATAGATGCTTATGAATGTACATCAGGAAAACAAAATTCTCCATGCTTGCGACCGCGACGATCAATGTCGAATCGCCAAGCTTTAATTTGCACCAAGCGAATGCGTTCGACTTTCACGAAGTTTTCCCTATGTCATTATCATGGGTTGCACATATAAGGTCAATAAGTACGTATCGATCGCATCTGATGTTCCAATGACGTATTTAAACAGCACTGACCGCTTTTCTCTGCTCTAAAAATACAAGATGACAATGCTACACATGGTTAGTGTCTTGAAGTGATGACACCTTTTCGGTTGCGTTCACATTTCTTTCGTTCAATGGAGGAGATGACTACAGCTGGGCTCCCAATTATGTAGAAAGCATTTTCATTACCGAATAACTACCTGATGTGATTGTCACGGATTGATAACTTGCGTTAATGGCTGCGCTTTGTACGCACTTTTCCAACGCGCACGATCTGCTTATCATCTGTCACAGTTTAAATAACATACTTGCCAAAGGCTGCAAGCACTTTCAAAATCAACAATATTAGAAAACGTTGGACATAGAGTTTAAACAGCTTTGTTATTTCATCGACGTTCGATCATACGAGATAGATTGGGCTGGTATCCGCGAACGCCATACTGTCTCATTCAGCAAATACATTGAAATGACTTGGCTGTGTTATCGAGATCGTTTTTTTCTTGCATAGACCAAAGCGTACTGGCATCTTGGAAATGCAGCATGTAATCGAGTCGAGGGACAGCATGGAGCAGTCAAATCTCGAATAGCAGTGTCGACGGAGGAAATTTTTTGCTCATTATCACCAGGAGAAGGTCATTTGGCATTGCATTGCCTATAGCCGCGCACATCGGTGTATGTGGTGGAGTGGGGTCTCAAAACTGCGTGATGGGCCCCCAAACCTTCACTATTCCAGTATGTCAACTTACGGGGGATGGTACCCCAATGCCGCGTATGAATCTTGACCCACCTTTTGTACTTGTCGGCTGGCGGGTTGACCCTACGGTACACTTGGACGAAGACGGAGATGTGTTCGCCTCGAAAGAGGTAGACCTTAGCCCCGAGTGGATGTGCTTCTTTCGGTAAGCCGGTATCTGGCCACTCAATAGACTCGGTCGAGAGTGGACTTATGACCAGATTCTACAGGTAGCTTGTCGCTCCTGGTCTTTCCTATTATTACAGGGGTTTTCCTCCTGGACTTTACCGTGCTCCCTAATCGCTAGGTTGGGATACCGCATCCAGTTCCGGATAATGAGGGGGGGTCGCTCCTCGGTGAAAACAGGCCGAATTCATTATGGGGTCCTACTTGCACTTGGTCTCGACACACAACTGTTTCCAACTGTGGGAAGCAAAGTATATCCCTTCCCCGGAACAGGCGGGTACAGTTAAAACGTAATATCTCTATAGGTGCGACGACGTGCCTAGTAAATCGCAAATTGAGAAGTATATAATTTTTTCCAATCCTTTAACTCCGTTTGTATATCCTTGCCTAGCTTTCTACTTCCTGACTTGACTGGACAAGAGTGTCTTGACCTCGAGAGACCCGATGTCTACCTTGAAGGACCTGGGGTCCATCTTTAGGAACCGGGGCCCACATTGAAGGAACCGTGGTAGACATCAAAGGACATGAGTTACACGTTGAAAGACCGAGGACTAGCTTGTAGGAGTAAGGTCCATCTTGATGAACCTACTTCCACCTTAATGGACCAAGGTCCACCATGAGGAACCAGACATTCAGATAAGGGACTGTGGCCCACTCCTTTCCAGACCATTTAACCTGTTATTTGGCGATGAACTCTTCTCGGTAGGTGTTGTGGGTATTATTTGCCACATTTTTCGTCGCCTTCGTAACTCCTTTACCCTTGTCACCCTTTTCCTAAAGGTTGAAGTGTTGTTCCTTCGGTGCGCTGGCCCCCGGTTTCATTATTTCCGATAGCCTTTCAACACACTTATAGATCTCTCTGGTATTATATGGGCTGATGTTCGACAAAAACATCACATAACGCACTACAGAAGGTTCATGAATTGGTAAAAAGGCTCGTATCTCGACGTCAACGCCATGAACTAATGTCTTTACGTCAACACTTGGAAATCCTTGCTCGCATCGCGTTCTCGGCATCCTCGCAAAGCGTGGGCGAATTATAGAGGAGTTTTTTTACAGTGGTGGCTGGATCGCAACGAGAACATCTGCCACGAGAATACCACCAACCTGACTGAGAAAGAAGCTTTATCTCGAATTTGAGATTGCTATACTCAGTTACCACCACACCAATAGCGCATTTTTTGGACAGGAATCGTCAATTATCTCAAGAGCAAGTATTTGTGGAGATGATCGAATTTCTACCAGTACGGCAGGGTCAAGGTCGTCCAGTTGGCGCTCTAGAGCGTCGTGGCAAAGGTGATGGCTTTGCTTGCCGCGATCCCAGTGCATTTGAGAATGTTTTGTCGCAAAATGAAGCTGCCCGGACTGGATGATGTCTCGGGTATAATAGAACGCGGTCGTGGTCGATTTAGTGTCCAGCATAAATTGTCGATTTCTCAGGAATCGGTACAAAGCATCCATACTTAAACTAGATGCACAGAAAGGTCAACTACGCTTTCAAATTTTGAATGCTGCATATCATTCCGAACCAGGTAAAAACTAGCAAAACTAAAGTCCAGTCTTTATATTGGTATCGCTTGAACACTTCTTTTAGGCTAAGTATATTCGACCGTGTTGACCTGGCCTGGCTTACAGAACCATTTATTTTAGCTTTGGTAGACGTGACCAGGCTTGTAACGACTGTGTAATATATTTTTACTTCAAGATATTCACATTATGATTGCTATTTCTCCATCGCAAATGTAGTCTTCCTCTTGTTGTTATTCTCATCCTTGTGCGTCGTATGAGTAACAAAAGACGCGACATCATCGATAATGTGTTGGTCACATCGCAAGTAGGTGGCAGTACCGTGTTCAAAATACTTGCAATCTTCTCTGTATATAGATTTTCAACGCTAACACAACCAAAAGAAATTGCCAAACGCACTAGCCCACGGTTATATAATCGATTAAAAAACGTTCATTTCGTTCGTGCCTAATACAATCACGTCTTATCCTGCGTCTCTAGCACGTACAATTTGACCATCTCACGCTTTTTCACCATGCAATATACATACGAAGTTCATATGTACCATCATAACACGTTCCACATCAGCATTAGCATATGACTACGCATCGTTTATCTGTTACCACCATATCCATTATACTATACGGACAGTTGAAGAAATGACACTGGTGCCGCGTCTAGCGTACAGTCTGTCACTTCAATCCTATTTGGCGCTTCCTCGTTCGTATGCAGCCGAAAGAGCAAAAACCCGAGTCACCCATACTGATCGCTCACAGCAACACATCTACATATCAAACCCTACAAAACATTATTTGACATTTAAAGCCTTAAGACCTAAACTAGCAAGCAAAACTCCGTACATATGTACAAAACGCGCAGCTCAAATGCTCGGACACTGTCGTAATATACACAAACTTTCAGCTCCATAATATTCATTTCAATCCAATGACTATAATCTGTGCAATGTGATGCCCGTACCGTCTTCTGATTCACAGTAGCCTAAATATCGCAAAAATTTCAAAGCCGCCACTTTCTGGTCTGGTACAACGCCAGCTTCGATGCATGCGAAAAAGGTCTTTGCAATTATGGATGATATTGCTGTGCTTTTATATATAGAAAGTAATACCTTTGTTTCTTTTGCATTATCTTCATAAATTATGGAAATTTTTTTTACTATAGAAAGTTTGACTGGGTGTGTATGTGCCCCTCATTGACAGAGAATGTTTCAGTAACAGTAAGAGGTATGCTCAATACTTGAGCCAAAAAATAGAATTATCGTTAAAATAGAGGAAATTATACTGTTAGGAATACTTGTAGGGGGTGTACCGGATAATGAGAGCGAATTCCATACGCAGGGCGGTGTGCTGACACAAAAGAGGCCCATATTACGGAGGGTTGTGTACGTAGCAAATAATATTTATATTTCATTTTGAATGTATAACTGTGGAGTACCTAGTTAGGGAGGTTACGGTACACACATCCCTAAAATAGAGGGGCCTCTATTTCAGGGGTGTGTACATATATCAGAGGGTGGATGTGTACCTATATAAATCTCGTTTTTGATCAGGAGTGTAATTTATTAATAGTAATATAACCATTTCATGAAATTATCAACAATTAATATATCTTTTAAACTGGCCTTGATAGCTGGACCACGCCCTTTATTTTATGGACCACGTGTAACAGGGTTTCACGTTGACTGGTAGTCGACAATAGGTGTGGTGCACACAAAGTATGGGATCCCCTTTAAAGTGATATTAGAACACAGTATCAATTGTTGAAGACTGATGTATGTCAACCATTGATTACGAGATCTTTTGAGAGGTTTTACTCAGGACATTAGCGAGTAGGTTAATTACGTTGTTCTAAGGTGTTCTTTTAGGTTAAAAGAATAAATAAAGTTCAGTTCTTATTTGATCCGATAGAGACGTGCCTCTCTGAGGCGTCTTGTGATAGTTGAGGAGATAGCAACGCCTTGTTAAGGCAGCTACTCCTTGTGCACTCTGTGCGTTGATTCTCTGAATCGTTTGGTCCCCCTGGAACAGGAACCGTAAGCTCTCTGAGCTTGTTGATTCTTTGAGTCGGGTTCTTCGAGCCAAACCTTAGCTCTCTGAGCTGTTGACGTTTTGAGTCGGGTTCGTAGAACCAAAGTTGCTCGTTGAGCGTTGAAGTCTTCCTCTGATTTTAGGAGCTGTGTAGCTCCCCTACACTTGGTAGCACTAGTAGTCAAACTACGCCCGAGTCGTTGACTGATCCTCTGTGAGGATGGAGCAATCCACACCCATCTCTGAGGTCCAAAAGGCCGCGCTTCTGAAGCTCACCGCGGCCGTAGGCCCAGAGTATGTGGAGTATCTAGCTGCACAAGGTCCCGATGTGCTTAATGCACAAGTCGAGACCTTCATGCAGTTTAGAACGGCCCTTTTAGGGCACGTTCAAACCAGGTAGCGTCGGCTATGCCGACACGCTACGTGGCGATGCCAGATGAAGAGGCTAAGCCTCGTCCCCTTCGGGTTAAACTTAACATTACTTTGGGGAGAAGGGGGAAAACCAAACCCTCTGGATCCGTGAGATTGAGATGGCCATGAGCTTTTGCCTTATCTCACTTGAGTACCAGCGGGTCTCGCTGATTATTTCCAAGCTCGATGGAAGAGCTATAGAGTGGGCTCTGACGTGTGGCACGTCGGTCGACTTGGCGTTTCCCACATGGGATTCGATCAAGTTAGACCTATTGCGAGTTTTCTCGCCGCCTATCCAGGCGTATCGCGTGCGCTCACGCTTCTTGTCTACCCTTTAGGATAATAATGAGCTAGCGGACTATGTCCAAGAGTTGAAAACACCAATGGCTGCTATGCATTCTGACCCTCTCACTGATACAGTCTGTGTGACTGTCTTCATGGAAGGTCTTCGTAATGGAGTTGCCAGGACCGAGTTGTTTCGGGTCCATCCCTCTACTTATAAGGAAGCTGTTAGCATCGCTCGAAATGCTGAGCACAACTACAAGTCGGCCAGACTTGGTTGGAATGGGTACAACCCGGGCTTTGCAAGGGCAACCTCTGCGAGCACCTCGGCAAACTGTGAGCCAGAACCGATGGATCTCAGCCATGATGAAGATGAAGGTAAAGCAGAGCTTCCTGATGTAGAGCAACGACAGGAATTTAGGCGCTGTTACATGTGCGGAGGCACTAAACACTTGCGCCCCATCTGTCCTTTGCGTAAGCAACGACCAACTCATATGGGTCGAAACCCCAGCTCCAACCAGAAGTCTGGTATTGCACGGGAAAACGTCGACACCCAGTAGGTGCAGGCGCCCTACTGGGGTAGAACTGAGCTCATTCACTTTCTACGAGGTAGAGTGAAACAGGGCTTATCCCCAAAGAGCTCCATGCCCGTCAGCACAGAGCGTGGATACAATCCTGGCATGTTAGTCGTCGAGGCGAAAGTTAAAGGCTTTGAGAAGCATTGGTCGATCTTGATCGACTCCGGAGCATCATGTAATTATGCTCGACGTCGTTACCTTGAGGTTAGTCAGCGATACGCTGAAGCGCTCAAGCGCATGAAGGTGATTCGATCACCGTTCGTTTAGCGACTGGTGATCGCGTCACGGTGCCTAAAGTTCCGTTGAACTTAGATAAGAATTATTTGGACTTTGACGGTATTAAACGATGTCTTGTCCTCGATTTGGATTCGAGATATGATCTCATCCGAGGTATGGCTTGGCTTGAACGCCATGATCCGTGGAGTGATTGGAGGTAAAAGACCTTAGGCGCAATGTTCCTATTCATGTTTTGGAGAGTCATGTAGCCACTTCTGCTAGACAACAAAAACGCTATTGGCGCGAGCCATTGACGGAAGATGTAAATGTGCTGGAAATTGGTATGTCAGAGTTAGTTAACTCCAATGCTAACATGAATAATAAGCAGATACCTTTTACCGTATGTGAAGGAAGTTGTACTCCGTCGAGTGATACTCGTTGTGATACTGAGTCACTGCATGCTGCAGGCACGTTTGGCCTAGGGCCTAGATATCAAGAATGTAATTCCTCTGATGTGAGTGGGGTGGCACGTGAAATTCTACCGAGTGAGGGTGGCCGAGATGGCACCTCACTGAATGTCGGAAATGACATTGGTGGCGAGAAGACAGAGTGTTCAGAGCTAGGCCCGGATGCTGTACGTGAAGTAGTACGTGTAAATCCACTGGGTAAAGTGTTCGAGTTACGTAACACTTCACCAGATGTCGTTCAAGGCATGAGCTCTCGTATAGAGCGTGCTGAGATGAAGAGCAACCACGAGGACCCTACTGTCCCGGATCTAGGAGGCGTAAAGTTTCTTTGAGAAAACAATCTCAGCGTCGTGTGACAATTGTAAAGCGCCCAAAGTCTAAGAAGACACGAAGTGATAATAGAAATGACACACTATGTACACTTGTCAATGGGTTGACTGGCCATATTGATGTCAACATTTGTCTAAAGACCCTTCCATCATTGGATACGCTCTTTGACCTCGACGAAACGTCTGACGACGAATTTAGCCAAGCCTAGTAGTCAGGAGAATTATCTGAGTTAGTGGTCATTCGACCAGATATTGAGCTGAACTCATCCTCGTTATTGGACGAGTCTGTCCTTGAGGACACAAGGGTGGCACTGGATGCTCGTCGTAGATTTTCGATCCTTAAGGATCCTCTTGATCCGTTCTGTACTTTGGCAAAGGATTTTCAGGACGTGGTGTGTCACAACCCACCGTCCGTCTTGCCTCCCGATAGAGGTGTACGTCATGAAATTGAGCTAGTTCCTGGAACCAAATACTGCGTAACACGGCAGTTGCCTTTACCGAAGGAACAGTGTGACGTCATTGACGACTTCTTTCGTGAAAAGCACGCGGCAGGAATGGTACATGAGAGAAAATCTCCCCATTCGACACCGACCTTCTGTGTCAGAAAGCCCAATGGGAAGTGGCGCATTGTTCATGCTTACAATAAGCTTAATGCGGCCACCATCCCGGCTCAGACACCAATTTCGAGGAAAGAAGTTCTTCAGAACAATATGGTGGGATGTACAATGTACAGTGCGCTCGACTTAGTCGATATTATTACCATTTGCTCATGCGAGAGAGCGATATTCCGCTGACAGCGGTCAGCACTCCAAGCGGTATGCTCTGGGAGTGGCTTGTTATGCCGCAAGGGTTATCAAACGCCCGGCTACAATCAATCGTCTTGTGACACAACTGTTCAGACCTCATTAGGGTTATTCTCAGAAGTACTTTAATGACATCTTTGTCCATAGTCGTGCTATGAACGGTCGGTCAGATGTGGACAATCACATTGACCGATTACGAGCGGTGCTCGAGTGCATGCGCACGAATAAGTTGTACGACAACGCGTCTAAGTGCATCTATGGTGCCGAAGATATTTCCTGTTTAGGGTGTTTATTGGTGAGCGAGCTCTTAGTGCGGATCCCGCTAGGGTAAAAGCCATAGTTGATTGGCTGGTTTCAAAGAACTTAACGGACTTACGCAAGTGGCTTGGCCTTGCTAAATACTTGCACAAGTACAGTGCGAATTACGCAGATATGGCTCGGCCATTATCCAATCTCCTCAAAAAGGATGTGGAATGGTGCTGGACTATTACCGAGCATGATGCTTTCCAAGCAGTTTAGGAGAGTCTCCTTCATGCGCCAATCTTGGCTTTGCCTGATCCTGATCGATCTTTCAGTGTTGTCTGTGACGCATCCCACTTTGCCATAGGCAGCGCCCTGTTACAGACATACTCTGATGGACGGGAACGCGTTATTGCGTTTGAGTCCCGGCAGCTGAAGGCTGCAGAAAAGAACTATCCTGTTCATGACAAAGAGCTACTCGCAATGAAGTAGGCTCTCGTCAAATTCAGAGTTCATCTTCTTGGCCTTACGCCGTTTGTTATCGATACAGATCATGCATCACTGAGCACTGAAACCCAGTCGCCTCACTTCTCTCAGATAATGGCTCGTTGGCTTTCCTTATTTGCCGAGTACAACTTCGAGGTGAAGTATAAGCCGGGCAAGCAGAATGCTTTGGATTACGCGTTGTCACGCAGGCCTGACTATAAGCTTGCTCATGTTACGACTCTGTCGTCGTCGGTCACTGACATAATCCGTACGGCATATGCCAAGGATGAACACTGTGTAGCTCTGCTGCGTGCTCTATGGAGCGAGGACTTTAAGGACTCGGACATAGAATTGTCGGCACGGTTACGTGCGAGGTTACATCGATATTCCATCGATCAAGGCCTGTTGTGCTATAGCACGGATGTGGAGGATACCCCTCGCATCGTTGTCCCTCATGATGAGGATTTGAAGTATCGGATCCTCTATGATGCACATGATACTGCGTTGAGTGGTCATCTCGGTCGTAAGAAGACCTACGGCTCAGTTATCCAATGCTACTGGTGGCCTCAACTATACAAATGGGTGAGCACATATGTGCGTACGTGTGAAACGTGTCAACGGGTAAAATCCTCACCTCACGTGGCCGCGCAGATGGCTAGTTGCTTGTACCAAAGGGATTTTGGGGGTCCATCATCATGGATTTCCTGTTCGGTTTACCGAAAGATTCGTATGGCAATTATGATATTGTGGTCTTTGTTGACCGTTTGAGCACGATGGGTCATTTAGCGGCAGTGCCGATTTCATTTGATGGTGAGGGTACAGCTACCCTTTTTATAGATCGAGTGTTACGACAACACGGATTGCCGTTGGCAATTATCTCCGATAAAGATCCTCGCTTTACTGGGAAGTTTTGGAAATCCATCTTCAAGGTACTCGGCACAATATCGGACATATCCACGGCGGATCATCCGCAGAATGATGGTTAAACCGAGCGAGTAAATCGCATCATCGGTGACATCTTGCGCAGTGTTTGCGCTGAAACGCCTAAGCTTTGGAGTTCGATGCTCCCTGTCGTTGAGTTTGCGTTAAATAACGCCGTGCATGCCTCCACCGGCTACACACCGTTTTATGTCGATGGTCTCATACACACTCGCGTTCCTTTAACGCTACCACTGCGTGGTTCAGGGCTTGGTGGAGGAGGAGTCGCCGATCGGCTTGCTGATATCAGCCCTGCTACTGTTCAAAAACAGGTAAGCGCGTTTCTCGCAACGCTATTGCATGTCTTACGACATGTGCGTGACGAACTGGCTGATAGCCAAGGCAAGCAGAAGATACAAGCTGATGCTAAAGGCAGAGGTTGTATTGAACGTTATGAGGTCGGAGACCAAGTTCTACTCAATGCCAAAAACCTACTTACAAATGTAGTGTCCGCTGTCTCCAAGACAAAGTTGCGCCCGCGCTTCATTGAACCATTCACGGTCGTCGACAAGAAGGGACTTGCGTATACGCTCAACTTTACGCGCAAACTGCGCACACACCCCGTGTTCTGCGTTGGCTTCCGTAAGCCGTATCGGGGTCCGTCCCACGTGAACTTTGAGGCGCTTGCGCCGCGTAGGTTGGCCTTGACATCGGTTGCTGAATCCGTATCAGGAAGTAAAGCTGAACCTCCATCCGGGTTTGGCCCGACTCCAACACCTCAACACGGGCTCGCATCGTGTATAGCGCACTCGGGTTCTTACTCAATGTCTCACGGAGACCACTCCGCTCGAGAAGCACCTTCTCATGCTCCTTCTTCGGTATACCGACCATCCTCGACGCTGCTTGATGAGCAAGGGAACCGCCAGTTTCATGTGGAGCGACTCCTGAAACGACGTCGTCGTCAGGGTTAATACCAGTATCTGGTGAAGTGGCGAGGGTACCCGGAGTCGGAGAACTCATTGAATTTTAAGACACCCCTTCGGCAGGATTGCCCATACGCCTTGGATGTTTTTAAACATCGCGGCAAGGGTCCTCCTGCGACCAAAGACTCTTCTCACTAATAGTGGTGGAAGCAGGTGGGTAGTTATGCACCTCTTGACCAACACTCACATCAGCCGGCACAACCGGAGCATAGCGTGTGCAAGTTTGCGACTGGCCTCTAGCCTTAAGGTTGGAGTGAATACCGATGTATTCTTTCTAGACGAACGTCTGCAACACTGGCACTTGCTCTATGAGCTAACACTCTGCTGATGTATCGTTTCCGATGCACCCAGCGAACAAAATCGTTGTCTTCTTCTTCCTGATATTTGCCTGCGAATAGGAGGATGGATATACCCTTCATCGGTGGAACCAGTGCACCCCGTGCTTGCGTGTCAAGTCAAAACTTGTATTGACTCTGAGTCGTCAAGTAATGTTGCAGGTACCTTTCGCGAAGTACCTGTCGACTCGCCACCTCAATAGGAGATGTTGGCTCAGCGCCAATGGCCCACGTTGCCGTACAACGACCTGTCGTTTGGCGTATACGCTCTTTTACATTTAGTGGGGTGAAAAGATAGCCACGACGACCCTCAAGGGTTGCATCAAGCTGCATACGACGCTGAGAGCTCTCCTCTCGTTGGATAGCCAACTTTTGTTGCTCATAGAGCGGATTGGTGATACTGGCATCAACCACGAGGGATGATTAATGCGACGCCGATGGCGCGTTGGCTTCGATACGCTCGGCAAACGGGTTCGGTGCAGTATGAGGCGGTGCGTCTTGCACTGGTGAGTCGGACATTGTCCTTTCTTCTCCAAGAATATCGGTACGCTATCATAATTAACCTCCACATCATTGCTAAAGTGCGAAGAGAGAGTCGAGGACTCATTGGGTGGCGATGCCATGGTGTTTTAAGCTTTGCAAACCGTGAAGATTGAAGCGCACGCACAACGTCCTTTTCGAGGAAAGACTTCGATTGGCGTTTTGTAATAACGTCAGTCCGGCGAAATGGGGGTGTAACGGGGTTTCACGTTGACTGGTAGTCGACAATAGGTGTGGTGCACACAAAGTATGGGATCCCCTTTAAAGTGATATTAGAACACAGTATCAATTGTTGAAGACTGATGTATGTCAACCATTGATTACGAGATCTTTTGAGAGGTTTTACTCAGGACATTAGCGAGTAGGTTAATTACGTTGTTCTAAGGTGTTCTTTTAGGTTAAAAGAATAAATAAAGTTCAGTTCTTATTTGATCCGATAGAGACGTGCCTCTCTGAGGCGTCTTGTGATCGTTGAGGAGATAGCAACGCCTTGTTAAGGCAGCTACTCCTTGTGCACTCTGTGCGTTGATTCTCTGAATCGTTTGGTCCCCCTGGAACAGGAACCGTAAGCTCTCTGAGCTTGTTGATTCTTTGAGTCGGGTTCTTTGAGCCAAACCTTAGCTCTCTGAGCTGTTGACGTTTTACATCGGGTTCGTAGAACCAAAGTTGCTCGTTGAGCGTTGAAATCTTCCTCTATTTAAGGTGCAGTGTAGCTCCGCTACACCACACCCCAAGCACACACCCATATTCGACCTATTTGAAGCAACGGACGACTTTATCGGTGTAACGACTATTCAGCACAACATGTGGAAACACAGAGAATGCTAAGGAGCTGTAAAAAGGATTGGAAGCCTAAACCCGCGATGCTGGTCTTTGACGGCGAACGCGACAAATTCCGGTGATACGCCCTTCTTCATGGCACTCCCCGAATGTACGCTTCCACTTACCACCATTAATCGACATTTTAGTGGAGATAATTTCCGAGGGATTTCTCTGTGATAAATGTGACTCGCGGTTGGTATATCCTTAAGGACGGCCGCGCCTTCATATTATATCAGGATTCTCAACAACACTGAATGACTAGATTCAATAAGTTTACAAGGTGTTACACTATAAACAGCTTTCTGATGAAGCGCGAGTATTTCTTACTTCTCGCAGATGTTTGCCATTAAGCTAACTAGCGACTCTTCCGGCTGCAAAGCATCCATTGTTGTACGGCTTGGTTGCTAAAGCCACCAATGCACGCGGAAATCAGATAACTCAGGCTTTCCTAAATCACCAGCATGCGATTGAGCGCACGACAACAGAATATCTTCATTGCAGCTAACTACGTCTGTGAACAAGGCAGAGCACCGGTGCTGGCACGTAAAGAGCGAGTAGATTCTGGTCGAAAGATTCATTAAGCGCCGCAAAGGACATCTTTTTGACCACGTTAGCCCAGAACTAGGATTGATGTTTCAGCAAGATGCGCGCCTTCTTTAATGCCGTATTCTGAATGATCTGCGACCTCTGTTGAGTATAATCCAACGTCAATTTTCGTAGACGGTCGCTAGATTGCCGGTAAATACTTTAATCCAGCCGGTGTGTTGCGTGACCTCCTTCAAATAGAGAAATTGCAATATATTTGTAACACGGATTACGCGGGACCCACGCCTTGATGAACTTCTTCTTGTGCGTCAACCAGATTGTCTCAAGATAGAAGGTGGCCGCTGCAGGATAGTTTGTCTGCATCCGTTGCCATTTGTAACGGGGTAGCCCTTTACATGATATTGTCATTAAGGATAAAATGACACTAAAGAATATTACGATGAATATTCTTTTAACAATGTCACAGAGTATAATATTATTGTTGAAGATGACCGAAGGGCTACTCATTGGTTGACATCGTGATGATATCAACCCACCAATCGCTGCTAGACGCGCGCAATGGGTGGTGAGTAGACGTCACTGTACATATAGGTATATTAGTATAATTAAATCAGGACAAACAGAGATACAAGAGTTATAGGACTTAATTGTATAAAATAACAGTTTTACTTTTTCTACGACCAGAGTCTTTCACCTTAGTCGTTATGCCTTCCTCTATGTAGCTCTACACCTAGCTGGGCACTGACTATCACTACAGTCAGTGATAGTAAACTCCGTACTGGTTGACCAGTACGTAGTTGTCGGTCCACCGTTACACCTGGTAGCACTTTGTAGTCCGTCCAAGGACCACACTCGCATCGCCCAACATGAACATGTTGGACGAAGTCGAAGGCGACAGATTTCACGGAACCCGTGAAAGCTACTCGTATTTAAGCGATATCGAATGGAGTGCGATCAAACGAATGAGTTCGACCGTTGGCGAAGAAGCTATCTAAGCCATGTTATCCACAAGGGATAGAGGCCTGCAGCATACTGTCATTAGCAAGTTCTTGCAACGAGAACTTGATGAGTCGCGAGCGCAGGTGACCTTGTTGCAACAACAACATCACCAGCGGAACGAAGAACTGAGACAGTCTCAGTCCGCGCAGTCGACACGGGAGCGTCAACCGGGGTCTCTAAAGCTAGAGATCTCCAAGTATCACGGAGCCGAGGACGACTCCCTGTTAAAATGGCTCGTCGAAATCGACGATGCCATCGAGGCCCGTCGCATCGACAACGAGTGAATGCAAGTTGAATTCACTCAGTCGTACTTGGCAGTGGACGCCAGGAATCGGGCCCTGAATCGCAAGTTGCACGACCCAAACGTGTTTGGGTCGTTGAGGATCTTCAAGACCCTGCTCAGTAAGACGTTTGAGCCTCCCATGGCATAGTTCAGGACACTATATGAACTCATCGGAATCAAACAGGGTAAGCGTAAGATTCACGTTTACGCTCAGCACGTACGCTACCTTGCAAGCTGCATGGTAGTGAACCATGTAGGTGAATTTGTGTTGATCACAACATTCATTCAAGGGCTGTCCGATGGTCCCGTCAGGGACCTCCTGTTCTGCGGAGAGCTAAAGACGCTCTCCGAAGCAATCTTTGCTGCGGAGAAGGAAGACTTTAGTGTGAGACAGGCTCACACTACGCTGACCCCCTTTCGTCCGCAGAGACGATCAGCGGTCGGAGGTCCAGAGCCAATGGACCTCTATAATGTCGAGGGCGATAAAATTCGCTCTGCGAATGACAAGCGATCGGTGAGATGCCATCGCTGTCATAAGCTCGGACACTACGCATATGAATGCAGTGTCCCCCGCTCAGTAACTCGCGGTGCTGAGCGCAGTAATCGTCCACCAGTAGGAGAACTGGAGGGCGAGGGTCCGATGATGTTGCAAAGCCGCAACAGCTGGGCCAACCATCAAAAAATGGTCGGGTTCAGTAGTGGCGGAGCGCCCTACTGATCCAGCAACATCAAGAGAATTTGCAAATCTCTTGACGAAAGTTGCTCCCGACACGCAGTCTCTGTGTGTCTCTGCACTTGGTGATGAGGTGTCTCTCATCACCTCGATATTGGAAGTAGCAAAGGACTTGTCACTTCGCACCCTAGTTGACTGTGGGGCGTCAAACAATTTTGTTCGTCGCCAGTCGCTAGTGTCAGGAAGTTTCAACTTCGTGGAGCGGGAGATCCCTCCAACGAGATTGACGGTGCGCCTAGTGACAGGCGCATCAATCACTGTGAAGAAACGTGTAGTCGGAATCCACTACACGTTAAAAGATGAACAGAACGATGATGACTTCATCGTACTAGATCTGGATGACAAGCTTGATGTCATCCTAGGACTACCTTGGCTCAGAAGATACGAGCCAAGGATGAGCTGTCAGCATTGATCAGTTACGATACCTGCTACTTGTTCCTCAGATGACGATCTGAAGAATGTCTTGAAACGCCCACATTTACGTGGGTGTACTACGAGCGAGTTTGATGGCCTCACTCGTGGTACGGTCGTTAGCACGACTGTAAAAGAACACAATGTAGATGATCACTACATTGTGGTTAAGCTCTCCTGGATCCTGTGGATGTGACTTTCCAGGAAGTAATCGAGACATTAAATGTCTTGATTAATGATGGATCAAGCGTAGGCGCTCACACACTTGATCTGGTTGTGCCTCCGAAACTAACTTCAGAGAAGCTCAATTGCCGACGCTAGAACCGAAACGGTTCTTGCGCGATCTGCGCAATGGCAAAGTCAAGCAGATCTGCGCACTCGTCGCGGAGGACGAGTACGTTATCGACATTCGATCGGCAAAGATGTTTACTGAAACCGAGAGGGTTCTAAGCAGTTCATCGATGGACGAAAACGTCATCGATGAGAAGACTCGGATTGAGAGGTATGAATTTCAATCCTGGAAGTCGCTCCAGGCAATCCTTTGTATGAGGATTTGATCGAATTCAAGGATGTATTCCCTCAATCCGTGCCATGCGAGTTGCCTAAGGACAAAGACATTTGACACGAGATCGTGCTCAAGCCGGGCTCGAAGTACTGTGTCATGAAGCAGTGGCCACTGCCTCGTGAACAGGTGCTAGCGATTGACAAGTTCTTTACCGATCGCTTAGCAGCGGCCATGTGACGGAATCAACATCCCCTCACAGCTCTCCGACCTTCTGTGTGCGAAATCCACAGGAGGGTGGCGGATAGTGCACGCATTCAGCAAGTTTAATGCTGCAACGGTACCGGCTCAGACGCCTATACTGAGGAAGGACGTAATCATAGATGGTATGCCAAACAGTACCATCTTCTAGTCCATGGATCTGATGGACGGATTCTATCAGATCCTCATTCGTGAACGGGACATCCCGTACACAGAGGTGAGCACCACCAGCGGTATGCTGTGGGAGTGTCTAGTGATGCCACAGGGGATGAGTAATGCCGAAGAAACATTCGACTGATGTGTCACAAATCTGTTGAGACCGGTGCGAGACTTCGCACCGAGTTACTTCGACGATGTGTTCGTCCATAGCCGGGATATGGACAGGAAGACGGACGTTGAGGTTCATAGAAATTATGTTCGTCAGGTTCTTCAACTTATGCGCAACCATAAGTTGTACGCCAACCTCAAGAAGTGTATATTCGCGGCTAGCGAAATACCACTTCTTGGGTGCATCGTGGGTAAACACGGCGTACGCCCCGATCCCAAAAAGGTCAAGGCGATCACCGACTGGCCAGTGCCAGTCGATGTCAAGGGACTAAGGAAGTTCCTTGGTCTAGCGGCGTACTTACACAAGTACTCGCGCAATTACGCCGAGATGACTGTTCATCTTTCTTGCTTGCTCAAAAAAGATGTGAAGTGGTCATGGAACGCTGACTGTCAGCGTTCCTCTGAAAGCATCAAGCTTTTCTTGATGCAATTGCCAAGATAGGCGATTGCAGATCAGGACAGACCTTTTCATGTGGTCTGTGACGCCAGCGATTTTGCAATCGGCTGTGCGTTAATGCAGTTCGATGCAGATGGGGCGGAGCGCGTCATCTGTTATCAGTCGCGTCAGCTGCAAGCAGCTGAGCGTAATTACCCAGTGCATGACAAGGAACACCTTGCCATGAAGTACGCACTGGCTAAGTTTCGCGTCTACCTCCTTGAAGATAGACCGTTTGTTGTCTATACGGACCATGCTTCACTACTCACGACCGTAAACAGTCCACACCTCTCGCAACGAATGGCGAGGCAGCTTTCTTTCTTCGCGAAGTACAACTTCTCAGTAGAGTATAAACCAGGAGGATTGAACGTCGTCGCTGATGCACTTTTGCGTCGGTCTGATGTTGAGCCAAATACCTGCGTCCGAAGTGAGGCATTGCCCATTGTTGCATCTGTGTCGGTCAGCGTGTCGTCATCGCCTTTACTCCATGAAGTGCGGAAGGCATACGAAGAGAAAAGTGGATCTCCTTTGTTTGATGGGTCACCTTGCGAACCCAAGCCTGAAATCCTTGTCGGATTTACCGGCTCTATACCGCTCCTCGTTGGATCGGTACACAACGCGGAACGGACTGTTATAATATACAGCCGTTGACGGCGACGCGCCTCGTGTCGTCGTCCCCACTCATAATGATTTGCGATTACGCATCATGTTCGAATATCACGATGCGCCCTCAGGCGGACATCGTGGCAGAGAAAAGACCTACCTCACGGTAAGTCGCAACTTTTACTGGCCCCGCCCGTACCAATTCGTGCGCAAGTACATTAGTTCTTGCAAATTCTGTCAACGGGTGAAGCCTAAACCTTCATCCCGTGCACCATTACAGCCTCTACCGGTCCCGGCAGAGTGCTGGCAGTCCGTTTCAATGGACTTTGTTTTCGGGTTCTCCGAAGACTCTCACAAGAATAATGGTATTCTAGTATTTGTTGATCGTTTCAGCAAGATGGTTCATCTTGCTGCAGTCTCTGAATCGATCAACGCCCACGTCTGTGCGCGTGTCTTCATCGACACTTTGTTTCGACTCCACGGTTTACCCCGTGAACTCGTGTCAGACCGTGACCCTTGGTTCACGGCAGACTTTTGGCAATCCGTGTTCCGTTCATATTGAGGGTTACCGATACAATCCGAACTTAAGCGTAGTTTTTACGGGATAGTTTTTACGTCGGTAATTACGCAGGAATGATTAGACGAGTAGGGTGATTAGACGCGCCGACTGATTTATATGTGGACACATATAAATCAGGGCGTAGGCAGATAAGCTCCGATAATCAATCACTTTCCAATCTTCCATCTACCCCCCAAGTGTCTTCTCCGGTCTTCCGAGTGGACTCCCGGCATCCTTCCCAGTTTCGGTCGTCAAGCTCTACACCTTTCAACAGGTTATGAGCCCAAGCACCATGTCCTCTGCTCATGATGCCACCACCAAGATCTCCATCGACAAGTTCAACGGAGACAACTACGCGACATGGAGCCGCTACATGCGTGGCGTGTTCCTGACCAAGTCGACGTGGCACGTGGTGAACCGGGAGACGTCGCCGACCTTCGCGGACCCTCGCGCCATGGACGACTACGTCAAGACGAGCAACATTGCGTTCGGACTGATGTTGCTCCACATGGACGCCGACTACCATCACATCGTCGATGATTGTGAGGAGGCGTGGATCGCATGGGCGCGTTTGAAGACGCTTTACGGCGGGTCGCAGAAGGCTGGGCGCATCTACTTGAAGCGCCAGCTGTTCAGCATGGAGATGAAGGAAGGCAGCAATGTGATGCATCATTGCAATGAAGTCCTCAACATCAGCGCGAAGCTAAGCAGCATCGGCGCCAAGATGGAGGACGAGGACGTGGCGATCTGCTTGTTGCGCAGCCTCCCCAAGAGCTACGAGAACGTCGTGCTAAACTTGGAGATGAGCAGCGCGGAACTGCGATCGCGAGACGTCGTGAGAGTGCTCACGAACGAGCACATCAAGAGGCAAGGCGACAAAACGACATCGGTGAAAACTGAAGACGCGGCGAAGGCGTTCAGTGCTGAGCGTGAACCTCGCCAGTGCACGTACTGCGGAAAATTGGGGCACACGGCGGAGCGGTGCTGGACCAAGCAGAAGGACGAAAATCAAGGAGGAGCTCGACGCGGCGGCAACAATGCTCGTGGACGCGGAGCCAACAACGTTCAGTGGCGAACCAACAGCAACTACGACGACGACTACGATCGAGTTGCGTTTGCGGTTTCGCTGGAGGCTGGACTTTCGACGGGCAAGAATATGCCAGGGATGTGGGCGGTCGACAGCGGTGCGACGCATCATATCTGCAACGATAAGGCCAAGTTTGCAAGCCTTAATGAGCGAGAGGAAGGCGAGCTATCGGTGGCTGATGGCAGCAAGGCTGCGATCAAGGGTGTGGGAACCATCATGGAACGGGTGGTTCTGCCCAATGGCGACGAACGCGACATCGAGATCAAGGACGCGCTGTTCGTGCCAAGTATGAGCAAGAATTTACTTTCGGTGACGCAGATCAACAAGGGTGGCAAGTTCCAAGTCATGTTCGATGGGTCCAAGATGCAAATAACGCGCAAGAATTCCACGCAAGTCGTGGCAACAGCGGATCTCGTCGATGGACTCTACTGGCTGCGAACTCCTCGACGATCAGCGAATGCAGCGACACGCAACGGGACCATCGACTTGCACGCGCGCATGGGTCATGCACCCCTCGATGTTCTGCGCAAGATGGTGGCCACCGGCATGATCAAGGAAGCCAAGGCGCCTCCCAACTCGACTGGGCCAAGTGTGTGTCGCGGTTGCCAGCAAGGGAAGATGGTCCAAAAACCATTCCCAACCAACCGTGACAAGCGTCAATACGGTGTGTTCGAGTTGCTGCACTTTGACATCTGCGGGCCAATGGAACAAGTCTCGATCGGCGGCAGCAGATACTTGCTGCTTGTGGTTGACGAAGCAAGCGGGTGCATGAAGGGCTTCTGTCTGCGGTCCAAGTCTGAGAGTGAAGACTACATCAGGAGCTACATTCTCAAGATCCAGACACAGTTCGGCAAGAAGATCAAGTTCGTTCGGCATGATGGAGCGCATGAGTTTGCGACCAACTCGATCAAGAACTTCTACGAAGATCAAGGTATCGAGCAGCAGGTCACGGTGCCGTATGCACACCAGACCAACGGCACCGCAGAACGCGCGATACGGACCATTGTCACGATCGGACGCAGCTTGCTGCACCATGCAAAACTGGAGAAGTGCTTCTGGGCTGAAGCGGCAATGACGGCGATCTACATCAAGAACCGCCTGCCTTCACCCAAGATCGACCACAAGACTCCGTTCGAGATCGTGTACAAGTCGAAACCAAGTGTCAAGCACATGCGCGTGTTTGGATGTCGAGCTTACATCCTGACACCGAGGGAGAAGCGACTGAAGTGGGACCCGAAGGCTCGTGCAGGGATGTTCATGGGATACGAAGAAGCGTCAAAGGCTTACCGAGTGTACGACATTGAGGCGGGCCAAGTGGTGATCAGTCGTGACATCACCTTCGACGAATCGACTTTTGACTTTTCGATGGACCGATCAAGTGAAGACGATGAAGATGCGGAGTTGGACCTCGACCTCCTGGCGATCAACGATGACGACGTGCGTCAGACCACCTACAAGCAGACTGGCAAGCGCAAGAGTGAAGCAAGACCCGGCATGTCACGTTCAGCTCGCCCTCGAACTGGTTTGGAGCAGGATAGTGCGCCGGAACATGTCTCCAACCGTCACCAGAAACAACGATCAAGTGCTCACGACACGTCGCCTGATGACGAAGAAGATGCGGGCGCCTACGATCAAGATGATGACTCGACGCCTCCAACATTTTGGCGTGCAAGTGCTAATGCAGTGGAGGCGACTGATCTGGCTGAGCCTGCAACGTTTCAGGATGCGATCAGCGGACCTGATCAAGTTCACTGGCGCAAGGCCATTCGGGCCGAGCTCGAGTCGATGCGACTTCGCGGTGTCTTTCGTGCTGCCAAGTTGCCGAGTAACCAACGCGCTATTGGGACCAAGTGGGTGTTCAAGATCAAGCGCAAAGCAAGCGGATCGATCGAGAAGTTCAAGGCGCGTTTAGTTGCGAAGGGCTTCAAGCAGAAGTATGGAATCGACTACACCGAAACATTCTCGCCGGTGGTCAAGTACGTGACACTGCGCATGGTAATTGCGATCGCCAAGTACTTCGACTGGCCTCTCGACCAACTTGACGTGGTGACGGCATTCCTGTACGGAGTGATGAAGGAAAAGGTGTTCTGCAACATTCCAGAAGGTGTTGAATTGGATGGCGACTTCGACTGTCTCGAGTTGGTGAAAGCGATCTACGGTCTCAAGCAAGCGTCGCGCGTGTGGAACGAGACTTTCGACGACTTCGTGTGCTCAATCGGATTTCAAGTATCGGCATTCGACCCGTGTCTCTACATCAAGATGGTCGACGGTCACTGCGTGCTGGTGCTGGTCTACGTGGACGACGTGCTCGTGACAGGCAGCTCACTCGACTTGATCGCGCAGACAAAGGCCGATCTCAAGACGCGCTTCGAGATGACCGACAGCGGCAAGTGCACTTTTGTGCTGGGCATCGAATTGGTCGACGGACCTGACGGCAGTGTCACCATGTGCCAGCGCCGCTATGTCGACGACATCCTTAAGCGCTTCGGTATGGACGAGTGCAAGGCCACTGTTAGTCCAGTCGACTTGAGCTCTCCACTTGTGCCTAGCAACTCTGCAAGCAAGATCGATGTTCCGTTTCGCGAAGCAGTTGGTGCTCTGATGCACCTGATGACCGCGACCCGCCCAGACATAGCGTATGCTGTGGGTTACGTGTCGCGCTTCATGGAGAATCCGCAACAAGAGCACTGGGTTGCAGTAAAGCGCATCTTCCGCTACCTTCAAGGCACCAAGTCGCACGGGGTCTGCTACCAACCAAGCGACAAGATCGACTTTCGCGGATACTCCGACGCGGACTGGGCTGGCGACCACGCGGATCGCAAGTCAACTTCAGGCTACGTGTTCATGCTGCTCGGCGCACCCATCAGCTGGGGAAGCAAGAAACAGTCAAGCGTGTCGCTATCGACGAGTGAAGCGGAATACATCGCGCTGAGTCTGACCATCCAAGAAGGCAAGTGGATCCATCGCCTGCTATGCGAGGTTCTGACGGCTGCCAACGAAGAAGGTCCAGAGCTTGTCATCTTTGAAGACAACCAGTCGTGCATCAAGATGACGAAGAACCCAGTCAACCACGGCCGTGCCAAGCACATCGACATCAAGTATCACCATATCCGTGATGAAGTCAAGCGCGGCGAAGTGCAGCTTGAGTATTGCGAGACGGCGACCATGTTAGCGGACATCATGACGAAGGGACTACATGGACCGCGCCACAAGGACTTGACGACGGCTCTCGGCATCCGTGCGAGTTCGGATTGAGGGGGCGTATTGAGGGTTACCGATACAATCCGAACTTAAGCGTAGTTTTTACGGGATAGTTTTTACGTCGGTAATTACGCAGGAATGATTAGACGAGTAGGGTGATTAGACGCGCCGACTGATTTATATGTGGACACATATAAATCAGGGCGTAGGCAGATAAGCTCCGATAATCAATCACTTTCCAATCTTCCATCTACCCCCCAAGTGTCTTCTCCGGTCTTCCGAGTGGACTCCCGGCATCCTTCCCAGTTTCGGTCGTCAAGCTCTACACCTTTCAACAGTTCACTCGGAACACGATAAAAGATGTCGACATTTGGCCATCCCGAAACAGATGGTCAGACGGAACGTGTCAATGGTGTCTTAAAAGAGATCCTTCGAGGATACGTCCACTCCTTTTCTAGTTGGAGTGAGTTCTTGCCGATGGTGGAATTTGCCATCAACAATTCCGTGCATGCGTCAACAACGCATACACAATTCTACGTGAATGGCTTACGCCACCCATGTATTCCCGCCCTTATACAAAGTGACTCTGGGTTAGGGGGAGGACTCGCTCGAGCAAAAACCATTTTGGCTCTTGCTCATCACGTATCATCGCACATGCCGATACGTTCGACTTCGATATCGATAATGTCGACATCGAAGAAGTTGATCTTAACAGTAGCAAAGACGCTGCTGCTACTTCAGACAATAGAGACGATGCTGGGATATTCAGCATCGTCAACGATTATTCCAGCGAGGAAGAAGACAACCTCGCTGAAGAAGAGAACAATCTCTTAGTAGTGCGCACGAAGCGCACTGAAAGACAAAACAAAGACTCAGCAGAGAACTTCCTGCTGACTCGAGAGGCGGTAGTCCGTTTCGTTCAGGACTCCATCGCAAATGCGGTGGACCGCCAGAAACGGAACGCAGACAAGAATGGAAGAGCAAATGTTCGTTCATTTAAGGTAAACGACCTGGTGCTACTGTCTACGGTAAACTTACCTGGATTTGTAGTCACAAATGTCGGCAGTATAAAACTACTACCGATATACATTGGCCCCTTTCGTGTGTTGCACCGCAAGGGCAAAGCATACACGATTGAATTGCCTCGAAGAATGCGCACGCATCCTACGTTTTACGTGGGGTACTCAGGCCGTACTATCAGTACGAGACCTCTTGCGAGAACGAAGACAGCCGGCACGCTCAAGAATCCCCAACAGATTATTGTGATCACGAACCAAAGCACTCAAGTTGGTCCTTCAGCGACGCGGTCTCGCGACGAGCCGCCTCTAGCTCGTCGCGCAAATGACGATTCGCGCGTTCGCTCTCGAGTTGAAAGAACGCGAAATCCGATCGGTCCTTCTCCCGATCGGTACGGAGACGTCGTATGGTCGCTAGCATGTCGTGCCGACGACCGTATTCGTGATCGACGTCCGCCCTCAACTCGGTCAGGTAACGCCAATGGTTACCCAAGGTCTCCTGCAGTCCCGGCAACTGAGCCGGAACTTGTCTTTCTACTGCCACCGGAACCACTGGTGGATTCTCATGGTGGTCGACGATTTCACGTGGAGCGTATCTTGAGCCACTGCGTAAAGAATGGGGAGCGGAAAAGTTACCTTGTCCGCTGGCGTGGGTATCCACCATCGTATTACAGCTGGAAACCTCGATCCCAGCTGATGGCTGACGTTAAAGGTCTCGTCCGCCAGTATGACGAGACTCATCCGATGAGTCCGAGGGTCCATCGGTAAACACGAGCTTTTGGCGCTTGTAGACGGATTGCAAGTTTGCAATCGCGTCACGCATCTCAGCCGAGATGTGTACCCTTCCCCAGGGCGAACTTAGGGAATACACGTCCCTATGTGCACGTTGCGAGTTGTCAACACAACTCGCACAAGGATCTCCCCAAGTGAGGCAAGGAATATCTACCTCACTCGACAAACGATGCGACCGGTACCTTGCACCGGTTGGCGTTCACTTTTTATACCTGAGGCGTACCGCTTCAAGTTGATGAAGCCATCCTTCTCGTCCAAAATCCTTGACATTCTGGACGAACGCGTTCCACGCCGCCAAAAGCGAAGCCTTGTCACGCTTTTGGTTGCCATTGTACCATCGATGCTTGAAAAAGCATCGAGATACTTCTTCAGCGCGAAAGTTCTTTGCGCTGGCACTCAAGCCGTGAAGCTCACTCGCATCGGATAAAGGTATTCGATGGTGTTGACTTGTCTCGTGAGACAAGCTATTGATGAGCTGTTCAGGCAAAAGCCACAGCTTCAGCTCATCACGCTTCGAAGTGGTGCCTTTGCCGGTACCACGGTCATCAGCATGGAGACGGCTCGCACCATCGTCAAGTCGCTCGTGCGAAGGCGCACGAGTTGATCGCGGTGATTAGTAATCATAATAATCACCATATTCATTATCACTGCCGAACAGACTGTGACGCATGTCGCGAGTCCGTACGTTCGGCAGGTCCCTTGATGAACGAGTCACCGCAGGGGAACGCGATGCCTCTAAAGGCTTTTCAGAGTCAGACACATCTGACTCGCCAGAGTAGCTGACCCCCAACTCGGGGTCACTCTGTGCATGAGGTGCGATACCACATGCGCCTGCAGCAACACCTGCTGCAGGCTGAGAACGAGCAGCAGACGACGAGTCGTCTGCCGCGGAGGCGGGCGCAGCAACAGTCTGTGTCGTCTTTGGGTCACCCCGCATAGACATGTCAACGATGCGAGGCAAAGTCAGAATAAATGAATCTGATCAACAAGTACTCCCCGTACCGTTGATATCCAACGGGTGGCCACAAAAGTTTCGATAGTCACAAGGTGACTATCAGATAAGGGAGGAGTGATGAAACGGGGTAGCCCGTTACATGATATTGTCATTAAGGATGAAATGATAATAAAGAATATTACGATGAATATTCTTTTAACAATGTCACAGAGCATGATATTATTGTTGAAGATGACCGAAGGGCTACTCATTGGTTGACATCGTGATAATATCGATACACCAATCGCTGCTAGACGCGCGCAATGGGTGGTGAGTAGACGTCGTCATACATATAGGTATATTAGTATAATTAAGTCAGGACAAACAGAGATACAAGAGTTATAGGACTTAATTGTATAAAATAACAGTTTTACTTTTACCAAGAGACTAGTCGGACTACCTATTCTCCTTTCCTTCCTCTGTGTTTCCTTAGAACACCTAGCAGGGCACTGTCGACCACTGTCTTCAGTGGAAGTATACTCCGTGCAATTTAACTAGTACGTAGTCAACAGTGCCCCGTTACAGCCACCTTGTCGCCACCTTGTCGCCGTATTGCATGCTATTTGTATTAAAATTGACATACCGGCAGCTTTTCATCCAGAGTGCCTGGTTAAAAATTTTAAGCAATGATTATTGGGGAGGTCGATTAAATTGGGTGTCAGTACCAGGACACCTCTAGTGATGATTTAACACTACCGTTCTACAGAAAAACTGGACGATGAAAAAAGCAGTATCAGTAGCTTTGGGGGTTCGAAGTCTGGAGCTACTTACAAATGCCGCTATTGCTTCCAAGCGGGGCAAAACAAAATAATTTTGCGGCGCCATGCGACTTTGATGGAACAAAAGAACAAGCATTTTAAGGCAAAATTAGTTGACGTAAGTGACCCGATAAACCCTGTTCATCCGGCGTCAGTCTTCGTGACGAATACACTGGTGTCTGACACAACCTCAGACGAATGCCACCCGCAAGGTCCATTGCATTCATACTCAATTGAACGTGCTGTGCATAACATTTACAGTGTATGAACTCAACAACACAATTTGCTATGACATTCCTATAAATAAGCTTGCCATTAATCATTATATTGTTATCACCCATTGCTTCTATGTACATAAAACAAGTGCTTGATACATGGAGCGTGCACACTCAACGGCATCTTTAATAACACGTGCTTCTACCTGCACTTGCGGAGACCGCTTGCTTCAATCATGGAGCGTCCTATACGTGACTTCCACATTCACAATACATTTCGCAGCTCGGCGCTCACTGATCGCGCCATTTATAGTGCGATTTCTTGCCTATCTCCTCGCTTTGCAACTTGCTCAGACCTTCGATCCGATCCCTGGAAGTAAAACAAGTAACAACGACGTCAGAACCACTTCATACGTATTAGGAATGGAACTGACTCTTCATGGTCGACTTGCATTGAATCAAAATGATGTATTTACGATCTTAATAACTTCCTTCCTATTACTTGTTGCAGGCATTCCACACACAGCGAGATACAGCACATCAATAGGGTTAAAATAATTGAATCGCAGAGTAAGCTGACCTACGTACCTACGCACCGTATTGTGTGTTGTCTGCAATTTCCTGATCGCGCGCTGCGTCCCCTTCTCGGTCACATGCACAGAAATTAACATTCAGTCAGCAAACTTTTCTCTTATCACGTGCTGATAAATTACCATCCACACTTGATCCTTATTACTACAGGGATTGCTTCCCGCGATGATGAGAAAGCCAACAACGGGCCGCGCAGAGGCCTCCGTCGGCCGCGCCTTCGTCGGTGCTTGTGGGTCGCCAAACGAACGATGAGCCGTCCGTTTGGCACATAAAGTGTGCCCAATGAGATCAAACCAACGGCTTCTGAAAAATGGAAAGTCTCGTATCCCATCACGCAGTTTCATTTAATCTGACAGGTTTACTTTGTGTGATCCCCATTGTTTATGTTCTGCATGGTCTCGTCTCAGAACCGACGCTGGCTTGTGGACTTTTGCACAAAATTACTGCTGGGTTCTAGATTTGCTAAAATTAAACTGTATACAACTTCGATAAGTTTTCTAATAATGTCTTCTATAATTTCATTAAATTGTGTCCGACAACAAACAAACGGCATATGTAGGTGCTCGCCCGCCACCCATTGCGCGCGACTCGCAGCGATTTGTGGTTTATTTGGATAAAATAATGGCTATATCATATAATAAATGTAGCGGTGCTGAAATCACCTTACTGTAAACTTTTTACAATAGTTACGACAAATGGTAAATTTCAGTGTATAATTTCGCGATGATAATATTCTGATTGACCTAAAGTGGTGTCAATTACATGAAGCGAGCTCATCCCGTGGCGTTTGACCAACCGATAGAAACCTTGCGATATAAAACTAAGACTATCCGAAGCCATGAGACGCTGTTGCCAACTTTTTTGAGCTATAGCCTGGCTGGGATTCGCACTGCAGTGGTTCCCAAGTTGAGATGTCTAAGTGCTCGAGTACTGTATGAATCGCATTAGTCGCTCCGACGAACTCTTCTGGACCGACATATTGTAATAAATCAACGATAAGTGAACGTAACACCGTTTTTGTCGTGCGGTCCCCACGTGCAGTCACCACCACGTGCACATTGCGAAATGGTATGTGGGGTCGATGGAAGGTGATCAATATCGAATGAGCCTTAGCAAGGAGCGCAATTAACTATTGAGTGCTTAAAACTCTTGACGGGATAGCTTCGAAATGCTTGCGGTAAAACATAGATTTACTGTAATGGAGACGAGATCGCGTGGCTTCACTTGATGCCACACCACACAATGTGACAGCAAAACTGAAAGCGTATCGGATAGATCGGGGTTCTATAGCTTCGTTTGGACGCGACGAAATTACGATGGGCGGGGTGAGGTCAAAGCGTATGTATTTGTGAGTTCTAAAGGGTCCGCGAGGACTTATTGCAATGGCAAGAAGACCGTGCCGGACAATCAGATAACTTGCTCGACGTTTACTTGTGCAATGATTGTACACATGTGCCTCGACGCAACTGCGTATGTAGATCGGTAAGAGCGGTACGCCACAACTTATCGACGCATCGTCAACTTGACCTGTTGATGTCGACTATACATTGACGATCGTGCCTTGGTGTCGTTAAGTGGGTCGTTCAAAGCATTGTCAGTCGGCAAGATTAGAGGGAGCGAGTGACCTACGTGAAAACACGCGTGGTTTACATGCTTCTAGACGCAAGCACATTGAATTGCTGCGTATGGCGGTGGGATGAGCTGGACATTAGCACGTGACACAATACGATCAGGGGCCACGGGTGAGCCATACACGCCACGACAAAGAGCATGATGCCGAGCGTCTGTGAGATGCATAATAGACCCCTCATGTGCATTTAGTACCTGCATGGTCACGCCATTGGAACGAGCTGACGTACAACAGCAATAGTTGCTGCAACGTCGAGCGTGTCTTGATGAGTAGGAGTTGTGCAAGCATGTGTGGTGCACGTGACCACGCGTCAAAGAAGCCGACAGCTCTATATACGATCGGTGGTAGTCAAGCGATGTTGGCAAGCGAACGATGGGAAACATGCTGTAACGAATGTGTCAACGGCTACTTCGTCCAACGACTAACCATCACCGACCCAGCGACCGGTCAAATCGGTACTGCGAGAGGTCTACAGCAGCGACGAAAGGTGAAAACCACAACGCAAAAACTCGATGCAAGATCTTGAACAGGATGTAGGAAGGGGACAGGTAGGATACGTTTGGTGCATGTCGTCGTTACATTGCGTGCCGGTGGTAGACGAAGCGCGAGCTTTACAAGCTCCCGGCATCCACTCGACGGCAATGGTAGTACATTACACCCATGAGCGCATACCGCGTGAATCGATGCGTTGATCCTCTCACAAGGTTTGGTCTACTTGCCCCTAGGATTACCTAGACATGCTTGACAAAAAAGCTTTACGCCGCTTGAGGTGCGTACACGTGTCCACGCGGTTCAAACTGCCACGTGGGCTCACCTATCATTCTACCGAGGCCTCCAATTGACAGTGTCGTTGCGATACGCACAGGTATCCACAAAAGTGTCGTATCGCAGCAACAAAAGGGTCGTAATGTGGTAAGATTGTGGACGCCCCTGACGGTGATCAAGCTGCTGCGATTCCGCGAACAACGTGGACATGCTCTTGTTGCGTTTTCGTCACAAAGAAGCGAGAGAAAGACTGAAAAACGTGCAAAGGGGTGCGTGTTATCATAAGTGAGCTATTCATCTTTCGGGGTGCCGTTAGCCTCGGATAGCATTCAGAAATCTCCACCAAAATCTCCACCAAAATCTCCACCGCTACAGTCAATAGCGCCGCCACCGTCAAAGCCACTTTCGTACCCATACGAGTCGCCATGATCAGCCAGCGCTCCTCCAAGCATAAGTCCTCCTATTAGACCAGCTGTTCCACCCAGTGCTGCACCCGCCCCAGCGCCCATGCCGCCGCCACCTCTACTGTGGCCGTAAGAGCCGTCATGCATTCGCGACGTAGCAGTATGCACAGGTTCGTATGGAGCGGCAGCATACGCGGCCGACGTCGTATCGTACGGGTGGCTCGATGTGTCTCCACTGGCGGGACCCGCCACAGGAGCTGCAAGTGGAATTGCATTCTTCTGGTCCCGCCGGTCTTTCATGCGCTTGGCCACCATGAAACAGCTGCCGCAGCAACACAGGAACAGCGCTAGTGACCCGAGCAGAGTCCACAGCCATAAAAGACCGCCCCCTCCGTCCCGTATGCGGTAGGGATATGCGTTTCGAGCATCGTTGCAACTACAGGCGTAAGTAGAGACGCTGCAGACGCCGTTGTCTGGGCAGCAGCACGGACGGCGTGCATTTCGGCGGTCGAGCCAGTGGCCGCAGAACTGGCCCGGCGTGCCTCGATAGGCCTGAGCACAGTCTCCACTACTTGCACACACTTCACAGCCCGACTGCGTGGCGTTCCGTTGCCCAAACGCAGGACCAACGAGCGCTGCCAGGAACACGAAGAGGACGCATCTACTGGCCATTGCTACGTAGCAAATGATCCATCTAACAGTTCTTCCTTTCAGTCCCTCTCGCAAGGAGAAATTCTCGTCCCAGTCGACATGGATGGACAGGGACTGACTTTTGACATGGATGCCCCGTTCCGGAATATGAGCAGTCAAATGACGGGCTGAACGCGGCCGAGAGGCGATGAAGTGGGTGCAATTAATTACGTGAGCGAGGCAGCCTTCACAATTGTGCATCTTGTCCAGTTCGTATGATACGGACGGGCAGGTAGTACTCGCGTACGTTACTGTGTTACCAACACGTTACGAGTGGGCACGTACGCGCTGTTACATCGCTACGGCTTTTTGTCAAGGAGTATCTTGATGAGGTGCTCGTGCGATTGAAAAAGTAACTTCAGATCAGATGTCGTGCGCTCGCGCGGAAGACGCAGTCGAACGTGTATTGCCACGACTATTGTACACCCCACGTGACATGAAACGTCGTAACGGCGTTAAGACGTTGTCGGGCCGCGGTTCACTAGGCGACGACAGCAAAGATCGCACTATCCCCAACGATGGCGTTCCTGTGGAAGGAGGAGGACGAAACAACGCCGTCGCGTCGTGTTTCTTTACGTGCGCCACAATCGAGCGACCGATTCGACACTGGATTTTCAGCGACGGCCAGTCTGACGGCGGTGACTCTTCACTTGTCACTCACAAGTAGCAATACATATCTCGCGCGAACACAGAGGATTTACCACAGAGTCACTCCATTCGAAACGCCCCGTCGGCAAACAACTGCTCTCGACTGTGAAGCGACACCGACGTTGATGCGAAGTGATCGGCACCAAAGGACCGGTGAGCGTCTCGATCGTTCCGTAGCAGTGCGTGGTCAGTCGAGCGAGGTGGTTGCGACACGTCGATCGTACGAAAGCTCCTCAGTCAACACAAGACAACGGAGCCGCTCACATGTCTTGCGTCTCGCACGCCCCACTTCGTGGGCAAAAGCCCCGGAATGGCTTGTTGCTGCAACGGAGACGAGTCGGATCCACGTGTCCCTAGATCGGGCAGCACGACCTCGTCCATACGTTCCTGTCGTAGTTGCGAATAAAAGGACTCGGGCTCTGATCATCGGTGTCCAAAGGAGCCCACGTATCGCAATATGGACCAGCTTCTCGTGTGCCTCTCCAGCCCCTCCAAGCTCCTAGTAGTAGTAGTAGTAGCAGCAGTAGTAGTAGTAGTAGTAGTAGTAGTTAAAGGCTGCCAGAACACGACTCCCTAGAAACGGTCACGCCCAAACAGCTGACGTTTTCCCCCTTTGTACAACACAGTCAGCCGCTGACTCGAATCGACACGATCTGAATACGCTCTCCGCGCGCTTCAAGCGTCTGGTTTTCGCTCGCCGCCGAGCCACGAGACTTTTTCAGGGCGCGCACGCGCTGCCGTCTCCTTGTGCATCGTCCACGTCGATAAGGCGGCCACCAGCCGAGCGCGACTCATCTGCCCCTGCGCTCCACACGCACGTGCGCGCTCCTCTACGATTGGGCGACTGACGCACTGGATTGTTCGATCGTAGCCCGATGACCTACCGCAACGACAGAAGGAGCCCATATTGGACCATCGAACGCGCTCGGCCTCGATGTCGCTCGCCTGTTTGCGATACATAAGGAGCGACCATCACAAAACGTCGAGGCATACGTTTGCTCCAAGAGTAGTAGTGGCGAGGCTCGACATCGACCTTTGACCGAGTGATTTCATCCAAACGGCGCATGTGATGCCAATGTCGGGACAAGATGTCCATAGTCAGAAGTTCAACTCGTGCAGCGCTGCTAATAGCAAAAGGATAAGAGGTGGCAGAAGCCGAGAGCTGTCTGAGAAACGCTTCCTTCCCGTTGTGGCAGCGTCATACGGAAGCCGTTGCCGCTGATCCTTGACGATGTTCCTCCATGATACATCGCCTGTGCTTCCGTCTCAAGAACCGGCGCACAAGTCGCTGCATCAGCAGACGCAGCAACGAGACCCGCGTGCTCGACGCGACCAGTTCTCCCGTGTCCGTCTCGGACTGTTTGCGAGCGCACCACGAAACCGGTAAAAAACCTCAGCGCGCGCGTGAAACGCCCTAAGTGTCCACGTTCTGGCACGTGGATCATTTCTGGAGACGCGGGCGACAGGTAGCAGAGGTACCTGCTGATTCAGAAAACGGCCAGGCGCGTAGAAACCGGCGGCCCTGCTTCGTCTGTGCGCCCGCCTGTCTTCCAGCTCGAGGGCACGACAGCCGCTGCCGGCCGCACGGTTGTCATTCCGCAAGTTGCAACCAACTCGACACACACTCCTCTCGGCCGTCGTGGCATTGTAGTCGCCCGCCTCTTCGCCCGCGCCCCACCGTCAGCTGACCGACCACGTTGCCGGCCACACTCTCCTTCCTGATCCCCCTCCCCTCTGTCTCTCTCTCTCTCCGCCCCCCCTCGCTCTCGTCTGACCGACCAATTGACCGACCGACCGACCGACTGATCGCTCGCGCCGCCGCCCTCTACACCCCCCCCCCCACACACACAAGAGCCGTCTTGTACCCGTTCGCTGGCCATGCCCACCGACTCGCGCAGCCCCAGCGCGTCGCCCAGTGGCAGTTGCAGCAGCAGCAGCAGCAACGACGACGGCCCCTCGTCGCCCGGCAGCCCCAGCAGCAGCAGTCACAGCCACTCCGCGCCCCACCGACGCCCTTTGACCACCACGACGACCGCCGACGGCAAACCCAAAAAGTGCCGCTTCAACGACTGCGACAACCACGCGGTGGACGGCACGAGCAAGTGCGCGTTCCACAAGAACCGCCGCCAGTGCTGCGTCGCCAACTGCACCAACCAGGTGTACGCGCGCAAGCTCTGCGTGCGCCACGGCGGCAAGAAGCAGTGCCAGGCCGAGAGCTGCGAGGCGCACGCGCGCGGCGGCGGCTTCTGCCTCCAGCACGGCGGCTTTGTCGTCAAGCGCTTCTGCGTGGTCGAGGGCTGCTCCAAGCAGGCGCACGCGCGGCAAAAGTGCGTGCGCCACGGCGGCGGCCGGCGCTGCAAGATCGACGGCTGCATGCAGCACGCGCGGGCCGGCGGGCTGTGCAACCGGCACTCGCACGGCCACGAGTGCCGCGTGGACGGCTGCAACAAGACGGCGCAGCACTCGGGCTCCATATGCTTCCGCCACGCCATGGAGCTCCGCGCGCACGGCGAGGAAGTGCCCGAGCTCAACATCTCCAAGGGCGGGCGCCTGAGCAGCAAGAAGCGCCAGCAGCAGCAGCGCGAGCAGCAGCTCAAGCAGGAGCAGTTCCACCACCTGCAGATCCAGCACCAGCAGATCCACCCGCCGTCGCACTTTATGCAGCACCCGCACCAGCCGCAGCACGCCCACCACCACCACCACCAGAACCAACAGCAGCAGCACCATCACCACCACCAACAACACCACCAGCAACAACAACAACACCACCAGCAGCAGCAGCAGCAACAGCCACACGTGTCGCAATCGTCGGCGCCGCACTCGCTGTCGATCCAAGTGCCCCAGGGCCAGTCCACGCAGCATCCACTGCAACACGCGCACTCGCACCAGCAGTCGTCGAGTGCGTCCAACCCGTTCGGGCTGCCGCTGAAGATCAACGTGCCGTCCACGATGCCTAAGTTCAGTTTGCGCACGCCGCTGGGCAACAGCTTTCCCACGCCGCGGAGTCACGAGTTCTCGCTGCTCATGGGGCTCCCGTCGCCGCAGATTGACAACTCGCAGCTGCCGAGTGTGTTGGCCATGACGAACGCGGGCGGCGCTGGTGCGACCGCGACCGCCAGCAGTGGCCAGCGCACGCCTGGCATTGACAGTTTTTTGACCAGCAGCGGGCCGCCCAGTGTCTCGCGCGGCATTGGGAGCAACTTTCTGTCGCTGGGACTGTTTCCGACCCCGCGGTTGTCCGACCGGACGCCTGGCGCCAATGAAGACGCGATGATGAGCGACTACATGAAGCTCATGGGCGGCCCCGATACGCCCATGACGTTCCACTCGACCGGTGGTCACTTTGGCGCGTCTCCGCTGCTCGAAAACATTGGCGCAAATGTGTTTGACCACAGCCAGCATCACGGATCGAACAGCTCGAGGAATCACATGGCGGCGATCGCTGCAGCGGCTGCCGTGCACAACAGTGGTCAGCAGCGCATGAAGATGGACTTTTTGTCGCCGCGTGGACTGGCGTCGCACAGCTTTCAGAGCACGGGGTTTCCGACGTCAACGTCAGTGCACGATGGCATGGGTTCGACTGCACCGTCTTCTGCTTCAACAGACTATGCTGCACAGTTTTTTGCGGATAACAAGAGCGACAAAGTGCGTGGCCACATGAAGACGTCGTCTGTCTCGGCTGCAACGGCGGCCACGCCGAAACCCACTGGCGTCACTGCCGCATAGGCCAAGGGGGAGCCAACGGGTGTGTTTGATTATGTGATGGTCTATGTGCGTTGTGGGCCCAGTGGCGTCCGGGACCGCGCGAACTCGCGCGACCGCAAGGGCTCGACGCGGTCGGGTCCGTTTTTGCCGACGATCGGTCCGTGATGATGGCGTGACAAAGCGAAGCGATGACTTGACTCGATGGGACTCGGCTGTCTGTGACCCGACGACGGCTGGAACGGCGCGTCTGAATCTTTTCGCGCGATCAGAGCTGCCGCCATCTAATAGAAGTGAGTCTGCCGATTCACGGACTCGGACAAAGTTTTGGCCATACAGATATAGTACGGATGAAAGTAAAGTAAGTTTGTCGATTTTACGTTAGTGTGCTCGTCTCGGCCGTGATTGATCGAGGTGGATCGACGTCGTGCCGAACCTTCCGCGAGTGCACGACATGTCAAGTGCAACAGAGTCACGTGGGCATCAAAGTGGTCGTCGTCTTGAGTCGACACGTAACGATCGGTCGTTGCGTCTGGTTATGTGCAAACTCGCTCGCCACTAGGACACGTTCGGCAAAGCAGAGCCAGCGTGGAAAGGCATATGATATGTGCATGTTCAAAGCCTTTCGATGCTCTTCAACGCCGTACGCATCTCTTTCATGCAGAGATGTTACTCCTGTCGTCTCTCGTGCCAAGAAGTCATTGGAGTTCGGGTCGTTCTGTCGTTGGATCTTCGCTCGATCATGTGGATGAATCAAGCCAGCTCGAGTTTTCTTGCAGAATAAATAGCTGCTTTTGGTGTTAGGATAGAGTAAATCTCAAAACCAGTTCTACAAATGCACAAAAGTCCCAAATCAACACTTACTCAACTCAAGTATAAAAAACACGCTAAATAGTGTCAACCACATTATAGTATACTGCATTGGTGAAATGTGTTATTTCCAAAATACATTTCTACGAGTTCTGCATAAATTGTAGTAGCTCTGGTTTTATCTTAGCTTTCACAGCGAGTCAAAACTCTTCGCCCTGTCACTTTTGGAATACAAGATACAATGCGCATCATTCTCTAAGCCCCACCTGTCTCAACCACACAAGCATTCTAGCAGCTGCAAAAGGTTCGTGAAGTGGATATGGAGCACGAAAAAACGCCATGCGACTTTAAGCGCGTGCAACACGTACGTGCAAATACGCCACAGCGACGGCATCGCGGCGAAACTCTATTTCCTCTTGCCATTTCCAAACAACAAAGCAAATAAGATTGATAGGGGGCCGAAGAAGCGATAGTTCAGAAGTCAACAGTGGTGCGCTGCTACTTTATGGTTTGATTTAAGCCTGTTTGGCATAACGTCTCGATGATTGAGAGTCTAATGAAAAGCGAGCTCTGTTCCGCCCGAGCTTAGAAAATGCGCAAGTATCGCATCATTTTTAACGTGGTGTATGCTAGGTAGACAGTCTGTAACGGGGCACACCCTTGCGTGAACTTAACGCAAGGGTTTCGGGTGCCCCGACAGACGTACACGAGGCGAACGAGGAAGCGTAGGATAAGGAGAAAGTAAAACTGTTGTCTTAATATAATTAAGTCTTTTTGCTACTGTCTCTCTGTTAAACCTGACTTGATTATGTCAATATAACTGAGTGTATGGTGACGTCTCGTCACCACTCATTGCGCGCGTCCTGCGGCGATTGGTGGGTTGATATCATCACGATATCAACCAATGAGCAGACCCTTTGGTCGCTTCACCAATATCACCATTATCGGTGATATTGTTCAAAGAGTATTTAACAGAATATTCTTTGTTGTCACTTTCTTTTAAAGTGACATTCCCATGTAACGGGCTGCCCCGTTACATCACCCCCCTTAACTGATAGTCACCGTGTGACTATCGAAAATTTTGGCGGCCACCCGTTGGGCGCCATTGGGACAGGGAGCACTTGTTGGGTCAGTTCCGTTTATAACTCAACCTGACCTCGCATAGTTAACATGTCTATGCGGGGTGACTCAAGGCACACAGAGTCTGTGCCTGTGCCAGCTTCTGCGGCAGACAATTCGTCTTCTGCTGCTCGTTCTTCGCCTGCAGCAAGAGGTGCTGCAGGTGCACGCGGTACAGCACCGCGTGCGCATGATGACCCCGATATTGAGGTCATCTACTCTGGCGAGTCAGACACGTCTGACTCGGGCAATGCTGCAGAGGCGTCTCGCTCACCGGCGACGCCTCAGTGTTCGCCAAGGTCACTGCCGAACGAACGAACTCTTGAGTTGCAACACAGTCTGTTCGGCAGTGATGACGAATCTGATGATGAGTATGTTTTCTCATCACCGCAATCAGCTCGTGCTCCTTCGCACGAGCGATCTGACGATGGTGCAACCCATCGTCATACTGACAACCGTGGTACCAACAAAGGTACCACCGTGAAGCGCGATGAGCTGAAGCCGTGGCGTTTGCCCGAACGGATCTTCAATAGCTTGTCTCACGAGACAAGCCAACATCATCGAATACCCTTATTCGATGCGACTGAGCTTCACGGCTTGATTCCCAGCGCGAGCAACTTTCGCGCTGAAGAAGAGTTTTATCTCGATGTCTTCCTTAGACATTGATGGTACAACGGCAACTAAAAGCGTGACAAAGCCTCGCCTTTGGCTGCGTGGAACGCGTTCGTCCAAAACGTAAAGAATTTGGAGGAGAAGGGTGGCTCAAGAAACTTGAGACGGCACGCCTCATGTTCGAAAAGCGAACGCCAACCGGTGCTAGGTACCGGCTGCACTGTTTGTCGAGCGAGGCAGACATTCCTTGCCTCACATGGGAAGACCCTTGTGCGAGTTGTGTTGACAACTCGCAGCGTGCACATAGGGACGTGTATTCCCTAAGTTTGCCCTGGGGAAGGGCACACATCTCGGAGGAGATGCGGGACGCGATCGCAAACTTGCAATCCGTCTACAAGCGCCAAAAGCGCGTGTTTACCGATGGACCCGAGGACTCATCGGATGAGTCTCGTCATACTGGCGGACGAGACCTTCAACATCCATCAACAGCTGAGAGCGGGGCTCCCAGCTGTTCCAAGAGGGTGGATACAACCGCCACTGGACGAGGTAGATCGTTCTTGATCATAGATCGTCACGGTGATTCAAGATACGGTCCACTAGATAGCGTTGATCACCGTGACAATCCACCAAAGGATGTGGTGGAGGAGGAAAGACCTCCTCTAGATGATTCTGCTCACCATCTCGACCCTTACGAGATGGATCGCGCAATTGATGAATTGCGCGACGACTTGAAGCACGAGCGCGACCGGCGCTACGCTTTGACTGATACCGTGCGGAAGAACCGCAAGGATTACGAGGCTGATCAAGCGAGGGATCGCGCGAATTATGCCACAGTGCAGCTTCAGGTCGAGCAGGATGTCCGCTCCCTATTCGGCGAGCTGGCGACAGCTCGCGGGGAGATATCTCGGTTGAGTTCCGAGGTATCATATCTGCGCGACCAGACGGATCGTCTGGAGCGCGAACGCAAGAACTTGATGGATGTTCTTGAACGTGGGGGCTATCTTCATCGGAAGAAGAAGGCTCGTACTGACAGTACGGCCTGAGCCTCCCCACGTAAAACGTAGGATGCGTGCGCATCTTACGTGACAATTCGAGTGTGTATGCATTGCCCTTGCGATGCAGCACTCAAAATGGCCCAATGTACTTCGGCAGTAGTTTACTACTGCCGACACTAGTGACTGAATGTCCAGGTAAGTTTACGGTAGACAGTAGTACTAGGTCGTTAACTTTAATTGAAAGAACATTTGCTTTTCTATTCTTGTCTGCGTTCCGATTCTGACGGTCCACCGCATTTGCGATGGCGTCCTGAACGAAACGGACTACCGCTTCTCGAGTCAGCAGGAAGTTCTCTGATGACTCTTTGTTTTGTCTTTCAGTGCGCTTCGTGCGCACTGCTAAGACATTGCTCTCTTTTTCAGCGAGGTTTTCTTCTTCCTCGCTGGCATAATCGTTGACGATGCTGAATATACCAGCATCGTCATCATCATCCGAGTCAATAATAGAGTCATGCTATTATTGAGGTGATATTCTTCACCGATGTCGACATTATCGACATCGGCATCATACGTGACGACGTTAGCGTCGACACGTGATGAGCAAGAGCCAAAACGGTTTTTGATTCAGCGAGCCCTACCTTATCCAAGAGTCACACTCTAGAAGGGTGGGCACACGTGGATGGCATAGGCCATTCACGTAAAACGGTGTGTGCTGTGTGGAAGCATGCACCGAATTATTGATGGCGAATTCCACCATGGGTAGGAATTCGCTCCAATTCGGAAACGAGTGGACATATCCTCGAAGGATCTCTTCGAGGACACGGTTCGCACGTTCCGTCTGACCATCTGTTTCGGGATGGTCAGAAGTGGACATCGTCAACCGTGTTCCGAGAGAACGGAACACGGATTGCCAAAATTCCACCGTGAATCGAGGGTCACGGTCGGATACGAGTTCACGGGGTGACCCGTGGAGTCTAAAGACCGTGTCAAGAAAGACACGAGCACAACCTTGATCCTTGATCGACTCAGGGACAGCAGCAAGATGCACCATCTTGCTGAACCGGTCAACAACACAAGAATACCATTATTCTTGTGAGCGTCTTCGGGAAAAACGAAGACGAAGTCCATTTAAACGGACTGCTAGCACTCTGCCGGGACCGGTAGAGGCTGTAATGGTGCTTGGGATGAAGGACTAGGCTGCACCCGTTGACAAACCTCGCATGCACGTATGTACTTGCGTACAAACTGATACTGGCGGTACCAGTAAAAGTCACGACTTACCGTGAGATAGGTCTTTTCTCTCCCACGATGGCCACCTGTTGGGGCATCGTAACACTCATACATGATGCGTAATCGCAAATCATTATGAGTGGGGACGACGACACGAGGCGCGTCGCCGTCAACGGCTGTATATTATAACAGTCCGTTCCGCGTTGTGCACCGATACGATGAGGATCGGTACGAAGCCGAAAAATTCTCCAATAATTTACTATGTGGATGCACCAGATGATCCATTAATCGCAGTAGATCCTTATCTTCCGCGTATGCCTTTCGTACGTCGTCAAGTAAGCTTGACGACGGAACACTGGCTGTCAGTGTCGCAACAATGGGATTATCCTCACTGTTTAATTGTGCGACCGGCTCGAAATCGGGCCGGCGCGAAAGAGCATCAGCGACGACGTTTAGTCGTCCTGGTTTATACTCACGGAGAAGTTATACTCCGCGAAGAAAGACAGCCACCTCGCCATCCTTTGCGAGAGGTTTTGGGATGTTTACGGCTGTGCGTAGTGACACATTGTCGGTATACACGATGAACGGTCTATCTACCAAGAGGTAGACGTGAAACTTAGCCAGTGCGTACGTCATGGCAAGGAGTTCCTTGTCATGCACTGGGTAATTACTTTCAGATGCCTGCAGCTGACGCGATTGATAGCAGACGACGCGCTCTGCGCCGTCTGTGTCATACTGTGTTAACGCACAGCCGATCGCCAAATCGCTGGCGTCACAGACCACATGAAATGGTCTGTCCTAATCTGCAATCGCCAAGATGGGCAATTGCATCAAGATTTTCTTGATGCTTTCAGAGGAACGCTGACAGTCAGCGTTCCATGACCACTTCACATCTTTTTTGAGCATGCAAGAAAGAAGAAAAGTCATCTCGGCGTAGTTGTGCGAGTACTTGTGTGAGTACGCCGCTAAGCCAAGGAACTTCCTTATTCCCTTGACATCGACTGGCACTGGCCAGTCGGTGATCGCCTTGATCTTTTCGGGATCGGGGCGTACGCCGTGTTTACCCACGATGCACCCAAGAAGTGGTATTTCGCTAGCCGCGAATATACACTTCTTGAGGTTGGCGTACAACTTATGCTTGCGCATAAGTTGAAGAACCTGAAGAACATGAGTTCTATGAACCTCAACGTCCGTCTTCCTGTCCATATCCCGGCTATGGACGAACACATCGTCGAAGTAACTCGGTGCGAAGTCTCGCACCGGTCTCAACAGATTTGTGACACATCAGTCGAATGTTTCTTCGGCATTACTCAGCCCCTGTGGCATCACTAGACACTCCCACAGCATACCGCTGGTGGTGCTCACCTCTGTGTACGGGATGTCCCGTTCACGAATGAGGATCTGATAGAATCCGTCCATCAGATCCATGGACTAGAAGATGGTACTGTTTGGCATACCATCTATGATTACGTCCTTCCTCAGTATAGGCGTCTGAGCCGGTACCGTTGCAGCATTAAACTTGCTGAATGCGTGCACTATCCGCCACCCTCCTGTGGATTTCGCACACAGAAGGTCGGAGAGCTGTGAGGGGATGTTGATTCCGTCACATGGCCGCTGCTAAGCGATCGGTAAAGAACTTGTCAATCGCTAGCACCTGTTCACGAGGCAGTGGCCACTGCTTCATGACACAGTACTTCGAGCCCGGCTTGAGCACGATCTCGTGTCAAATGTCTTTGTCCTTAGGCAACTCGCATGGCACGGATTGAGGGAATACATCCTTGAATTCGATCAAATCCTCATACAAAGGATTGCCTGGAGCGACTTCCAGGATTGAAATTCATACCTCTCAATCCGAGTCTTCTCATCGATGACGTTTTCGTCCATCGATGAACTGCTTAGAACCCTCTCGGTTTCAGTAAACATCTTTGCCGATCGAATGTCGATAACGTACTCGTCCTCCGCGACGAGTGCGCAGATCTGCTTGACTTTGCCATTGCGCAGATCGCGCAAGAACCGTTTCGGTTCTAGCGTCGGCAATTGAGCTTCTCTGAAGTTAGTTTCGGAGGCACAACCAGATCAAGTGTGTGAGCGCCTACGCTTGATCCATCATTAATCAAGACATTTAATGTCTCGATTACTTCCTGGAAAGTCACATCCACAGGATCCAGGAGAGCTTAACCACAATGTAGTGATCATCTACATTGTGTTCTTTTACAGTCGTGCTAACGACCGTACCACGAGTGAGGCCATCAAACTCGCTCGTAGTACACCCACGTAAATGTGGGCGTTTCAAGACATTCTTCAGATCGTCATCTGAGGAACAAGTAGCAGGTGTCGTAACTGATCAATGCTGACAGCTCATCCTTGGCTCGTATCTTCTGAGCCAAGGTAGTCCTAGGATGACATCAAACTTGTCATCCAGATCTAGTACGATGAAGTCATCATCGTTCTGTTCATCTTTTAACGTGTAGTGGATTCCGACTACACGTTTCTTCACAGTGATTGATGCGCCTGTCACTAGGCGCACCGTCAATCTCGTTGGAGGGATCTCCCGCTCCACGAAGTTGAAACTTCCTGACGCTAGCGACTGGCGACGAACAAAATTGTTTGACGCCCCACAGTCAACTAGGGTGCGAAGTGACAAGTCCTTTGCTACTTCCAATATCGAGGTGATGAGAGACACCTCATCACCAAGTGCAGATACACACAGAGACTGCGTGTCGGGAGCAACTTTCGTCAAGAGATTTGCAAATTCTCTTGATGTTGCTGGATCAGTAGGGCGCTCCGCCACTACTGACCCCGACCATTTTTTGATGGTTGGCCTCGCTGTTGCGGCTTTGCAACATCATCGGACCCTCGCCCTCCAGTTCTCCTACTGGTGGACGATTACTGCGCTCAGCACCGCGAGTTACTGAGCGGGGGACACTGCATTCATATGCGTAGTGTCCCAGCTTATGACAGCGATGGCATCTCACCGATCGCTTGTCATTCGCAGGGCGAGGTTTATCGCCCTCGACATTATAGAGGTCCATTGGCTCTGGATATCCGACCGCTGATCGTCTCTGCGAACGAAATGGGGTCAGCGTAGTGTGAGCCTGTCTCACACTAAAGTCTTCCTGCTCCGCAGCAAAGATTGCTTCAGAGAGCGTCTTTAGCTCTCCGCGGAACAGGAGGTCCCTGACGGGACCATCGGACAGCCCTTGAATGAATGTTGTGATCAACACAAATTCACTTACATGGTTCACTACCACGCAGATTGCAATGTAGCGTACATGCTGAGCGTAAACGTGAATCTTACGCTTACCCTGTTTGATTCCGAGGAGTTCATATAGTGTCCTGAACTCTGCCGTGGGAGGCTCAAACGTCTTACTGAGCAGGGTCTTGAAGATCCTCAACGACCCAAACACGTTTGGGTCGTGCAACTTGCGATTCAGGGCCCAATTCCTGGCGTCCACTGCCAAGTACGACTGAGTGAATTCAACTTGCATTCACTCGTTGTCGATGCGACGGGCCTCGATGGCATCGTCGATTTCGACGAGCCATATTAACAGGGAGTCGTCCTCGGCTCCGTGATACTTGGAGATCTCTAGCTTTAGAGAACCCGGTCGACGCTCTCGTGTCGACTGCGCGGACTGAGACTGTCTCAGTTCTTCGTTCCGCTGGTGATCTTGTTTTTGCAACAAGGTCACCTGCGCTCGCGACTCATCAAGTTCTCGTTGCAAGAACTTGCTAATGACAGTATGCTGCAGGCCTCTATCCCTTGTGGATAACATGGCTTAGATAGCTTCTTCGCCAACGGTCGAACTCATTCGTTTGATCGCACTCCATTCGATATCGCTTAAATACGAGTAGCTTTCACGGGTTCCGTGAAATCTGTCGCCTTCGACTTCGTCCAACATGTTCATGTTGGGCGATGCGAGTGTGGTCCTTGGACGGACTACAAAGTGCTACCAGGTGTAACGGTGCACCGACAACTACGTACTGGTCAACCAGTACGGAGTTTATTATCACTGACTGTAGTGATAGTTAGTGCCCAGCTAGGTGTAGAGCTACACAGAGGAAGGCATGACGACTAAGGTGAAAGACTCTGGTCGTAGAAAAAGTAAAACTGTTATTGATATAAATAAGTCCTATAACTCTTGTATCTCTGTTTGTCCTGATTTAATTATACTAATATACCTATACGTATGGTGACGTCTACTCACCACCCATTGCGCGCGTCTAGCAGCGATTGGTGGGTTGATATCATCACGATGTCAACCAATGAGTAGCCCTTCGGTCATCTTCAACAATAATATCATACTCTGTGACATTGTTAAAAGAATATTCATCGTAATATTCTTTAGTGTCATTCTATCATTAATGACAATATCATGTAAAGGGCTACCCCGTTACAAATGGCAACGGATGCAGACAAACTATCCTGCAGCGGCCACCTTCTATCTTGAGACAATCTGGTTGACGCACAAGAAGAAGTTCATCAAGGCGTGGGTCCCGCGTAATCCGTGTTACAAATATATTGCAATTTCTCTATTTGAAGGAGGTCACGCAACACACCGGCTGGATTAAAGTATTTACCGGCAATCTAGCGACCGTCTACGAAAATTGACGTTGGATTATACTCAACAGAGGTCGCAGATCATTCAGAATACGGCATTAAAGAAGGCGCGCATCTTGCTGAAACATCAATCCTAGTTCTGGGCTAACGTGGTCAAAAAGATGTCCTTTGCGGCGCTTAATGAATCTTTCGACCAGAATCTACTCGCTCTTTACGTGCCAGCACCGGTGCTCTGCCTTGTTCACAGACGTAGTTAGCTGCAATGAAGATATTCTGTTGTCGTGCGCTCAATCGCATGCTGGTGATTTAGGAAAGCCTGAGTTATCTGATTTCCGCGTGCATTGGTGGCTTTAGCAACCAAGCGTTACAACAATGGATGCTTTGCAGCCGGAAGAGTCGCTAGTTAGCTTAATGGCAAACATCTGCGAGAAGTAAGAAATACTCGCGCTTCATCAGAAAGCTGTTTATAGTGTAACACCTTGTAAACTTATTGAATCTAGTCATTCAGTGTTGTTGAGAATCCTGATATAATATGAAGGCGCGGCCGTCCTTAAGGATATACCAACCGCGAGTCACATTTATCACAGAGAAATCCCTCGGAAATTATCTCCACTAAAATGTAGATTAATGGTGGTAAGTGGAAGCGTACATTCGGGGAGTGCCATGAAGAAGGGCGTAACACCGGAATTTGTCGCGTTCGCCGTCAAAGACCAGCATCGCGGGTTTAGGCTTCCAATCCTTTTTACAGCTCCTTAGCATTCTATGTGTTTCCACATGTTGTGCTGAATAGTCGTTACACCGATAAAGTCGTCCGTTGCTTCAAATAGGTCGAATATGGGTGTGTGCTTGGGGTGTGGTGTAGCGGAGCTACACTGCACCTTAAATAGAGGAAGATTTCAACGCTCAACGAGCAACTTTGGTTCTACGAACCCGATGTAAAACGTCAACAGCTCAGAGAGCTAAGGTTTGGCTCGAAGAACCCGACTCAAAGAATCAACAAGCTCAGAGAGCTTACGGTTCCTGTTCCAGGGGGACCAAACGATTCAGAGAATCAACGCACAGAGTGCACAAGGAGTAGCTGCCTTAACAAGGCGTTGCTATCTCCTCAACGATCACAAGACGCCTCAGAGAGGCACGTCTCTATCGGATCAAAACGGGAACTGAACTTTATTTATTCTTTTAACCTAAAAGAACACCTTAGAACAACGTAATTAATCTACTCGCTAATGTCCTGAGTAAAACCTCTCAAAAAATCTCGTAATCAATGGTTGACATACATCAGTCTTCAACAATTAATACTGTGTTCTAATATCATTTTAAAGGGGATCCCATACTTTGTGTGCACCACACCTATTGTCGACTACCAGTCAACGTGAAACCCCGTTACACCCCCATTTCGCCGGACTGACGTTATTACAAAACGCCAATCGAAGTCTTTCCTCGAAAAGGACGTTGTGCGTGCGCTTCAATCTTCACGGTTTGCAAAGCTTAAAACACCATGGCATCGCCACTCAATGAGTCCTCGACTCTCTCTTCGCACTTTGGCAATGGTGTGGAGGTTAATTATGATAGCGTACCGATATTCTTGGAGAAGAAAGGACAATGTCCGACTCACCAGTGCAAGACGCACCGCCTCATACTGCACCGAACCCGTTTGCCGAGCGTATCGAAGCCAACGCGCCATCGGCGTCGCATTAATCATCCCTCGTGGTTGATGCCAGTATCACCAATCCGCTCTATGAGCAACAAAAGTTGGCTATCCAACGAGAGGAGAGCTCTCAGCGTCGTATGCAGCTTGATGCAACCCTTGAGGGTCGTCGTGGCTATCTTTTCACCCCACTAAATGTGGAAGAGCGTATACGCCAAACGACAGGTCGTTGTACGGCAACGTGGGCCATTGGCGCTTAGCCAACATCTCCTATTGAGGTGGCGAGTCGACAGGTACTTCGCGAAAGGTACCTGCAACATTACTTGACGACTCAGAGTCAATACAAGTTTTGACTTGACACGCAAGCACGGGGTGCACTGGTTCCACCGATGAAGGGTATATCCATCCTCCTATTCGCAGGCAAATATCAGGAAGAAGAAGACAACGATTTTGTTCGCTGGGTGCATCGGAAACGATACATCAGCAGAGTGTTAGCTCATAGAGCAAGTGCCAGTGTTGCAGACGTTCGTCTAGAAAGAATACATCGGTATTCACTCCAACCTTAAGGCTAGAGGCCAGTCGCAAACTTGCACACGCTATGCTCCGGTTGTGCCGGCTGATGTGAGTGTTGGTCAAGAGGTGCATAACTACCCACCTGCTTCCACCACTATTAGTGAGAAGAGTCTTTGGTCGCAGGAGGACCCTTGCCGCGATGTTTAAAAACATCCAAGGCGTATGGGCAATCCTGCCGAAGGGGTGTCTTAAAATTCAATGAGTTCTCCGACTCCGGGTACCCTCGCCACTTCACCAGATACTGGTATTAACCCTGACGACGACGTCGTTTCAGGAGTCGCTCCACATGAAACTGGCGGTTCCCTTGCTCATCAAGCAGCGTCGAGGATGGTCGGTATACCGAAGAAGGAGCATGAGAAGGTGCTTCTCGAGCGGAGTGGTCTCCGTGAGACATTGAGTAAGAACCCGAGTGCGCTATACACGATGCGAGCCCGTGTTGAGGTGTTGGAGTCGGGCCAAACCCGGATGGAGGTTCAGCTTTACTTCCTGATACGGATTCAGCAACCGATGTCAAGGCCAACCTACGCGGCGCAAGCGCCTCAAAGTTCACGTGGGACGGACCCCGATACGGCTTACGGAAGCCAACGCAGAACACGGGGTGTGTGCGCAGTTTGCGCGTAAAGTTGAGCGTATACGCAAGTCCCTTCTTGTCGACGACCGTGAATGGTTCAATGAAGCGCGGGCGCAACTTTGTCTTGGAGACAGCGGACACTACATTTGTAAGTAGGTTTTTGGCATTGAGTAGAACTTGGTCTCCGACCTCATAACGTTCAATACAACCTCTGCCTTTAGCATCAGCTTGTTCCTTCTGCTTGCCTTGGCTATCAGCCAGTTCGTCACGCACATGTCGTAAGACATGCAATAGCGTTGCGAGAAACGCGCTTACCTGTTTTTGAACAGTAGCAGGGCTGATATCAGCAAGCCGATCGGCAACTCCTCCTCCACCAAGCCCTGAACCACGCAGTGGTAGCGTTAAAGGAACGCGAGTGTGTATGAGACCATCGACATAAAACGGTGTGTAGCCGGTGGAGGCATGCACGGCGTTATTTAACGCAAAATCAACGACAGGGAGCATCGAACTCCAAAGCTTAGGCGTTTCAGCGCAAACACTGCGCAAGATGTCACCGATGATGCGATTTACTCGCTCGGTTTAACCATCATTCTGCGGATGATCCGCCGTGGATATGTCCGATATTGTGCCGAGTACCTTGAAGATGGATTTCCAAAACTTCCCAGTAAAGCGAGGATCTTTATCGGAGATAATTGCCAACGGCAATCCGTGTTGTCGTAACACTCGATCTATAAAAAGGGTAGCTGTACCCTCACCATCAAATGAAATCGGCACTGCCGCTAAATGACCCATCGTGCTCAAACGGTCAACAAAGACCACAATATCATAATTGCCATACGAATCTTTCGGTAAACCGAACAGGAAATCCATGATGATGGACCCCCAAAATCCCTTTGGTACAAGCAACTAGCCATCTGCGCGGCCACGTGAGGTGAGGGTTTTACCCGTTGACACGTTTCACACGTACGCACATATGTGCTCACCCATTTGTATAGTTGAGGCCACCAGTAGCATTGGATAACTGAGCCGTAGGTCTTCTTACGACCGAGATGACCACTCAACGCAGTATCATGTGCATCATAGAGGATCCGATACTTCAAATCCTCATCATGAGGGACAACGATGCGAGGGGTATCCTCCACATCCGTGCTATAGCACAACAGGCCTTGATCGATGGAATATCGATGTAACCTCGCACGTAACCGTGCCGACAATTCTATGTCCGAGTCCTTAAAGTCCTCGCTCCATAGAGCACGCAGCAGAGCTACACAGTGTTCATCCTTGGCATATGCCGTACGGATTATGTCAGTGACCGACGACGACAGAGTCGTAACATGAGCAAGCTTATAGTCAGGCCTGCGTGACAACGCGTAATCCAAAGCATTCTGCTTGCCCGGCTTATACTTCACCTCAAAGTTGTACTCGGCAAATAAGGAAAGCCAACGAGCCATTATCTGAGAGAAGTGAGGCGACTGGGTTTCAGTGCTCAGTGATGCATGATCTGTATCGATAACAAACGGCTTAGAGCCAAGAAGATGAACTCTGAATTTGACGAGAGCCTACTTCATTGCAAGTAGCTCTTTTTCATGAACAGGATAGTCCTTTTCTGCAGCCTTCAGCTGCCGGGACTCAAACGCAATAATGCGTTCCCGTCCATCAGAGTATGTCTGTAACAGGGCGCTGCCTATGGCAAAGTAGGATGCGTCACAGACAACACTGAAAGATCGATCAGGATCAGGCAAAGCCAAGATTGGCGCATGAAGGAGACTCTCCTAAACTGCTTGGAAAGCATCATGCTCGGTAATAGTCCAGCACCATTCCACATCCTTTTTGAGGAGATTGGATAATGGCCGAGCCATATCTGCGTAATTCGCACTGTACTTGTGCAAGTATTTAGCAAGGCCAAGCCACTTGCGTAAGTCCGTTAAGTTCTTTGGAACCAGCCAATCAACTATGGCTTTTACCCTAGCGGGATCCGCACTAAGAGCTCGCTCACCAATAAGCACCCTAAACAGGAAATCTCTTCGGCACCATAGATGCACTTAGACGCGTTGTCGTACAACTTATTCGTGCGCATGCACTCGAGCACCGCTCGTAATCGGTCAATGTGATTGTCCACATCTGACCGACCGTTCATAGCACGACTATGGACAAAGATGTCATCAAAGTATGTCTGCGCATAACCTCTGTGAGGTCTGAACAATTGTGTCACAAGACGATTAAATGTAGCCGGGCATTTGATAACCCTTGCAGCATAACAAGCCACCCCCAGAGCATACCGCTTGGAGTGCTGACCGCTGTCAGCGGAACATCGCTCTCTAGCATGAGCAGCTGGTAAAAACCATCGACTAAGTTGAGCGCACTGTACATTGTACATCCCACCATATTGTTCTGAAGAACTTCTTTCCTCGAAATTGGTGTCTGAGCCGGGATGGTGGCCGCATTAAGCTTATTGTAAGCATGAACAATGCGCCACTTCCCATTGGGCTTTCTGACACAGAAGGTCGGTGTCGAATGGGGAGATTTTCTCTCATGTACCATTCCTGCCGCGTGCTTTTCACGAAAGAAGTCGTCAATGACGTCACACTGTTCCTTCGGTAAAGGCAACTGCCGTGTTACGCAGTATTTGGTTCCAGGAACTAGCTCAATTTCATGACGTACACCTCTATCGGGAGGCAAGACGGACGGTGGGTTGTGACACACCACGTCCTGAAAATCCTTTGCCAAAGTACAGAACGGATCAAGAGGATCCTTAAGGATCGAAAATCTACGACGAGCATCCAGTGCCACCCTTGTGTCCTCAAGGACAGACTCGTCCAATAACGAGGATGAGTTCAGCTCAATATCTGGTCGAATGACCACTAACTCAGATAATTCTCCTGACTACTAGGCTTGGCTAAATTCGTCGTCAGACGTTTCGTCGAGGTCAAAGAGCGTATCCAATGATGGAAGGGTCTTTAGACAAATGTTGACATCAATATGGCCAGTCAACCCATTGACAAGTGTACATAGTGTGTCATTTCTATTATCACTTCGTGTCTTCTTAGACTTTGGGCGCTTTACAATTGTCACACGACGCTGAGATTGTTTTCTCAAAGAAACTTTACGCCTCCTAGATCCGGTACAGTAGGGTCCTCGTGGTTGCTCTTCATCTCAGCACGCTCTATACGAGAGCTCATGCCTTGAACGACATCTGGTGAAGTGTTACGTAACTCGAACACTTTACCCAGTGGATTTACACGTACTACTTCACGTACAGCATCCGGGCCTAGCTCTGAACACTCTGTCTTCTCGCCACCAATGTCATTTCCGACATTCAGTGAGGTGCCATCTCGGCCACCCTCACTCGGTAGAATTTCACGTGCCACCCCACTCACATCAGAGGAATTACATTCTTGATATCTAGGCCCTAGGCCAAACGTGCCTGCAGCATGCAGTGACTCAGCATCACAACGAGTATCACTCGACGGAGTACAACTTCCTTCACATACGGTAAAAGGTATCTGCTTAATATTCATGTTAGCATTGGAGTTAACTAACTCTGACATACCAATTTCCAGCACATTTACATCTTCCGTCAATGGCTCGCGCCAATAGCGTTTTTGTTGTCTAGCAGAAGTGGCTACATGACTCTCCAAAACATGAATAGGAACATTGCGCCTAAGGTCTTTTACCTCCAATCACTCCATGGATCATGGCGTTCAAGCCAAGCCATACCTCGGATGAGATCATATCTCGAATCCAAATCGAGGACAAGACATCGTTTAATACCGTCAAAGTCCAAATAATTCTTATCTAAGTTCAACGAAACTTTAGGCACCGTGACGAGATCACCAGTCGCTAAACGAACGGTGATCGAATCACCTTCATGCGCTTGAGCGCTTCAGCGTATCGTTGACTAACCTCAAGGTAACGACGTCGAGCATAATTACATGATGCTCCGGAGTCGATCAAGATCGACCAATGCTTCTCAAAGCCTTTAACTTTCGCCTCGACGACTAACATGCCAGGATTGTATCCACGCTCTGTGCTGACGGGCATGGAGCTCTTTGGGGATAAGCCCTGTTTCACTCTACCTCGTAGAAAGTGAATGAGCTCAGTTCTACCCCAGTAGGGCGCCTGCACCTACTGGGTGTCGACGTTTTCCCGTGCCATACCAGACTTCTGGTTGGAGCTGGGGTTTCGACCCATATGAGTTGGTCGTTGCTTACGCAAAGGACAGATGGGGCGCAAGTGTTTAGTGCCTCCGCACATGTAACAGCGCCTAAATTCCTGTCGTTGCTCTACATCAGGAAGCTCTGCTTTACCTTCATCTTCATCATGGCTGAGATCCATCGGTTCTGGCTCACAGTTTGCCGAGGTGCTCGCAGAGGTTGCCCTTGCAAAGCCCGGGTTGTACCCATTCCAACCAAGTCTGGCCGACTTGTAGTTGTGCTCAGCATTTTGAGCGATGCTAACAGCCTCCTCAAAAGTAGAGGGATGGACCCGAAACAACTCGGTCCTGGCAACTCCATTACGAAGACCTTCCATGAAGACAGTCACACAGACTGTATCAGTGAGAGGGTCAGAATGCATAGCAGCCATTGGTGTTTTCAACTCTTGGACATAGTCCGGTAGCTCATTGTTACCCTGACGGGTAGACGAGAAGCGTGAGCGCACGCGATAGGACTGGTTAGGTGGCGAGATAACTCGCAATAGGTCTAACTCGAGCAAATGCCATGTGGGAAACGCCAAGTCGAGACGTGCCACACGTCAGAGCCCAATCTATAATTCTCTCATCGAGATTGGAGATATCCAGCGAGGCCCGCTGATAATCCAGTGAGATAAGGCCAAAGCTCATGGCCATCTCAATATCACGAATCCAGAGGGTCAGGTTTCCCCCTCCCTTCCCGGTGTAATGTTTAACGTCCACCCGAAGGGGACGAGGTTTAACCTCTTCTGGTGGCATCGCCACGTAGCATGTTGGCATAGCTGACGCTACTTGGTTTTGAACCTGCCCTAAAAGGGCCGTTTCAAACTGCATGAAGACCTCGACTCGTGCATTGAGCAAATAGGGACCTTGTGAAGCTAAAAACTCTACATACTCAGGGCCTATGGAAGCGGTCAGCTTATCAAGCGCGACCTTTTGGGCCTCAGAGAGGGGTGTGGATTGCTCCATGCTTACAGAGTATCAGTCGTAACGACTCAGGCGTAGATTGACTACTAGTGCTACCAAGTGTTGCGGAGCTACACATCTCCTTAAGTCAGAGGAAGACTTAACGCTCTTACGAGCAACTTTGGTTCTACGAACCCGACTCAGAGAGTCAACAAGCTCAGAGAGCTTACGGTCCCTGTTACAGGGAGAACAAACGATTTAAAAGAATCACAGCACCGAGTGAACTAAGAGTAGCAACTTTTACAGGTATTGCTACCTCCTCAAATGATCGCCAGTCGCCTTAGAGGAGCACGTATCTTTCGGATTAAAATGTAAATTGAACTTCATATCTTTATTTAACCGAGAAGAATACCTTAGAACAAAGTAATTAACCCACTCGCTAATGGCCTAAATAAACCTCTCAAAAGATCTCGTAAACAATGGTTGACATACATCAGTCTTCACCATTGATAATGTGTTCTAATATGACTTTAAAGAAAACCCCATCCCTTGTGTGCACCACACCTATTGTCGACTACCAGACGACGTGTATTTCCGTGTCACGGAAGGACCGTAGATGGACCAAGTCGGAATTCCCGCGTGTCTTTTCGTCAGGTTTGCATACACGTCTCCACAACACTGGCTTAAAACAAACACTGCTCTTGATCGGACCGGCTTTTTAACCTACAAGTATTGCTGTTGAAATACCCTTTCGCTGGAATCGCGTCACAGGGAGATTATGAGGTCCTTTATTTCTTAATGGCGGCGCGCCCCACGCTACCAGGGCAAGCATCGGTGCTCGTTACATCGAATCCATCAACCGGTTTAATGTTTGAAATGTTTAAATGCGATGCGAGGGCACGAAAAGGCGACCGGAGTGGTCGGGCGGTGACTTGGTATTTTTTTGGGACCATGATGTCGTAAATTTGCTGTGCGCAAAAGGTGAACGCAGAGTGACAAGTAGAAAAGTGATTGTACCCAGGTATATTCCGAATGCGTGCGAGGTAGATGACTTGAGCAGAGGGGTTTTGCGATGACGGCAGAGAAGAGGGAACTAGAAAGAAGAAACAAAGAATCTTATTCTTCACCTACCGCTTCCTCATCGCAGCCCGAATCTTGCCTACAGAAGGAATATGCGTTTGTACGACAGACACAGCTGGAAGCAAATGCCGTAACAAGGATATCAGTTATGAAGCATGTAAGCATGGCTGGATGCTGGACCTTGACGATGTCTGAGGCCAGCAGCTAGTTTTTGAATGGGCGAGTAGGGTTATACAGAACGCAGACGGTGAAATGAGTCGATAGATCTACGACATGGCTTTAAATAGGCACGTCACGATTGGCGATTTGTAAACCATGCATTGACGGAGCAATTGCTTTGCGCAGCACGGCTCCTGATTGAAAGATGCGTACGATGGCATGTGCAATGATTTGCCGTACTTCTGATTCCATCACTTCACGAATAGTATTTTAAAAAAAACCTCTACTGGTCGCTGTCATTATAGAGCTTGGCTCTGTAGTATGGCCTGACGCCTTCATCTAATTCAATAATACTGACTTCTGCTCCGCATGAACGTGCATGACGACGGAATAAGGTCAAGGAATATGTATTCTATATGGATATGCTCAACTTTCGCAATACGCATCTATGACACCAAATTAAGCGGGATAGTAACATCAGTAACTCCGCGGATGCTCAAGTGTCGTGTTTAGTTGCTTTAAGCGATAACATGTTAACTTCTGTACGATGTTGCTCCGAGGCTCGATAATATAGGGTCTTCGGAAGAACGGACTTTAGAGCTTTTTCCTATGGTTGCAAGTTTGAGTCTTGTTCCGCTGAACATAATTGTTTCGATGTATAAGCGTCATCCTTGTGCTTTCTTATCAAGATGATTAATGGGTCGGCCCTAAAATAGAGAGGCACACCAAAATACGGCAAGAATTGCGTCGTCAAACAAGAGAAATAGTTACACTATGTGCACATTATCGAATTATGTAATAGACGTGAGGATACAGAAAGCTATAATGAAGCACCAAATATGAGGCCTCATCGGTTGAATTTTCTTCATATTTACTTTGCATTATTCCATTATAATATAATATTCATTACGATTTCTCTAACTACACTGGTAAAATGCTATGTAGAATTCACAATGTATTTACAAAAAAGTGTATTTTTTACTTTGATCTAAATATACCCCATGCTAACGGTAGGCAATGGTTGTAGTACATTACATATTCAGATTATATAACCCTGGATTCTAGTTTTTAATATAATTTACACAGATCGATTCAAATTATAGAATCCGGTCAAGGATATTGGCATCTTCGAATAAATTTAGAGGACATAACATAGAACTCAACTTTACGTGTCACGATACTACATGTGATTGTTGAAAGGATACAGCGTTGTGTTAAAAAAATTAAACCCATTACATTAGTCTTCATCTACGTTCGTTTCCCGTCTTCCTATTATACAAGCAATTGCAGTCTGGTAATAAATGTCTAGTAGACTATACATTTTTTATATTTTATAGAAAAAGTCTTTTTTAGAATCGTTCATTAGTTTACATACCAAGTAATATTTGCAATAGATTTTCAATATTTACGTTCTAATAATTTAAAAAATATGGTCGATTTATGTTAGATTCGTATTTGTATATACGATTTTAATGAGTCATAATTTCGCACAGGTATGCATGCAAGAAGTTTTTTTGGTTCACTTACTGATCGCTACACTTTTTGCCGACATTGTAATGACCACAGCCTGATATTAAACCTAATCAAAACAGCCCCATCTAGGAGGGTACACGTGGTGATGACCAAAGGACTATCGGAAGTGTAGCCATAGAGTAACAGATCAAATTCATTTATATATAATACTGTTCAATCCTTAATGATTGCAAGCACATGTTTTTTTATTACTGTTAATACGTTGGTGTCAACATAAAAGCCATAAAAGTCTATCAACTTACGTTAATTTTCAGCGACTTTAAGGCTCGTTATTGGAGCTTCAACGGTCATACTATATATAAGTTTGATCGATGCAAACATAAAGTGCATGTATTTATAATAAGTATATACATGCATTTAAAAAGATGCAATCAAATAAATCGATGTTCTAGTATATATACATTATATTTCATCAATCAATTTATAAAATAATTGTATTGTAGAGTTCCTAACTGCCTTGGAGTTTCTTGCCAAAGTCTACTTTGAATCTTAAAACGAAATATATTAATATAGATTGCCCCGGTCTTTCACCAATAATATTTTCGAGCTCTGTCACTCAGCAACTTTATATTAGTTTTTCGATCATAAGAATTGTACCAACTCAACTTTATCATTTTACAAATTCGATTTCTGTAGTCGATTTGTATTTTGTTAATATTTACTGAAAGGTATATTACCCTTAACCTCAAATTATTTCGTAAATTTTGGCTTGTGGCCAGCAATTTTAGGCCGTGCCAAAGATTCCTTCGTAAAATTTTATCAAATTGATGTTTCTACCTAAAGGCATTCAGAAATCATTTGCAATAGTAAGAATCAAGATCGATTCGTCACCCTTAACGGCATGATTTTGCCTGTTTATATTTGCGAGATAAAATATGTAACGTGGTACCGAAAACTACGTACTGGTCTAGCATTTCAAAGTTAATTTTCACTGGCAACAGTAAAGGTCAGTCCCCTGCTACGTATTTACACAAGACAGATAAAGATAAAGAATTAAGGTATAAACTCTTATCAAGGAAAACTAAAATAGTCATTAAAGTTATTAAGTCCTTTTGTTCTTGTTCTCTATTTGTTCTGACTAAGTTACATATATTATTATAATTTATTATGGCGTCTACTCACCTCCCAATGCGCGCGTTTAGCCGCAATTAATCGGTTGATACCATCTACATATCAGCTAATGAGCAGATCCTTCGGTAATCTTTACAGCATCACTATGCTTAGTGATTTTGCTTGAAGAATATTCAACGTAATATTCTTTGTTGCCATTTTGTCACAACATTAATTTGTTATAAATTGCGACCCCGTACAATTCCGAAATTGTCGCAGGTTGTAACTTAAATATCCACTAAATTCTACCAAGAGTTGCCATAACTATAGCAATATACAATCATTGGCATCACCTCAATCGTTGAGATTGAATAAAGTAAATTTTTGTTCCTAATGGTGCGACCGATATGCTCATAATGAAGCATTTGTCGGACGCTCTATTCATCGTTGGCGATATATGTTTCTCAACATAAAGCGCTTTTGAGGATGGCGGTGGAGAATAGTGAAAGGATATATGAAAAATGATTCCAAGACGACCTACTGGAGACCTTTGGACTTGCATTTGCGATTTTTGAGCATGGCTTGTTGATTTTCCACCGAACAATTCGATGTTAGTGACTTCGCTTATCAAAATTAAGGTCTCGAAGTGATGGCCGATAGCGGAAATTATCTCTTCTAGAATTCCTATTGACTCTTGCAGTGACATTGCCTAAGCGTGACAAGGCGGGCGCACTAACAACCCACAGCAAGTGCATGTGCCTATCCATATATCGGGGCGCAGCATGCTGATGTTTGTTGACTATTAAATACACTGATCGATATAATTAATGTGTAAAAGACGTACTCTTGTGTACAATATAACATGTGCTCTTTCAATCGCGCCTATCATTGAGAAATCGTCCCAAATGAAATATACTATATATTATATGATTGCCGGACAAAGAGGTTGCAGAATAAGGTGGTGCGCACCGTGCTAGTTCCGATGCCCCAGGCCTATCTTATACATTCATTTATGCAAGTTCCTGTCGTTTCTAGTAGATACTAAATATTATTGCAAGATCAACATAGTAGTATATACCTAGCTCGTGAGATACCACAATTCCTAATCAACATGGTTTTCAAATATCACATATGGCTATTACGATGACAAAAATGCATAGATCAAACTAAGTCAATTATATCCAAGGTAATGGGCAACCTTGGAACAGAAAAAGCTCAGAGTGATGATGCTGAACACGTTACATTCAGGCTAAGTTATTTTTTTTAGAATACAAACTACGCAATGGTAAAAATGCAGTATGCCCTTAATTTTTTATATTTTTTTAACACAAATGGTGTATATAATACAGAAAGATGTAAATACAGCCTTTAAAACTTGAATAATTGATATAATATACCGATCTCAGATTTGATAATAGTTGATGTCCAGGCCTGTTTAGTTTTACAACGAATATTATTTGTAATTTATATGTGAGATACAAAAAACCTTCACTTTTAGAGATGGTAAATTTATGATATATTAATTTGAACAATAAGAGAGAGACTATATAAGCCGCATCTATGCAATAAATGATGCGAATTCGTATATAGCAACTATATTCAATAGAGTTACCAATCACCACTCACTTTGCCTGCCACAACTCGCCCTGCATATTTAAAATGAAAGGTTCATAGGTACACACACACCTTTTGACACATACACTCCCCCTGGAATAAGAGCCTCATTAAAGCACCGTAACCTCTTTAAAAATGCAGACCTTATATATGCATAAAATTGTCGAATATATATATATTTATTGATTGTACAAATCACTCCTTAATACAGGCCTCTTTTGTGTCAGCACATAGCGTTGCGTTGTAAAACCACTTTCAATATCCAGTAGAACCCCTATGACTACTTCTAATACCGTTCGTTGTCCTTTTTATAATTGATCTAATGTAGGTCATACACACCGTGATCCATCAAAGGTTTAGTGACTTTTAGGTAGATCAAAATGATGGCATTTAACTCTCTATCGATAGCCACTGCGCGATAATCCACTCGTCCTAATCGCGCCAAACTTCATGTACGAGTCAATTTTTAGGGAGATGTACTGGAATATGATGGCCCTTTCTGTCTCGTACCGCGCAGCAGTGGGCGCCTACACCGCATTCGATCAAACAAAAACCCAGTAGCAGTAGGAAAAGAGTCAACAGCCAACCTAAAAAAAACTACACGACGGCTAGTCGATGACCAAAGATCGCATTAACCGCGTCGATCTAAGATGCCACAAGTTGTGCGCAGTGACAGTGGTCTAACCCAACGGGATCAGAGTTCACGACGGCGCACGCGCGCTAGTATCTTGCAGGATAAAGCGTCTCACAAATGCTAATATTGCGAATTTATGGCGCTGCTGCATTGTCAAAGATCGACCGCAGCCACTCCATGCACCTGAGTAGGTAAAAGACACATTTCACTCCCACCAAACGTCAGCAATTAATCAACCCAGAGATCAGATTAAACATACGCAAGTACTCAATGTTATTATGTGATACATGCTCACCTGGTCGAGTCGCGGTAAATTGCGACCAGAACGATCGTGCGACAAGCTTTAAATTCGACTGAGTATCCTCTAGTGGCTGCGACAGATAATCGACAGATTATGTGTTGTCTCCCGTTACAAACGTCACTCTGCTCATCAACGAGACGGTTTCCTGCGGTCGTGCAGGCTGTCTATTCTAGTAAATGGAGAAACTCGTACTGTAGGACAACGAGACAAATAGAGGGTATGACAATGAGTGGTTTTTCGCGCAGGTCACATGCTGCGTCTCTTTACTTCTCGCCGAGGAAGCTTACGCAGCCGTACAGATGGTTTGCTTTTCGTATCGCAGTCGTGTTGGCGTTGACCTACCTATGTTAAAAAAGGGAAATGGTAGTATTTGAGGTACTTAGAGTGGAGTGTACCGGATAGTGAGAGCGAATTTCATACGCATGGCTGTGTGCTGACACAAAAGAGGCCTGTGTTACGAAGGGATGTGTACATACAACAAATATTTATATGGCGTTCTTATGTACAAGTGTGAAGTACCCATTAAAGAGACTACAGTATATAAAGAGGCGCATATATCCTATAGGTGTGTGTACGTGTCATAGGATGCGTGTATTATAAAGCATTTTAAATATTGAGAATGGCCAAATTAAAAATAAAGTGAACCCACTTATAATGATCTCGCCCGCATTAAATTTGCTCAGTACTTATACGCTATCTTCGCCATTTAAACCACCACTTACATCAGCATGGACGAATTGGTAACATTGGTGGTCGGTGCAGTCTCCTCGACACGAGATTATGTATAAAGCTCCACTTATATTGGGGTAGAATGTAGCGCATTGATGTAAAGCTGAAAAGGGAACCTCGTATAGGCAGCAAAATATCCTTGATTATTAAGATGTTCTACCGGCAGTAGTGGTCTTCAATCCATATTTCTATCGTGGCCGCGAGAATTCAGTTGGTTCTTTTGGGTATCTATCGCTGGGAATTTATCGCACAGTTCATTTCAGTAAAAACCACCGTGCTTTAAGACTTTGATGAAGTTTGAGGCCTGTTCGTGGAAGCATAAATTGTTAAGAAGCCGGAAACGAACGAAGAAGATGTCGGCAACCTCTTCCAAAATATGCAGTAACTGCATCGTTAAATTTAAATGCTGTTGATTTTAATGTCTAATAAAAGCTCTTTGGGGACCCATAAAACTGAATGATCAAAACCTGGTCATGCTGCTCGAAAATTTAAGTCTAGTGTATATATAGGTATTGATTGTATATTATAATTTTGATCGTCAACCATAAGACAGTAAAATTACAAACTGTTTGAATACATCTCGACTATCAAAAAATTAGATCGTTTTGTGTAAATTTCGTTTTTTTATATTCTTTTAAAAATTCAGATACAGCCAATTAAATTCGCTATAGAAGCATGCAGGATTTTCTAGAAATGAGGTTGAGTAATAATTATAAAAAAATAAGAGGTGTATAGAGTCTTCGTATAGCACAAATATAATAGGCTCGTATTCTACGTTTTCGATTGTCCGTTGCTGTGCCTATTCAAATTATTTACGAGAAAACCTTTGTATGACATCGATGGGTAGCATTATTTATAGATTGTTGAATAACCTGTCCGCGCTGTAAGCTTAAGAGGCATCGGAGTCTCTGCGTCGTTTCTTTCTCTTTTATTGGTTCTTGCTTACACCTTAAATTTCTACATGAATTCATAGGATGGAATAGTGGTACTTACAAAACGCTAAAAAAATCATCTTAGAGTTACATAATAGAAAAAATACATCTTAAGAGAGCAGAACCATAGCCGTGAATTTTTTCCGCCGTAAGTCAAAGATTAGGACGCAGAAAAAATCTTTATTGCGATTGTGGACTGGTACAATATCAGCTTAATAAGATTGTGCAGACTCTGCGTAATAAAACCCATCATTACTGATTGTCCCGCTTGCACAACTGCTAAACGTATAATGGTGATCAAAGAAAGAAAGCTTTTTTGCAGCGAATTTTAGCGTCGATTTGAGCGACATGAGAGCGAATTAAACAAATATGAAACGAGTTAGCAATTAGCTGGCTCTCTTTGATAATAAAATAAGCGATATCTTGTGCTGCTTTTCGCCGCTTTTTCTGGACGAAAACGCGCTTAGTAATCATAGGTGACACCTATTTGCATCTCACATGTCGGGCAAGAAACATTATTAGTACGAGCGATCTGGATGCCAGCCGACGGATCGAATTGGCATGAGTAAAAGCGATTGAGGAATAAGATCAAATTATACAGAAGTGCGACTACTGTTCGGATATAACTAAGCATAGGCTCTCCTGCGACATAAGTAATAATTTATGATTCACGATGAATAATGATGTAAGAATGAAGCCCCTAAATTAATGTCTAATTCCATTGCAATACAGGTTGAACTTGTTGTCTCTGAGAAGACTAAGATCGAAGAACCAGTGTATTGACAGCTGGTCCGTCATCATATTATTTACTATTAAAGCAAGCAAATTTAGGCCTTGTCGAGCAAACTGTTTTTTAAAAAACACATGTTCCAGTAGCTCGACATTACTGACAAGGACAAGTAACTTTTGAGGTATCATATGCGAACTTTCAGTAATTTAAGAACAGTTGCTATTGAGGTGTATCTAGCTGTGCTGGTACGTATAATGTACACGAAAGCAATACATCCAGCGGCAACACTGGGTCAGCTGTTAGATGGAGAAGCTAAATCGTATGCCTTAAAATAACATCTACGGCTACCACGCTGCCAATGAAAGACTGATCCAGACCTTCTGCACAACATCGGTGATATAAAGATGGTATAATGTGCTACCTTTATGTATTATTAGGAATGTGCACAAACGTATGAGTGGACATGTCAACGTGAAATCGCGCACACTCATACATTACGAGGACACGCGCTATTGTCGAAAGCAAACATGTGGCCTTCAGACGGTGATAGTTGGCATTAAACGTTATATATTTAGTACTTCCGAGATAACAAGCTTGCATTCAGCTCCGTGCATCATACAAATGCCGCTTAAACTTGTCCGTCATACTTAAGTGGGATCAACTCGTCTTAATATATGTCCAACGATCCGATGCGGGTATAAAAGAATAGAGGATCCATCTCCATGGCTTAATTATGTATATTGCGCATGCAGGACTTGCGCAAGCACTTATACTTGGATTTGCTCTAAATAAACAAGAACGGAACACCATTTTTCAGATCTCACCACCATCTACGAACAAAGATTTTTCAATCGTCACCCCCGGCGCGTAGTCGGGTGCAATATATTCCTTCCTAAGCGTCTAGTGCCTCGAGAAAGATCTAAGCGTGCTTTAAATAAGTCTGCGGGTACAAGCTTCCATGTATCACTACCACGCTGCTAAATTCTAAACTTTATTTGGCTTGTCCCAGTACTGGAAGTAGATAATTTAGCACAGCTCCTAGCCAGGGGAAGGATCCATGTGATCAATGAGCAAAACAGTTTATTTTTAAGAGCTCGACTCTATGGTTTTTAGAGCTAACGGCTCCAAATCCATGTTAAAGGGACCTAAACGATTGAGTGATTCGACTGCACAGTGTGCTCACATGCTTGTGGCATCAGAAGACTTGAATTTGTTACGGTCAAAGACGCCTTAAAAACTCACACGTCACTAAAAGATCAAAAAAGAAATTGAATTTTAGATTGTGTTGTATCTTCCGAAACATTTCTGACTAAACTACTTAATTTAGACTAAAATGTTCCAATGAATACGTCTTACAAACCTTTCATGTTGGTTGCTGACACAAATAAGCCCTTAGCATCTCATACGGTTGTCTTAAATTTTTATATGGGATCTTATGCATGGTTTAAACCAAACATGTATTGTCGTTTTCCAACCAACGTGTACTCCCGTTGGACTAGTCATGTGATTAGGGTATGAAACAATCTGTGTATTTTCTAATTTTCTCCTCATCACACACCAGTGACTGCGGTCATATTGACAATACATGGAAACCTTTGGAAGATAAGGGCGCTCCACATACTCAGAGTCGCGTTGATATTATATGTTGTTGTAAAAAGGCACAATTATCTGCCACACTTATTCAAATGCAATTGTTAGCCCGCGGACGCTCAAATCAAAATATATAGCTTCGTCCGGTACCGACTTTATTCGTCTAAATACTAGGCAGAGATATGTCGAGGCTTTAAGAGCATTAATATCGCATCTAATTTGACAGTACAAGATTGATGAAATCATACCTGTGACCATTTACATAATATAGACTACCTAGAAGACGTCGAACGCTTCTGGTGTAAGATTGGATGTGTTGTAGTAGCGCTTGTGCAAAGACAGAAGAAAGTAAAAATATAATATATATTGATTTTCAATTTCGTTCTTTATCGCTACCCTTCATGGATTTTCTGCACTGCGACTTGGCCAGGTCGATCTGCTAATGGAACACGTCAAGTCCATGTGTCTATGTGCTAATATCAGCTGTATTTTCTCTCTCACTAGCCTGACATACTGATCGTTCTTAGAGACGTCCGCCTCTTTGCGTCCCGCCTATTGCAAAATTAGAAAAAAATATAAACTAGGTGAGGTCGGACCTTACCAGTCACATGCCTTGAAGTAGAACATCCAACATTGGTGACCTATGCGAGATGTTCATTATCACAATCAATGATAATCCTTAGTCGCATGTGCAGTAGAATAATTACACCTTGAGGTATATTTATTGCCAAATCTTCTTACAACTTTATGAATCGTAGCGGACAGACTCATGGCTTTGAAGTGAGGCGCGCTAGAACGGGGCACACCTTGTGTCAGTTCGGTATAAGGTTGTGTACACCCGACATGACTTACACATGGCGAGGAAGTTCAGCGAAGTAGGCTAAACTTGAAAGCTATGCAAAAGAAATAATCAGAACTGTTATTTCAATGTAATTTAGGCTTCCTAATAAAACATCTATATTTTGACCTACCATATAACACTACAATCGCCTGATAATTTGATTATTCACCACCCATTGCACGCATAGCAGCAGTTGATGATTAATCTGTTTGATGTACCCTGTACATCAACCAAAAGTCGACCACTTAATATATTACTTTCAGAAGTAGTACTTCCGCCAACATCATCTCTTTTCAAGTGATGTTCATTGAAAATAATCAGAATAGATAATGCCCAAAATCCGAATATAAGTATCAACTTTATGTAACGGACTTACGCCGTTGGATGCGCAGTCGACAGCATGGACGCCCAGCTTCATACAACGCTGTGATTTTTAAAATTAGAAGGTTTTTATAATTTTCTATATAAATAAATTGGAATTAAAATAAATATAGGGAAGCAATTATTACTCTCCAGGTTTTGAACTACAACCCCCATCCCTATATCTCTCTTCATAATTTACTCCAATTACGCCTTCTTATTGGTAAAAATTAGGAATATATCCGGTTTCATAAATGATTTACACTCTCATTCACATATGATCAAATACGAAAGATGAACCGTCCATGCATGTCATTAAGTCCGCGACGTGTGGTAATTCGACCGAGTATCGGATGGGTCAGAAGATACATTTATTCGAGCGATTATATTACAGGTTGGGCCTCTAGCGATTATCCTGCATGGACGCTGTGACAAAGGCTTCCGGCAATACTATATTAGAAATTAATTATAATCCAGCCGCAGAAGTCTATCAAAATATACATCAATCCTCGTGATACCTCTTCAAATGAGTACCCGGACTAACGTGTAATTTGTTGATGGTAGTGGCTCGACGTGGCGTCTGACAAGAGTCAGACTAAGCTTTCCTAGATAAGCGTTTCCTGAATTAGCATTCTACAGCCGCTGGGTACTACAAGTGACTTCGTTTCGATTCAAATGGATATCAACCGCAGTATTGACGCCCACTCCTCCTCGTCGTTGCGCACAATGCAGTCAAGTGACTAATTTATTCCGGTGAACATGACAGCAGTGATCACCGACATCATCGAGTACGGCTCCCTGAGCGCCACAAGCCATATCGCTTGAGACATGAACGTTGTTTTTATGTAAACACCTGCTTTGTCGTTGAAGACCGCCATCAAAAAGGTTCTTGGGTCGAGTTCATTTCCACTAACGGATGCAGTAATGGATCTAGTTCGTGTTAATGGTCTTGTTCATTCAAGTGGGGCGCAAGCCATTGCAAGCATAAAAATGAAACGTATAAAAATTACGGTAATATATAGGAGTGGGGGGAAGTTAATGTAAACCTGGAAGTGGATAACGTTTCCCTTTTCAAAGATAAAGAAAAAATGTTTTATATAAAAGCATAATGTTATCCCTCATCCCATTCCATTGTTTTATCAAAATTATTTTATTATCTGCAGGTGCAGTTACAGGATAATTTGAGGTGATCGCTATCGAAAAGTACCGGTAGGTTAAACGTTCTATTTGTCACTCGCTAGCTGACTTTGTGAAGAAGCACCTGCGTACTTTAATAGTTGCGAGATGAGCTAATAAGTCATAAGCCAATTGAGAAACGAACATTTTGTGCACAATTACCCGTTGTCATTGGGACTCTGTCTACATTTAGTGTTCGAATTAAAAGGGATGCATGAAGGCATATAAAAGCTTCTACAATACAGGATTCATGATAAATCGCCAGAAGGAGGGGCGTTGGTCAATAGATTACCTGAAGCACGAGAGAAGAAACGAAAAGTTTCTTCATCCGTATATGGTCTCCATGATGGAGCAGCAATTCATATTACGCTTTCAAAAGGGAGCAATCTCAGCCTAGACTTACCCTTCCCGAATAACATGACTTAGCTTCGAACCTGAAACTTATCGAACGTAGGAAAGCACCGTATGCTAGTAGAGGCCTCTTCATAAGACATGGAAACGGCATCCGCGATATCCATATATACGTAATTTACAATCGATATCATTAAACGAGGACACGGGAGTGTGCGCAAGTTTCCGGACGCGGAGAAACGCACAAATCAGGAATTAAAATCCTTTGGAGGGATATACAAGCTCTGAAATTGCGTCACGACATAAAACATCACACAGCCATCGCCGGAGCACCTTGTAGTGTTACTAGAGCACATGAATCAAAATCGAGGAAATCAAATCCGAAGAAAAGAAGCTTGGAAAATATGCTTCATGCAGCAAAATCGGCGAAGAAAAGGGTTAATTGGCAGGCGATTCTACCTCTTAAATGATTATATATATCAGGTCGGAGGAAGCGCGTATTTTTAGACGTATTGTACTTTACTACAGTTTTTAAAGGCACAACAGTAATTACTGCATGCACGACGGCGTTAATGATGTATAAACATGCAATAGGCGATGAAGTTAAAAAATATATTAGGTACAGCTTAATCAAGATGCAGCGCTGATGAGGAACTTAACCTTGTATAGTATGCTGATTTAAACGCTTAAAGGCTGTGGTAAACGCGCAACAACATCCAAGGGCGCGCATAGCGGAGATGCGTGAAATTGTAAACGGTTGGATCAAAAGGGGGCGCGTACACATAATTTATCCATAAACGGAATCTTTGGGGAAGCTTGTAACGGGTTGATCTTTTTGTATAAAGTTATTGCAAATTTAGATGTTTTTGAAATTTAGTTATTTGGATGATATTCATTCAACATTACTCGAACAATAGGTAATGTAGGCGGAATCTTACCTCCGAGGGTAATATTTTTGAGTGCTCCTCTTATTGGTTAGCATACACGGTACATTCAATATATAAATCACCAATTGCTGCGGGACGCGCGCAATGGGATGTGAGCAAGAAGCCCACGTAGGAAATTGTATTTAGGTATAGTTAGATAAAGGCCAAGTTGTTAAATTAAAAAAATATAACTTTTGAATATAATTCTACTTTTCTCTCGGACAGAGCTGTCTATTTCTGTTTACGTTCTTGCGCTTCCTCACACAAGGTTTGCGTAACGTCGGGTGTACGAAGCCTTGTATTTCGTTGACAAAAGGTCTTACCATTTATTTGTTTATAGTGTGCCTTGTCACTCAGCTGGCTCAAGATTGGCGATGTGATTCTTGTAGGCAAGCGCAAATTAATATGGTATCCAGAGACTTAGATGCTGAGAAGCGACGCGTATCACATCCACTTAGCCCTTAAAATATATACGAGACGTCGTCACTGAAAATGACTGACACACAGGAATGAGAGAATTGATGAAGTGTTGGTTGTGCCGTTTAAGCTTCGATAATGAAAAGGTTTAGCAAGCTTGCAACTACGGATAAGCACAAAAATTTAAGATAAATAAACCTTAGGAAGCCTTCATGGAAAGGTATATATGTGCGCATCTGCACTTGGAGAATACAGTTTAGAAAGCATATTGACCCTTAGCTATAATCTATAAGCGATAGACTCTCCTTTCTTGGATTTTTTTGCCACGCTTAGTCTCGATTATTCGGAAAGAATCACAGAAGTGCAATTTAACACAATATCTAAATTTACTTCATTGCCACGTGCGCGACGGGGTTCTTCACTTATACATAAGACTTTGCATCTACGTTCGATCTAAGAGCACAGCCGGTGATAATGAGACTATCTTCAAACAAGAATTGGTTGCATACTTTACGTGTACTATATTAAACTAAGGACGCTCCCAATACGAGGACATAGATTACCTATTGTTATTTTCAATCGAATAGCCACAGCCGTGAAACGTTAGATTAGCGAAATATGTGATTTGAAAGCTTCGCATCCTGGTGGAACAGATTACAAGGCACTTTTCAAATGAGTAATACAAACGTGCGACCTATAGGTGAAGAATGATGAATCCAGTTGCAGGGTAGCGTACAGCGAGATATCGGATAGTGGACGTAGGAGCAAGCAATTACTTTTCATGTGACGAGAATATGCTGTTAGAGGAAGAAGATGAAGTCTTACTGGAGGGCATACTCATGTAGAGCAAGATTAATCGGCGTGTGAGTAGACGGAAGAAAATTGCGGCTCAAAGTTCAAGGAAATGACGATGGGTATCGATGAATCAAAGGACCGCGATTTTATCCATTCACCACCGAAAAATCGACTTGTATCACAACAATTTGTTTTACAAAGGTGTACCCATAGTGAAAGAAGCAAGATTAAGTCATAGCCATGGGTAAGTGCGTAAAAATATACGCGCAAATATTAAAAAGAGTTTAGTTTGTAGAACGAGGCATCCCGTAAAATATAATAATAACAAACTTTAACTTGGTGATGTGTTTATTTTTAAAATTTATCTTTGTTATTTTAACCGCTCGAAAGTCACTAAGATCCTAGTATCGATTTTTAGGGCAAAATATGAACGGAGAAGTTTAGAGTTAAGCAGCCAATGAGAGGAAAGAAATAAGCATACGAAAATAATCATGGATTATCTCTCGCGTCCGCGAGAAAAAGTTATTTGGAGTACGTCTATTTTCTCGATGATGAGAGCATATTATTTACACCAAAACAAAAGTTGGTAGGCACCACTTACAATAAAACATAGGGTAAACTGCTATTATAGACTGACAGAAAAACCGGTACGTGATCAATCGTAAAATTTACTTATTATACGATGGAAGAATATTTGCAGCCGAAATTAATCGAGCAGGGCAATAAAGGATAAAAATATTCGTATTAATAGCCGTCAATCTCTAAAGTGCGAGTGTATACGTAGCGATAGACAACTGCGGCGAGTAAAGTATAATTTGATAATTTATTCACGGCACACATAAATATGACACGCCTGCATCTATAATTCGGTAGAAAAAAAGGCTGAAATATAAAAAAATATTTTGGTGCACGCTTTTTATTTTGTTTCTCTAATAAATTTATCTGGCAATGGATACAAATACGAGTCTTACGTGCTCAACCGGATGTGGAGTCGCTAGACTACGGAGCCGAAGTCGCCACTTGAGTCCTGAGTACAAAATGTTCGTCACAGTGTTCGATGTGGTGGAACTTGGAACCCCGTGCAAATTCTATTATCCACCTACAAACTTACCATTGAAGAAAAGAGAATCTACAATTCTTATCGAAATTTTGAAGCTACAAATGGAACCACATTTATCTGCATTAATTATATACAATATAACTTCGCGGCACGTCGACCAGATCGAATTATTTACATCAAATGCATGGCATAGCTTACATGAGTCGCCAAGGCAAATTAGAGGATGCTATAGAACGGCTAGTGTCTAATTAATAGTGAGTTTAAAACGAGAAGGTCTTCCATAGGTTGCGCGAGTGATCAGCCTTGATAAAATATTGGTACGATGATACCTCGGGAGAAATAAATTTTTAGACGTTCAGGTCGACAACACTCATATTCAAGACGTCCGCAGGAGGCAAATGCATTATTTAAACTTATTAACGATGCCAAAGAACTCAAATAGCGTGAATCCTACGCAGGCTGTGCTAGTTCTGCTCGTTTAACAGCCATTTCGTCCTTACGGGGAGAAGATGAGACGAACTCCTTTACTTGCATGGCCACAAATTTTACATACCATGGCTCGTCTTTAGCAAATGTAAACTTCTATAAATGTGGTGTAGAAAATCTTACCAAATATAATGTGCTTACCCGACTGCATTAGACCAAAAACAGTCTACGCGTCGAATTACTTAAACTATTGATACTTAAAAAGTCACGAAATAGGCAAATCATACTACTTAATGAGTCAAACAAGTCGAAGAGTAAAAATATCAACCAATCAAACAGCTCAACGACTCATTTGACTTAGCCTCATCAACACTGCTTTGCAGAGACTCCGGACATGCTGTCGTCCCATTGTGCGACAAGGATTACTTTATCTACGATGCTCTTCGCACATCGTGTGGTTTGGTTCACACCAACATCATAGACCGCTTACATATCGCGTGGATCATTGATCGAAATCTCAAAACCTGATCGCGAGACTTTTTTTGGTCACAATCTCAATAATTTAAGAATTCTCGATGTCAACATTGTTCATAATTTTTCAATCTGACAACGGAAATCCATTTCCATCAACTATCTTAACTCGTTGAGCTGACAAGATATGACTCCTGCGGCTATTTCCGCCAATTTTTCGCTAGCTCGGATATTGCCTAAGCGCAATCTATCCTCCTGTTATAAAATCCTGTAATTATGTAAAGTACAATAAACTTTTGCGCCCTAAGTCGTCGTTATATGCTGATCGGTTGGGTCGCATTTTTCCGGGCCAATTCGTTCAATTTTTCTTTAGTAACATCTCAGTGGTATAAATTAATATGATCCTGCCTGCTAGGTGATACCTGTCTTCTTCAGTCTGTAGTCCAATTTTGCTTGCAAGTGATGTTACGGCGATGTGTGTAAGGTATATAATTGATATTAGGAGTATCTCGAAACTATTTTGTAGGCATTCTGGCGTTTTTGCTGTGTTGATGCTTCAACACATTAGAGTGGATCAGTCCTATGTGAACAGGATACCACGCGACCGGCTCTGGGCTCGAGTCCTTCGTGATACAGGCAATCATTCCGGCGCTTGCGACCTAGTTTTTGGAGTTCACGAAAGCTTCGACCCACTCATTGCTATGTCCTCCGCCCCACCCAAAACATAATTTGGATAAAGATGTGGTGGAGGTTTAACTGTAGTATTTTACAAGAAATAATTGCTCTAGGGTAGGACAAAACGCCAAGTAGGCGAAAGCAAAGGAATTATCGGTGGCTAAAAGTCAATAGCTTCTGACAGCCTTTCATTTCAAGTGCAAAACAATTTAATACAAAGCGCTTTTCAATCGGCGATCCCGCTGTATAGCCGTCTTGTTCTTATAACCGCTCGCAGCAAATTTATCTCCTAAAGAAAAGATATCCACTGGTAGGACTACGTCGCTGCTTTTCAGCCCTCGGGTGACGAGCGCACATCTAAATTATCTTAAAAAATCGCCATAATGACGATCGCATTTTATCGACTGGACATTCTAGACGCGACCAAAAATAATATGGTTTTCTTGTCCACGGCTGTGAAGGAATATTATCGGGCGACAGGGTTCTACGATAATAAAACTCAAGCGATAAGTAGTTAACTGATCTGCATAGCTATCCTCAGCATTGGTCAGAGCGACAATCTTGGTTTTACGTGGGTTTCTCGCATTGAGATATCAATACAAGACAAGCTGAATCGGCATGAGAGGCAATTTGGCGAATTTCAAAACTTGAGCCACAAGGTCAAGCGTTTATATACCGCATGACTAAAGGCTATCAACGCCGCTCATTACTCTCCAGATGAGAATTTATAAATAGAGGCCACTCATTGTAGCTCGCTGAAAAGAATCGTAAATTGAAGTCGATTCTATAAATAGATAGTTAAAGTTATGTAGCTCGGTATGAGTCGATTAGGGCGATCCAGGAAACCCACTTCGACATTTGTCGGCATTTCATATTTATCCATTAGCAGGCAAAACAAACAGCAAAACTATTTTGGCTTATATTTATAATTGTATAAGAACGTCAGCTCGAGGAGAGCGCGGGTCGTAGCTCTAGGCATCGTTGGCTGCGATGGTAGATAGGCGACAAAGACGTCAAAATTACACGCGTCCTACGTTTGTTTATCGACAGCGAGGCTAAAAGCGAGCTTGTTTCGAAGATCAAATAAAAACTCCACGTTCATTTAATTAAGATTTCTTATGATCTCCCACTGCCCCACTCTTGATCCTATCATCTCGCGCAAGCCAAAACTGTCAGTGAAATCAAACGTCCTTATGAAGAACACTTTAGTCTCTTCCCTCAAGCGCTTGCATACCCGGACCAAACCGGATGCAATCTCCTATTTTGGTATTAAAGATAGCGTGCACGTAATCCGCCACGACGAAATAGCTCACCATACTCAAATGTACAGTATGCGGTTACACGTCGTCTGATAGTCGATAATAGGTGTGGTGCACACAAGGGATGGGGTTTCCTTTAAAGTCATATTAGAACACATTATCAATGGTGAAGACAAATGTCTGTCAACCATCGATTACGAGATCTTTTGAGACGTTTATTTAGGCCATTAACGCGTAGATTAATTACGTTGTCATAAGGTGTTCTTTTCGGATAAAAGAAGATATGAAGTTCAGTTTACGTTTTGATCCGAAAGACACGTGCTCCTCTGAGGCGACTGGAGATCATTTATGGAGATAGCAATACCTGTAAAGGTTGCTACTCGTAGTTCACTCGGTGCTGTGATTCTTTTAAATCGCTTGTTCCCCCTGTTACAGGGACCGTACGCTTTCGAGCTTCTTGAATGTTTGAGTCAGGTTCTTTGAATCAAGCCTTAGCTCTCTGAGCTGCTGAACCCTCGAGTCGGGTCCTTTAAACCTTAAATGCTCATTGAGCCCGAAAGTACAACTCTTTATAAAGGAGCTATGTAGCTCCGCTACATGTGTACTGGTGCTTTTGAAAAATAAACTTCACTTAGGAAGAGGAACCTTCTGCTGTCTTGATGTAACACTTTCTGCTCTTTCAGGCGTATTCTTGAGGCGATGAAGGTGCGAAGTTGGACGCCTTGCTTTTGCGCGGAGGTAACGACAACGCTTACTTTCGCAGCAATGGAAGCACCTGTGTGTATCGATAATGTGTGCTCTAACTTTCTGAGGGGCATGTAAAATGCTGTGAGACAACATTGAACATACATCTTACCTCTGTTTGTACATGAATGGGCCACTGTGCTGAGTCCATTCCTGACAGCACCATTTTTACTCTAAGATAGAGGTTAAATTGAGTGCGCAGTCTGGCGATAGGACTGCTTCTTTCTATATAAAAGCTTATAATTGCATAATAGATGTGCGCACATTTCCTAGCAATGACAACAGTGGCAAACGCGCATAAAAAACATCGATAATATCATGGCGGCTGTCATAACTGAACGTCTAGCAAAAGAATTTACTTTCGAGCTCACAGTCTAGAGAGTAAATCGTACAAGTGAATTCGGACTAATTCTGTTGCCGCACATCCAATAACATTGTCATCGCAACGGTATTTGGTTTGCCTCTATATCTGCATCCACTATGGTACGACGCTTCTTGCCAATAAATCGATATGAAAAATCTTCGAAGGTTTGATGTTAAAAATGTAAGAGCTGTATCAGGTAAGGTCCAATTACAGCGGATGGCTCATAATTGACAGGTTGACATAGAGGGCGAAGACATGGGGTCGCCATAATGGATCAGCGATCAGTGGTGACATGTGCGACGAGGTAGTACAAAGGCCATGCGGAAATGACATGTAGTGATCGCAAGACTAGATGTACGCCATGAGAAAATCGACCCTGTTAATTTGTAGTGTTCAACCATGCCCATTCTAGGTCTTCCAGACGAAAGCGGTAAACACCGCTTACATTTAACTTTTACTTCTTACATCTTTTGCGAAAGTGACGACTTTATGGACTTACGTTAAGCACTTTCTTACGTCCAATACAACCATCTGTTAGATTATCTAAACCAAATGTCATTGATTATAATATAGAGAAAAAGCTTACATTAGCTCCACATAGCGAAGTGGCAGAGTCTAAGCAGAGTTTCGCGATTTTTTTGGGATCAGTGCGATCGATGATAAAAGAAATAGTGTTATTAATTGCTACATTATGACTCCTCCTCGAACATTGATCGAAAAAAATTATTGAGAATCAAACAATTTAAATGTTTACTTGTATACATATATTATGTTATATATATATATATATATATATATATTAATATTACGTAGATCTCTCTTCTCCTGTGGGGACGGAGAAATCCACTGATACTTTAGAAAACTTTCCTGGCTATTTATGTCTAGTCATGCACATCGATAAAGAAATATGCGCTAATTTTTTTAAGTGTTTAAAATATGGCAAATTAATCCTATGCATATTAGTTTAACGGATGCACATTCAAAATTTAATACAAATGGCCGAATCGATGCAAAATAAGTCATGACCGTAAATAAACATGTCTGCTTTATCTTTACTTTCTTATCAACTTCAAAAAACCATTTTTACGACAAAATCTGAGGTTCTAGTCGTTCCAGGTTTATCGCGCCTGTGCAACGCAGTTCCAAACGAAGGTAAGATGAACAATTTAATATTGCATTGTTAAGTAAACGAGAAAAAGAAGGTGTCCAAATTTCGATCCATTATTGCAATCCTTAGTCTATACCAACTGCACATTGCACTTCATTAAATTATTAGGTCCTTTAGGACACTTTTGATTCGCATCGATCCTTACTCAAGCCGGGATTTATAACGACAAACCTTTTGGTGTACAAAATGCTACAGATGTGTCCGACACGTCATTCGACGGGAATCTCAAGAGTTAGATGCGGTCAAAGGCTTTTCTGATTACCAGAATGTTATACGTTGGCAGTCATTTTAGCTTTTCTTTGACTAGTTTCCTGTATATTTCGTCGGGCTCCGCTGAGTCTTTCTCAAATATTTTTGCCTTTGCAAATATAACACTGAGCTGAATTATTAAGACCTCGTGTGTTACGTTAAGTGGTTTAAAGTACTCGATGTCAACTGCGCTAAACGTTAGCAATGTCAGCTGCCTTGAACTTCAGCGACGCCACTCGCACGTCGCCATCACTAGAAAATTTTGCGCTAAAACATAGTATCTAGTGCCTCATGGAATCTCGTGTATTTGTAGTTATAAGAGGGAAATATTTTATGTGTAAAAATTCGATGATTTCTTGTATAAGAACACGCTCAATCATCTTTTGCGCGGGCTTTGTGCGTTAAATATCGAATTGACATTAAGTACATGTAGCAAATTGTCGCTTTATAAGCATCATGCCGTCAACCTAGTTCTGGTCGACCGGTTTTCTCACTTGTTGATGGCATAGATGTCCCAACTATTTAGGCCAGAATTGCCAGTCTCCAATACCATTAAGCATGGCGAATGATCCCATTGCGTATGGAATATGCACCCTCTGAAGCCTAGGCAAGAACGACTTGTAATCCGCATAAAAAGACATAAGTCCTCAAGGTCTTAGTGGCGATTGAACAGGAACAGCATCATTTTAGCATTACTTTTTTAGCCCTAATGCGTCTTAATACCGTACTTTGTAACCCTAATTCCGTAGTTCAGACTGAAGGATAATATGTGGACGGAAAAGTAAATCGTAGACATCTTCGAGTTTAAGTGCGACTTATAACCCCTCTGGTGCCTACCCCAGTTGGTGCTGATTTACCGTAATGTTCATTCACTTTCTTCCTCGTGCGTCGTGTAGTGATCAGGTTCCGAAATCTCACAATATAACGACTATCGCCGACCAAGTGTCCGTTTGCACCTGTATCGTATACCCTGATTTCGGGCTGCTATTTATTTTGTGGTATCTCTGAACGTAGGGCTGTGAGCGCATAAAAGTTTTTTCCAATGACGTATGAGATTTCTTTAGTGTGTTCCCTTAACTTGCTAAAGCTCGCTTAAACCTATGACTTTCGAATGTGATTTCGTAGTTGTGAAAGTCTGCTTAGCGTATACGGATTTGCTAGGCCTAACCTTCAAGTGGCTTTACCGGGGCATTCGATTTGCTCACGATCAGTGGTGTGACACCTATATCATTTTTATAGACGTCTGTCTTTACCGTGTTGGCTTTGACTGTACTCTCTTTTTTCTCGTAAGGTTAGCTAAAGTAAACGTTGACGCCGCCACTGATTGACTTGCTTGGTGATTGTAATGATACCCCAGACGTAAGCTTCCAAATGCTCGTGACAAAAATGTCTTAGCTTTATTCGCCTTTTCGTAAGTTATTGAGATCGAGACAATCTTTTCGCGAATGTCTACACAATCAAGTCCAGACTTCGTTCCCACGCAATCGGTCGAATCGTTCTCCCGCAGCGAGATACGATACTAGCAGTATAACCTGTGTCATCAAGGGTAATCGAGTGTCATCCTAGTCAACAGCAGTCGAGTGCGCAGTCGAATCATATTGTTAAAATGTCCTCCAATATCGATCCTATATTTGCACTATGCAACCTCCAGTTCTGCGTACCAGCGTCGCTTATTTAGGTTCGAGTTTGGTCATTCACTGTACAATAAAATCTATTGGATAGGTTTTTTAACATAAACAATATATCGGTCTGCTCCATCAGCTGTTGACCAAACCGTGTTAACAGGCGCTCCTAAGAACGGTAGCTGTACCTGTCTTAATTTTTCCTTTCAAGTAGCTTCCTGCCGCTGGGTCCAATTCGAGTCGCGCACCTAACCCCGGTGGCAAATTTAAATACATTTTCTAGGAGTGATACCAGATCCTACAACCTTCGATATTGTCTACGCGTTTTTACAGTTTGTCACGGTGTATCCCTAGATATAATAAAAGCGAAGTAAATACGCGAACAAGAATAATATCACTTAGAAAGGGCGCCAGTGTAATAATTAAAAGTAAAGACAATATCTACGGATTTAGGTGGAAAAATCGTCATTGACGAAATGATGACTTAAAAAAAAGCAATTGTTATCACCAATACAGTAGCACGCCCAAATTATCGATAGAACATTTTGTAAAGAACACACCTGATGCTAACCGGCATATTAAATATAAAGACGAACAAATCTGATTTTCCGACATCATTTGGGTGGTACACTCCTTTACGCTACGTATTTATCAAAGCTATCGTGTTTCAGCGCTTTAAACATTCAAAATATCTAGCAATGTGGGGGAGAAAGACTGGTATCTATCATGTGATTAAATCCGACGCACTGGATTACGTGCTTACAACATTGGGACAAGCGCAAAACAAGTTTGCGCTTAAACGGCGTCATTATTATTTGTTTGGATATCGCGACGACATTCTTGACTGTATGGTTTTTATCCCCGAAGTTAAATTTGTTATCTATGGTGGATAAACAATCGTCAATGAAGGCATAGTGTACAAAAACGCAATTTCATAAAAATAATGAACATGTTCACGACCAGGCTGCCAAGTAATACTTAAACTTGACAAGCGTAGCGCGCAACGATTATCAATTGCCATCTGTAGGGAGCATTTTGAAGTCACACGGCTGATGGAGCTGATCCCAACCCATAATACGATACTGATGAAGCCTTGGACGGACTCAGCGCAGCTATAAACACTAACCCGCACCTGCACGCGGACCCGCACACGGAATTTATGAACATATTGAATTGCTTTGCGAGCCACCATTATTCAATAATATATTTTTTTTCAAAGCCAACAATGAGGATAACTATTGTAATGGTGCACTGGTGACAACGTATTAGTTGACCAGTACGGAGCTTACTTCCACTGAACGACAGTGATAGTCAGTGCCGTGCTAAGTGTTGCACCAACACAGAGGAAGGAAAGGAGACTAAGTGAACCCTCTAGTCTATGGAAAACGTAAAACTGTTATTTCATAAAATTATGTCCTATCTATCTTATGTCTCTGTTTATCTTGACTTAATTACATTAATATAACTAAACGTATGATGACGTCTACTCATCCTCCATTGCGCGCGTCTAGCAGCGATTGCTGGGCTAATATCATCACGATATCAACCAATGAATAGCCCCTTCGGTAATCTTCAACAATTTCATCATGCTCTGTGATATTGTTGAAAGAATATTCAACGTACTATTCTTTTTTGTCATTTTAGCCTTTATAACAATAATATGTAACAAGCTATACCGTTACATCACCCCCTTAACTGATAGCCACCGTCTGACAATCGAAACTTTTGTTGCAACCCATTGGATGCCAATGTGACTGTAAACACTTTTTGGTCAGATCAATTCATTCTGACTTATCCTCGCATGGGTAATATGTATATGCGGGATGATTAAAAAGACGACGCAGTCTGCTATCAAATTAGCCTCTGCGGCCGGCGATCTGTCGTATACTGCTCGTTCTCAGTCTGCAGCATGAGTTGCTGTAGGCGCATGTGGTATCGCATCACATGCACACAGTGTTCTCGAGTTGGGGTCAGCTACTCAGGTGAGTCAGATGTTTCTGACATTCAAAAGCCTTTGAAGGAATCGCGCCACCCGCGGTGCCTCGCCTAACAAAATACCTGTCTAAGGACAGACTCGCGACATGCGTCACAGCCTGTTTGGCAATCATGATAAATATGATGATGATTATGATTGCTAATAACCGCATTTTACTCGTGCGCCCTCGTACGAGCGCGTTGACGATGGCGCGATGGTCGTCATATCAAAATTTGTGGCACCAGCAAAGATACCACGTCAAAGCGGGATGAGCTGAAGCCGTGGCGTATGCCTGAACAGCTCATCAATGGCTTGTCTCACGAGACAAGTTAACATCATCGGATCCCCTAATTTGATGCGAGCGATCTTCCTGGGTTAGTTTCCAGCGCGAAAAATTTCCGCGCAGAAAAAAAGACTTCTTTTACGATGCTTTTCTCAAGCATCAATGCAACAATGGTAACGAAAAGCGTAACAAGGCCTCTCTTTTGGCGGCGTGGAACGCGTTCGTTCAAAATGTGAAGCATTTTGGACGTGAAAGATGGCTTCAAAAACTTGAAGCGGTATGCATTAATTTTGAAAAGCGAACGCCAACCGGTACAAGGTACCAGTCGCATCGTTTGGCGAGTGAGGCAGACATTCCTTGCCTCACTTGGTGAGATCCTTGTGCGAGTTGTGTTGACAACTCGCAACGTGCATATAGGGATGTATATTACTCAAAGTTTGCTCTGAGGAAGTGCACACATCTAGGCTGAGATGCAGGACGCGATTGCAAACTATCAATCCGTCTACATGCGCCAAAAGCGCGTGTTTTCCGATGATCCTCGGACCTATCGGATGAATCTCGTCATACTGGTGGACGAGACCTTCAGCGTCAGCCATCAGCTAAGATCAAGGTTCCCAGCTGTCATACGAAGGTGGATATCAACGCCAGCGGACAAGGTAACTTGTCCGCCCCCCATTCTTCACGCGGTGGCTTAAGATACGCCCCTTGTGAGAGCGTCGACCGCCGTAAGAATCCACCAGTGATTCCGGTGGCAGTGGAAAGACAAGGTCCGGCTCAATTGCTAGACCTGCAGGAGACTTTAGGTAACCATTGTCGTTACCTGACCGAGTTGAGGGCGGACATCGATCACGAATACGATCGTCGGCACGACAAGCTAGCGACTGTACGACGTCTCCGTACCGATCGGGAAAAGGCCCGATTGGATTTCGCGTTCTTTTAACTCCATAGCGATTGCGAGAAGCACCGTTTGCGCGAAGAGCTAAGGGCGGCTTGTCGGGAGACCGCGTCGCTGAAAGACCAACTTGAGTGTTTAATCCGTGATCACAAGAATCTGTTGGGGATTCTTGAGCGTGCCGGCTGCCTCCGATCTCGCAAGAGATCTCGTACTGCTAGTACAAGCGGAGACGACGATAATAAAACGAAGGATGCTTATGCATCCTGCGAGACAACTCAATCGTGTATACATTGTCCTTGCGTTGCAACACACGAAAGGTAACTATGCATTTCGGCAGTAGTTTACTACTGCCGAAATCATTGCGTGCATATCTAGGTAAATTCACCGTAGACAGTAGTACTAGGTCGTTAACTTTAAATGAAAGAACATTTAATTTTCCATTCTTGTCTGCGTTCCGTTTCTGGCGGTCCACCGCATTTTCGATGGAGTCCTGAACAAAACATACTACCGCCTCTCTGGTCAGCAGAAAAGTTCTCTGCTGACCCGTGGATTTGGCTTTCAATGTGCTTCGTGCTCACTGCTAAGAGATTATTAGCTTCTTCATCGAGGTTGTCCACTTCCTCGCTGGAATTATTGTTGACGATGCAGACTATCCCATCATCGTTATCATTGTCCGAAGTAGCAGCAGCGTCATTGCTACTGCTAAGATCAATTTCTCCGATGTCGACATTATCGACATCGAACGCATCGGCATGTGCGATTATACGAGATGAGTAAGAGCCAAAACGGTACTTGATTCAGTGAGTTCCTCCTTAACCCAGAGTCACTCTGTATTAGAGCAGATATACGTAGGAGGCGTATGACATTCACGTAGAATCGTGTATGCGTCGTGGACGCATGCTCGGAGTTGTTGATGGCGAATTCGGCCATCGGCAAGAACTCACTCCAACTCGAGAACGAGTGGACATATCCTCGAGGTATTTTTTCGAAAATACGGTTTGCACGCTCTGTCTGATATTCTGATTCAGGATGGTCAGAAATTGACATCCTCAATCATTTTCCCAAAGGGGGAGAAGCGGATTGCCAAAACTCTGCCGTGAACTAAGGACCACGGTCGGATACGAGTTCATGAGGTAACCCGTATAGTCAAAATATCTTGTCGATGGAGACAGGCGCACAGCCTTAAGCCGTGATCGAATCAGGGACCACATCAAGATGCATTATCTCGCTAAAACGATCGACAAACACAATAATACCGTTTTCATGTGAGTGTTTTCGTGAAACCCAGAGACAAAGTCCATGGAAACGTACTTCTAACATTCCGACGGTACCGGTAGAGGTTTTATCGGCGCACAGGATCAAGCACTAGTCTTTACCCGTTGGCAGACCCTCGCAAGATCGAATGAACTGGCGGAAAAATTGATACTGGTGGGGCCAGCATAGTCACGGCTGACCGTGAGGTAAGTTTTTTCTCGGCCACGGTGCCCGCTAGACGGCGCATCGTGACATTTAAACATGATGCGTTATCGCAAGTCATCATTTTCGGAAACGACAACACAAGTCGTGTCGTCGGCAACTGCTTTATAGTACAGCAGGCCATTGCAAGTCGTGTACCGACCAAAAAGGAACTGTACAAAGCCGGAAAAACCGACAAGGATTTCCGAGTTGGGTTCGCAAGATTACCCATCAAATGGAGTATATTTGTGTCTCCTGCGTATGGTTTCCGCACGTCGTTCAGTAAAGGCGACGACAAAACACTGATGGAAAGTGTTGCAACAGCGGGCAAGGCCTCTCTGTTGACTCGTGACGATGGCTCGAAGTCGGGCCGACGTGATAACGCACCAGCGACGACAATATGTCGTCCTGGCTTGTACTCCACGGAGAAGTTATACTCAGCGAAGAAGGACAGCCGCCTTGCCATCCTTGCGAGAGGTGTGGACTGTTTACGGCCGTGCGATGTGACGCATGGTCCGTATAGACAACAAACGATCTATCTCCGAAGAGATAGACGCAAAAATCAGCCAGTGCGTTCATGGCAAAAATTTCTTTGTCTTGCACTGGGTAATTACGCTTAGCTGGTTGCTGCTGACGCAATTGATAGCAGAAGACAAGATCCGCGCCGTCTTTGCCGTATTAACGAAAAGCACAGCCAATTGCAATATCAATGGTCTCACAGACCACATGAATTGTTATGTCCTGATCTGCAATCGCAGTATGGGCGATTGCATCAAACTTTGCTTGATTTCTTAAAAAAAACGCTGGCACTCAACGTTCCATGACCACTTGACATTTTTCTTGAGTAAACAAGAAATACACACAGTCATCTCGGCGTAGTCTCTCGAGTACTTATGAAAGTTAGTCGCTAGCCCAAGGAACATTCTTAGTCAATTGACATCGACTGGCATGGGCCAGTCTTTGATAGTCTTGACCTTTTTGGGATCGGGGCGTACGCCGTATTTACCCACGATGCACCCAAGACGTGGTATTTCGCTAGCCACGATAAACATTCTTGAGGTTTGCGTACAACTTATGCTTGCGCATGAGTTGAAGAATCTGGCGAACGTGAGTTCTGTGAACTTCAACGTCTGTCTTCCCGTCCATAGCCTGGCTACGGACAAACACATCTTCGATTTAACTCGGTGCTAAATTCCGCACCGGGCTTAACAGATTTGTAACACATCTGTTGAATGTTTCTGGGGAATTACTCAGCCCCTGTGGCATCTAGCACTCATACAGCATACCGCTTGGGGTGCTCACTGCCTTGTACGGGATGTCCCGTTCACGCATGAGGACCTGATAGAAGCCATATATCCGATCCATGGACGAGAAGATGGTACTCTTAGACATACCATCTATGATGCCGTCCTTTATCGGTATCTGCGTCTGAGTTGGAACCGCTTCGGCTTTAATTTGGTGAATGCGTGCAACATTCGCCACCCTTCTGTGGCATTTGGCACAGAGAAGGTCGGAGAGCTGTGAGAAGAAGTTGATTTACTAACATGATCTGCCGCTACGCGACCGGTAAAGAACTTGTCGATCTCTTGCACCTGTTCACGAGGCAGTTGCCACTGCATCATACGACAGTACTTCAAGCCCTGTTTAAGATCGATTTCGTGTCGAGTGTCTTTGTTCACCGGAAACACGCAAGGCACGAATTCAAAAAATATATTCTTGAATTTTATCAAATTCTTATACAAAGTGTTTACGTGGAGCGACTTGTCAAATTGAGATTTATATCTCTCAATCCGGGTCTTATCGTCGATGACGCTTACGTCCATAGATGAATTGCAATGAGTCCGTTTGGCTTTAGTAAAAATCGTTGCCGATTATAAATCGATGAATTACTCGTCTTCCGCGACAAATACGCATATTAGATTGACTTAGCCACTACGCAGATCACGCAAGAACCGTTTCGTTTCTAGCGTCGGCAGTTGAGTTAACTTTGGAGGCGCAACCAGATCAAGTGTGTAAGCGCCTACACTTGATCCTTCATTAACCAAGAAATTAATTGTCTCGATTACTTCCTGTGAAGTCGCATCCATAGGATCCAGTATAAACGTTTTTACAATGTAGTGATCATCTACATTGTGTTCTTGTACAGCCGTACTAACGACCGTACCGCAAGTGAGGCCATCGCACTCACTCGTAGTACACCCACATGAATTTGGGCGTTACCAGATATTCTTCAGATTGTTATCTGATGAAAAAGTGGCAGGCATCGATACTGACCGATGCTGCCAGCTCACCCTTAGCTCAGATCTCCTGAGCAAAGGTAGTATTAGGGTGACATCAAATTTGCCATCCAGGTCGAGCATGATGAAGTCGTCATTGTACTGTTTATATTTTAGCGTGGAGCATATTCTGACAACACGATTCTTCACAGCGATCAAATCGCCTGTTGCAATGCGCACCGTCATTCTCGTTGGAGGGATCTACCGCTCCACGAAGACGATACTTCTAGCCTTTAGTGACAGGCGTCGAACAGAGTTGTTGGACGCCCCACAGTCAACTTGGGCACGAAGTGACAAGCCCTTTGTCACTTTAAATGTCAAGGTGAAAAGGTACACTTCATCACCAGGTACATAGACACACAGTGACTGTGTATCGGGAGTTACCTTCGTCAAAAGATTTATAAATTTTCTAGATGTTGCGGGATTAGTAGGGTGCTCAGCCTCTTCTTCCTCGACCATTTTGGATGGTCTGATTCGCTGTTGCGGCTTTGTAGCAGCATTATATCCTCGTCCTCCAGTTTTTCCAACTGATGGACGGGTACTGCGCTCAGCACCAAGAGGAACTGAGCGGGGGATAATGCATTCGTATGCACAGTGTATTAACTTATAAAGGTGATGGCAACTCACCATTCTCTTGCGATTCACAGGGCGAAGTTTCTTGCCCTCAAGATGACAGAGGTTCATTGGTTCTAGGGTTTCAACCGCTGAGTGTCTTTGTGGACGATAGAGATTAAGATTAGTGTGAGTCTGTCTTGCACTACAGTCTTCCTGCTCCGCACCGTAGATCGCTTCGGAAAGCGTCTTTAGCTCACCGCGAAACAGGTGGTTTCTGATAGGACCATCTCCAAGGCCTTGATTGAGTATTGTGATCCAAACAAATATACTCACAGGGATACGACCACCCATCAGACAAGGTAGCGTACATGCTGAGCGTGAGCGTGAAGCTTACGCTTACCCTGTGAGATCTCAAGGAGTTCAGAGAGAGTCCTGAACTCGGCCCTGGGAGTCTCAAACGTCTCACTGAGCAGGGTCTTGAAGACGTCTAACGACTCGAACACATTCTGGTTGTGTAACTTGAGTTCACAGTCCAATTCCTGGCGTCCCGTGCCAACTTAGACTGAGCGAATGTGACTTACATTAGCTCGGTGTCGATGATACGGGCCTAGATGGTTCGTCGACTTCGACTAATTATCTTAACAAGGAGTCTCCCTCGGCTCCCCGATATTTTGAAGTCTTATGCTTTTCGAGACTCTTGTCGAAGATTACGAGTCGAACTTGCGATCTGAGACTGATTCTGTCCCAGTCCTCTTGTCCGCTGGTGATCTGGCTTTTGCAACAAGGCCACCTGCGCTCGCGAATCGTCAAGCTCTCGTTGCAAAAACTTGCTAATGACGAATTGCTACTTGTATCTATCATTTGTGAATAGCATAGCTTAAAAAGCTTCCTTCCAACGGATGATCTCATTCGTTCGTTCGAACTTCATTCGACATCGCTCAAATGGGTGTAGCTTTCACGAGTTCCGTAAAATCTGTCGTTCTCGAATTCTTCCAATATGTTCATGTTGGGCGATGCAAGTGTGGTCCTTGGACATACTATAAAGTGCTACATTGCCTATGGGGTACTGGTGACAACGTATTAGTTGACCAGTACGGAGCTTACTTCCACTGAACGACAGTGATAGTCAGTGCCGTGCTAAGTGTTGCACCAACACAGAGGAAAGAAAGGAGACTAAGTGAACCCTCTAGTCTATGGAAAACGTAAAACTGTTATTTCATACAATTATGTCCTATCTATCTTATGTCTCTGTTTATCTTGACTTAATTACATTAATATAACTAAACGTATGATGACGTCTACTCATCCTCCATTGCGCGCGTCTAGCAGCGATTGCTGGGCTAATATCATCACGATATCAACCAATGAATAGCCCCTTCGGTAATCTTCAACAATTTCATCATGCTCTGTGATATTGTTGAAAGAATATTCAACGTACTATTCTTTTTTGTCATTTTAGCCTTTATAACAATATTATGTAACGGGCTCCCTCATTATTACTATAACCACTATCTTCGGAGAATAATTTGGAGAATTATATAGCTGCATGTGAACCTGCTTCATTTTAATACAAAGATGGTTTATATGCGTAAGTTGAAGGTGATACTTATAAAATCGACATCATGGAAAACGACCCGTTCACAAATTTTAACCGCAGGCAATGATTTGGAAAATTGCATGTACCATGATAACAATAATGAATACAACATTAACCGATGAAGATGATGGGATTAGGATTCATGGTGATTACATAGGCTATCGTATGCATCAACCGAAACTAATCGAACATCGGCGTCTTCAGGACATTATTGTCGTAATGAGTGGCGAGGCTGATACGAAAATGGCACGGAGCGCACTTGCTTATGTTGTCAATTCTGACATGAAAAGGGCAGTGAGGGAATTTTTCGTTTATGCAGTAATGGCGGGGACGACACATGATACTTAATTAAGCAGGCTCTGATAAGAAACCGTAGATTTGACTGCCAAATAGCTTCAAGTAAACGGTATATTCATCTCAACAGAAGAAATGGTTGAATGAACGGAAAAAGGAACTTGTTGCTTAAAAACGAAGGGCGTAATTAAGCTCATGACACAAGATGAATGCCAACAAAAAAGAAAGTACTCGAAATTATGTGTAAGGCTCCCGTAGAATTGGTACAGAAGGGACTCGACGCGGTCCGTCCGAATTGTGCCTTAGGTGACAAACTAGAGCCGAGCGTAAAGTATATCCAATGAAATATATTCTTCTGTTGCCAGAATAGATTTATTTAGGATTTTCTTTGCTCTGTGCACAACTCATAGGGTCGGAAGCGATTTCATTCTATGTAAATATGGGGTTCCTAACGCAGCTACTAAAATCACGCAATATATCCGGCACACTTTCCAATTTACATTCAAAATGGATTGAGTGTACAAAGTAATACGTGTAATGTTTTTGCTTTAACAAATTGGTCGCGAGTGTTATGATAAACCTAAATACTGGATGTATCAGAATGGATGCAGTCACTGTTCTTCCGAATCACGTTATACATTTACCAACACCACAGTCTACTTGTGCTTCTACCTGTGTATGCGGATGATGCTATACGTGAAACATATATTGATGTATGAAATGTGCCATTTTTCTCAAAGCTGGATGATAATATGTTTCCGTTTGCATAATTTACGGCATGGTATCATTCAATATTCAGTATCAAAGTACATCGATTGATTTACTCGATATTTGAGTTGAGTTTGTCGTTCTTTTTACATGTTACAGAATATAACACCACAAAAAAAGCGCTTAACGATGATAATAGCGACAACTTTTTAGCTGATATAACAACATTTTGCATGCAGTGTTAGGACGGGTAGGCACAAATTTCTGATTAATATTAAGTGCAGTAAGATATCAAAAGAATGAAATTTGATTTCGAAAACTAGCGGGACAAGCAATAGAAAAAATTACATAATTTGTTGTGTTAATTCGCTGATTATTTCTCAAATATCTTTGTCTTCTCAAACTTGACACTGATCTGATAGCCCAATTTCTCATGTTTCACATTAACTGGCTCGAACTCCTCGATGCCAACTTCCTTAAACTTCTTAGATGTCAACTGCTTAAGCTTCATCGATTTGGACTCCCTAAAATTTTATCGATGTCACTCGCACGTCGCACTAATCAGTTCGTGATGCATCTTATCATCTCAGCCTCCATTAAGCACTCATAACATTTCGAGCGGTGATTATCGCTGCTACTTTTTCTTTTAGTGTTTTTGATGGTTGTCGTACAGGCGACATTTCTAATTTCGTGATATGAAAGCAATTATAGATTGCATGCCGATAGGCTGCTTCAACTTGGTGTGACTTAAATACCGCGTGGCTTCGTCAGCAAGACATAGTGGCTGAAATTAAAGTCAACATTTCGGATCTTTACTGCTATTCGAGCAACTTGTTCACGAACATAATGAATTAAACCTTAATTCAACATGACGAGTCTTTCTGCTATAGTCAGGTTTAGAAGCCAATGAAAGGGCGGCTTTAAGTATATTCCTGGCGAAATTCTCATCTTGGGTAGCGCTTCTGTAAGCACGTTGGCTAGCGCTTGTCCCTCTATGGATGATTCACAAGATACTACGTACTCAGCTGCCTCCGTGCTCCTCGCCACGACTGTCGGTTTTCGTGCAGTTCAAGCCATAGAGTCGACTGCGACCACCAATACGAATGCCGTGGCGATATTTTTGGGTTTCTGGATAATTCTATTAGTCCATGTGACAACATCCTTCAAGCTTGATCTCCTACCTTGTAGATGTTTCGTATTTTTCTGGCTACTTGAAGCAGATTCCTGTTCCTCGCGCGTGGCTTTAAGATTCTTAAAAGCTCGTAAAACTGATCCGCAATGCTATACCTTCGGATAAATAAAGAGCCGACATAGATATCCAATTAGATACGCAACATCTGGCCTTGTACTTGTCGTCAAATACAAAAGGACATCAAAAACTTCTTAAAATTCAATACCTGACATCTTATCCGCCTCTGCCATCGCTCGTATCTTCATGTTTGAATTCAGTGGTTATATCAGCCATGCGTATCTCCAAAAAAAATTGCGAAGCACTTACTGGGCATACTTCGTCTCTTAATTTTTTTACGATCATTGGTTCGTTCCACTTACACCCAATGTAATAGTTCAGTCGTCCTAGTCCTTGATGCCATACGGCAGATGTAAATGATAAAATGAAGCGGTCATGTCTTGATCATTAAAATTGTGGGCATACACAAATATTTGACATATTTGCTACTTCTACTAACCACGGTGATTGATTATTAGTATTCTTCAATCAGGGTCACATCCACATTATTATATTTTGTTTCGGTAGAAACTTTAGATATAAACCACTACTTAATATAAATGAATATAAAATTGATGATGATGCTATAAAATGCGTAAGCACTGTTGGTGCTACCAAGATGAATTGATTAGTTTTGTGTACAAGAGGCCTAAACTCTTGTATCAGAAGACGCAGATATTCAAGTTATTTTTTTGCCTCTAAATTTAACGTTAGATATCCGTGAATGTACTTGCTTAATGATCGCGTAAGCCCTCAGTAATAACCTTCAATCGAACAATCTGGGTAAGGCAGCACAATTAAACAAATGGTATAGAGGTGGAGGACCTTATGTCGCTGCAGGAATTATATCTATCACGAGCTTTAAGACGTGCTAGTTCACATATATTTTTTCTTACAGAAACAAATTAATTTATTTGGACGTTTTTAGGTGTTGATACAATTTGTTGTTAGTTAGGCACTTAAAATAAATAACGAAGTAAACGGCAATTGTACAATGATTATGATAAAAAATTACAAATTCGGGTCGCTTTGCTGTCATACCCGCTACGTTTATACGCAAAATCTATGGGTGATGTTGTGGGTGGACTAACGGGTCTTGATTTTTCATTTTGTAGAGCTGTAAACGTAGCGCCATGTGATGACAACGCATTAAATTGATAGCTACAGCATTGGTGGACAGAAACAATTCCACGTATCCTTCTTCGCTCATTATTGCTTGCCAATTTGCTCACATCCTTCTCAGTTTAGTCGTGACGGGCCATAGCCCGATAATCAGACTCTGTTGATCTATAGTTAATAAAATAATTTTTGACTTTTTCTCATTTACGATAAGTGATAATAATTTGCGCAATAGATATCGATATAAGAACCATATTATTCGGTCTCGGTCAATTTTTATATGTAATAGTGAAGTACCGAGATATGTTACTGAAAAAATGTATAGCAAACTGGATTGCTATGGAAAATTTACTATGGAGAAAAGTAGCATTTTTACCGTTAAGCTACATTTTAGTTGTTCCAAGTACTGTAGACACTATTGACCAGTTTTGATTCGCTCGCTGGATACTAGTCACAAATCCTCATTTATTTTATATGATGTCATATGATAGCATTCTACACCGATAAGTGGTGAAATGCCGATGTCTCTGTTTGAGGAGCTGATCTCAACTCTTCACCTGCGCCCGGATGACATGCTAACAGAGTGGGTACTCCGATACCATCTTCTTTCTATTCTTTATTCACTTTGTGTACCCGTCAGTGAAGCTTGTTGTACTCTTCCACGTGGCCTCGTGTCAATGAAAAAAATAGACTTTAATTGAAATGGGGTCGAGCTTCGATCTCGGTGTAGATTCTTTATACCGCGATCGGTGTTGACGTATTCTCGTGTAGTTCGTCACGTGATCACTTGTATACCTGCAGGTTGCATCATGTGAGTCGCCCTGATCTGTAGCAGATTGCCTTGTCCAAATGTAGACCTTAATTTGCGAGCCTTCTGACCACTTGAGCCGTCTTCAAAACTTTAGTCATCAACCCACAACTGATTTCTTGCGTCGGATCGCAGCTTTGGGGTAAGAGTCCTTAAAAGCACATAGATAGACGATTCAAGGGGCTACACTTATGGAGATGTTGCGTAATATGTGACGCCGGGCGGCCGAACAGTCCAGCCCGAAAGAGCCGACGAGTGCCCGAAATAGCAAATTGATTCTGTTTTATGTCTGCCAACCAAATGCAACAAACTTTTCCCTATCTTCTTGCCTTAGGTATTTGATGCCACTCGTCGCTCTCTCCATAAGGTAGCAAAATAGTACTTGCGTGGCACACACTTTACAATATCTGTTCGATCTCAGTCGCCTTTCTGGTTGCATATCGAGTCGGGTCGTCCACACTAGCTTTATCACGATCACGTACCTGAATGTTGAATTTTTTCACAAACACCTGCTTTAACACGATTGTTTTTCTATTGACGGATCACCTGGTGTGGCACACACATCTCTGATCTCTATCGCTAATCGTGGTCCACACCATATATTCGCGATCGCTTATCTGATGGCCAATCCCGATCTCTATCGCCTTCGTGATCGCGGAAACCTTGCCTATCGCGGATCCTTTGGTGTGGGACTCACTCCTCTGATCTAGATCGATCTTAATCGCCATCGTAATCTTTTTCGACAGCAATCGAGACTCCTTGACTTGTACCCTTCGTCCGTTCCAAATAAACCCAATGTGGCAGGTCTCATCCTTTCTGATCGGAAATATTGTTCTTTCTAAAATTTCAGTTGATAAGATCTGACCAGATGTGCTATCGGCGCCGACAACCCGTTACTTTTTGGGTTATAACGACAGCGTGATCCGTTTTCGAATAGCGAATCTTACTGGTCTCTTAACCACATATCACTTGACTAGTAAATGCTGCGGTCCGTCTTTGCGCCATCCAATTAGGTTTCTCCTCGATAAATCATCGAAAATGTTTAAGTGAATCTTAGAGAGATGTTACATGGCTTCTGCTATGATGAAAGGACGCTTTTAATCCGATATAATTTTTCCTGGCGATGCCAGATTGTATGGGCTAGCATAGCCTCATTTATCCATAATTTAGCTGTAAATAGAGATCGTTGCGCCGCCAAATTTCGATTGCTACAACAAGACTCGTTCAACTGTGTAATCTCATACATATATTTTTCGGGGCCTTACGTTTATTCTATACGAGACAGGGATAATGATGTCCAAAAGTTCGATAATCAAAGTCATATAAGCAGTTAGCGATCCTTTAAGGAAAATAGATTTATATTCATGTAAGTCGACAGTATAGGTATAACATATATCAATAGTAGGGATGTACGAAATTAGAGATATGATGCTTACTTACTGTGGTCAAGTACAGACGTACTTTTATAAACCATAATACTTCTACATTTCTTTGTTAACTTATTTCAATGTTGCTACCATTTCATTATTTCCCTCAACCAATCACTTTCGATATCACCCCTCAATTGAATTCACGCCGGCCATGTTATCGGCAATTTTGGCCGTCGCTACTTTATGTCCCCTTAAGCAAACGTCATCTTGTGGTTTAAATTTTTAACTGACGCACCCGCTTGGACCTATTTAGTAATTCTTATATAAATTGACCAAATATACATATTGGAGGGCTTATACATCGCCAAAATCAACCGGTTTTGTGATGCTATAAAGACAAGTCTACCGACTTAAATGGCTAGCTGCAATTTAGAACCGATTCAATATTATATCATGACCACTTGTAAGCACGATAATGGGTAAAGCCTTGTGCTAAATGACTGACGTTTTCGAATTATATAATAAGTATAAAATTTTAGTAATTCTGACTCAGTGTATAGTTATCATAGTATAATATATCTCATGTGGTCGACCCTCAATTTAGTCCTGATCCTTGAATGTTTACCTGAGAAGTTACCCTATTTCATGTCAAATCATACATAGAATGACTGCTGTCATGCCGAACAAAATGGGAATCAATTTTGGTAGCGTTCTACATTATCTGAGGAATAAACAATGTGAAATATTTTTATTTTCGATTGAAATCTCTGTCATAAAAATATTGTTGCGAATGCCTTAGCGAATATTCTTTTACCCTATTGCTCGTGCTGAGTTCTTAATATTTATTATAAAATTATATGTAGCCTTTTTCAGGCAATGCGATATACCAATTACTGATCGAGTTATAGCGAATTTTAAAAGGTGCCATATTTTTGGATTAATGGAAGTCATTATCTGCAATAATTAATCATGTATTATTAAAATTATCTTGTAGCTCTTAAGTTGTATCAAGGCTAGAATAACCCGTTACTTAACTTACACTATTGTTTTGAGAAAGCTCAAAACCCAAGTCTTTGTTTTTTGTTTCTTTAACTCTGTTTATATTTTTGTCTTTTAAATCATCCGAAGTACGAATGGTTCCCTTGGACTTATGGGAAACACTCAATCTACGTGCCTATATCTTACTGGCTAATAATGGTGCTGAGCCCATTAAACCAGCTAAAAGATACGACGTGCTACTTTCGCAACTTCGAAAGTAACACCCCTACTTATATAACATGTAAATTTAATCGAAACTACTTATGGGTGTAACGGGGTGGCCCATTGCATCACCCCCTTCTCAAGACAGCACTCACTAACCGTGAGTTCTCAACCACAAGACCCAACGACGCACAAGCCAAACGATGACTGAAGACGCAGACGCAACACCACAGCACTCCCGCAATCTATCAGTGGAAGTTTAGTAGACCACGTGATGAATTAGCACCTGCTCCCTTGGGCGCTGTACGACTTGTCTGGATCTCGAGCTCCGGACTCTATCGAAACGATGCAGGACTACTTTCGGCGTTTCCGTGGGTTGCGCGAGAAGACTCTTGATAGCATCTCGTACGAGTCGCTCCAGCGGTCTTGGTGCGCGATCATCCGGCGGTGGACCGGATGCTTGAAGACTGAAAAAACGTTCAGTAGTGGCTGGCCATACGCGAAATAATCCACACCGATCATTTAATCGGTGTACTGCGCGAGAAGATCTGCGAAAACGCGTGGGACGTAGATCGACTCTGCTACGTTCACGTACACGATTATTGTTACTCTTTTGACTCGATGCCTCGTCCAACTCGCGAGTCTTGGCAAGATATGTCGCTGAGTATCCACTCAGCGAGTATGAATAGCTCTTTATCGGACGGGATGAGCGCGGCTTGATGAGGCGCAAGTCTGCGGTTAATCGTGGCGCGTCACGCTGGCGACACCACTCGCGTTCTCGAGTTCGTGGTGCCATGCGCTCGCCACGAAGTTTTCTTTCGCGCGATCGTGGCGATACACGTTCGCCGCGACGTTCTCGTCGTCGCTCTTCATCTCGACGTCGTGTGGACGTATCACCACGACGTTCTCACAATCACTCTTGGTCCCGTAGTCGTGGTGACGCTTCACCACGACACCGTCGTCGTTCGTCTCGTTCTCGCACACCGCGAGAACACACAGGTCGTAGACCAAATCTGCACCAAGCGTATGCACGGACTCGTAAGCCCGAACGACGTCTGGAACGTCTCGAAGAAGCGAAGAACGCGTTTACCACGTACTCTTCTCGGGTGAAACCCGAGCCAACGTACACGATACTTGCGCGCGGTTTGAAATGCGCGCTCATGGTGTCACAAAATGTCGTCTCGCGAAGAGGGTCCTCATGGCCCAATTAGCGTTCCACAATCCCGCGCTTCTGACCTTCCGCGTTCACAAGCGGTGGTTGGCCCTCGCGGTGATACTGCTGACGTCCTGGTTGCCCAGGACGATGTTGATGCGGCCGTGAACAAGGCTGTTGATGCCCATCTGGAAGCTGAACTGCCCTTGATCAAGCTGCGCGGGCTGACAGAACAGCGAACGAGATTCGACAGTATAACCGCGAGCTGCTTGAACGGAAGCGGAACCTGGAACGCTATGAACTTGGGCTCGCGCAGACTGGGACGGAGCCGCGTCTGATGTCACTGGCGCGTCAAGCAAGGCGAGAGGGAAGGTCGGCCTATGAGCCTTTGACTCCGAGGACGGAGCCAACCTATGAAGCGTAGATGGACGATACTACTTGAGCGTCCATACGTTAAACGTCGGATGAACTCGCAGTGACGAAGGGATGTCCAGCGTGAATGCGATGCCGCTCGCCTTGAGTACCGTGCATGGTCCAATGAAACGTAGCGTGAGTTTGCTCGCGCCGAGATTGGTTTCTGCCGAATATTTCAGGCCTTCGGCACATAACAATACACGATCACCCTTCTTAAATGTACTCGTGTTCCTTCTTCCAGGTTTGTCTGCATTAGCTTTCTGTTTATCCACTGAAGATCAAAGAGGATCGCGTACAACCTCGTGATGGCTTGACGTTATAGAATAATCTCTGACACAGCCATGTCATCAATTGGTCGCGCCGATTCAATCGGCGCGTAGTTGGCTTTAGGGTTTTGCATACCCGAAGAAGTGTCAATCAGCGTCTGTGCAGTCCATTGGGCTAGTGAGAACGCCACGTCACGTGGCATCAAAACAGAAGACTTCACTTTGTATTGTGTGACAACATTCGCGCTCAATATACCGTGAGCTGCACTCGATCGTTGTTTATCGTTATCACTCCCCGCCAAAGTGGAGCCACGAAGAGCCGTGGGTTGAACCAGGGCAAAAAGAGTAGGTACACGAGGATGAAGGGGCGAATTTGCAAAAAATGGCGTCAACCCCGCTGACGCGTGAACCGCGTTGTTGAGTGCATACTTCGCGAGTGGCAAAAATGTACTTCAACTCGCAAAAGAATTTGCATAGCTTCGAAAGACATCTTCGAGGACCCGATTAACTCACTCTGTTCGCCCATCCGTTAGCGGATGGGCTGCTGACAACATTTGCAGCTTTGCGCCAAGCAACTCGAATAATGACTTCCAAAAGGTCGATGTGAAACAAGGATCACGGTACGAGACAATGTTGTCTGGTAGACCGTGATGGCGAAACACAGTGTCAATGTAGTGCACCGCGGTTGAAACCGCGGTGATCGTTGCATGAAAAGGCACCAGCTGTGTCATTATGCTGAATCTGTTTACACAGACCAGAATGCCCGTTCGGTCTTGGCCAGCTGGTGTATGACGGAAGATAGAAGTCCATTGAGACAGAGCTCAAAGGCTGAGCTGCAATTAACAGGGGTCGCAGGGGTGCCTGCGACGATGGATATGACTTCACGCGCTGACACATTGTGCAGATGCGAACCCAGTTGCGAACCGACTTGCACATGTGGGGTCAGTAGAAGTCACGCGAGACAGCCGCGAATGTCTTTTTGCGGCCCAGATGACCGCCAATAGGGGCGTCATGGTACTCGTGGATGATACAAGCACGCAAATCCAAGTCATTCGCAATCACCTTTCAAGGTGCATCAAATTTATTGATGCTGTAGAACAGCAAATTACCGTCCATACTGTATCGTTGATGGTGTTCACGCTTCGTTCGCGAAAGAGCTCCCAGTGCAGCATCTTTGGGAGCGCGAAGAATGCCAATAATGTCCGCGTAATCCGGATCGTTCGCGTAAGCCGCGACAATTTCATCGAAACGGCATAACTAGGGTGTGTCCCGAGTTAGATTTAACGACACACACGTCTCACATCAATCGTCTTCATCGTCGTTGTCAGTTGCCTGACAACTCAGTGCCATACGAGGATCATAATCTGGAAGTCGTGACAGTGCTTCAGCAACTATGTTAGTCTTGACTGGTTTGCAGTGTACGACGAAGTTGTACTTAGCGAAGAAAGAGAGCCACCGTGTTATCCGTTGTGACAGGTGTGGGCTCATCATTGCTGTTTGCAGCGATGCATGATCCGTATACAGGACGAGCGTGCGTTCGCCGAGTAGGTGGACACAAAATTTGATGAGTGCGTAGCGCATCGCTGGCAGTTCCTTATCGTGAACCGGATAGTTTTTCTCTTTCGGCTTCATCTGTCGTGATTGGCAGCTCACGACTCTTTCACGGCTCGCATGATCAAACTGCATGAAGGCGCAACTAATTGCAAAATCACTTGCATCACACACCACGTGAAACGGCTTGGTGTCGTCAGAGAGTATCAACACTGGTGCCGACTCCAGGCTATTCTTTACTGCGTCAAAGGCAACTTGATGTTCAGGGCGCCACGGCCACGTGGCGTCTTTCTTCAGAAGTGACAACAGGGGCTGTATAGAACCGGCGTAATCCTTTGTGTATATATGCAAGTAATTAGCTAGACCGAGCCATTGACGCAACTCCGTAGGATTCTTGGGTGTGGACTATGAAAAGGTAAACGACGCATTCTCTGGATCAGCTTGAACACCCGATTTGCTCACGTAGCAGCCCAGCACCGGAATCTCCGGTGCACAAAATTCGGACTTCTTCAAATTTGCATCTAACTTGTTATCCAGAATGACTTGGAACACCTGCTTCAGGTGTTGAAATGAACTTGGACAGCTCTAAGGTTGCCCTCACTACGACTGCGGACAAAATGTCATCGAAGTAGCTTGGAGCAAAGTCTCGAAGCGGTCTCAACACTTGAGATACCATGCAATTGAAAGTAACTGGTGAGTTCTTAAATCCTTGTGGCATCACCAGCCACTTCCATAGCATACCACTCGGGGTGCTCGCCGCAGTGAGTGGTATGTCACTCTGTCGCATCAAGATATGGTAAAGCCATCGGTCAGATCGATGGCGCTCAAGATGACGCTGCCTGACATGCAATTTAGAATAATGTCTTTCCTGGGGATAGGCGTTTGGGCAGGCATAGTGGTATCGTTGAGCTTGTTAAACGCATACGCTATACGATAGCCTCCCGTAGCCTTCTTCACGCAAAAGGTTGGACTTGATTGGGGTGAGACACTCTCACGCACAAGACCGGCCTTGTGACGACCTTCAAATAATGCATCAATAGCCTCGACTTGGTCTATAGGCAACGGCTACAGGCGTGTCACACAATATTTCGATCCTGGCACGTGATAAATCTCGTACCGCACGCCACGATCGACAGGGAGTTCAGCCGAAATCTTGTCCAGGAATACGTTGGCGTACTCTCGAGCAATGTCGTAGAGAGGGTTACCAGACTCGCGCAGAGTCTCCCAAGATTGCGACGCAAATGTTTCTTCGCGCGCTGACTTTTGTATAGCGCTTGGAGGGCGCGTCATTCGCTCCTCATTCGCCTCATAGGTCACCTCGTTGGTGACCAGACATACTTGTTCCACCGTGCCTCTTTTGAAGTCGCGTAGAAAATGCTTCCAGGAGAGTCCTGGAAGGCTCGTTATCGACGACGCGTCGCGCGGTGGACTCGCGACCTCAATGTATTGGCGCCTTTGTATACTCCCGTCCACGTACACAATAGCGTGGACAAATTCCAACGTCAAGTTCTTGTAGCTTGCATCCCCATCGTGTTCGAGTCCATGCTCGAAGCTGGCAAACCGCAATTAGGTGTTTAATCCGCACTTCCCCCCTCTAGACGCTGGATTTCTTCATCCAGGACGTTAAAATCGCGCGACGGGAGAATTCCATACTCGTCTGTCGACGCATGGTGCGAAAGCTCCTGCTCGACCGCCACAAACTCGTGTGGGAGCCCCTGCTCGACCACGTCTTGCTCATGTGGGAACCTCTGTTCGACCACAGTTAGCGATGATGGGAACCCCTGTTCGACCATCATGTTCGCACGTAAGGAATCTTGTCCATCCACGTCACACTCGGTGGCGAGCCCCTGCTCGGCCTCATCTTGCCCTTGTAAGAGCCTCTGCTCGATTACAATGGGTTCGGGTGGGAACAACTGTTCGTGTTCGACCACCGCTCTCTCGTACGTGAACCTCTGTGCGACCGCGTCGTCTTCGCGCGGGAGCCACTGCTCGTCCACGTCGGACTCCTCGCTGCAAAGCGAGAGGCCATCGTCACTCGTGCGTAGGGGAACGGAACAAGCGGTACAGAGAGGGCCCTCACTCACTTTGTGTACCGCCGGCGTCGTGGATGTACGATCCACGACTGTAACGTTCGGCCAATCACTTGGAGACACCAAGAGATGGGTGAACACTTCGCTAACGTCAAACTTGCTTCGACGTCTCACTGGTCTAGCTAAATAGTCGATCTGAGGCTTGTATCGTGCAAACCATGGCATGCCCAGGATGCAATCGAATGCATAATTCATCTCATCCACCAAGAAATTGTCGATGCTGCGAAATATGTCAAATGTGTACGGCAAGGACACTTCGCGGCGCGATACGCGGCGTGGTTTCCCGTCAGCGAGCTTGACAACAACTTGTTCATACCCCTCGTGAACCTAGGTGCTGGCTGGCAGCGTTGACACGCAGGATTCTCGGAAGAAATTGTTTGTCGCTCCTGAATCCAGGAGCGCTCGTAGAGGTCGCCGGGTAGCGGCGACATGTAGATTAACAATAATCAGGCGCATATCGCCACTCGTGGTGGTGGAATTTGACCGTGCACGCCGCACTGATGGGATGGGAGGTCGGGCTGCCACTGGTTGACCCAGACCTCCCTTCAAATTAGAAGGGCGCCCTGCACCTATTTGTCTCGTCCGTTTTATGGATGTGTTAGCGGAGTACCTCCCTCATGATGGGGGCTCCGTTGTATGTACTGACTTCGTGGCTGCCGCGCGGCATTCAGCCGCGTTATGTCCCGGATTTCGGCATCGAAAGTAGATCATCTGACGTCCGCTACGGACGTCGCCCTTGTAGGCCGTAGCGCGTCGTCGGTCACCCGACGACTTAATAACATCGATCTCCATAGGTTCCGTGCCCGCTGATCTGGCAGCGGTAACAAATGAAGGCTTGATATTGGCCTTAGTGACTCCGAATTCCTCACGGAGGGCGATAGCGAAAGCCTCCTCCAACGTGGCAGGCCCGCGCGTTCCAGCGATAGCCGAGTCTACCTTTTACGCATGCCATCGCCAAACAAGTTCACTTGTGTGTACATGTCCATAGGATGCGTGAGAATGCACGACGCCAGATGTCTGGCAATCTGTATGTAGTCGCGCATGGACATCTTAACCTGTCGCAAGGCCAGGAACCTTGAATGCACCAACTTCTCTTCCCGTAATGGCTTGAAGGCGAGCCGAATGTCACTCTGGATGGCTTCCAGAGTGGGGAACGCGTACTTGTCCACAACGAGTTTACCCAAGGCCCACTCCTTGGCTTTTCCAGCAAAACGAATAAGCAGGAAGGTAAATTTCGCTTGAAGAGCCTCGAAAATTTCTCGAGCCGAAAGCAATGTCAACTTCTCGGAACCAACGCGACAACGACAAGCGTTCTTTTCTTTTGTCAAAGTAGACGGAGGTTTCCATCTTCATGCCATCGTTCCGTGAAGTCCGCGAAGGAGTTAAACCTCGCCATTTGCATTTTGGCTAGCTCGCGAGCCATGTAGTCGTGTATGGCGAGACGCTGTCCATCAGGAGTCGCTGAATTCATCAGAGACACAACGAATGCCTCTCCAGATATCGCCGCGAGGCGAATGAGGGCATCCTAATCAACACAGGTGATATGGGGAAAAGTCGCGTGCTCCAGACTCACGTCTGGAGCGTCAAAGTACGACGAATCGCTCATCCCCAACTCGGGCATGGAGAGGACCAACAAGTGCTACCAGGTGTAACGCGGCTAAAAAAACCGTTACTTAACTTACACCATTGTTTTGAGAAAGCTCAAAACCCAAGTCTTTGTTTTTTGTTTCTTTAACTCTGTTTATATTTTTGTCTTTTAAATCATCCGAAGTACGAATGGTTCCCTTGGACTCATGGGAACCACTCAATCTACGTGCCTATATCTTACTGGCTAATAATGGTGCTGAGCCCATTAAACCGGATAAAAGATACGACGTGCTACTTTCGCAACTTCGAAAGTAACACCCCTACTTATGTAACATGTAAATTTAATCGAAACTACTTATGGGTGTAACGGGGTGGCCCAACCCATCAGTAGTAACATATTAAGATTTATATTGTGTACGAATATAGCTCATATTGTTAATTTCTGGCCGACATCCGCGCTGTTGTCCATTGTAACATTTTCGCACGAAAGGTTAGAGTTCTATTCGTATTTTGGGTCAATACTACTTAACAGTTGTCTAAGATAGACGACACGATGTATAGCACGGCTAAAAACATTGTCTGAATATCGATGGTCTATACTTTTACACATACTTAAATTTTTTGATCGAGATCAGACCATAACTGGGGTCAACTATGGTTATTCAAATATATATTTGTGGTGCAAAGAATTGACTTCACTAATAGAATTAATTTTTGTAGCCCCGCCACGGCAATAGAGCAAATATTGGCTTCACTTTCGTGTTTGCAAATGAATCATATATATAAATAGCGAGCCTGACTATTCGTATGTTGCCAGGATATTTGACTCGCGGATAACAATTAAAAAAATTCGCACTGCCAGATGAACGTGGCTTCTTTTTTAATATATGTTGGTTGAAAGTGTGCTAGAGTCCACCCCACCTGCAATAATTTATTATGTGCTCGTAATATGAAATTTATATGCCCGTAAACCATCAATATCTCGGAAGTCGCCTAATCGGGTGTATTTTGGAGCTTTGCTAATGCTCATTTATATAAAAAAGATCTACTTTAATCGCATCATCGATATGGAAGTAGGATGTACTAGTGTGCTTGAATGGAGCATGACAAAACGATCGATTAGCCCTTTTCTCGTTGTATCCTCGGACATTTAAGGGTCTATTTTTACACATACAAAATGTAAAAAACACTCCATTTCCCTGTAATCAGAATGTTTTTGGTGCTGTCAAAATTGCGCATGTTTGAAGGTCGTTAAGCGTAATGAATTTAGAAATCAGTCGGTGTTGTTTTTAATGTAGTTCGATACACACATTTAGGCCCTTCAAATGCCTTGGATGGATTTTCTAACTTCTGCTAATTCAACTATACGTTGTCTCTCTTTTATACGACTTAAAAATTCATTTTGACTGGAGCAATATTTATCAAGTCTCTAAATGCTATCTTAATCAACAAATGCAACGCACATTTTATCATCCAAATACTTTGTTTACAACATCAATCGGTTTAGGTCGACAACACATAATAATTCGATTCACAACTGACATCTATAGAAATCCGATATGCAGGCCAATGGTTTTGATCCGTCTCTTTTTACGCTCTACGCACCCTATCAAAAGTTTGTGGGAGACAAGCACACCTCTCTCATTCTCAAATGTTTTAATTCGACCAGATTTTGCAATATTCTGATTCATTAATTACTACATCACAATTCCGTTTATTTCAATTCTACATTTATATTACTTGACTCTTAATGCACACAAAGTCACTATTACCGATGGAAAAAATAATTAACTTCATATGCCGTTACAAAAAGCTATAATTGAGAGCTTGTCAGAAATTCGTGTCCGGAAGAACCTCTATACTTAATGACTTGCTGCTAGCTATCTATAAAAGATACCTTCTTCATCGAAGCTATGTAAATATATATTGATTTATACTTGATAAGTTAGAACATAAAATATGTTTTTGGGTGAATTTGTCTACTCGATGTTTCAAAACAAATTGCAAAATAAAGATACTAAAAATATCCGCTCAGCTTTCGAGGTTGTATAGACGCTACACTTGACCCATGAAATAGATTTTTTCCGCTGAATTGTAGGTTATTGATAACCCATGGAATTACTAAAGATGTGGCTTGTTACTAAAAATGCTTTTCGTCCTTATATAGACAGATTCATAAGTCATACATTCACACAAAATTCTCGCATAACAGCTATCATAGCTCCGTGTATGGATTCAGGCCAGAATATGGCCGAAGACCGGAATTTGGCCAATAATCGGCAGATAATAGCCAATAGATACGCTCACAACTCCGATCGATCGGACTGGCTCATTTAAGAATTCGGTCATTTTATGGCCACCCACACGCGTAAACGCAATGTGATAACATACTGCAACGACGTACGATGAAGACGAGAAAGGTATATAGCTATGACTATCTGGCATGGTCTCAGGGTGCTCGTGAACGTGGTATGTCGTGGAACACCCTACGCTAATTATGTCTCACATTCTACAAATGAAACCTCCGCCTTTGCGCTACTTAACAGAGATCCGGTGTGACATTTAACAGTTTCAGACCATTACCCGTTCTTTACCATAAAGTTGAAGACGATCTTCAAATGTGGGTCGTAGAGATGCATCGAAAGGGTTTTCTTGTAATACGTCAGATAGTATTTAGCAAATAAAACAATTCGTACCGCGTACTTTACAATCTTGCGCATATATGGAATCTTGGGCGACGAATGAAGGAAGCGATTATTTTTTTGTCAGCCCGGGCCTACAACCAGAGTCGCTTATGTGATTTTCGCGCATGCAAATATGCCGATCAAGAGACTTCAATTATCTCTTGAATTAGATACTTCAACATTCGATCTAGTGTAAACTAACCAACGACCGCGCTTCTAAGATGAAGGTGACGGTATTTATTCCGATTTTATAGTGAAGAAAAGTAATGCAAGAAGGCGTAAAAAAGAAATTTTTATACAAATCAAAACGGATCCTGAACTTTTATTCATTTTTTACAAGAAAAACGCAGACTAATGTACTGAATCTTAACACTATTGTTCTAATGAATAACTCTCACAATATCTCGTACTTTAATGGCTGACACGAGTCAGCCCATAACAACAAATACGAAATTCGAATATTTATACAATGGGTTTTATCTCTCGTGCAAACTTAACATATAATGTCGACTAATAATCGACTCGTAACGCCGTTACACCCTCCCGCAATAAACGGACGTTACCTTTGAGTGACAATAGAGTTAATTTTTCCAAAATTTCGGTGTGCGTGCGTAAATTTATGGTTGTACAAACACAAAACACCATATTATCGCCACATAAAAAGTCTCCGACCCTTTCCACGTTCTTAAAGATTGATTTGGAGGTGGACAATGGGTAGCGATACTTAATTGTCAGTGGTCACGAGCGGACATTGTCCAATCCAGCAATCAGTGTTACAAAGCCTCACATGGCACCATTAGGTTTGCAAAATGTGGCGAATGTGACTCGTCTCAAAGTAGCAACAAACACTGAATTCGAGCTATGCCGTCATCAACAGTTAGCCCGATAAGAAGCATTGCGTGTGCTTTTAGCAAGAAGAGAGCGCACCGCGCCGTACTCATCATGCTCATGCGCTTTTATTCCACTGGTGATAATGTTTATTATACTCAGGCGTGCTTGACCGTATACATAAAAGACTAGACGTTCGTTAGCACCATCGGGTATCGTTCTGGAATTTTTCTCTTTAGAAGATTCAAGTCTACAGGCAAATTGCAAGAAGAAGGTGGAGCTGTGTATGAAAACTCTAGTGTCAAACAAGGCGCAACTTGACAGGAAACTATGGTTGCACTTATCCCACCGAATAATATAATGCTCATTCTACGATTCTCAAGTGTTTGTCACGACAAAGAAGACAATGCGTCTGTGCGCTGGGTATATTCACCTCGACGCCTCAGTAGCGTGGAAGCTATACGAGTAGTTGTCGATGTTGCGGACATTCGTTTAGAACGACAGCTTCGATATAGGTATGCTAAGCTTAAGGCGTTAGGCTTGAGGTCAAGTGCGAACTTGCATCAGCTATAGTTGGTCTAAGGCGGCAGCTGTGAGTTCCGGCAAATTAGTCATTATCCTTCCTTTGCTCTTCTTAATATTTCTAAGAAGTATTCACGCTCCCACGATGGCCCTTGACGTGATGTCTTAAAATATCCAAGGCGTAAGGGCAATACTGCCGAAGAAATACCTCATACCTCCATTAGTTTTTTGACTCAGGGTACGTATGCCAATTTACCAGAATCTAGTATTTAACATTTCGACGGCGTCGCTGTAGAAGTCTTTCCACATGGTAGTGGTGATTTCATGGCTTATCTAGCAGCATCGTTTGTGGTCAGTGCACTAAAGGAGGAGATTTAGAAGCTGCTTACCGAAGTAAAATGTCTCTTTAAGACCTTGAGTGCGACCAAGACCTTTCTTGACACGACACAAACTCGTCTTTAGGCGTTAAAGTTGGACCAAAGTTGGATTAAGGCTCCGTTTGACCTCTAGGTCCCGTTTCAATAGCCGATGACAAGACAAAAGCGCAAGAAAAGTCAAGGTTACTTGGGACAGATCCCTATACGCCTTCATTGAGCCAATGTAAATAAAAGAGATCGCTCGCAACTTGCCTGGAGGCATTAACTTAGATACAACCCCATTCTCAGCGACGACTGTAAATGGTCGTATGAAGCGCGCGAGCATCTTTGTCTTCAACACAGCTGATACTAGATGTATTAGTAGGTCCTTAGCATTGAGTAATATTTGGTCTCCAACCGCATGACTGTCTATACAATATGTGCATTTTGCGTCGGTTTTTTATTTAATTTGACCGGACTTGTAGCCTTCGCGTCGTACATGTCGTAGAAGATGTAGTCGCGTTGCCAAAATTCTCTTGCCAATCATAAACAGTGTAGGGCTAAAATATGCAATTTAATCGGCAATACCTCGTCCATAAAGCCCTGAAATACGTAGTGGTAGCGGTTACGGTTCGCTTGGATGTGCGAACTCATAAACATTACACGGCTTATGAATTGGTGTAGGTATGAACAACATTATTTAAATCAAACTCAACAAAATGTAACAGTAAGCTCCATGTTTTTAGTATATTCAGCGCATATAATGCGAAAGAATACCTACAATACGATATATCGTTTGGCTTGACCAGGATCTTTTGGATAATCCAATGTGGACATGTCCAAACGTGTGGTTAGCACCTAGAAGACGGACTATTAAACTTTTTAGTATATCAGTAATCTTAGTCGAGATATTTGCCATTGGCAACCCATGTTGACGAATAACTCTATCGATAGTCTGCGTAGCTGAACCTTCACCATCAATGGTAGCTGTTATAGTCTTTAAGTGATCTATCTTAAAAAAAGGTTAACAAAGGCCTGACCAACCGTATCTCCCAGCGAATCTTTTGGTAAACCGATCAGGAAGTCCATCCTAATGGACTCCTCACGCCCCTAAGGTACATGTAGACAAGAACGTGGTTTTGCCTCATGAGTTATAAGATTTTTACAGTTTGTACGTGCGCACATAATTGCCTACATAGCTGTAGAGTTTGTGCCATCAATATTATCGCGATACTGAGCCATCGATCTTCTCCATTCGAGATGATCACTCAACACAGTTTTGTGCCTTGTTGTGGATTGAATTTTTTGGCTCTTTATTATGAGAGACTACCATACGAGGAGTATTCTCATAATTTGTGCTGTATTATAGCAGGCCTTGATCGATTAAATATATATGTAGCCTCGCACTTGATCGTGTCGACAAATCTGCCCATGAGTCCTTAGTCTCGTTGCTCCTAAGAGTACATAGCAGAGCTACACAGTAATTATCGTGAGCATAGGGTGGCAAATTAAGTGTAACAAAGATGAAGACAGAGCTTATTCATAAATAAAACCCAAAATCACGCCCGCGCGATATCGCATAGGCCAAAACATGGTGCTTGCCCAACTTGTCCTTAGCATCGAAATTGTATCCGTCAAAGAAAAAAGACAGCGAGCCATTCTCACATAGATATGTGACGACATTTTTGCAGCGATATGTACGCATGATCGGTATAGATCACAACAGGCTGGTTGAACGCCTTTTTCTAGACAGCTACTTTGTAGAACTCGATAATGTAATTATTTAAATCGTTAGATCACGATGAACAGGGACCAAATTCCCTTCAATCTTTTGACTCTTTTAGTCAAGTCCCTAAAATTATTTTTTGCTGCTCGGCTACATTTTTTTCATAGTCGTATTACGTTATCCAAATGATGAATCTTTCCGAGTAGGTTGTAAGAAAAACGCTTATATCTTAATCGTTAAGTTACTTCGTGAATATAAATGTTTTGTCATTTCAATTTGAATGGGGTGCACCATTTATCAAAGAGACGGTCAAGCTAGTCACTCAACTCTTCGAGCCAATTAGCAGAGTGAACGTATTATCCCACCATACAAAATTTTTGTTTTGCGAGATTTGGGATATTGATATGAGCAATCTTGTCGGTCTAACGTTTCCAAAATATATTCTATTTGACAGGTATTGACACTGTGTTCACAGATTCGATTTCATAAAAACGCTTAATTTCTGGCATCTATGAATCTTGTCAAATACATGAAGCCATGCTTTAATGGATGATAGAATCACCTACACTATACAGCGCTCAGAAATGTAAGCCACTTCACTTCTGCCTGATTTTATTATCACTTTTTATATAATATTTAATATACATAGCAAACCAGAGGGCAAAATTTATCCATTTATATATGAGAATTTGATAACGCTTGTGATCCGTTAACTTTTTTATAAGTTATTATATAAGATCGCGCAATATCTTATGTGCTGTTTTTAAATTTGCTAAATAAAAACGTTCGAGTTTAAAAAATTTTTATTCCAAATTCGAGACGTAAGTATCTTCAAGTTAATTGTTTATAGTGCGTACATAATTTTTACCCCGAACGTCCGCTATTAAATTGATATCAAAAGGAAGGATATCAAATGACGTCTGACTGAAATATTCATTGACATCAAGGGGAGATGTAGTCCGAGACATTCTGCCGTCTCCATGTATTAGATCCTATTCGTTGTGCAGAAACAATATTTAATAATGGCGAAGTCAACCTCGCAAAATTGCGGATAAGCGATTTAATGTTTCGGTTGCTTATTCTTGCAAGCCAACGAAGGGATAATAATTCTAATCACAGGCTTTCTCTTACAGGGAACGACCCTACCAGATGACTGTTAAGACCTTGTGTAAATTGGACACAAGGCTGCATACTTCTGAATATTCGTACACGATAAGTGAGAAGGAGCGAGGATGTAGACAGAACTAGACGGACCTTTATTAGATAAATAGTAGAACTGTATTTAGCATATTTATGTTTATTTGATATACTACCCTCTTCTTCATCTAACTATATTAAACTACAATTTTGTCTGTCCTTTCCTTGCTCACCACTCATGACGTGCATCCAGCAACAATTATTAATTAATTTAATTAGTTTACTGTGAAGTCTATCCAAGCAGTGGGACAACCACGAATTTTACCCTCGGGGGTAAGATTAGCAACATTACCCATTATGTGAGTGATTATAATTAAATATTATCCAAAAAAAGAATTCATTAAAATTTGATACGAATATATCGATTTTTGTATATTATAGTTTTGCGCTTATCTTGTGTGTTTGTCAGTTAAGGTGGCTTAAGCTCTTCGTAAATGATTTTTAAAAGTCCAATCTCGTTCAAGTGCTTAAGATCGAGTATTGATCTTTGAGCAGAATTGTACTATGATGCCGATTGTTCTTTGTCACATAATCGTGCGGTCCAGCGTTGAAACCATAATTCTTGAATATATGACCTCTTAAACTGCCCCCAAAAAATGTTTTTGAGTCCATTTCTAATTTGCTGCGTGCTATTGCAAGCTAATCTTGGAATCACTTGCGCGATATGGTTCAAACTTCTCGGGGTGGCTTTCTCAGTCGTTACAGCACAGACCGAGATCGTGCTTCTGCACGTTTAAGAATTATAAAGTTAGTCATCGTGACGCTTTAAAATCTGGTACGTATAAGGTGTGCTTATGCCGCAAATGCTAGGAGAAAAACTTAGATGTGTTTGTCGCCCAATCAGTTTTCGAGCAAATCTATCACTTAAACTATCTTAAGCTTCATGATCATGTACAATTTGTTTTGCCTTAAAGCCCGCTATTCCCATTTAACGCTTGCCTATAATGTCAACTGGTATCTTGATAATCACGTCATGCGTCGCAAAATGTCCACTAACAGCTAATTGTTACGATTTTTTAAAATATTTTTAAGTGTTTTAATAATAACTAAAACCTTTGATGTTGATAATATGGGCCAAACAACCATAATAGACAAAGTAGCATCATATTTTGACACTTCCACCGGCTTTTAAGCTAAACCTTTTCGATATGTCTAGATTCTAAATCCGGACCCCTTCTCTGAAGTGTTAACCCCCTACAATCACAACATGTCTTTATAATTACACAACTATATCTCAATCATCATTTTTGTAAAATAAATGGACGGCTGCTGACACACTCCTGATTTAACTTTAAATCGGTCACACACACCATATTGTGTGTATATATAAATGTTACCACAAGCCTAATACTTATTACTAAATATGAATTTCGAGCAGTTTAAGGTCGGCTAGGATGGGGTATATGAGTGATTGCTTTAATCTATAAAAAAAATTTTGTTCTGAACTCTTTCCTTTTTAAATCACCTTTACTACAAAACATTTTGTCCATCTAGTCCCAGCATGTCACATATTTCGATTATGACACCCGAAACTATAGATCGATCATGCATTTTGTCAAACCACGATTATTTCGCTTCAATATATATCGATCAAAAGGTAAAGACACCAGTCATACTTAGTTGCATTTCCCTAGCAGACATATTAACCTTACTTTACCTATCGTTATTAATAATTAACGACACTCTTTTCTTATATATTTTGTGCGAATATATTTACCGTCTCCATCCTATTTGGTGGTAGTTTCCGTACAGATTGCTGTGCGTCCCGATAAGGACAAAAAACACATCATCGATGTTTGTTAGTAAGCATCTACTACGATAAGTATCACATTCCGATATCGATTAGCCCTACTGTGAAGCATATTCATTCTTATGCATACCAGGTTAACGCACAGAATGTCTTATTTAATACGTGACATATTGAGGCCAAAATATCAGACTTTGATGTTGAAGTCGACATTAAGAACCATAGTGCTGACTAAGCCAGCATTACGAAGTGCAATACGAGCCAGGAGTAAGATATTATTGATGACATCGATCAAAATAAAATTTATATACCCATGTGTACTAACAAAAGCGGACTGTAGGTTCCAGTGTAGACAATTAGTCAACATTGCAAATTTACATAGATTCAAAATAACAAATGGCGGCTGACACGTTTCATGTAATATCCGATACTGACATCGAATTTTGAAGAAACTGGGTCATATTTAACCGTATTTGGCGATAAGCGTATATATTGAATTCGATTGACCCTTGTTCACTGATGTCATATTATATTCAAAAATTAAAAAATTGTAAGAGTGACAGCACTCTTGCCAGTGTACAATTTACATTTACGAACATAGTCGAAGAGTTTTTCTGCTGATTGAAACTTACTAACGATTTAAAACGTACATCCGCTTTACCTTTAAAGTATTATGATTCGACAACTTGATTGGTCTATCGTACGTTTATTCCACGTTGTAGTACCTACACGTTTGTAAAAAACATTTTTTCAAGTATAAATGCTTTGATTTTATATTTTTTTAAAATCTACTTTTTCTTTTATAAGACATTAAATAAATTTCCCCGGCAGCCATATATCTGTGAAAAAAGTTTTTAAGAGGATATAAAGTATTTTTCGTTTTATGTCATTCGTTATATCACAATTATTGTTTATACTTTAAGGGCCAAAAGTTTGAATTTGGCTGAGTAATTGTGTTTCTATATTTTTGTGTACCCTATACTTATTTGATCGCATTGATGACATATAATAACCATTCCAAAATCGAATACACTGATTTTGAAAGTGGATTCATTTCTACCTTTATATATAGTTTTATTCGCGGAAAATGGTCGTAGGATACACTTATAGTTTATTAAAAGAAGCACAAGGATGGTTAAGCTAGCACAAATAATAAAACTAGATTTAAACGGATTGACAGGTCAGCTACATCAGATTTTACAGCCAATTCTGACAACGGTACAAAGCATGTTCCAATACGTTGTTTTTCTATCATTGGATCACCATATTTAAGTCACTATTCATGAGACATAATTTTTTTCCATTTCCAGGAACGGATTACTGCTGCTAAAGAAGTTCAAAATCCGTTTTGCAATAATTTGTGCATAACATTAAAAATGCAGTCGTAATAAATTTTGTTAAAATGAATTAGCAAATAAAATTAGAGACTATGAGCTTAACTGAAATACACACCTCTTGACAAAACAACAAAATGATATCAGGAGCAGTACAAAGTCTCTCAGATTTATAAATGCAAATACAATTAATACATTATTTTCAACATATTTAATGTCAGCAATAACACTTATATAAGCAGCTTTATTTTATGTAAGGTCCCTTAATCTATCATTAGTCATTAGCAGTAGCAACAGTACTACGATCAGCCGCAACGACTGGAAAGCACATTATCCACATACCCAATAATACAGTTAAGGTAGCAATATTTATAACATCTACGACAAATGCAACAACAACAATAAAACAGAACTAGCAGTAGTAACAACAGTATCAAAAGCAGCAACAATCGACGTGAACGACCGATAACGAGACCAAAATAAGAGTATCACGAAAGACAATATTCATGTCGAAACTAAACGAACAATACCAAAACATCATGAAGAGTGAAACTTAAAGAACTATAACTGCAGAATACACCGCAACAATATCAACATTTAAATATGATGCAGCAGTTACAAAATCAAATTAATTAAAACGCATAAAAAAAATTTACTACACAATTCGAATCAATAGCATAATAGGCAACATTACTAAGTGCAGCAACTTCAATTATATTTTTTTGCACTTCATCATCAGTTTTTACTTTTAAGAGATGTTGAAACCTACAACAACATCATCTCTGATTTAAAACGTTAAATTTGAACCAATTACGATCTTTTCGAAATAAGCCTTTCGACTTGCATCACGCTTTAGCAACTACTTCTTGCGAGAATATAATGCGTGCGGCAAAACCTCTTCCGGCTCCTTTCCGTCTTATTCTACTATTCGAGCGTGAAGGTAGACAATAAAACAATTTGAAATAATCCGTATAAGAGTATTTAGTATCTACACTTTAATAATTTTCTAAAAGATAGGCTCTAATTTGTCTCTAATTTTTTAAGCAGCAATATTCTACATGATTCGCTTATATATAAATGTATTTATATATTCTTAATATTTATTAATTATAGGGTTTGGTACATTTCAACCGCTTCGAATAAAATAGGCCCCGAATTTGATTATTAGAATACCTGGATACTAGAGGTTATATGAGGACTGCAATATATATATAAGTAAATGAGATGTGCCATGTAATCTATTTGTCTTGTAATATTCAATTTATGTTGCGTCTACAATATCACCTAAATTATATTATATTAATGTCAATGGGTAATCAATTTATATGAGCAATGTCAATGCCGATCAACGCTTTTAGTTTGTGTAAATGTACAAGACACATTTTAAATATTTGCTAATAAAGTAGCTTCTCAATATAGTCTCATATCTTAACATCATTTCTTGTGATGTAGTGTATCGATCAAAATAATCTCGTTTACCACGACTTACAAGAAATGATAAGCCCATTACCGATTACGGAAGTTATGGATTGATCATCGTAGAATTTGACCGGGATCGGAACAGGAATAAATGGTCACGATAATCGTCTGTGAATAGCCGTCACGGTCACTGGTACTGACCAACGGTCACGGTCACCCGACGAAACCCTCAGTTAAGGTCATCGAGAGGGTGCTTGTATTCGGGACTAATGAGGGGTAGGTAGCGATATACGTCGTCAATACTAAGAGCTATAAAATACTTAGATTTCGTTACAGCCGCTAATAGGTAAATATAAACATTTAACGTTTGACTATATATACGCATCATCATTACTGCCGGCCATGAACTTGTAGCAACCGACAAACAAACTCTTTTGTGCGTGTGTTTTGTTACGTGTTGGTATTTAGATTGATTGTCTCGAGAAAACGTTAAAAAAAATTAAGTCGGCCCACGATCGATTGCGAAACTCATTTATCCGCTCGGTATATTGAAGGATTAACTGGTCAGAAGAAAAAGTATATGAAGATTTGTCATTTGACAAGGCGGGTTTTTTAAGGGTTGAACAACATCAAGCAGACCTATTGAGTGAGATCTCGTCGTTTAAAAAATCCTACGTGACAACAACAAGCCCATCTCTAACGAGGCCGAAATATTATACGACATCAAGTCACTTAGACGAGTGCGACCCACTTGCCGACATGTACACGAGGCGAAAGGAAATACGCCATGCAAACTATCCGGGGTGCCTTTTCCGATAAAAAAATTATGGGCTATATTGAAGGTTTGGCTAGTCATCAGAATTTATGCCAAAACACTCCGACACATCACGCAGCAAATTTTCGACGTTATTTTAGCAGTTTACATATATGCGATATATATTAAATACAAAGTACATAAAGTGAGTCAAATTAGGTCGTTTATAGAAATGGGGATAATTAAATACATCTAGTGGCCTGTAGGGCCCAATTGGCATTGCATAACAAGCACGTATCATCTGCATCATCTTTTTTGTATTATGTTTGATACAATATTAAGACACCATGCTGGCAATGGTTATAAGATCGCGTGTATCAAGAATACAGTGAAAAATCTAATATTAGATATATTTTATTTAATATCAGTGTAAAAAGACCAGTTAGTCAAGTAAAAATAGAGAAATTCCGCTATTTTGATGTATCACGTTGTCTTTAGAGCATGCAGTCATTCCGGTTGTGAGCTGGGTCAATAAATGCTATTGCCTTTTTCTGTCGCCACTCTGATTTTATACTTTGACACGTAAACGCAATTCGGAAGTTAATCAAGAAAAACAAAAGTCTACTGCATACTCTTCAAAAAGGCTAATATACCCTATGCGCTTCATAAGGTATGCTTAAAGCTTTTTAAATGCAAATTAAATTCGGTCTATTCAAAATATTTTTAATTAAAGGCGAATTGAATTTGCGGTTCAATAGTAATATTTGACATACTATAGCAATATAAATTTAATTACAACTCAATAGACGCTTAAGATTGTTTTAAGGGACAGTAAGTATACTTAATAACACATTTTTGCATAGGAAATCATGTTGCACGGGGCGGCCATGAAATTTTGAGTTGAGCTGTCAGCCAAAAGTACTTGAATTTTGTAAACGCCCCGTTTATAAAATTCTACCCACAATCATTATTGTGTATACTGAAGTAAGCTGATGCACTAAAAAATATTTCGGAAAATAATAAATTCACAGTGTCCTACTCATTACTTCAAATTCTTTCTTTTATTAAATGACACAAACTATAATATTTAAAATACATATTAAAACGTTGAATTTAGAGTATTCACAACTCCCAAATTGGCCCAACTACTTAAACCAAAACTGACATATTTGAGCTCATAAATTTTGCATGTAGGTGGTGTGCATTTAAATTTTTTGCATCTGAATATTAAAGTCAGCGATTTATATTTTGCATTATTTGCAATATCCGACAAAAAACGTTAACTGCTAGTAAAGTAAATTATAAGTCATATATGACTAAGAAAATTAAAGTGTCATGTTTCTCGACTTTTTTCTGAAACTGACAGTTAAATTAGCTAAATTTGCAGGCATAAATAAGATCGTAAACAGTATAAAAATTTACGTGACGAACGTAGGTAGGCTTTCAAACAAATTATATCTTTATGTATATTAGGATATATATGTGAGTTGAAAAGTTGCGTGTTACGAAAATGAAGTACGCTGAGTTGAGGCATCATCCACAAACTTCGTTTCTTGCTTTCGTTCGTTATAGGCTAGCAATATCAATATAGATAGAATACTTCATATTTTATTATAAACAATTTGGTTAGATTCCTACGAAATAATCGCTGGAGTGTAATTACGATTTATAAATATATTGAACACTAAGAAGGATGCTATACGAACCTGTAGAATGAAATTAGACTGTCAATTTCGATGTCGTTGAATGCATGTGACTGCGTCGATAAGCAAATTTTTTTGAACGATATAAAAACCGGTAGTGATTTAACAAATTTAAGTTGACAAGGTATTCAAAACGTATTAAAAAAAAACAATCTTTCGGCGTCGTAATACAATAAAAGCTACGACAAGATTATTCAACGTTTGCACTTACAAAACAAAGTCGTATATACGAAGCGTAACATTCTATGTACTCATAATTGTTGTTAATTTAGCGTCATGTTCCCCTGTTTTTGTGATTGTGGTATCCCATATTTAAATGAAATATATATGTATAGAACGTACATTGTATTATAACCTAGACGACCATGCGGCAAGGAAATATATGATTTGACAGTCTATCTTAAGTATAATTCGCTATCTATTAGCTTGACGATTCACACTTATGTGCTTTATGATCTGTTGTTATATATAGCAATATGTATAGTTGCGGGCAAAGCCTATAAAATTCTCATTATAAGTTAATCGAAATGAAATAAATTCATCGTTTTTACCTTAAATCCCATACATGTATAATTTACTATGACGTCCCAATCATAATAACCGTTGGTTTGCTAATTGTATATTTTGTTATTAATTCCGAATACATGATTGTTTACTTTCATGTAAATAAATGTTCTTGTCTTTTGATGCCTGCAAGTGCTGTAGTATCAATAGCGACTTTGAACTAATGGATTGATTTTAAATTAGGAGTCACGAACACAATAAGTAGCGAAAACCTATGATTTCGATACACAAAACCGAAATAGGTTGACTAGCCGAAACACAAAACGTGAAAAGGTTTGTCTTCGTTGTGGGGCTAACATGCAGATCCACGAAGAAGTGTTTGAAAACAGTTTTTTTAAATATCTTTGGTTATATTCGTCGACAACAAAACACCTTGTGAGTATTTTATCAAAACAATTATAATAAATTAGCCCTTTTAATAAAAAAAGGTTATTATTGGGGGGGGGGTTCAAAAACGTTACCATAGAAAAAAATTGTTTACATTACAAAACACATCATAAAGAAAAGAAATTTTTTTGAACACGTTAATAATTAACTAATTTTACTATCAGGCACGGACGAACTAAGCAATACTAAAGATTTACCGGTCATTATTGTAAGTGACTTCAGACTTAATATTAGTTTTTTCATTGTCTTCAAATTAAGTAAAAATTACGATATATTGCTAAAAACGATCTCAGTTTACATTACATTGTATGAATGATATTCGCTAAGAATTAATGTTTTGGAGGATCAGGAAATGCTTTAACCTAATATATTATTGTGTCAAACAATTTGATTTTCTTGATTTGAAATTAACTTGATCATATATTGGTTTGTATCATCTTGTCGCATGTAAATTGTTACGAAACTTTGACCCCTAAGTTATGCGCATTCATCAAATCGTTTATAATTTTATCAAATTTGACCCAATGTTTTTCATTTTTTCCTAAAAATTATGCTTATAACAAATTACTCCGAACGCAACAATAATAACTTTTTCTAATTTCGATTACATCTCTGTTGGATTCGTGAGTTGACATGCCTCTTTGTAAGTAAGCCATCTCTTATCCTTTCCATCGAATTTTTGGTGAGCTTTGTGAAAGGGCATTTAAAGTTGCAGTCTTGTAAGCCTTTCAATTGATCCTTCAATGCTATATAGATTTTTTAAACGACTTCGATCCATGTGGGTTTCTATGAGGCCACACATTATATTGAAGGTGTTTAAGTTAGCCTAGGTCATGATTCATAATATATCAATATTATATTCCAGGACACATAAGCATAAATAGACAGTAAAGCGACCTATGTCGGCTTACACATACAATATAAATGACCGCCATATTCTAAGAAATATAATTTAGCGATCTTTTGTCTGGCCTTGGGCGTATAGTTGTTAAAGGCTTAATAGAGATCACGTCTTTGAATGGGACCGAAGGTTGAACCATAAAGGCAACAGTCACCTATCATCACAAGTAAAAAAATGGATCAAGATTCTAAGATTATCAAGGTTCAGAATTAAAGGGAAGACAAGAGAAGCTGCTGGATGCGAATAACTACCTTGTGAAAATAATTCAATTAATCTCGTAATCCCTGATCAGACTATACAAATAACAGCATTTTTTAGTACTATTAAATTGAAATGCTTCTGTTTTGCAATATTACGTACATCAAATTGAGTTAGCGGCGGCAATATTAGTATACTACCTACGTTGGCAGATGACCACATTTAAGCAAAATTAAAAATTTTGCATAAAGTACAGTAAGGCAATAGGCGCTGAGAGCTAAGCGCTAATTTATGACAATTTATAAAAATATAGGATTCAAAGTATACCATTGTGTTCAAATAAACAACATCATACCTGTATCATTGACTTTAGTAGGCGGATCGGAAAACGTAACACAGGTTGATTCTTCGTAAGAAACACAGTAACGGAGGGATCACCTTAGGCCGTAAAAAATTGAACTGCGAGTACACTTGTATCTGTGGATCATGTCTCGATACTCATAAAAGAATAAGTCTTTAATCAGGAGATCCGACAGACCAGTATAACTAGACTGCTTTACAAAGACGTACTAATGAAACGAAACCGACTGTTGACGTTAGCGTTATCATTACACGCCAGAATAAGGGAGGCATTGAACAGAAATAGCAAAATGGGTACAAAAATTTGCGGAAAGGTTACGAAGGAGGCCATAAAAGTGCTTCTCGGTAAATAATTTATTTATTGTTTCTATATGCCAGCGAGAAATTTTAGAAGTCTGCAATGGAATATTAAGGTCGGTGCTTTACCAGAGATAATATGAAGCCCAGTCAAAACGACGCCAATTGTCTCAATTCGTTCGAATACCAATCAGAAGAATCAAGAAAGCCAGATTCATGGTTAAAATGGTGACCAGACACGCTTGAACACGACAGCATTATGGCAGTCGCACATAGATGCAAAACATCATTTTCTAACATGTCTTTGACATAATTATATGGGCGGATTAGATCGGAATAGCTATACATATGTCCTGATTCAAATAATTATAAATCCGCTATTAAGAGTCATCAATCATCGGTATTATCGCTCAAATTATTTGTTATTGCAATTATACATTTTTGGCTTATAAGTCAGAACGCTACCCATTTTAGATCAATCAGGCAAAAAGTTAATAGGAACGGCCATGCTCGTTTAATTATGTCAGGCGGTATGGTCGAAAGAAAGTGGATGCAATCTAATTGTAGTCTCTAGTCGAAAAGTGGAGGAAATTGACAAGGTACAATACGCCATCCAGGGGGTTTCGCGATCCAAGGAAAAACTATTTCGAGGTTACGTGCAAATTGGGTTCGCGATCCACGAGGTCCGCATACTACGAAATATGGTCCTCAGGGAGATCGAGACCCGTTGGATTTTAATACGCGACATTACAGACTCGATGATTATAAATTAGAATTGTCTGCGGAGTGAACCACATAGAATCTGTATATAGGAATTTCCGCGGTGAGGGAGGGCGTAGACTAAGCACGGGGCGGGCATGGGTTACGGATAAATTTTAGTTTGCTCGTTGTTATATTTTAGTGCTAACAATGTTTGAAGTACACGTGCCGCTTTTCTGTAACGGGTTGGATTACTCGCTGCCCGACGTTTAGAAACCTGCATACGTTGTTTGAGTGAAATCTATATATTATGTGGACACGGACCAAAAAAATTCTTGACAACCCTAGCCCCCATTGGGATTATACGAAGCATCATAGTAAAGGACAATGTAAAAGATAGCGAGACGGCTTAGGGAGTAAGTGGGTCAAGCGAATCTAGTATTTTTGTTTTGGAGAACTTGATCTCGCGTGATCGATGTCACCCATATGAGTGATATGAAGGTATACTCATAAAAGGAAACGATCGTTAACTACCCCACCTCTGACATAGTCCAGGTTTCTCTCGACGAGTGTGCATCCAGAATAGAGTGTGCCTACCTTTTCGACGGGTACACAAGGAGGGAAAGGAATCATAACACCCAAAGACATGTGAACAAGGTAAGGACGGAAGTGCACCACACAAAACGGAGTACCCCCTCCGATAGTCGAATTCATGAACGCTAGTTGAAAATTGAGGTCACGAAAACCTAGCGATCGCCATTTCACCGCAATTTCATATTAATAGCCTAATAAAGAGCATAAAGTGATGGAAATAGACGTTCTATTAGGCAAACTATAGCTTCCAGTATTAGATGATCAAAAATAGAATGTCCAACATAAAAAAATTGGATGATGCAGGGGTACAGGACATATTTTTTGCATCAAGAATTGGACGAAAAACAAATAACAAATTTACAATATCTTAAAAATAGTTTATACAAGTTATAAGTGTTGATAACTTAATAAGTGAACCAGCTATAAGGTATGAGACCGGTATATCGCCGAGATTCTTATGCTATGAAAATACTAAATTACGACTCCGTTTTCGTTTAGCTTGGCTTTAATATATATATCATAAAAAACATAGGACGTTCGTGGCCACCCGTTGCAGCAAACTATACTTCTTAAGAATGCAATATGCGAAAGTTATGTAACAAAACTGCAAAGCAATTTACGGCATTTTCATAAATAGTTCATCTTATTGCCGTTACAAATCAAATACCAAAACCAATTAGAATTATCGATCCGCTGCTACTGTTCCTCTGTTATGATAATATCAAGCATGTTGACTGTCTTGCGCGTACCTATACAATTCGTATTTGACTTGAAAAGGGAAATTACAATTGTACGGAGCTCTAGTCTTAATGTGAGCTTCTGAGAATAGCTTAAGGCCAGTGATGACAAAGCTAAAATTTGTATATCTATCTCGGCAAGTACATAATATTATCACGCGCTTGATAATTATAATATCGCATGTATCTTCGTCAAGCTTTACGCATTTTTATCGATCATGAAGCGGACTTAAAGCAACGCAGGCTATTATAAGAGTAAAATAGAGAAATATAAAGTCAGCAAATTGTGTGCAAAGTCTGGCGGAAGAATTAGTATATTAACCTTCATCATGATCCCCTTTTAAAAGATTTTTTAGCTTTAATGGCTTGCACAACCATCGTAAATAAGCGGTGGTGACCGAACGACGCTGCTGGGTACGCTTCTTGCAACGTGGCCGAATCATTTGACGATGTTAGCTTGGTTTATGAACGCCTTGAAGCGACGGCAACTGTATCGCCAGGAACGGAGCACTTGCTCAGTATGTCCCGATTCGAACTTTGGCTTGAAAGCAGATAGATTGGCGATAAGCATAATTCAGTGGAACTAACACAAGATCCATCGGGTCATCCACTATTCTTTTCTTTGAACAACTCTATGCTATTGTGAGTTAAACGCACTGTAGCGTTGACGTCCATCATCATCAGCCTGTAACAGAGCACTACATTTCGCAACGTCAGATGCTTTATAGACGACACCAAAAGGCCGATCATAATCAGACAAATCCAATATTGGCGCAATACGGGATCATCTGTACTGCTTTAATGCATCATGCTTCGTGCTAGTCCAGCACCATTCGTCACCCATTTCATATAATAAACCTTTGGACGATCCATATATGCGTAATTTGCACTATGTTTGTAAAAGTAATTACTAAGTCAATACAACTTACGCAAGCCCTTTTTTTCTTCGTTACCGGCCGGTTAACTATGGGTGTGACATAAGCGGATTCTGCGCGTAAACCTTGCTTACCAATGAATCATACAAGAAAATAATTTTTTTTAGCGCCAGAGAAGCATTTAGATGCGACTCCTACAGATTCTTTGTACGCATGCACTCCAACACTGATCGTACATGATCTATCTATTTGTATGTGTCAGATCGACCATTGGATGCACGACTATGGACAAAGATAGGTTAAAGTACGCTTTGACATAGCTTGGATGAAGACCAAATATTGTATCACGATAAAAAGTGTAGCCTAGGTATTTTTAAGCCCTTGCGACATACCGAAACACTTACAGAGCATGCCGACAGAGTAATGACAGCCTACAGCTAAATATCTATTATTTGCGCAAGCAATTTGACATTACCATCAACAAATTCGAGCAAACCATATAATGTACATTCCAACATATATCTAAAGAACACTATTTTTAGGGTCGGTGCCGGTGCTGAAATAATGGACCCATTAAGTTTATCGAAAGCATAGATAATCCTCAACCATTTATTTAATATTTAGGACACAGAATGCCAGTGTAAAATAGGGAGGATTTATCATACGAAGATTCCCATGGGTTCTTTGCCCGGAGAATTCGTCAATGGCGTATCCTTCATTCTTCGGTGTAGTCCACTGCCGTCGTATGAAAACAAAATTTTATGGCCATGTCAATTTTGCAATGTATATCTCTATTAAGAGGTAAGACAGACGATTTAATGTGACAAATTGCTCCTTAAAATTCATTTACAAAAAGATAGATCAGGTCTATAATAATTTTTTATATCGATGATCCACTACGCACAAAGAATTGCTTTTGCGTTCTTAAAAATTAATATATTCGATGAGTTAGATAGTATAACTCAGCATCAGGTCAAATTACTACAAATTCGGATAGTACTCCAGCCCTCAAGCCTTGGCATTATTTGGCTATAGGTTATTTTGTAAAGTCGAAATAGAGCACCAAGAATGGTAGAATATTATGACGAATATTGCCATTGACATGACCCGTCAATCCGTTGACATTTGTATATAATAAAATGCTACAATTAACACTACGTGAATTACTGGACGTTGACTTTTAGCAATCGTCACGTCACGCCATGGTCGTATCCCTAAAGAGCATATACGCCTCTCTGGGCAGGTAAAATGGGGACCTTGCGATTGCTATTTACCAGAGCGCGCTTATTACGTTACTGATGTGTTTCGAGACATCTAGTGAAAGGTACTGGTCTCCATCAATTTACCTGTGAGTTTAAACGTACCACTTCACGTGCATTGTGGAGACCTAGCCTAAATTGCCTAGGCAATATGCCAACATGGTCAAATACCTACTTTCATTAAAAGGGCATTACGGCTGACCTTACTCGGTAAATTTTTACGTGCCACCCGACTCACATCAGACGAATTCAATTCTTGATGACTAAAATTTACATTAAACTTGTCTCCATCATGCATTGATTTGTTACGACAACGAGTTATCACACAATAAAGCATGGAGTTCCACGTAGAATGACCAAATAGCACTCACTACTCATGACATTGACATAGGAGTTTATTTACTCGAAATTAACAATTGGTAGAACGTTGACATCATCCGTCAATGGCTAGCGGCAATGCTTTAGTTGCCTAGAGAAGGAGGATTACTGTCTCTAAAGCCAAGCTAGGAATATTGCGCGCTGCGCCCAAGGTTTTGAACCTTTAAACGATCCATATTTCATTGATTTTAAGCTAATCGATACCTAGGATGAGATCATACCTTAAATCTAAACTGAGGAAGAGATAGCAGTATGTGCTATTAAAGTCCAAAATTTCCACGCATCAGTTCAACAAAATTTTATGGATAGTAACGCGACTACCATTCTCTAGGCGAACTATTATAAATATACCTTCATTAGCTCTAAGCGCTTCAGCGCACCGTCGACATCATTAAAGAAAAAAACGAGAAGGAAAACTACTGGATGGTCCGAAAAAAATGAGATCGACCCATGATTCTCAAAACCTATCAATGTAGCCTCGTCGACTAACAATCTAAACTTGTATCTACGTCCTGTGCTAACGAGCACATACATTTCAAGGGATCAGCCCTGCTTTACTCTACCTCGTATAGAAGTGACAGAGTCTATCTCTACCCCAATATGGCGCCACGCGCAACTGGGCGCCGAAGTTTCCCCGTGACATGCCAGATTTCTGAAAGAAGCCGCGGTTTCCGCTTTTAGAAGTCTAGCGCTGCTTGCGCGCAGTTCAAGTGGGACGCAAGTGTTTGGTGCTTGCGCACGTACAATAACATATCACTCCCTATCTTTGCTCCGCAACGTTAAGCTCAGATTAACCTCATCTTCAGCGTTGCTAAGTACATGAGGTTTAGTCGCACGATAAGCTGAGGTGCTCGTTAAGGTTTCCCTCGCAAATCTTGAATTTTACCCGTTCCAATCAAGTCTGGTCGACTTAAAACTTGTGCTCAAATCCTGCGTGATGCATACACCGCTTTAGAACTTAGAGGGGTCATTCCAAAGACTTTTGATCCTGATTACGTCATCTCAGAGCCCTTACATAAATACAGTTACGTAGACATTCTTAGGGGCCGGACTCCATACCAGCAATAAGTGTTTTTAAGCACTTAAAATTGCCCGTTAAGTCCTTCTTCCGGTAGAAAAGAAGTGTGAACGCACCCGATAATCCTGTTTGGGCAGCGTAAAATAACGAATAATTTCTAGCTTAAGCGATTCTCATGTGGAACACGCCAAGTCAGCAGACGTGTTGCACGTCAGAGCACACTCTCAACCTTTTAATACAAACTTATATTTAGCCAGCGAATCTCGCTGATCAATTAATATAATTACAGATATCATGTCTATCTTAATATAACGGATACAGAGGTAATTCTCTATCTCCTTCCTGAAGTATAGTTTCACGTCAACTTCCAACTGATTGAGGCTTATCATCCCCTTCTGGCATTGCCACAAATCGTTTTAGCGTAGCCGACGCCTTTTGGTTCTGACCCTGCTTTAACTAAGTCTTTTCCACATGCATGAAGGTCTAGACACCATGCATTTAGCACATCGGGACCTTGCGCAGCTAGGAATACATAATGGTCAGTCCTTACAGCTACGGCCAGTATATTTAAAGCAACCTTTCGGATTTTACTGAGGGGTATAGCTTGCTTTATATTTACAGAAGATCAATCGTAACGATTCAAGAGTAGATTGGCTACATGTTTTACCATGTGTAGCAAAGCCACGCAGCTCATAAACTTTAAAAAACAACTTAACAAAATATATACAACTTCGTTCAAATAATTTCTTCAGAGAGTAAACAAGCTCAAAGGTTTTTCGGTCACTGTTCCAGGTGACTGAAAGATAATAATAATGACAGCACAGAGTGATCAAGCATTGCTGTCTTAACAAGGCGTTCGATAGAATCTCAGTGGTCTCAAGGCGCCGTAAAAAGGCGCGTGTCTTGAACACATCACAAGGGAAGCTAAATCATATTCTGTTATATCAAAAAAATCTGATACTGACGTACTAAACCTTATCATTGATTTTTTATTTATAACTATATAAGGTTGCGTATTTTAATGGCTCACACAAATTAGCCCGCAACAACTGATACGATGTTTGATTACTATTTAAATGGGATTTTATCCCTCGTATATTAGCATACCAGTCGTAAAAGCCATACATATTAGTTAATTCCGTTACAGATAGGCAATATAGACGCCAAATCGATATGGGCAGATGGGCAGACTGGACGTACGTCATCCGAAACTGTACATAGTCAAGTTGTCGTGTCGATACATTCAATTTTAAGTGCTGCCAGACGATAGTGGTATAGACCAATATTTTTTTCTATCTCGGTCCCCTACCGGTGGACCTGAATACATCATCGGTGGAGCGGCGCTATCATCAGCAGACATGATTTCCTCACTGTTAGACCCGTTCCCTAAAGATTTGCCTACTCCTGACCAGTCAGTTTTAGAATCAGTGGTCCAGGCAAAAATAGGGTAAAGAAGTTTCGGTATAATGTGCTAAACACTAATTAATTTGCGATATACGTAGAACGTCATCGTCGTGCTTCATAATGAAAATTGTTTTGTCTGCTCTCTTTTTATGGAAACATAATACACTATTTTCCACTTGTGAATACAGATGCGTGGCTAGACCAAGTGCGCGTAGAGCCCCATGAAGTGCACGGCCTGTGGTTTAGTTGAGCAGCAGCCTCTCCTATAAGATCCGACACCGGAAGTAGGGTCCCAACCCAGCGGTTAGGAAGAAAGGTAGAGGCTAGAGGTTAAGACCCCTGTGGTTGTACAAAAGTCCAGGAGGGACGATATATCTGAAAAATATGTTTATCAGTCCACACACAACCGATTCGATTAAGTGGCCACCTACTGGCCCAACTAGTGAAGCATATTCACTCCGGACCCAAGGTTTCCCTGAACCAAGGTTAACTCGTCTCAGTCTCCGTCAAAGTTTATGAAGGAGTGCAACTCGCCAGCCGACGGGCACTAAAGGTGAGCCAAGGTCTATACGCGGCATCAGGGTATCCCCCCCCAACGTAAGCCGGCAGTCCGGTACAGTGAGTGTGTTGCGGGCATACCACGCAGTTTTAAGACGCCACTATACCACGTTTACATGAATTGTGTTGTATTGCAAACTCCAATATTAATTATAATATGTCCTAAACTATCGCGATTACAACAATAACATCTTGGCTACGATCAGAGTAATAATTGTCTTTTAAATTTATACAACGCCGAATATACTTATATATATTTGCGCCAATAATTTAGACAAATTTCGAAAAATTTATGGTCTACATGTTAACGAAATCTCTTACAATTTCAGAATAAAATTATCCTTTCTATTGTCATTTTTAACTTATGCTAGAAACCTTCTACAAATGTAGATTAAATTGTTATTGGTCGATAACTTTTCTGACAGTCGCGTGTCTAGACGCGTACCATACAATCACAATTACTATATACTTGGATATCCGGATTCCATATATATTTATGTTAGATAACAAAAATTTGGACATATTAATTTAGGCCCAAGACTGGTTGCACTTTGATCGAAATCGAGGCACTAGACATAGATGCATATCGATCACGGCAAATACTTATCTTCCCGTTCGGCGATGACCTAAATGTATCCGGGTCGTCTCCCAACAGGGCAAATAGGTATCAGTAGCGTCATTTTTTTTAAAATATTTTACACCTCGAAGACATCTAACTATCAGGTTTATGCCACTGTACCAAAGGAGAGGTGCCAAGAGTTAAAAACTTGGTCTGAACACTGCAAAAATTATAAACTTTTTGAAAAGATAGAACAACAAATCGGATTTGAAATTGAAGAGATGTAGCATTCTGCAAGTCGCGTCAATAAATTTATGGGAGATGTTTCAAATTTAGAATCACTTATCTACCGCACCAGGATGGTCCTATTTTAGACACATTAGCAACATGAGAGGAAGTGCAGAAAAAGCCTATATGGAATAAACGCAAGATACGGATATGATGTTACGCAAAAAGAGACATTAGCGGATCTTCTACTTTATCAAGGATACGGACACCTCGAGCGCCGAACTCTTTTAAACAGATAAATTCATACGGCTCGCACCGAATTATGTTAAACATATGAGGATGCAGCGAGATCAAAACGGACTGTGTTATGGACTATATAGGAGATATTACGACTGAGTTCAAGTTTTCTATAGAATAGGGTGACGCGCTGAAGTGCAAGGAAGCGTGAGAATGTATGTATTATTTTCTTAAATGACTTGCACACGGTAGACCGCACTGTTGGAATCGACACAGGGCGATTGATATTAGATGATTGTTCGTTAAAAATGTGAAGTATAAGCGATAAGTTAAGAGGGGTCAGCACGTTTAGTGGCAGAGATTTCTACCGAACTAAATTTAAATATTAAGCGACCTGTGCACGGGTGACCATGTCGCATCTATACCGATCCTTTAAGTATATTGGCCGAGCAGACGCTTCCGTTCAGCCTGAGAGAGTACGACAGAGTTATTAAAAAGCATCCTAATGTAGTTATATAAATATGACCTGGCCCGAGAGAGCTTCAATGAAAATCGCTTAGACTATACGTGCAAGCTTTACTGTGGTTATAAAGATTTGAAAAGGATCAAGCATGTAAATTTGATTCTAAATATTATATTCACGATGGAGGTGTCCTGTGCAATGCAGATTAAATTGTCTATGTCAAATGTAACCATGATGAGATATTCTATATGCTACTCTATGTAGGCGTTGTATTGTCGCAAGAAGCAACGACGACATGTTCAACCTAAGAATTATAGCGCTAAACGACAGATTTCTGATGATATATCTAAATCAACGTAGCTACGAATCCGTAGTCTGTGAGATAGAAATTGTGCGACTAGCGATACGACGGTGCGTCAATTAAGGTTCATCATATTGGTCCTGACAAAGTATTTTATATAAAAGCTAGCTCGTCGCGATCTCGAATGACTTTGGATTTAATTTAACAAAGATTTTGTTTGATAATGGCTGCTACTGATAGAAGACTATGAAAAAGTAACCTACATGCACTCTAAGATTGAGAAGGTGTGATATATAGTCGGGTACGCTTACGACTCACTATATCCGGCTTGGTTTGTCATCTTCGATGATGTGTTATCATAATACGTCTGCGCAGGTATCGATACACGCACCTCCCGGTCCCGGTTTCAGTGCAGTATCACTTGTCCGCCGGGGTCGGATTTAGTAGTACTAAAGACAGCAATACGTAATGGAAAAGGGTGGCTCGATCGTGTCAGCATTATTGGGGCCTCCAAAGCTAGTCTTCGTATAATCACTGTCCTACACAATCGAAATATACTTGTTTGAGCTGCGAAATATCAATAACACCAAAGGATGAGCACAAATCTCGCGTCAGTGCACCTCTACACTACAAGATAATTGGTTGTAGAATAAAGCCAACAATTAGGACACTCGACGTAGTACGAGTGGATATTAATATAGGATACATAATGGTGTACAAGTTGAACCAGCACAACAAATCGCACTGTGGCTCGACAATCAATGTAACCTAAGTATAAAACACTGATGGAAAATTTTTAGGAAACATATAAGCTGCAGACACTTCTGTGCGAACTGAGTGTGATGAGGAAAGACACACAAGTTAATTTGTATAAAAAAGAAATCGGTAATAAAATTGACATTAAACCCTAAGATATAAGAGGACCAGTATATCGGCATATGATACTATTATGTGCGCGAGAAGGCAATGGATGTATGTCGTCGTCTATCTGCTCTGACTTAGTAATTGTACACAACGGACGAGCGTATAGAATTATAACAACGTATTTTCATCCAAAAAGTATTTTTACAATGTTTAAGCCGATTATTAACAGTAGGGCTGGGAAAGTACAGTACGCCGGTCGTCACGACGTACTTGGTCGGGGAGGAGCGCCAAATATGTATATATTAATACAAAGTCCAACGCACGGGTAAATCACCAGGATATTTTCGTGCCGTTTGACTTTAAACAAGTTTGTTAAATCTGTATATGTATATGTTAATACAAAACACAAGTCACGAGTGTGTCAATTGCATAAATTTGAGCCGAATGAGTTCCAATGAGTCCTATTGATCCGCAGCATGGGCACTAAAAGGGGGCTAGATAGATTATTGTGAAGGCATACGTGCTATCTCTTTTGCGTAAAAACGCTAATCTAGAGTATGGCAAGGGCTGTATCCAGCTTGGTCACTCTATAACTTGATTCTTGTCTTTAATAAATAGGTTCACTATGCCGATTGCATTGAACGAAGGCAGGATTAGGAAGCCGCTTGCTAGACATTCTTGCATTCAATTGTGGTTAAGTCACGGATACAATGATGGGTCGTGGATCTGTAACACACCCAGTTAGGGTGTCACTCACTGGTGGAAAATGATATCAAAGGACCTAGCGATCCAATAAGGAGATGAAAAGCGATCTCAACGGGGGCCGGCGATTCGATCGAACTGCCGCCAGACTGATGGATACGGAACGACCGGGTAAAGATCGATCTGGGTTAAGACGACAAATAGAACGAATTCCATGAAGCAATCTGGGATGAGTAAGTAAGACGAATTATGTAATTTACCTGAATATCGGTCAAGGAGAAAAATACGTGTAGCAACGGTCGTGGATATTGTGGCCAAGTCATATTGGAAAGATACATCTGGGACCAGGTGATGCGATGGGATATGACTCTGGGACGAAGGTGTAACATCCAGCAGATCGGTAATACTCTTTACCGATCTCACAATGGAAGTACTGATTTAGGTTAATTATAGCCCGATATGGAAACGTGGATTCTCGTGGAGGTCCAGGGAGCTATGTGGGGATTCTCGTGGACCAGATAAACCCTGAAGGGAGATCCTGGAGCTCCGGTAATAAATAGAAGAACATCTACTGTGGAATTGTACCATGTCGATTTTAACGATCTCAAATTTATGCACTAGATCGGTCGTGTTCCATTTTCATTATGGATATATCGCTGATGAGACTTTGGGATCATGCTGAATATGCTTGTTAAAGGTTCATGAGTATCATCGCAAAAGTCCAGGCCAAAGAGCCAGTAGAAGCCGGTTGAATTGACGTCGCAAAATGGATTTAGGCACATTTGACACTTAAGTACATTTTCGAACCTTTCGGTACCAAAATTGGGAATTTGGTACCGTATTTGGGATTTGGTCTCTTCTGGACATTTAGGCACGGTATCGGAAACATTGACGCTATCTTTGGAGTACAGGTCATGAAATTACGACACGTGTTCAAGGGTTGATCAAACTTAAAGGTGATATCGGTTTGGAGAGTGACCTACAGTTCTGGATAGGCTTAAAGATATGCTGGCTAGTAATTTGGTTGGTTAATAAAACAGACTTGAACTCTACTTCTTCTGCTAACGACGCGCGTTTTATCCCTCTCTTCCGGGCAAGATTTCCTTGGCTTCCCAGACAATTTGAGGCACGCATTCTACAAGGACATTGAAGACATATCTTGTATTGTCGGCCAAGATCAAAAAGATCGACCTCGGAAAGTTTGGCCCGGATCGATCAATTACTCACACTCAACTCAACAGCTAGGGTAGGAGCGACAAGGAAAAAGAAAAGGATTTTGTTTACAAGATCTCGAGACGGCTCAAGTGGTCAGAAGATCTGAACAAGGAGTTCAAGACAAGACCGAGCAAGATCGAAGCGATCTACAAGGCAGATCAGCAGGTTTCGTTTTGGCGAAACAGGACACCTGTCTGCCCACCTTACGCACTTCCAGCAAGATAGGCCGATCCCAAGACCAGACCAGACCGATCTCAAGGCAAGGTCGACGCGAGATTATTATTTGCAGAGTGAACATTTCCGGACAGCAAAGACCCCGATCCCGACGACAAATCGAGATCGGTGTGATCCATGATCAAGATCGCGACATCTTCAAATAGAAATCGTCGCGACTCAAGATCAAGATTGCAGAACCCCTGTTTGTGGTGTGAAGATTTTCGCACCAAGAGCGAGCTCTCAACCCTAACCCTCAGCGATATCGACATCTCCCAAGGCCATTACGAAAAGCTCAAGCCAGCCCAACCGACGGGTATACAAGGTTAGCACAAGGCTGTACAACAAGGCACGGATCGGAGTACCCCCCCCTCCCGTGAGTCGGCAAGTCTGGGCAAGTGGAAGATCGACCCTCACACAAGCGATTTGGTAAGATCGACTTCGCCACACAATACTACCGACAAACTTAGCATTAGTTGCAATTTTAATACCCGCAGCAGCGATCTTTATCTAATTCAGGCTATAATAAATGGGTAGAACCCTAAGGAATTACTGTGTAAAGAGACAATATCTTTCTCTTATCACATATCACATTTCGTCGCATTCATGGGTACATGAAATTGCTATAATGAAAGCATCATCTTTATTTTGCTTTTTATATATGCCGTAAAGAGTGCTGTATAGAAAACGTTGCGGACGAAAGTTCAGCGAAGAATATTTGCTTATACAATGACCGCTCTCTTCGAAAAAAACCGTACTTATAAGCCTGTCATTTGATGGAGGTTCGTCGAATATGCACAACGGAGCATCTTCATTGCTGCGCAGTCGCAAAACGCTCCAGCTTCTATAGGCGCTCTCCAAATGCTTAACAAAAACACGTCCTGTCAACCGCAACTGAAATCTGGCTAGGCCCAATCAAGCAAAATGATAGAGCATTAACAGTGCTTCTTTTTTATTTAAAAACAGACAACGCACATTAATGATCAAAAAACGTTTCAATTTTCGACTTCTTTCACCCAACACGCTCATTTTGATACGACATGCAAATACAGGTACGTATCGTATATTCGTTTATAAGTGGAATTGTACCGATCGCTTCAATAGTATTTTCTTTGATTCTTCAGTACCGATGCAGGGAATATAACGTTTACGTATAATAGATTCAAGCGACCTTATTCGATCCCTTTCATAATTCACGCATCTGCACCTGAGTACTAAAAGCCCTTGGCACGCTAAGCCTGTAGACAGTAGCCACGTCTTCGCATCCCCAATCGTCGGAATCAACCTCATTAACCGCTCCAAATTTCTCACTACATTCTTCACCTTCTCGTTTTACATACTTACAAAATGATGCCAAACATGTCTGCATGAGCCACACCCTACTCTACCTCTGTCGAGGCTAGCACTGGTGCGTCCGTTTCTACCTTTCTCGCTTTCTCCTTGTAGTCCTCTTCTCTTTTTATCTCTGTTACAACGTCAACACAAGAGTGCTTTCTTCCTATTTCTCTTATTTGTCCCGGCATTGCGAAGTTTGACGACAACCCTTTACTAGCGATCGCATTTTTCTTCGAGGCGACGCTCTCTTATCTCTTGCTGGAAGGATATCTACTCATTGTTCGCCATCGTGACAGCAGCAGCGAGCACTGCAAGATTCTCTATCCCATTTGGCTCGAAATTTTGAACCTCCATAAACTAACCAATTTAAGCTTCTCCACTTCCTGCGCCTCGATGCCAAACTTTTTACTTATCCAGCGCCAGTTCAGCCATCGCATTCCTTGATGTTTTAACGCTACCGCTGTACCAGCTCCTAAATGCACCTAGACATTCTCGAAGCAGTGGAAGGCAAGAAATTTAACACCACAGGCAGGCAGTTCCTCCAATTTGTTAATTGATATTAGAGAACATATTTTTACGTACAAAAGCGGAAAAAGGGTTTTTTACGAATCATATTCATGTTAAGTACGTTACAGTAAGCGTAGTCCCATTGTACGATACGTCGAAGGGTCGAAGTTTTTATGATATGGATGGACTCGTGGTACTAGAATGCTACGCTCTTAAATAAATAAGACCCGGCATTGTGGCAAAGTCGATGATCGATTTTCAGCCGACCGAATTCCGAAGAAATTATGAAGGATGTTAGCATTGAAGGTTTCCACATTGAATCAGTGATTGTGATGGAACTCTTCGACCAGCAAGTGATGATCAAAGGTCGAATAAAAGATGACTATCGCACGATATTGTGATAATCAATGCGCGACGTGGCGATCCGTTATGCGCAATTCGTCCATAACAATGGAAATGTGGAACGAACAAATCGGTCAGTATCTTACCACTCCAATAATATTACTTTTGTAGAGAACCTAAAAAATAAAGTAATTTTCGAATTAGATTTTGCATGACCCGGCTCTTTTTCATTTTTTGATTTTTAAAACATTGTTATTTAAAACCTAGCTTTCTTGCCAAATGCGCAGCGCCAATTAGCGGATATCATCTGCCACGGTCATATTAACTCATCCGTGCCCATTAGACTTTATCGCCTAGAATGTGTCGATATTAAATTTATCAACACGTAACATTTGCTGATATGATGGTGCTCACATAATGCGCTACGATTATGTATTTTCAGACACATATTTTGATGACAATATAAATAATCCTTAGCAGCCACAGTTTCGTTTTCAGCTGAGATATTTCCAACTATGATGTATTTGTGCTCTGTACCGAATTAAATACATTAAACAAGAAAGAATTGAAGAAACTTTGTATGTATAGTTTCACCATGATACAATTAAATGAAGCTTCGAAGAAAGCAGTTTGTCCAAACTCCTTGTAGACATGTTATTCAGTTAACCCGAAATGCCAACATAGATACATGGTCCAAAACCGATGAGCTATCGTACCCCAATATAACTACTGTCTTCACGCACTTCATCACACGATCTATAGTTCGTCATTTGCTGCACTCATCATCAACCTGCAATATCGTGGCGCGTTTTGTTGACGGTGCCCGTGCTTGCGCAAGCGAGATAGCTATAAATTATTCCCCAAACGATGTACACAACGATGCTTTCGACAATGAAATGTAAGAATAATAGTTCTTACTGCTATAAATGAGCACTTCTCCATTTCATATCTATTGCCAACTAAAAACTGCGTATATGTATGGCAAGTCTTCAATAGCCTTTTCAAATTTTTGTGTTAATTTGCTTGACAGTGTTCAGCACTTTGAAAAGATTAAAAAACATCGTTTCCTTTCGATCCACGAAGGCTTAGGTGTGTGCTCTATATCGCAGCAATTGCGCCAAGATATGTTTATATGGGGCCAAATTATTAAGTGCAAAGATTAGCAATGGATCTAGGCAGCCGTGGTGCAGGATAAAGAATTTGTTGGTTACGCAGAGACGTTACAGAGTATTTCGAGCGAGTTTAATTCGTAAAAGGCATCAAAGAAAATTGCTACCCAACTGTCGCGATCGCCATGAGGAATAAAAACCTGGTTGGCATGCTAATTGTGCTTTATGACGAATAACGTGCTTTGCTGTAAGTAGTATTTGCTGACGGATGGAAGGGATCTACAAAAATTTATTGCGATAGCGAGATCGCGCAGTAAAGCGTAAAGATAGAGGAGATAGTATAGCTGTTTAAGTCAAAGTAAGACATACAGCTCAACGAGGAAGCTAGTTGATACAGGACCTCGACTATACGGTTCACCAAATTTAAGGCTATAAGTTCTGTTTAAAGGGGCCTATTGATGTAGCGTTACAACCTCACCTTGAGCTCATAATATATGCCTAGAGAATGGATGACCCGTCTTACGACAAGAAACGCGTAGCAAGACACGTGTCTTAGCACATTATAAAAGGAACTAAGATTTATTTTTTTAGACGAATTCGTCAGTCTAGACGTACATTTTCAAGACCTTATTGTTCGAATCAATACCTCTTACAAGATCTCGTGTTTCAGTGGCTGACACACGTAAGCCCTAACAACTAATATTATATTTTGATTATTATATAATGGGAATCTGCCCCTGGTGTAAACCATACATGTTGTGTCAGTTTTCAACCGACGCGCAACCCCGTTTCATTTTCTCCCACAAGACGGACAATTCCACAATATGTCATTCAAATTCCTTCCTCGAAAAGGTCGGTCTGCTTGCGCTGTACCTCACGGTTGTTCAAAGAATATATTCCCATGGAATCGCCACACGACGATCTTCGATGCTTTCATCTTACCATAACTTCGATGGGAAGGTGACCTATGGTAGCGATAGCAGTTTGTATGGTTAGAAAGATGTAGTGTCTAACTAAACTGTGCCTGGGGCACAACCTCATTTGGCAACACATATTTACGCCGAACAGAATGAATCCATTGCGTGATTAGTATAGCATCATTCAGCGGATGCGGGGCATAGTACTGTCACTAAAACGCTCGATGAGCAACAACAGCTGACCATTAAGCAAGAAGAGAGTGATCTATGCCGTTCGCAGACCGCCACGGAGCCCAAAATGAATTGTGAATATGTTTTTAAATTACCCGACGTGAGAGAATGCATCTGTCAAAAGATCTGTCGTACGATGTCGGAGTGGGTCATTGGCCTATTAGTCTATCTACTCGAGGATATTGCCTTCCGACAGGTACTACATGCGAGGCGTCTTTATCCTTTTTACAACATTAATTCAATATAAGGCTAATTACGAGATATTAATACGTCGTGCAAGTAATTCACCAATTTCGGTCGTGTCCATTCGGCCATTTACATGTGGTAATCGAAGAGGGAGATGAGTTTCACATTCTATAAGTAAACTGAACTTGTCACATCAGCAGTATGGTGGTTTTGAAAATAAACCCCAGCGTGGAAGATGTTCGTCTGGAATAAAAGGTCTGGTATATATATACACCAAGCTCAATACCAAAAAAATAAGTTGCGCACTCGTTCGCGCTGCGCTTCGGCAGAGCAGGGAGTTGTAGTTCCGGCCAGAAGCTATTCAGCAATTCTTTTCATATCACAACTGGAAGGAAACGCCTAGTGGCTAGAGATATATGTGCGCACGGCGCTGAAAAACCTCAAAGTCGTAGAATTAATCTTGGCGAAGCGAGCAGTCGCATTTTCACGATTTTTCGTGTTCAAGATATCCGCGCCACTTCACCAAGAATTAGTTTTGGCCGTTGCGATGACGTCGCTTCATAGTCTTATTGGTTTGATACAGGCGGTCACCGTGCTCGTCGAGTAGAACCAGGGGGGATAGACACGTTAAATACATACGATGCCAGTTCGCGCCAAGTAATATATGGCTTGTATAACAAGGTGCAGTGTCTTCTCGAGCGTGTATAACCCCTTGACTTAATCGAGAGTCGGCTATCAGTCCCGGAGCAGCGTCAAATTTCGTTTGGAGGGATAGCTCGATATCCGGATGCGGATGAAGTTATTCGTGTCACTGCCATCTTTGGCAGTGCAAGCACCTCAAAATGTACAAGATGAGTATCTAGATACGGCGTCGTTAACCTGACAAAAATATCGGTGTATGTAAACTACTTGCTTCAATTTGAGCATACAAGCGAGTCCCTTCTAAGCGACGACCACAAATGGCCCAGTGAAGCATGAACGCACCTTTTTTTGAAGACAGCGGATACTACATTTGTACCTATATTTTTAGCATTGAGTAATACTTGGTCTCCGACCGCATAACTTTTCAATACAACCTCTCCCCTTAGCATCATCTTGTTTTTTTCTGTTTATCTTGGCTATTATCCAGACCGTTACGCACATGCAGTAACACTTTTAATCGCTTTGCGAGGAAATCGCTTACCTGTTTGTAAACACTAGCAGGGATGATTTCAGCAAGCCGATCGACTATCTCTCCCTCACCAATCCCTACACCACGGAGTGGTAGCATTAACAAAATCGAGGGTGTGTGAAGACGTTCAAGCAAAACGGAGTAATGCCTGTAGAGGCATGAACAGTGTTGCTCAGTGCAAAACTAACGACAGGGAGCATCGAGCTCCGAAGTTGCAGCGTGTAAGCGAAATCAATGCGTAAGATGGCACCGATAACGCTATTCAATCGCTGGGTTTGACCATCGGTCTGCAGACGATCAGCAGTGAACGTGTCCAATCGTGTGTCTATCACTCAGAAGAAGAATTTCCAAAACTTCCTAATGCAGCGAGGGTCTCTATCAGATATAATTGCCTCACGCAAACCGTGGTGTAGAAACACTCGATTGATACACAGCGTAGATGTACCTTCACCATCAACTGTATCTCGCACAGCCGTCAAGGAAAAGACATTTTGCGCAAATGGTCAGCAAAGACCACAATAACTATGATGACATTCGTGTCTTTTGGTAATACAAACACAAAATTCATACTGATGGACTCCCAACACCCCGTGGGTACAGGTAGCCTAGCGAGCGGCGTAGCCGCATGTGCTGAGGATTTACCCCACTGAAAATTCTTGCACGTAAAAATTCGATCATATATGTATTTGCATAGCTTAAGCCCCCCTACATCGGCATACTGCGTCATAGGTCTTCTCTCGGCCGAAATTACCGCTCAACGTGGTATCGTTCTTCTCAATGAGAATTTAATACTTAGCTCCTTATCATGAGAGACAACGATGCGAGGAGTATCCTAAACGTCTGTTCTGTAGCACGACAGGCCTCGATCGATGGAGTATCGATGTTTTCTTGCACGTAATAATGCTGACAGTTCTATATCTATGTCGGCAAACGTCTCGCTTCAAAAATCACGTAGCAGAGCTACACATTGCTCATCTTTGGAGCATGCCGTACGGATTGGGTCAGTGACTGACGACGTCAGGTTCGTAGCATGAGCAAGCTTATATTGAGGCCTACGCGACAATGCATCGGCCAACAAGTTCTGCTTGCCCAAAATTTGTGCTTCACCTCGACGTTGTATTCGGCAAAGAAAGAAAGCTAACAAGCCATTATCTGAGAGATATGAGGCAAATGCGTTGCAGTCCGTATTCTGTATGATCGTTATCGATAAAAAAAGGCTTGGAGCCAAGCACATGGCTCTGATTTTGACGAGAACAGGCTTTATAGCAAGAAACTTTTTGTCATGAACTGGATCGTTCTTCTCTGCATATTTCAGCTGGCGAGACTCAAAAGCGACAACACGCTGATGACCATACGGGTCATCTCGCAATAATGCACATTCAATGATGAAATAGGAAGCGTTGCAGAAGACACTGAATGGTCTTGAAGGATCTGGAAAGGATAGGCCTGGGGATAGAATAATACTTTCCTTGACCGCTTTAAATGAATCATTTCGTGTAATAATTCAGCACCATTTCATATCCTGCAAAAGGAGGTTGGTTGATGGCCGAGTCATGTCTGCGTAATTCACATTGTACTTGTTCAAGTAGTTAGAGAGTCTGAGCCACTGTCATATTAATTTTGGTTCGTCGTCTCCAGGAAATTGACAATAGTTTTAGCACTAGCGAAATGAGTATATAAAAACTTTTCTTAATAATAAATTATTTCAAAATTCGGAATATCTATAGTGCAAAAATATCAATATCCGGCCTTCGCATACAGCTGTACGTGTAGATACACTAAAGCACCGACCATATATATTATTATGTTGATCCACGTCGAAACACACGCTAGATGCAGGACTATTGTCAAAAATGCCTCGATGATATTTGTAAAATCACGTCATTACACGACGAAATGTAAAGAGGGCAAAAAGTGACTTAAATGGTACAATGAGCCACTCCAAAAGCATACCCTTAAGTTTATGACTGCAGATAATGGTTATCACTGTCTCGCATGAGTAATTGGTAATTACCGTCGACTAAGTCGTGTGAACTAAATCTATATTATTTACTATGGCGTTCAAAAGCACATCCTTTATCATAATAGGTGTCTAGTTGGTAAAGTAGCCTTTTATAAGATTATACAATGCGTCACTTACCATTCGGCTTCTTGACACAATATATAGGCGTAAATGGGATACTTACTCTCCCGTACCATTCCTGTTGCGTGTTTAGCACGAAAGTAGGCGTTTATGACGTCGCAATGTTTCTTTTTAAGTTCAACTGTCTTGTTCTACAGTACTCGATCCATTAAACTCTGTCAAATTCATGATGAACACCACTATCGGGAGGTAAAACGTAATGTGGATTGTAACAAAACACGTCCTGGTCATTCTACCCAAATCATAGAAGGAATGTATTAGGTCTTGAAAAATCGCGGAATTACTATTGTCACCGAGTTCCATCTTCGTGTCTTTGATTATAGATTAGTCCATGAGTGAGGAATCTTTTTGCTCAGAGTCAAGGCGAATGACCACAATTTCAATAAGTCGCCTGTGTTGAAGATCTGGCTAAACTGCCCATCCAACATTTTTTATATCTCGGACAACCTTTTCAAGATGAAAAGGCTCAAAATTTATGCTGCCATCGACATGACTAGTCACTATATAGACAAGTGTATATAGTTTATAAGTATTTTTATTATCGTTACACGACATAGACGCTTTGCGATTACTGCTTTTTCATGTAATTTTGTTAAAAATTCTTTAAAATCTAAATATAATCACAATCAATTCAATTTTGACAATGAAAAAAAATCAAATTAATTTTGAAAAAAATAATTTTTTTTTATAATTCTTATAAACTTTTTACCGCCTGACTTCGCTGCCGTTTTCTACTGAGAGCTTACATCATAATCAGTGTAGAAAAAAAATTCTCTGTTCAATCGACTATCATATCATGCTCTATACGAGAGCTGATGTCTTGACCGACATATATTAAAGACTTGATACAACGCTGAACTAAGTGATTTTATAGGAGCCACTTCACGCGCATCATGTGAGCTCGCTTAAAAATGTTCCAACCCTAGGCCAACAATGATTGCAGCGTTTTTTGGTCTAATAGCACTATAGGTACTACCAAATGAAAATGGTGACGCAACAATATCCATTTATAAGACCAGCTTAAGACGTATGTCATTCCCAAATTAGGTGGATATATATTTGACAAAATAATGTTCAACACACTAGCCAATTTCAGGCTGTAGTTCGGTCAATAGCACTATCATTCCCTAGCAGAGGTGGGTTCATAACTCTCCAAAACTCCGCGACAAATTGTGCGCGTGGTGTCTATGATCTTAGACCTCCAAGCAATCCATCTCTCATGGCGTTCCAGCCATGTTATTCCTAATATGACATAACACTTCTTGTATAAGTATAAAAGCAGCTTTCCACGATATGTAAGGTACCGTAACGTAAACCTATATTTTGGCAATACTGTTTGCTGTGACAAACTTGTCTGTCGACAGGAAAACGGTGATAGGGTCACTATCTTGAGACATTCGAGCTCCAGCATTTGGTTGAAACCCTCGGAGGGAAAGACGACGACCAGAAATGCCAAATGCCTCGAAATCGATGATAATTGTCCAAGGGTATAAAAACCCATTATCAGTTTCTATACTTAATTTATTTCGGATTTACAAACACGTTTCGTGTAATAGAGCAGATAGCTATGGGGGTCTAGCCCTATACCCCATTATCCCTCTGAGGTATCAAAAAACCTTGTTCATCCACAGTAGGCCCCGTACCTACTGAAGGTTGACGTATTCCTGTGCCAAACCAGGGTTATGGTTGTTGGCAGGGCTCGACTCACGTTAGCCTGTAGCTGCTTGCGCAATGTACATCCGGGATGTAAGCGCGTAATGCGTTCACACGTATAGAGGTGACAGATTCCATTTAGTCTATTAACAACTTGAAGCTCTGTCGAATTATTAACATCAACCTCAGCATTGCTAAGTTGCAAATTATTAGGTCTGGATATCGCTGAAGTGCTCATAAAGCTGCAGCTTGCTTGGGTACGGCTCGAGTTATACAAATTCCAAAACTTATAAACAAGCTGGTTTTTTTAGTCTACATTGCGTTCTAGGTCGACAGCCCCGTCCAAGATGGTAAGGTAAACACGCGAAAAAAATTTTCTGGCGGGGCCAAAACGAAGACTTTGTATAAAACCTTCACATGGACTACATTAAATAAGGCTCATTTTGCATAGCAGCTACAAGTGTAATTAACTTTAAAATACTTTTTGACAATTCAGCCTTTCTCTGGTGGGTAGGATAGAAGTTCGATCGTACGCGATATACTGGGTAGGGCGGCACGAAAACGCGGGGAAGCAGTCGATTAAATATTACTTGTCTGAGTTTGGATTCATCAAAAACGCACTGCACGTGAATTGCTATTATCTCGCCCAATGTTCGGGCATATTAATTTCCACCGCGACCCGCTGATACTTAGTTAAGGAACGACCGACCAAACAACCATCCTTACCTCACTTATCCAGAGGATAAGACTCCTGTTGAAAACGGAGATGTCATAGCGGACACTCCCATCCGGGTCGACGCCCCAGCTGCCAGGTTGGTTAGTAATATTAGGTGATTTGTGTGAATACACTAAGTTCTAGAAGGTTTTTAGTTGTCGAGCTCAGAATAGGATAATATCACACGTCTGTATTGATAAAGCCACTGGCGAGACTCCTGAGGCGATTCGAAACGCGTCTGGCGCGCGCATTAATATAGAATTCATTGACCATACTTTCTTCGTTTTTTCAGATCTTTCCTTCTACATAATTTTTTTTGTATGGAGTACAATCTCATGTCCAACTTAACTGGACGAGGTTTGGTCCCTTTTTGAAATAAAAAACAAGGCGAATTGACATGGAATAAATAATCGATCCTGACCCGCCCTAAAATAATTATTTTGGATTCCATATAGATCTAAAGACAAGTGTTTAACGCGTCTAGGCCTTGTGAAATATTAAAACCTACATACTCTGATTCCACAGTTGTAGTCAGATTATCAAGCGCGACATTCTCGGTCTTTAAGAGAGAGGCTGATTGTATCATTCTCATGGACAATCAGTCTTACCAGACCCAGGATAAGAATATCTATAGTAATTATAAGAGCAGCGGATATATTGCAGCAGTTAAATTGAAAAGTCTTTTTTCTCCACAATCATTAACGTTTTCTTATGGAATCGACTAGTAGCGTAAACGAGCTAAAATTTCCAGGTCTTTGCTTAAAGATCTAAACGGTTTGGCGAATTAACAGAGCACTGTGCTCATAGTCTACACTTAAGCAAGGCTAACATATGTCTTACTAAACCCTAGACGTCTTACTCAGGTACATGTCTGTATATTACAAAAAAATTGAACTTTGTTTTTATCTATGTGAAAAGCACCCATCGCGTAATCTTCCCGTATCTAGCTGCTAATTATCTAAAGCAGTACCATTAAAAGATGTTTTATCTGGTCGCTAAAGCACGTCCGCTTGAAAAATAATGTGGTGTGTTAGTATCAATTTTCAATGGATTCTGATCTTAGGTCTGTATTGCTTATGTGGTATCGGTCATCGAGCGAATTGTACCCCCTTCCATTACGTGCAAAACCTGAATCTACGCTAAATATTGTCAATATACTATTAGCGGAGATCCTAACGACTAACAAAGACAGCTTGGTCCCTTTAACTACTTGCACAAGTACAATGTGAATTACGCAGACATGACTCGGCCATCAACCAACCTCCTTTTGTAGGATATGAAATGGTGCTGAATTATTACACGAAATGATTCATTTAAAGCGGTCAAGGAAAGTATTATTCTATCCCCAGGTTTATCCTTTCCAGATCCTTCAAGGTCCTTCAGTGTCTTCTGCAACGCTTCCTATTTCATCATTGAATGTGCATTATTGCGAGATGACCCGTATGGTCATCAGCGTGTTGTCGCTTTTGAGTCTCGCCAGCTGAAATATGCAGAGAAGAACGATACAGTTCATGACAAAAAGTTTCTTGCTATAAAGCCTGTTCTCGTCAAAATCAGAGCCATGTGCTTGGCTCCAAGCCTTTTTTTATCGATAACGATCATACAGAATACGGACTGCAACGCATTTGCCTCATATCTCTCAGATAATGGCTTGTTAGCTTTCTTTCTTTGCCGAATACAACGTCGAGGTGAAGCACAAATTTTGGGCAAGCAGAACTTGTTGGCCGATGCATTGTCGCGTAGGCCTCAATATAAGCTTGCTCATGCTACGAACCTGACGTCGTCAGTCACTGACCCAATCCGTACGGCATGCTCCAAAGATGAGCAATGTGTAGCTCTGCTACGTGATTTTTGAAGCGAGACGTTTGCCGACATAGATATAGAACTGTCAGCATTATTACGTGCAAGAAAACATCGATACTCCATCGATCGAGGCCTGTCGTGCTACAGAACCGACGTTTAGGATACTCCTCGCATCGTTGTCTCTCATGATGAGGAGCTAAGTATTAAATTCTCATTGAGAAGAACGATACCACGTTGAGCGGTAATTTCGGCCGAGAGAAGACCTATGACGCAGTATGCCGATGTAGGGGGGCTTAAGCTATGCAAATACATATATGATCGAATTTTTACGTGCAAGAATTTTCAGTGGGGTAAATCCTCAGCACATGCGGCTACGCCGCTCGCTAGGCTACCTGTACCCACGGGGTGTTGGGAGTCCATCAGTATAAATTTTGTGTTTGTATTACCAAAAGACACGAATGTCATCATAGTTATTGTGGTCTTTGCTGACCATTTGCGCAAAATGTCTTTTCCTTGACGGCTGTGCGAGATACAGTTGATGGTGAAGGTACATCTACGCTGTGTATCAATCGAGTGTTTCTACACCACGGTTTGCGTGAGGCAATTATATCTGATAGAGACCCTCGCTGCATTAGGAAGTTTTGGAAATTCTTCTTCTGAGTGATAGACACACGATTGGACACGTTCACTGCTGATCGTCTGCAGACCGATGGTCAAACCCAGCGATTGAATAGCGTTATCGGTGCCATCTTACGCATTGATTTCGCTTACACACTGCAACTTCGGAGCTCGATGCTCCCTGTCGTTAGTTTTGCACTGAACAACACTGTTCATGCCTCTACAGGCATTACTCCGTTTTGCTTGAACGTCCTCACACACCCTCGATTTTGTAAATGCTACCACTCCGTGGTGTAGGGATTGGTGAGGGAGAGATGGTCGATCGGCTTGCTGAAATCATCCCTGCTAGTGTTTACAAACAGGTAAGCGATTTCCTCGCAAAGCGATTAAAAGTGTTACTGCATGTGCGTAACGGTCTGTATAATAGCCAAGATAAACAGAAAAAAACAAGATGATGCTAAGGGGAGAGGTTGTATTGAAAAGTTATGCGGTCGGAGACCAAGTATTACTCAATGCTAAAAATATAGGTACAAATGTAGTATCCGCTGTCTTCCAAAAAAAGGTGCGTTCATGCTTCACTGGGCCATTCTTGGTCGTCGCTTAAAAGGGACTCGCTTATACGCTAAACTTTCCGCGCAAATGGCGCACACACCCTATGTTCTACGTTGGCTAACCTAAGCCGTATCGAAATCTGTCCCCCGTTAAATCGGACGCCCTTTCTTCGCGACATATGGCCATTATATTGGCTGCTATAACCAAATCAGAATGTCAAGCTGATATTTTATCCCGGTTAGGCCCGACTGTAACGCCTAGAATCAAGCTTGCGTAGCGTCGATTGCACTCTGGATCTTAACCTTAGTCTCGCGGAGAAATTTCAATTCGAGAAGCAGCTGCTAATGCCCCCCTTGGGTACACCGACGACAACCGACGCTGCATGATGAGAAAGGAACCACCATTCGATGTGTAGAGATATCAACAATGACGTCGTCGACATGGCCAATACCAGTATCTGGTGAAGTAAAGTGATTATTTGGCGGCGGAGACCTCATATGAGCATTAGATACCCTTTCTGCAGGATTGCCTATGCGCCTTAATTTACTTTTTAACATCTTGGAATGGGTCATCGTAAGACCGATAATGCTTCACACTGACAATGGTGTGAGCTGGTGGGTGGTTAGTCACCGCTTCACCAGAACTTACAGCTGCCGGCATAGCCGAATTATACCAGGTGCATGTTTACAATTGGCTTCAGCCTATCAAATCCATATCGAATTTTCGTCTTAAATGACTGTCCGCCGTATCAACTTTTGCTCTAAGAGATATCACGCTGCTGACGCGTCAATTACGATACCCAGCATACAAACGCAACGTTTTCTTCTTTTTTAGATTCTTCGGCAAAATATGCGTTAGGTTAGCTACTCGCATCGCAGCCGGTGCTGTGGACATCGAAAGATAGTCGTACTGCATCTATATATAGCGTCTTTGCTGAGGAAACAAGTGTAGATATTAGCAATAGTTATCGAGGAGAGATTTGGATTGGTCGGCGTTATTCGTAAAGCTAGTACAACCTGCGCCATCTTGAAAAGGATCAATATAAGATCAACTTACTAAATCTTAGCATACAGTCTAACGAGAGCGTGTATACCGTTTTTCATGAGTCAAACGATTCCGTGTTTCATGGCAAGGCTTTAGTCGGTAACAGTCTGTTAGTTTCGGACGGAACACCAAATGCTGCAATATTTGCATAGTATACAAATAAGAAAACTTTGACATAAACTTTTGTCGCTGGGGTCTGTTAGGAAGTGCCCCACTCCGTTGCTTTTTGGAGCAACGATGAATGATGTGTGCGTACCTCATACAGAAAATAAACCGAGTGAAGGTCTGCACATACCTTTCAGCCTGATACGCAACCAACACTATATATTTTAGCGTAGTGCAGGATTTCCTTTTGATTAATTGCGCCATCATAGTATATGGATAAATATATCAAAGGGAAGTTTGATATATTTAGCCATATTTTCTAATCACATTGCAACTCCCCCTGCTGCACAAGAGCCTTGATTTAGACGGCCCGTTTTACCTGGAATTCTATATTGCTGCCACATAGGATATGATCTAAACGCTACAAACTTTGCATCCGAAACCTGCGTACAATATCACTTCGTAGAATGAACTATAAAAAGAGATACAACTTTATCTTGCATTTGCGAAAGTAGTGACAGGCCATACTTGGCTCCCTCCACGCCAATCTTGCCATACGATGCATCAGATTTCCTTCTTTCGCAAGACAAATAAGATACATACCCGTTCAGGATGTAGGTCTGCTAGTTCGCGGAAGAGGATGGCTGAGAGGAGCACGCGGCTATCTGCCTCCGGTTCATCTCACGACCAGAGAAGATTGCCATAATTTAATGATGAGTACATCAAAGCGCTTCATCAGCGTGAAAATCAAGCCCAACTCTTTAGCAGCTTCTTTCTGATCAATAGGGTTCGCTATGCACCGATTTTGTAAATACACATGCATAATAAGCTGATGCAAGAAGTCGGGTTGGTTTCCATATGAAAAATGTTTGACTAACTCATCCTGCAATAATTTTGATTTTTTCTTCAGCTGCAACATTAGCTTCGGCAATACATGATCCTCATTATTCGCGACCTCCAAAAAACATCGCTGATTACTGAAAAGAAATGTGGCTAAATTTGCTGTCTTGTGCTAGCATGTGACGCACCCATTATCGTAGAATACGGCGATTTAAGTCGATTAAAAAACACTTAACTATGTGTGCCGAACCGATTTTGAAGACGATGGTTACATGACAGGAAGAATACTACAAAACGAGGGGTCCATCTAAAGAGGAGGCTGTGTTAATCGGTATGTGTCTAGTCAAGGCGCAATTGGTATATGCACCACCGATGAAAAGAAGATGATAGCTACAGAACTCGTTACGATATTTATCACCTCAGCATTGGACCAACTTGTACTCCTGCCAAAGATGTTGCTGTCGACCCCATGACTTGACATATTCTTCTCATCGAAAAGGATGACTTTTTTTAATTGTCCTTTCGTTTGATTTTTCATTCAACACACAATTCCAAATCATATATCATTTAAACAATTTACGCCAGCTACCCTCGAGATTTCTGCACTTATCACGACCACTGATACTTCAAGCCGCAGCAGCTTCACTGATTTTTTTGCATGACTATTGTCAAATCCTTAACCGAGTACGTGACAGCCTGTCATTCAAATTCGACGACATTTAACGTATTAGGGACAGGCTTTCACGTACTAATATATTTTATGAGCAATTTAACTGACAGCAAAGGTTTTCAGCCTTCTAACATCTCATGTACACAGTACAGAGAAAGGCAAACTACAAGGACGATGAAACTTATTCGTGGTAAGATAAAGATATACTAAATACAATGAAATTCAGAATCTCTTCTCAATCGCTTATTCCAAATTTTATATGGTAAAATACGAACATGCATCGTGGCGTCTACTCACCACACGTTGCGCGTCGAGCAGCGATTGTTGTATTAATATGGATTGTGGATCAACAAATTCGTAGAACCTTGAGGCTAAAGAAATACCTCAGGTTTTGAAAACATCTGGGAGAAACGTTTTATTTAGAAATTGAACAATACCAAATCGTATAATGATAATACAGTGTAAAATGTCCACCCCCTTCCAATTGACCCACGCGGTTTCTGTATATTTAAGTCTAAAAAACAAATTGTATCTCCATGAAGACACAGACGACTTACACCCAAGTCTCTGGTACGCCATTGCCAAACGTTTAATAGCAAGATTTTTCCATTTATTTCACATGGCGATCGCGACTCTCCTACATGTGGTCACTTGCATTGCAACATCCTGTTATGATTTTCGTCTCGGACCCAGACTATTATAGCAATTTTCCAGCTTCTGCATAATAACGTACATTCTAAACCGTCCGCGGGTCGATACAAAACCTCGTTTATCTCAATCTTTCGAATGTGATATACGAATTTCAGCCAAGGCGCACACAGTCTTGAATTAGCTGTCGGGATCTTCACAATTAAATTCGTCGTGGCTTATACGAAGATCCACTACTGCAATCCATCAGGCGTTGGAACTCGTTATATGCTCTTAGGAATGTTGACGGTTTGTTCGTCCGTCGTGTGGCGCGCGTCGATTCACATGTACTGTGTTCAGACCATTCCCGTTACTATCTTGTCTCGTATATATATCAGTTTCAGGTTTACCTGCTTTTGGCTGCTTGATGTATTTTTATCGTTTATTTGCTTTAGGACTGCTTTGTTCCTCATCTATCATCATCATCGATTTATTCGATCTAACACCTATCTCTCTTAGTAATTTTTAAATTAAGCTGCTTCTTCTTTTAGATCGCTTGAAAATAAATTATTGCTTTTACGAACGACAACGCCACAGAAGACTACTGTTTAATCTGTTATCCAAACAACATTCTTGCCACCGCTTACTATGTACCTCGTTAGTCCTGTCAGCGGCACAATCAGCGTCCGTATTGTATCATAAAATCACAATTTTGCATCCTGTAAGTACTTTCAGGCGAGGTTCCTTTCCTGCAGTTCCCACGAGGTACTGATAAATTGCATAGATCGATATGTATAAATGACTTGTATGGTCGACCCGTGACTGGGTCTTAAAACGCGACCCTCAGCATAATATATGTATATCCTGTTACATCGAGCTACGACCACATGCTACCTAACCAAATTAAAAATCTGCCCCCTTGGTTATTAGAGCGTTCCAGATCTCCCCTAAGATAGAAATTTTGCTTCCTCGTTTCACGACTCCAAAATATGTTTTATTTGCGTGTTTTGCTATATTAAGCTCTCTATTTTCAGTGTTCACCCACGCAACACTTCAGGAGGCTTCTTCTTCGATTCCACTTCACGCCTTATTCCGAATATACGTACGGCATATTTCAATAAAACTATATACGGGATATAGGCTTTTCGATTCGAAGCTCGTCAATTCTTTCATTCAATAATAAACCATAGCTCATCGTGGGTCACCATAGCTAGCAAATTATCCATCTAAACGCGCACCAATGTGGTCCCGAACATGTATATTACGATACACATAGATGGGGTGACAGACCGTTTTGCCCATGTTTTGTGCAGTAGTTGGCTCCATAGCTAAACGGCTTGCATACTCCCATATAAACCTTATAGAACATGGAACCACACTTCACTATCATTTTTTGCTTCAAGCCGTTAAGCGCTTAAGAACGTGAAGCGTTGTGAGCCTTTTACATTTTAGTATAATTCATGACTAAATGTTAAATGAATACAAAATATTAAGTATAACATTCTTACTACAATATCACATAGTTAAGTGACCTTTTTAGCAGTGGAACAATGGTCTCCTCATTACTTTTTATAGCCATTATATCATACCACCAATCGCTGCTTGACGCGCGCAATGGTTGGTGATTAGACTTCACTATAAATGCTTTGGTGTCAATATAGTTAAAACAGGACGAATAGATATGACGCACCTAAACCTTTAAATAATAATTTTCCTTTTATTTTTATGTTTTACTTATCCTAGGCCGTTTAGTTGGAAGAATTCCTCTGATGGAACTGTGTACGTTACTTAATAGGGCACTATACTAGACCCTTTTAAGTAACGTGCACGGCACGCCAATAACCGAGTGAGGACTTGATATGCGCGTACCTTCCTTTTCCCGTTAGAACACGTATAGTCACGCCCTTTGCGATGCGCCGAATATTGCGATATTCTCATGTTTTTAAGCCTCCAGTAAGTGGCCAAACATATCGCAGTGTCGTGCATAGACATCCCCCATGATCTCACCGTTGCCAAGGTACTCTACCTGTGGCAAAGCGAATACGAAATTTTACCGTTGGGCTAGGCTTTGGAGTGAGCAGGTCGTTAGCGTCACTAAAGTCCGAAATGGTTCCGATAACAATAAAGATCGAGGACGGGTGGATCACGATCATTTCCAAACTCAAAAGAGTTCGAGTTCGTTTCTGGTATGAATAGAAAATGTGTTTACACTATGATGGTTACGTTAAATAAGATGAATATCAAATGAGATCGCGATCGTAACCAGAGATCGGAAGCCTGGATCCATCTGCGCGCATTTCAGATGTGGACCACGCCAAGGTCCAAGAGAGGTCATATTTGATGTGAGTCTTAAAGATTCAAGGGGATGGTTTTCAGGAAAGAAAAACGCGTGACCGTGGATGTTGGTGATACAGATAAGTCTAGTGATGTGTTCTTTTTCGGTTCAATTGGTTTAAATTAATCAGACGCAATCTACTTCTTAGTACACGTGTAGACTTTTTTCCGGGTTCGATTACTGGGCCCCTGACGTCAGAAAAAGTCGCCTTCTTAATCCAAGTGATATCCCTATGTTGTTGAGACAGGGATCAAGAACTCTAAAAGCTAAACCCCCACTTCTATTGGACGCAACCAACAAGTAAAGGCTAGGAATGCAAGATCACGAGACGGTTCAAGTGGTCAGAAGGCACGCAGATCGAGCATCAACGTTGAGTAAGGCAATCTGTACCGGATCAGGGCAGCTCATATCGAGACTCTCCAACAATATTTTTATTATTGTGAAGTTTTTACGCGATAGCACCAAATATAAACACGGTCAACTCCGGCATTAACTCGAGTCCACCTACCGACGCGTACACAAGGTGGTACAAGACAACATGTCGATTTGAAACTGACACAACATGTGTGGCTTACATCCGGAATGATGTTTCATTAAAATTAGTATTTGAACACCGTTGTTGTTGGGGAATGACGTGTGTCAGCTACTTAAATACGAGAGTTTGTAAAATATATTGATCAGAGCGTTATTGTCTAGATTAAGTACATTAAGACTGACGTGTTCTTTTAGATAATACAAATAAAGTTCCGTTCGCTTTTTGATCTCTTTGTGATACTGTCACAGATCTAAAGTGAGAGTAAAAGCTTTACAAAGGCAAGTGCTCTCTGGCACCTAGTGTCGCTGAATTTACTGAAAAGATTGAACCCTGATGCAGAGACCGTGATCTCTTTGAGCTACTTAAATCTTGTAGTCGATTTTTTGAAGTAAGTTGCTCGTTGAGCGTTTATACTTCTGTTGACTAAAGAATCTGTGTATCTCCAGTTTACAAGGTGAGCGAATATGTTGCACGGTATTGGAGTGCCACCTCCGTCAACGGTCGTTTGACCGCCAGTAAAGAGCTGAAACCAACTACTCCTTGAAAGATCGATCGCTGTTATACCAAACCTTATCAAAGCCGCCAGTATCGTGCTTCCCTCGGATCGGTCCTGTTGAGCTCAGCATGGTCGGCCGAATGCTACATCAAAAATATTTCGCGAATGATGTGCTTTTATCGTAGCCAACTTATGATTTCCTGCATCAATCGGCATTTATTTCTGCCTTAATGCGCCCTCGTGTCGCATAACGATTATCTTCTTTATCAACCATGTTCTGCACCGTCATCAATATTTTCCAGAAGTTCTTTTTCCAGAACTTTCCTTTTTAATTGACTGTAAACCATCATTACTGTACAGCTTCACATCCGTCATGCCCACAGCGTGCCTACAGTAGAATCTATTGGGCTCATAACCCTGTTTTACCGGGAATAAGATGTCGTCTTAATGTGAAGGGTTTTGGAACAAACGTTCATTTTTTATTTCACAAAACTCCTACCTGTGAATTACATTCATTTGCTGTCGTCTCCTACCTTTTTCTACAGCAACCTCAATATGGGAGCTTGCAGTCCACTCACACCAACAGCTCATTTTTATACTGGGACCTCACATCCTGTTCTCATACGTCACAGATTCCAGTCGTGTGTGTCAGATACTTACACTTCAACATAATCGCCTGGTGAAGTATTATCATCCACTAGTTTACTTCACACAGCATCGTTCACACAACATGGTGCCCTCGAAAACGTGGATGCTTTGCTAATGGTCGATATCAGGCTGTTGACATCGAAAATGTCCGCAGACGGTACAGAAACCGGTACGCGAACCGACATATTCGTTCTCTTTTATGCTTATCACTGCAGAATCTTGTCAACTGGGTTTCGAGCTTTACGTATGCATTATTCACATGACTGATTGACTAAATTTTTTAGTAATACAACCTAGAGAGTTATATCCTATTTTAAATAGTGAAGCGTAATCTATCCACCACCACCCCTCCAAAAAATAATTTTGATTGGCTATAACCCACCGTTGTGATTGGTCAAAGAGAATGAATGCAACTGAAAGATTTCAACACCCACAAGACACTCACCTTCAAATTGCAACCTTCCCTGTTACAACAACTCTATCAAAATGAACACCCTTACTCCCCCTTCACAATTGAACATGCCTCTCTTGCTGAGGCTCAAGCAGCTGTAAAGACCCATGCAATATCACAGGGATATGTCATTGTTGTCAAATGTGTGCCAAAATGGTCTAATTTACACTTTGGCTACTTTTAGATTATCTACTTGTTCTACATATACATCTAAACTGTGTGGCATGTACGTTCATTGTGCCCAGCCTAGGAACACCGTCCATAGCGTCGACGACGAGCACGATTAGAAGCTGAATTTGCGAGCTTAAAGGCGAATGGCAAGCGGCGTGTTGACCCTGTTGGCCGGTATCGCGTCTATGCTCGCACAGGATCACTGATAACAACATCATTGGAGACTGCAAGCACACGCTCAAGAAGCAAGCGCTTGGGATAACCCTCAGATCATCATATCCATCGGTAATCCTGTTCAATGATGTCTCCATTAATGGCAGAACAATATCTGCAACATTTGGCGGTGGTGGCTGGACCGACCACCAATGCTGATCGAAGTCATTGAAGGTCAGCAGTACCATTGGCCGACTGCGGCTGCGGCGGTGCATCTCATGTTGGCATGGATATCCCATTGTCGATCTAAAAGACTAAGACATTTGTTGCTGACCTCTTTATTTTTCTTCTGCAAATGTAGCATCTGGTATGCGCCGCGCAGTGCTTGCACCGAGATCTTTCACATCACATGCAAAAAAGCGGTCCCAATCTTAGGTTTACCATTGCTCGCTCTGCTGCATTTTGCTGTACAATATCAGCCAGCTGACCTTCACAGGCAAGCCAAACTGCGCCATCCACTGCCAGTAGGTGATCTGAAAATGCACTTATTTATCATCAACATCATGGACATCATGTGAATTAGCTGAAAAATCCACTTACCTATTTATCTACCGATTCATATCTTGAGGGTGCATTCGCGCTCTCCACACGTGACGTTGAGACGTACCCATAATGCTTTTCCCGCGTAAGAATGCTGACACAAACCTTTCCTTGTACACCAGCCAAGTGTCATTGCAGTAGCTCATAACGTGCGCTGGAATCTCTTTTTCATGCATTGCCTGTATGTTCAGCATTTGTTGGCAACTGTTAGAATAAAACACGATTAAGAAGCCTTCAGGAAAAGAAAGACAAAATTTTACCTGGAGTTGCTCTTTGTAACTTTCAACAGTAGTAGCACTAATCAGAGCATTCCATGACTTCATAATTTCCTCCCATTCTTCTGCTGTGAAGCCTGCCTTGTGCTTGGCGATGATATTTTTGTTGATATGCCACCTGCACAACAGCATGTTGGCAGTGGGAATTGTGCCATCAAGCGCACCCATGTGTGCAAGCTCACGATCAGTCACAAAGGTGACATTGTTGGTGGGAAGGTTTTATTCTTCAAACAAATCTCGAAGTTTATGCACAGCCCAATGGAAATATGCAGCTGTCTCTCTTTGCATACAGCAGTATGCAAAGGTAAAGCTCTGGTGGGATGATGTGGCACCAGCAAGATGAAACAGAGGCATTCCAAACTTGTTTGTCTTGCATGTTGCATCCAGTAGCCACGTCTTACCGGCACAAAACTTTTAATAGCTCTCACGGGCGCAGGGTGAAATAACCAGGAGATGGGTGAGCTTCTGCTCACATTCAACCTGTAAGAAATGGTGGGCAGCATCACCAAGATTGTCCAGGAGAGCTGAAGTGAGTGAGCGGCCGTTGAGCGTCCGGGCCAGGCCCTATTTTTAATGTTGCGAACATCCTGGCCTGTCAGCATAACATCTTCATTCTGTTTAATAAAGGTGGTGATACGGCTGTTTGGAACAAGTGCACGTAAAAACCCCAATACTCTTAACTTTTGTTCTGGTGTGAGCATACCAGTGCGTCCCTGCGGATGCGCGCTCGGATGCGCAAACGCCTCATGGTTGTGTTCAGCGTTGGTAACCTAAACGAGCCATTGATTTTCCTGATTGCGTATGTTGGCTCTGAAAGGACAGCCACTGCTCCGACTTGGCCTCATACGCTTGCCTGGGCCACTGCGCACAACAGGAGCGTTTGATTGTGAGCACTGATCGTAAATCACCTTAACATCGCCTTCCTTCATGTTGCCAACCATCTTTGTCCGCTTGACAACAATGACATATCCCTGTGATATTGCATGGGCCTTTACAGCTGCTTGAGCCTCAGCAAGAGAGGCATGTTCAATTGTGAAGGGGGAGTAAGGGTGTTCATTTTGATAGAGTTGTTGTAACAGGGAAGGTTGCAATTTGAAGGTGAGTGTCTTGTGGGTGTTGAAATTCTTTCAGTTGCATTCATTCTCTTTGACCAATCACAACGGTGGGTTATAGCCAATCAAAATTAATTTTTGGAGGGTGTGGATGGTTAACGTTTGGGTGGTGGATGAAAAACGCTTCCCTTGCAAATATTGTTTAGCGAATAATAAATCGTTATTACATAAAAATATTTAAAATTAGTCACTTAACTTTATTTGCGCTCTAAAAGTACATATTTTACCTAGACGTAAATGCATGAGGTAATTGACTCGGGCGACACGTGACCATGGACACTATTTGAAGGGTTAATGTTATAATTTACATGATGCTGTGTTCTCTTAATGAGCATTAGTAGTGGTCGTGTGATGGAGTGAGACCGTTAAATGATATCGCCCTCAAATTGGCCAATAAGCATAAGCATTATCTTCTTTGATATAATCTACGTTTTTACCTTGCTAAGTAAATAGAGAGGGAATATTACCATTAACGGCAAAAGTTTCTTCGACAAAATATTCTACGATAATACCTTGCAAAGTAAATAGAGAAGGAATATTTCGTTGTTGCTAATATTCGGTGCTGCATCATAGCTTTCTGTTGCATCACGTCTTTTGCTTAATCAAATTCTGTGCAGATTGCATGTCGTGCTCGTTATGTTTGATGACGGGCGATTTTGGCCGTGATTTTGTGTGCCTCTTTCATTCAGGAGCGCTCTTGTGGAACATCTTGATGAGGAAGCACGATAAAAAAATTATTCATCAAAACTCTGTATCTACAGCGGAGCTAGTTTAAGCCATTAGAACAAGCCGTCAAGAACGTCCTCTCTAAGACATTTATATTCGAGCCCAATATCTACATCGTACAGGAGTTAACATGGTATCGCTTGAGGCAATTAACACGACACGTTAGCTTCTGCGGAGCTTTGATGTTACTCTCTCGTTTAATTTGGTGTCATAGATGCGTATTGCGAAAGTTGAGCATATCCACATAGAATACATATTTCTTGACCTCATTACGTCGTCACGCGTGTTCATGTGGAGCAGAAGTCAGTATCATCGGATCAGATGAAGGCGTCAGGCCAGACTACAGAGTCAGGTTCCATATTGTCAACGACAGGTAGAGGGGTTTTCATCAAAAAAGACTATTCGTGCAGTGATGGCAACAGAAGTACGGCCAATCATTGCACATGCCATCGTACGCGTCTTCCAATCAGGAGCCGTGCTGCGCAAAGCAGTTGCTCCGTCAACGCATGGTGGAAAAAGCGCCATTCCTGACGTGCCTATCCAAAGACATGTCGTAGATCTATCGACCCATTTCACCGTCTGGCCTTTGTCTCCCCTACTTAATCATTCAACAACTGCAGCTTGCCTGAGACGTCGCCAAGGTCCGGCCTCCAGCCATGCCTATCCGCTCCATAGCTGCTCTTCTTGTTGCGGCATTTGCTGTCAGCTGCATCTGTCGTACGAGCGCAGAGTACTCCTCGGTTGATGGCCCCGATGTACCGAGCACCGATGCTCGTCCTGTTCGTGTGAGGGGCGCCGCCGGTGAGGAAGAAAGGAGCTCAGAATCTCTCTCCGACGTGATTCCACCGAAAGAGTATTCCAACGGCGTTGCTTCTGAGGTTGAAAAGTCGGTCCAAACAAGAGCAGTGTCTGATTCAAGCCCGAGTGCAGGAGACAAGTATGCATTCCTGACGAAAAAACACGTGGGAATACCGACATACATTTATCTCATCCTAGCGGGGCTGACTACGATTGGGCTAAGCATTTTTTGGCGATTTCATCTATAGACCTTTTCCTATTGCCTGCGTCTTCGCTCGGGACGAGTCTACGTCGATGGTGTCAGGCGTAGCAACACTAAAAGGAAGCGCGTCAACCAAAGTGTCCGTTAATAAAAGAAATACCTGTTTGCCTGAGTTTGTTTTCTGTATCCGCTTTGCGTTGACTGTGCGAGCCGCCGCTCTTGATGCTCAATCGGACAGTCGCCTGCTTCATGTATCAGCTCAGCTCATTTGTAACTGCGTTGGCGTCGTTGTATGTATTAAACGTCTGTCTGGATGTACAGTAACACCGTGGTCAAGTTGCCTATCGTCTCTTATCAAGAGCACTAGCGAGTACTAGCAAACGCAGCTCTTACGGTGGGGTAACGTTAGTATGTACGACACAGACGGCATATAGGGCGTTGCTGGAAGCAAAAGGAAAACAGCGAACGCACCGCGCTAGATTCTTGTGGCGGTAAAGGCGACGACAAGGATACGAATGAGATTGGCGAGTAAAACCGAAGTCACTGACACCGACATGGACGCTACTACTACCATTCAGTTGATATGTCGACGAGAGCTAGAAAAGTCTGTGTAGGGGCGTGCAATACAGGGAGGTTGGGCAACGCGAAAATGACGAGAAGCTGGGTGTGTAAATAAACGATATGCTTGGTAGCACGCAGTGTGTTGCGGCTATTTGTTGCGCAGCGGGTGATGTAGCTATTGTGAAACGAAGTCAAGCCAAAAGTACGGCACATATCAAGGTGTAGCTTATCATTTCCACACTACTACGGTTCGCATGTCACCAATAACTGACCCAGCGTGCCCGATCATTTAGCTCGCGATGTGACATCTGTTTCGATCTGCACGACACAAGCCGAATGTACAGGAAGAACGAACCTGCGGCTGCCGCTCGAGTCAGCTTCCGACACACTATGTAGGCTCATTTCGCTCAGCCTTTTACTTTATCGTACTTCATTGCTGATCGTCAAGCTCATTCAATACCTTCTGTTACCTCATTGGTGCCAAGACGAATATGGACTCGCATCCGCAGTTCCGTTGCTTAACGTTTTCAGGGAGAAGCACACAGAGATTGTCATATACCGCATCAGAGGAAAGAGACGAAGGCAAGAATAGCATGCTCCATGTCGAATCGGAGCAGTCGGGGAGGACTTAAAATGACTGTCACGCCGCTTGTAATGGAGAAATTGAATGGACTCATGGTCATAGCATGGTGTGGTCGCACTGACGACGTTAGACACAGTAAGGCATGTATACTTGCACGACAATTTCGTCATCATAAGCTGGTCGTTGATTCTGGGAATCTCATGCGGTCGCGTCATAATGCTTATCTCAAATTATTTAGTTAGCCCTATCATATGCAATCGCTACACAGCAACACAACAATTACGCACAATACACGAGAGTTGTGTGCTATCAAGCGTACCAGTGCCGTAGTGAGGTCAGCGCGGTGATGCTTCTTAGCACGCAACATGTAACACGGTATATATATAGCGCCAGTGATGTTGTGCAATCTTGTGTGACGACTAATTGGCGTTATTTGTAAAAATTGTTATAGAACACGTATTGACAGGTAAGGAAGTCACAAATTCTGTAAGCGTAGATACGACATATCGGATAAAAAGCCATACAAGTAGAGGGAGAAGGTTCGATGTATATTCGGGTACGCGAACGACCCACTATATCCGGCTTCATTAGCCACTCTTTGGCGGTGTGCAATCGTACCGTCCATGCGCGGGTATGGATCCACGTACCTCCAGGTCCCAGTTCCAGGGAAGAACCACTCGACCACCGGGGTTGGTCCTCTACAAAAGTAGAACAAACTTGTTCTATCTGGATGAAGCACTTATTTAGCCCTCCGGCATAGCCTCGTGGACCTTTATATGTGAAGTTGGGCACATTGCAATCGTGTGGGGCCAACGTCAACGCTTATTTTTACAGCGACAAATGCACCCTGACGTTATCGATTGAGGTATGCTCTGACTTTCAGATGGACACGCAAGATGCTACTAGCAGGCTCATGTTATCTTGCCTACTTTTGTGATTGAATGAGCCCATGTGCTAAGTACGTTCCACAGCACCAGCGTTACTTCAAGATGCCGACCCAAGTTGCAGTCAGGCGATTGGACTGCTTGATTCGAAATGACGACATAACAACCGCAAGATAAAAATGGGCGCACTTCCTGACTATGCGCAAAGTGTGGCAAACGCGCACATTTATGTGCCAACAAGGTCATGCTAGCTGTCAGAATAGACACGTAAAGCAATACACATGATACGTCCGTGCTCGTAGTCTGATCGTGAATCGCACAAGTGAACGTAAATTGTTTCTTACTGCCACACATCACATGGAACTTGACGCTGCGACAGTTTCTAATTTATTAAGAGACTTATATTGAGCATGCACGATGCTTTTATCGTTGTACAATGTCAAGGTTGAGCGTATCTGCTTCGGACGTCGTTGCTTATGAGTCAGCGAATATGCCTCCGAATTTGCGTCAAACAGTGAAAATGGTGGACACTAAGCAGAATGCCGGGGCCATTGTGGCCAGCTTTACAGGTGCGAGAGTATCTGGGATCTGACTTTTGAAGTTTGATACAACATTTATAAGCTATAATTTTAATATTTCCTACTGATTACTCGATTACAAATAGATATGTATCTCTTAGTCCGATTTCGAATCAGATGAATCAATTAGAATGGAGGTTGGACGTTTCTACTATATATTCTGAATACAGTAGCGATTTGAAGCAGTGGAGTCTGGGCTCGCGCATCGATGTAGAACGCTGCAATATAATTAAGAAATCTAAGAAAAACTAGCTATCAGAATTATATAGTGCAGCATTCAAATTTAAATACATGTTATCATACATATATATAAGTAAAAAGCATTGATCTGATTTTTCGTACCTATACAGGGTGAGAAGAAATTGTGATGATGACGAAAATTGTCGGCCCCAACTCGACTTCCCTATCATCTCTCTAACGCCATTGCACGAAATCTGACGAGCTTCTTTTCTGTCCCTGATTCTTCGCGCCTGCGCAATGCGGTCTCAGCACGGACACAGGTTGCGTAAATCAGAAGTGCATAGTTGTCGAGGAACAGGGCAATATCACATTTGCGTCGACGCCACTGAGTTTAAGTTTGTATAATCTGCATCATGCATTTCATCACATTGTTCGGTTCTACAAGTTTCTTATCGAGTGCCGGTCGAGCCTGTCATCTAGCGGGACTCGCTCACGTTGTAACATTCATGTACTCGCTACCTTTGCTTTGTGGCTCACTAACGCTGCGCCATGTAATGCAACATCGAGATGCTGATTTGCGGCCTTACTGACCGATATTTTTTTTGTTCATTGCACTCATCATCCAATTTACTTCTGATGCTAGTCTTCATCAAATTTTCCGTCATACTCGTCCTGGTATCTCAGGCCAGCAAACGTTATTTGGCTCGAATAATTACACTAATTCTACAAACAATGCGCTTTTATTGTGATACAAGAGAAGCGGTGGCATGTACGAATAATGCCGAGCCAAACGGAATCTATACTAAAAACGCACAGCTATTCTTCACTCAACTGACGAATGTAAGCTACTTTGTCGTGATCGTGCATAATGTAAGGCCGCAACAGCGAATATGAATTGGTGATCGAGATGGACACGCTTTGTTAGCACGTGACCCACGAGGGTGCACAGAACGCAGTCGCAACTGCCGCTGCACCAACTTCTCTCTCTACCTACTACTTCCCTATGTTTTCACATGCCCATGTTCACTGACTGAGTTGAGACTGTCACACGCACCTTGCAATACTTTATCAGCTCATGCTGCGTGCGTTTGAGCTCACGCAAGACACCCAGCCATTTTGCGGCTCGTGGTTTCACCAGGTGCGGGGATACAATAGGATGTGTCTTGTACTAACACCACGTTGATTCTGTTGTGCGTCAAAAGATGACGCAATATCTGGGGAGGTGTGGGAGCAACGCCCGTCAGTCTTATTGCTGACCTGCTTCCTCCGGTTTGTGTGAATCAGCTCTTTGTCTTGCAACAGCATTATCTTTGTCTAGAAATCCATATCGGAAATTATGGGATTACACTTAGACCGATTTGTCAGCTGGCTGATTTCATGGACAAGTCCCCTGTGCATGTGGTGGAGGTTTGCACGATGATCATTTTCGCCCACAGAACCCAGCACGCAGTTCTTGCTGTTTATCTGAAGCCTATCTACTGGATGCTGAAGATAGGCATCTCCGTTGTTCTTCGTTATGTGGTCTCATCACTTACGAGCGCACAACAAAATAGCGGACTGCTTCGCGAATACAGCGATGGGCATCGAACGAAGCTCGCAGGGTCGACCAAATGGGACAGATTGGCCAGACAAGCGACAATAAAGAGTTCGGGATCTGTTCTGTAGCGGCGTCTCACGCTGGATGTTGTGACGTGACACCGCACAATCGCTGAAGGGTGCCGGCGCCGAACTTAAGGAGACGGTACAGTTCAACGTGTAAAGCAAAGCCGTACGACGAGGCACATTGAGATACCGACGGATACGAGGCCACCGGTACTGTACAATGGGCATGTAGAGCCGGTAGCCAAGATAGTGCTGAATGTCATCAGCGCACAGCAAAAGCCGAACCAAAAATGAATGCAGATTTGTTTCATTTGCTGTTGTATCGGTAGACGCAGTGGTGTCACCATTGTACATGCGCTCTGCATGTTTAGTCAGTATATCCGAGAGTAGTTCTTCTGCTGTCCCTACTACAGTCCGGATGCAGAAGATCACATTGCGCTGTTCATCGTAGCTGACTATTGTGAGAAGATTAAACCAGTGTCGGATGTTTCGAGCAGTTGTGCTTCCCGCGTGTACGGGTTTGCTTTCATAGCAAACAAGCATTCTATGTTGACGCAGCCATGTCGAACATTAACGCTGCTGAGCTGCGCGCACACGTCTACCGTTATACCTACTTTGCATCAAAGTAACACTACGCCGGCTCCCTCCGAGTGGCTTGAGTGCGGTGTGGATCCATTCACTTGGCTATAAGTCGCGGTGAACGACTTGTAACCTCGCGCTGGACATGTTGCGCCAGCTCTATAGAATGTGCGTCTAATGTGGAGAGGCGACAACTTATTCCGTCACACTTAGGCCAGCGTATTATTACGGTTGTGCAGAGCTTGGCCAGGTGTGCGAGCTCTCGTCCACTCTGGAATGCTTGCTCTAATAGTGCGAGCAGGGACGAACGGAATGGTGCTCGTCCATGTAGCCGGAGACTATGATTGTGTGCTTAGCTTGCGCCGGACTTACGAACGTTGGTAGACAGACGAGAAGCTTACCTCATTTGCTTATGCTTCTCTATAAGTTGGATATTCACAACCACGATAAACTAGCAGTAGTTGAAGCGCAGGTCATGCATACAAATCGGCGGGGCATGCCACGACATCTTGCGGAAGTCTTGGAGAGGGTAAATAAGGTGCTGCAATTGATTGTGTCGATTGTGCTCTTGTATCTGGTAGGTAGCAATCCCAGGGCAATCAGCAATCGGTAATACAGAGCTATCTTAACACAGCCATCACTGACCACCGGCTTGACCAAACTGCAAATGCTTCAATTCAAAGCATGTTCCAACCTTAACTCAAACGACGCTATGCACCCAAACGCGCTTACAGTACGTTCATTCAGGGCCTTTATTAGACACGCCTTATTGAGAAGCTCTTCTGGTGTTCGTAAATGACCATAAGCTATTCGATGACATTCATCGAAAATAGCCTGCACACCATCTGCTACTACCGAGGCAACCAAAATTTAAACCGAAAGGCTGACTCGACTCGCTTTTAATACACCCACCCACCTCTCTTTTGTTCCTGCACCATATCGACATTCCCGGATTCCCTTTGTTCGTCCCTTAATTATTGCGTCTATACCCACAAACCAGGTCCGTCTCCCGCAGCAGGTCATACCGTTCAGATTCGCCACACCCCGTCTCGTCTGTCCACCCCTGTGCTCTTTCCTCCTCAATCGATCGATCGCTTTACGCCAAGGTCATCGAGTCGCCAGCGACGATTCATTGAGTCCGGAAGGTGACGGTGCGAGTTAACCAGATGCTCTAAGTAATCAACCGCACCGTCGAGTTGCTCCAGACCCCTTCAAAAGAGGACCATCGAGTCGGTGCGCTCACCTACTACGGTACATCGTCGATCCCAATCCGATTGCGCCGCTGCGTCAAAGATGCACTAAGTAAAACTCAGCAACTCGCGCAGCAGCTGCTCATCCTCTTTCTTTACAAAACGACCCTTCACTCGCAGTCGCGAGTCGGCAAAGTTTTTGCGCACATCATATTTGACCTCTTTCCGCCACACGCGCTTTTGCCGCTTGTCAAGGAATTTTTCAATTCGTTTCCGTCTAGAATCGGGCGAATAAGCGCCAACGAAGTTGTGCTTTTGACCGTCTTTGCTTTTCGCGGGATCAATGCCACCAAACGTTCGAGCGATTCCGGATCCAGCAGCTCCTGGAATTCCAATTGGACGAGATGTGGACGCACATGATGCGACTGCGGCCGACGACGCTGCCGACGAGCCAGTTGTAGTACTAGCACCAGATGTAGCCACGGTGGGCTTGCCGCCAGGAACAGTGCTTCTGCCTTCCACTTTCACTCCCGGCTCGGATTTCACCTTTTTGTCCAAAAAGTCTTCGGCAAAACTAAAACCTGCAGGCGGAGTGATGCCCAGACCCATGGACGGCAACGAGTTGGGCAAAGAAGCACCAAGCGATGAACTATAGAACTCTCCGTCCAAAATATCACGCGCTGACACATCGGCAAAAGACGAGTCAAACCCGAGTTCGTCCCATTCGTCTAGTGACTGATTTCTTGCCCCCGATGGAAACTCCAAAGTTCACAGGCACACACGAAGGAACACACACACAAGCAAGGTTAATAAACGATCGTCATAACATGGGCTCAACTCTCGGATAGATGGGATAGACAATAGACAAAACAGCAGACGTCGCAGTAGCAACAGACAAACATGCCAACCTCGTCTTTAGGGGTGTCACCCAACGAGCCAACATTTAAAAACCCAAGATCAAGATCATCCAATAAATCAATCGACGAGGATTTCCGGTTCAGTGCGCCACTGTCCAACATGGCTTCCAGTGTCGTTGGATCGCCCGCATCGAATTTTTCCAACGCTTTCTGCAGTGCTTCGTCTCCGCTGATGATAAGATCCTATATTCAGCAAAAGAAACCAACACAAACACACTGCATAAGTACATCGAAGTAAAACAGCACCGTCGACAAAACGAGGACACTAGTGTACCATTGCTACCTTTAGTACACCCTTTTGGTATCGGTCAATGTAGCCACGCTCTTCCAACTCGGTTGCACTCAAGAGACGACTCGAAACGCTCCCACTACGCCCTCGTTTCGTCATTGGCATGGTCAAACTACCCGGCGAAAAGGCTGGGGGCGTGTGAGAGATCATGCCCAGGAAATCGTCGGCGCCCCAGCCAATCGAATCTTTGCGCGGAACAGTGGCGGCATTACTACTGCTGATGCTGTTGTTGTTGTTGTTGTTGTTGTTTCCACTGAGAGCTGCTGCGGGGACGCAAGTGGCGGGCAATGGCGTTTCTTCCTTTAGTTCCTTTTTAATTGCCACGGGCAACGTCGGCGGCAATTGAGACGTCGACGAGCTCATGGTCACTGCAAACACGTGCCAAAGACAGTGACTACAATGACACCCGACCAGTAGCCCGCGTGAAGTGGATAACACCCGTTGTAGAAACGTACGTGAGAATCGTTGGGGCGTTCTGCTCGTTGACGGACTCCCAGCGGCGTTCCGTCCGACTCAGTGTGTCCGCAGCGACAGCCGAGTGAGCGCTCACCAACACCTCTCGAACTAAATCCACTCACCGGTCGAGCGGTTCACTCAGCGCAGCGCAACCACACGGCAAAGTCGGTCGGTGTGCACCTCTTGGCCGCACCACAGGGGGACAGCGACTGACACGCGCGCACACACACACACAGACAGACACACGGACAGACAGACGCAGCAGAGGCACTCGCAGCAACTCGAGCGCTACACGCCAAAACGCAGTCTCGCTTTGCTCTCCGTCGCCGTCACCCCACTTGGCTCCCCCTGTCGCGCGGGACTTGTCAGGTGGCATATTGTCCCTGCGACAGTTTATATTCAGCGACAGAGACCGGCCACCCCACGGGGTCCGCTAGGGCAGAGATCGGTCCTACAGCGTGCGACAAGTTCCTTCAGTTTGTCGACTTCGCACGGACGTGTGCAGAAACGAGGCAGCACACCGGTGAAAAACCTGGTCCTACCTCTGCAGCTCCTGCGTTGCCCCACGCCTCCATCCGACTTTTCGACGACAGGGGCTTTCTTGAGGTGTTGTAGCAAGCGAAGGCCCTGCGGAGGCTGTGATAGACGTAACGGTTGCGGTGGCAGAGCTGCACGGATCGCACGGCTTCCGATAGCGTGCGCAGCTCTGGTAGAGACAGCCACGAGGAGGAACGCAGTGGCTTTAGCGCTTCAGATCGATGATGTGTTTCACCATATTTTGCATGCTATGGGCACGAGCGAAAGGCGTTGAGCTCCAGACTTTGTCACGAGAGACGCAGCCCCAAAAAAACAACCAGTTCTTTCTGCGCCAGCTGGGAATCGGGCACATTACGAACGCAGAATGCCCATCAGACAGGACGGTGCCGTGCTGCGTGATATGGCTACACGAGAACCACTGCTCTTGCGATCAGCTTGATGCTGTTCTCTATCTCCTCGACTGCTTCGATGACGCAATCGTCCATTATAGAAGCCATTGCATCGGTGCCACTTAAGCAAAAAGGGTAGCAGAATGGCGACACGGACAGCAGCATCGTGTCCACCGATCACAAAAGCGCGATGACGTGGCAACGTGAAGACGTTTTCGGTCCGATGGCAGTGCGTTTTCGCTGCTTGCCGCTACAGTGGGTGATGGGTAGGAGATGGTGTCGCCTATAGCCTGTATGCAGGAAAGATGGCGAGTTAGGCACAGTTTCGGATCGAGTGTCAGGCACGGCACGAACTCGATCTCTGTCAGAGACCGGCAGGTCCCGGGCCAATTTATTCGGTACAGCATCCATTCGTTTCCTCACAAGTCGGCGCAGAGTCTGGCCCATTGCTGATATGAGGGTACAGTCTGACTCCCCTGGAGTCGCTCAGCGTGATTGTACCACGCGTACGGACCCTATATCAACAGGTGACGACAACGACCGCTGCAGCGTTGTTCGACGCTTTCCGTCGGTGAACCACTGTTGAACAGTATCATACCAGTAACATGCTACACACGGAAACAAGAAAGTGTTTTTGTTGTCACGTTGAACGGTCCGTTAAAGCAAAACGCGTCGTTTGTACACATGTCTTGTCGACACAAAGGTGCAAGCAGTGAACGACGTAGCAGTAGGTAGATGTCCAGATTCCACGCACATGTGGACAGAATGTTATGGCAGTGGCTGGCACAAAGCAGTCTGCGTGACCGGGAACGCAAAAGTAAGCAGGGGCACCATCGATCCTACAATCGGTGGTGCTTTACGCATCGCAAACAGTTACGCTTGCGATGCTCATCGACAACTATGATGCTAGTAGCAGAATAGCAGCTTACCACGACAATATCACGAGCGAAAGGTACAAATGCACACTCTCGGTCAGCGATGGACATGCGCGTATTGGCGAACCTGAGAGAGATGGAGCTTTCCCAGAATGCGTGACAGATTTTTATCAACACACATATCAGCATGTGGTGGCAAAGCTGCGCTTTCATCCGGCGCTATAAGGTTGCTGCTTTGATATAGCCACATCGACCACTCTTACGAATCAGCGCGTTCGTGGCAAAAGAACTAACAAAAGCGTACTAGAGATTTACGATTGTTGCGTGCGCGCTCGATTCTCACGATCTCTCGCTCCTGGGTGTTTGTTTTGACTCGAGTCCTGCGAGCACGCTCGTGGAGCAAACGCATGTACAAAGTCTTTGACTCACGCTCTTTTCACGCGAGACGGTACGACAGCGCGATTCATCGTGATCGGCGAAGATGACCAGCTGTAGTTTGGACAATTATTGGGATGTCCGCAGTCAGCAAGAACATGCTACGAGCTATGGTCAGAGACCGACTGCTGGTTCGTGTATCGGAATTTGCAGCTGAAGCAGTAAGTACAATTATGTTACAGTGACCCAAGTCTGGCTGCGGCTTCCAGCAGACGAGTGGCTTATCATCTTCAGAGTGTTTGTTACAGTTGCCTGGTGTGCTAGGATGCAACGAAACGCACTCGTCGTAAGTGAACGCGTTTTACTCCGTTGTGATGAGTGCCCGGAACAAAGGCAAAGTAGACCAAAACACGAGCATGATCTGGACGTAGCCGTGGACTTGATTAGATGCTTAACTAGATTGAAGCACAATCAGCATCGAGTCTATTTCATGAAACCTATGAACACATCCAGATTATCTGATCTCTGCACTTATCATGTAAAAACACCTTATGGCAGGATAAGCTGATATTGGGAAGCGCTGCGACAACCCATCCACGTCTTAATTGCTCGTATCGGTGGTGTAAAGTTGCCACCTTTTCTGAAATGCTGGATTCAAACTGCCTCAACTATCGAGCCAGAGTCGAAAAATGCACCTACGTCCCATTTCGAGGCATTGAAGGTGAAAATTGCGCTGCACAGCTAACGCGTTATACGAATGGATACAGCCGCTTCCTAAACGCTACACGCCTAGTTCGTAGGACTACACACATGTGGGTCATACGAGAAGCGGAACTATGGACACTTCTTTTTACATTGGATGAGGTTGACAAAGTGGTCAGGCGAGTGATTGTCTCGAGCTTCAACATGTTGTTGATACAAAAGGCTGCGATCCAATATGATATCAACTTCTGTCAGTTTGATATCTTGGATAGGGTTATCAGCTGTTTACAACGAACTGAACTGGATGGCAACAGTACAGCAAGACATCGACTGCAGCTTCATTCTGCATGTGTCTGGAGTGCGTACGATATCTAAGGAGCAAAGACGTTCCTCGTCCGTCTTGCGAGCTTCACAAGGTGAAGTCGATCGGCGGTGTCTTTTAACACGCATCCACGTTCTGTGACATAAAGGAACAACAATCGACACTACTGAGACCGTCAGGGTACAGCGGCGATTGTTTGAAATAACAGTGAAGTCAATCTTGCGCGTGTGTGTAGTCGCACTAGGCGCTGTACGGCCTTGACTCGTATCGCTTTCCGAAATGCGTCCGTCACTTCGGCATCCATCTTGATCTTGGGGAAAAAGGACAAGCAAAAGCGATTTGACGAGGAAGAGGAGCGATTGCAAGTCGAGAACGACGAGCGCTGAGGGTGACACCACTTGCCGGTATACATCAGAGATGAGTGGCCATATTTGGAATGCAGTGCGCCCCACAATCGATAGATCTGTTGCCGATGTGACGAGGCTGAAAGACAACCGTGTGGATGAACTTGTCTCATTTTACGTCCACTTCAAGTGCGCATCAATTCGACAGCTTGGCCTATGGTTTGCACGGCAACATTCTGTCGGCTCCAATAAGTGGTCGAGACCTCAGTCATTGTTTGTCGTACAAGTCGCTTCGGCACGAGATGAACGTCAAAGCGGGTACAGCTACTAGCGAAGTGCTGAATCATTCTGAACCTGATCTTCAAACGTTCAAGCAGACTTGTCATTGTAGTTCCCAGGCCGAGCACAATCCCGTTTGGTGCAGCACTTACATCTAAGCATGATAGGTTTCCAAGCTCGACATCGAGACATTGTGCTCAAGTCAAGTCGGACGCAGCCACATCATTGCTTCGACATGTCTACGGCAAAGATGCTATGAGTATCTGCGACAGAAGCCACTGTGTCATCTCAACGCAAGACAATCCGTGGAAGAGCTGTATGAAAGAAAGCACATTCATCGCAAACAAGTGCTTCAGCGAAAGAGTATTCAGCATTCGACGACATGTCGTTGGACCCACAGCAAACTCGTGTATCATGATCACGCTCGTCACGAGTTCTTGTACATGCCTCTGACGTACTACGAGAATCAATGGCCTTGCGATCGCAACATGTCCGATATCACTGCAAGACTGTACTTCGAAACGAAGCCACACAATAGGACACGGAGCACAAAGCAAGTCAGCCATTTGCTATTCATGAACCGTTCGACATGAGCCACGCAGTAGCAACAAATAGATCGGAAACCGCACAGACGTAGATACAGATATTCATCTTCGATCCAAGTGCTTCATTTGACACACGCTCAGCAGCAGGGCATCCCGCCTACGTAGTCGTGACGATCCAAACGCTAGCGTTTCTCGCTCCCGCTCGCTCACTCGCTCTTTCACTTTCCTCTCTTTTTCTGTCTGTTAGAGGTCTTGCAGTCCAGCTTGCAGCGCTCCTTTTAGCATCGACAATGTCTCGACCTTGGCCGCTGCTTGCTGACTCTCTTCACTACACTTTTCCAACTGCGTCTTGGTAAACAGCTCGGGATTCGAGTCTTTCGTTGCGTCCATATTCCTAAACACAACAACAACAATTACAACAACAACAACCACAATGCTTAACACAATGACAACACAATGACAACACGACACCAGCAATCACCAAAAACAACAACGGCAATAACGTAACAATAAACGTGCAATCCAACGAGACATCACAACGCATCACGTACTGTAGCACTTGCAACGGAATGTCGGCATCGTACGCAGCTGCTGCTTGATCTGCTTGTTGCAGCAGCTCCACGTACCGCGTGGCTTTTTCACTAAGAAAGTTGAGCTGATCCGGTCGAAAATCCGCGACGCCGTCCGTGAGCTGGTCCAGTGTCGCGACAATGTCCACAAGTGTCTCGAGTACTCGTGGCGGCAAGTGCTTCACGACGTCGTCTTGGAGTAGCACTGGATGCACATATCCAGCGTGTCGACCGTCTTTTGGCATTGGCTGGAGCTGTGGCTTGACGTCTCGACTTGTCGTAGCAGTCGCCATCGCACCACTACTACTCTTCATATTCGTAGTAGTACTACTACTACCGTGACTCGTAGTAGTCATGTTACTACTCTTATTAGTACTACTCTTACTACTACTATTACTGCTACTACTATTTGTACCGCGCCCTTTACTAGCAATCGGCGTTTTGTTCTGAGGGGGCGAACCACTCGGCGTAAAAGGTGCGAGATACGGACTCGCTCCGACTTGTGCGCGTCGCTCGTGCGGCTCCGAGACAGCAGACGCCGGCGCGGCGGACGGCGTGGGCTGCAGTCCGGCGGCAGAGGTCGCCGCGTTTTGGCTGTCGGCACGATCCAGAGGTGGCAGGTCGGACAGAAACTGGTCGGGCTCGACGTCCGCGTCGTCGTCGTCGAGGCCCTTTGGTCGACACTCCATGGGTAGTAGTAGTAGTAGTCGTAGTAGTAGCAGTAAGGAGGCGAATAAGGGAGCGGTAGTTTCGAAATGACGACTTTGTCCTATTGGTGATAAGCGGAACTTTTAAAAGGACGATTTGGTCCAATTATTGGTAAAGAGCGACAAATGTAGTACTCGAGCACATGATGAGGGACATCGACACTACTACTTTTCCTGCCGCTACTACTACTACAGAACTGTTTTTTTCAACTACGAAGTCCAGCCCTCGCACGAGCTGTCTTGTTCGAGCGCATCTGCGAACTACTACTCTGGCACTGATCTCGTTTCGTTTCGTGCGGTGCGCACAATTCATTTTTTGGATCGTGCAGAGCTCAATCAATTAGGGCTCGTGGTAGCACATTCTCGACTCAGTAGGGACTGCGAGCCTTTTTACCGTTGATTTTTTTGACTGCCGAAGGGCATGAGGGTGTTAAATACGTTGGCCATCTCACACTTCTTCTTCCTCGCTGTCTTTCATCGCTTCCGTGTCTTCTGACCAGTCTACTGAAATGAGTGGTCTAAAAACACATTTCTATACTTGTGTCAACATGATGTATGTCAAGCTTGTAGACTATCATCCGCATCCAACACTGCATTCTCCTTCCTACTTCTTACCAGTATATCGAATGGATGACGCAAAAGCGGCTTATGACGATCTATCTGCTTGTACTGGAGCACGAGTATTCATGGAGGCGTATACTCAGTGCGTCGATAAGTCGATTGAATTGTGTAATGGCGACACGGTCTGTCTGTCTAGCTGTATCCATTCATTTGTGTCGCATTTGATTGATCCCGGTCTCGATACATTTCGCTAATTCAGAAACGCATTAGATGAACGACCGAGAAAGAAAAAGTTGCAATCTCGAACACTTCGCCACTTCAGCTTCCTAGTCCGCATACTCCAAAAGAATTAGTCCGCGCCAAATCGACCACATTGCCGATGAGATCCAGTCCACCAGGCAGAACGAGATACAAGGTAAGCACAAGCTCACGTAAGCACGTAGCCAGAAGATACGTATGATGTCAACCTACGACGAACAGCTAGTATTTGACATCGAAACACGCGTACTGTGGAAGTATAGGAGGCTATCTGCGTGGCTTGTGTGCCCGCTACATCCGCGAATTCGTAAGTACCAACGAAAAAGATCAATTTGCTGCCCACTACCGCTTTACATTTCGCACTCGGGTTCAAGCAAGTCGGACGGAGAACGACTCTATCAAGTGACTCATCCTAGTAATGGTAAATGCAGCAATTTATTGAAACTCAGACGAGTTGCAAGAGAGCTCTAATTGAGTCACTCGTGAATGTGGCAGTACAATATAAAGACACAAGCGAGACTCGACACCCTCTTCGGTCGCCGGACTGAGTCATGTGATACGTGCGTGTCTGATGGCCAGCCATTTGACCTCAATCCACCTGAAAGCTCGTGTTTGATTCTTCGATGCAAATCCGGCATCTCTCCTACTTTATTGACAGCTCGTGTTACTGTACGTGAGCATAAAACCTTGGCTAAACGACCGCTTCTCCGCTAATAAGTCTCCATGAACAAGGGATGTTTGGCTCACGAAAGACGATACCATGCCAAATGTTGGCGACTTGTGCCAGCAATGTGAGCGAACGTCAGCCAGTAGATGTCATTGAGCGAGACAGCTACGCCGTGTGAATGTGAATGTGTCCATCATATATTAAGAATTTCGAAAAGATGCGCGTCTTGGGTCTGTTTATCATGAAAAAAGTTGCAAAGCGTTGACTTCTGAATCTGTTGTTTCAGGAAAGCAGATGGTCGTAAGGACTTCCCTGTTCATCGGGCCTCAAGCAATCTCCGAGCGTGTGTCGACTAGCAAAAATCATATCAAGACAGCTGCTCATCTGACGGAACAAGTGCTGCATCAGCGCTAGTCAAAGTGGCACGTTACGGTGGGCAGATCTTTGCAAATGGGCGAGTAAATTGGCCTAGATCGAATCACGGAAGCTGAGAAGAACGATGAGGTTGTCGCGATGTTGCCACAACACAGTACTTTCATAAAGTGTGTGTTATCAGCCAAGTGCTCTGACACCAGTCACGAATCGACGTATTCATCACGACTCTGTCGATCGTCAGAGTAGTCAACACGCAAACGTCCAGTCGATTATCGTCGGCATGTGTGGAGTTTGTGGTGCTCAAGTAGCAATTTGCGTGAAGCTTTGGCCGAGCAAGCTTACTTTCGAACAGTGTGAAGCCGCTCGTACGTGTCCGCCTATAAGCTGCTCGGTCGATTCAACTTTGCCAACACCATGACGCAGGATATACGCGTATTCTGAAAATAGTGCGTCGTAGCGTCGGCCTTTTCGGATCAACTGGTTCTCTTCAGCTCGTATTGGGTCAAAGCTAAATTTGCATCAAAATGACTGCAAGAAGACGCAAGAAAGTGTCAGTCTGTCAATGAGTTCAATGTTGTTCTCGCTCATAACAAGGCGTACGTTTGATGCTTACAAGTCAACAACATTGGCGCAAGGATGAGAAAGGTTTGGTAGACCAACAAGCGAATCACTTTGTCGACACATTCTTTGCACACGCCGACAGATTGTTGGGCGACAGGAATGGAATGTGTGTGAGTCATTGTGCGATCCGGTGAAGGACGTGGTGCGATCGCTGAACAACAAAACCGGAACTTCATGGCAGCGACAGTGTAGTGTTTTCTTGGCTGATCTTCCTTCGTAGCATCGATCTCTGCTACTACGTCAGATTCTTCTTGATCTTAGCAGCTCTTTGTAGTCGAGGCTATCAATAGCAAGCCCGAGTATGTGGTAACTGGTCGAGATAAGCGACACAAAAGCACCACCTCAGCGATAGTCCTGTCTAACAAAGAGACATCTCCCGGTTGGCGTCAACTCAATACCTGAAGCTATGATTGCCCTAGTCTTTCTAGTGTCCATGGCGACACGACGTGTCTGTCCACTCCACACTGAATGCAGATTGCTGTACAAATATACGTGATGGAACACTAGAAACTCTTCGCCCACTACGAAATGCCCCCTGACTGTGCGAGAATCAACGGCACAAGCATTCATGGTCGATTAAATGATGGAATCTTGTATTTGGCAAAGCGCATTCTCGTAACGTCGCTTTTCTAACATGCGCGTGTTCTCCATTCGGCTTTGCGTTGGCCGGCATAGCGATATCATATGCAAAGTATCGACCTAGTAGACACATCTTTACGACGACAAGCAATCGGTATTGCACGTTCCATCATGCGGACGTCGTGATTGACGACGAGTCCTAGTTATCCAGTTGAGGCAGGAGCTTTAGCACAAAATTGACAAGCGTATACATATCAGTCAAGTTGGCTTGGCATATGCACATCGACTTTGATGATTTAACAACCTTCAATCCGTGGGCAGTCGACAGTTTCCTTGCTGCTCATGTGCATGAGTTCACACGCATTGTATGCTTGTTCGACATTGTCTCGTGATGATTTTTGGTCCACAAATGTCAGCACGAGCGTACCGGACGCCTTCGATACGTGAACCTCACATTTCCAAGCACTAAGCTGAATGCTTGTTGAAGTAGTTGTCTCTCAATCGCTATCACACGCTCCATTTCCTGACTTGATCATGGAGAATCCACATTTACTGTTGCCAGTTGTGTCAGACATCGATGCTCTTGCTTGAACCGGCGATACATGCTATTCACTGCTGTAACGTACAATTTTGAAGGTGAAAACAGCGTGTGCATCGCTGTGATTGAGCAACCTAAACATACATTGAGACGAAACAGTTTCGAGAAACGCTAGACCATTTCGTGCTTAATACGTCGTGCCATTTGACCTTGTTGGAGCACCTTGTCGACTCATACTCTTTTATCTCGTGCCGTACGATATGTGAAGTAGATCGATTACTTCGTCACATCTTGCGTTATTCTGGTGCGGCGCCACTCTGCATCCGAGGTAGCGTATTGTACTACTAAACGTGGCTGTGAAGGACAACGTGATGATCAATATGCTTTACCGATGACATCATGTCTTGTTATGACTTTATGTGCTCTACTTCTTGCGTGACGTCTTACAGCATAGCTTTTCTTGGCGGGAACGTTTTGATGGGTTTTACGCGTTTGCAAGCAGCAATGTCTGTAAATGGATGAGATCGCTTTTTCCTTTTAGAATTTGAAATCAGATAAAGCTGGCTGTAAGAGTGCGTAGCTCGATCAATTTGTTTTGCATTGCGTCTCGTGGTCGCGACGTCCAATGTGCGATGGTGCACGTACCGAATTTCCATCCTGATAGAGTCAGTCGGGGGCGTTTGTTCGTCAACATGGCAGCTTCCTTTTTGTTCACACTAAGTATTTCAATGCAGCGGCTTTCCTGAGACAATGTCCATCCGAGTGTGCTACGACTACTTTGCGTGCTGCATTGACTCTTGTCCACTGCAAAGTCCTATCGTACTATCACAAGAGTCGACTCACGCAAGTGTACACGATCTAGTTCTTTCTTCAGTTGACGAAACCTAAATGTCAATACCTGCCAGTGTATCTTCGAGCAACAATTTATCTAATTCACTGGTTACTTCCGATATGTCTTCGCTCACGGCGTTCTGGAGAAGGTCGTGAAACTCCTCGACGCGTGCATCACCTGTGCTTGATAGAATGAGCTTCATCGGGACTTGACGAACGCACATCATCACATTGGTCGTATCTTCGTCCGAACCCGGGATCAGACACACCCACCCTGTCTCGTCCGCGTGCATGCCGCGAAACACTTCTTCTCCTTCCGAGTGCGTTTTCCAGACAATGATCGTGCGGTTCTTCTCGACAAACCGACACCCTACCTGTCGCTGCAAAACGGACACGGTCGACCCGCACGTGAGCGTGTGCAGCAGACGAAATCGCACCACCAGTGTGTTCTCGGGATCCGCAATTTCGCCAAAGTCCTCTCGATCGTCCTGTCGATGGTGTAGTTTTGCGAGTTCCCACATGACCTGCCCCGTGCGATGGTAGCAAAACGGCTGCGTAAAGTTGCTCCGGTGCTCAAAGTACTCAATCTCGCCGTCCGGTTCACGTCGTTTGACCGAACTCACGATCCCTTCCGTCATGAAATCAAAGTCAAATATCTCATCGACACAAGCGTAGCTTTCGTGCACTCGCCTCAAGTGGCCTCGAAACATCATGTAGTCAAACTCCGGACTCGTTCGAGTATGCGGCACCCGCAAACAACTGCGTGCAGTCGCCACCGTCAGCGCTGCTGGACCAGCAAGAGCCGCCGCACTGCTGGAACTCCCTTTCGCACCAGCGCGCTTCGGCGCGTCCAGAACCAATTGTTGGCACATCGCTTCAATGCAATTGGCTTTCGCCTTTGCTTCGGCCAACAGCCGCTTCTGCTCGGCCTCTGCTTGGCGCAACTTCTCGCGCTCGTCGCGCGCCACGCGCCGTCCGAGCGCGAGGCCTAACGTGTCGGTCAACGACGCAGCGCTCGACTGTTTGCCCGCTTGCAGTTGGCTCAGCTGGCGCGAGAGGTCGTCGACCGTCTGCCGCAGTCGATTGCGCTCGTCTTTGACCTTTTGGTGGTACACGCGCTTGCGGATCGCCTCCTTTTCGCGGCGGCTCTTGGGGGCGTCAGTGGTCGACACGTCGCAGGCGGTGTCCATTGCGTCGTCCTCGTCGTCGCACTTGCGCCGCACGTGGTACTGGCTGTCCGCCGCCGCCACGTCGAACGTCATGGAGGGGAGACAGGCCGTCAGCACAGAGGCCGCAAAGTCGTTCGACACGACGAGCGCGTCGTGCGGCGCCGGGGCCGAAGCGGTCGGCGACGGCGCCGCCGCTGCTGCAATCTCCGGGTCGGCGCACATGACGCCCTTGAGGACGACGACGGCCGCGCCCGAGTGCATGCGACTGGCGCGGGCAGAGATAATCGTCAGTGCGGTGGGGTATGGCACACGTACGCGCGCGCAAGAGAGCGAGCGAGAGCGAGAGAGGGAGAGGGGGAGGGGGAGGGAGCGAGAGAGACTGTCACTTGTCCCGACTGCTGCGCGCGGTGGAGGAGAGCGCCGACCAGCGACGTCCACAGAGCGCGTACAAATCGCGACTGACTGATGGACAGCCGATGGTCGGGACGAGGGCGCGCGCGGTTTATGCACAACCCCACGTCCCCGCGACGTGTCTCGTCTGGCGCCGTCGACGTTTCTTCAAGTGTTCATTGCGCGGCCCGTCTGCTGCGCGTGAGCGATTACGCACAGCGAGTGAAGCGCGTGCATTGTGTGGACGCCGAGGCGCGTGTTGTCCTGGTTCAGGACGCCTCGGGCTCGTCTGCTGTGGTCCGTGGACGCGCGGCTCGAGCGAATAGCGCACTGTATTCGTCGAGCGACGACGCCCCTTTTTTTGTTGACGATAAAGCGAGCGCGGTGAGACAAAGCATGTACTGATACAAGAGACCGGCTGGGCAACTGGCTGGTTGGCGCGACACGCGCGACGCGTGTGTTGTGTACAGTGCGATCACTCGCGCGACTGCCTGTTGATCGTGTCAATGACTGCCTCCCGGTCATCATTGCTATCGTTGCACGAGTTGAACGACTCAGCGTACGAGTACGCGACTCTAGTCGCAAAAGGTGCACTCGGTCGGCACGTGTGGCTCGTAACGGTGGCCTCTCATCATCACCGATGCATACTCATGTGCTGTTAGCTGGAAGGGTAAACAGCTGGGATCGCGGCGCGTGCACGCACGCGTTTGTAAACACGACTTGACCACGTTCGAAGCTCACCTCTATGTCACCTGCGGCACCAAAAGCGACTGGTTTGCCAATGGGTTCCAACGATTTGAACTCGAACGGGGACGGGATGTCGGATAGAGAGAAGTAAAACATGCATCAGTGTGGGATATACGCACTGCGAAAAGGGATCCATGTTCATGAGAGACTTGGGATCAGCGGCGACTCCTGGCCCTGAACGCGATCGATAAGTAACGTGGGCTTTTCCCGGTGGAGGGGCTCGGTGATCTAGTGGCACGCGTCTGCACAAAGATGGTACCCATCTATCCGGTGGCAGTACAGAATCAATCCACAAAGAGATATTGCTGATGCAGGAGCGTCGACGCATCCCCAAGCTCGCGTGCGTTTGGCAGGACTGACTTTTTCTCGGTTGTGATGAAGTCGGGGCGAATGTGGGACAGAGCGTGACTGCCAACGCTACTGCGCGTCTGCGTTGCTTTGCAGCCCCCCCATGAATTTTCGGTGGAACATCGGTGTAGAAACAGACTAGATCAGAGAAAGGAGTGTCCGGTTAATGATGTGCAGCGCAGATGGAGCGCCTACGTCGACATGCTGGATTTCCAAGCCCACTACTTTGCGACACCGCACATTTGCGAGGGTACCGATGTCAGTTTAATAGGGAAATCATTTGAGGACGCGACGTGAGCTTTAATGTCTTGTCAGCGCAGCTCTTTGACAGGCGCGAACACAAAATACACAGCTTCTGTTGCTCCTTCCGTCGAAATAGGAGACAAGGATGCAGCTCGAACGTGCTCCTACCACAGACTGATCGGAGCTGATTGGGGATCACGTGCTCGGACTGACCGTGTCGTATTGGATAATATTCGCTACCAGCTGGTGCCACGTACAGTTAGCACCATACATTATTAGGTTTGACAAGAATTAATTATAACCATGATTTTATCCTGTAGGCGTGTTCGGTACGCGACGATTGTGCTAAATCAGATCGATGGCTTATTGACCACCACTTTGGTAATCGTACGATCTAACATCGAACCATATGTGGGATTACCAGTGTGCATGTTTAAGCATACTTCATTCTGATTCTGCAGGATAGCGAACCTACCTGCATGGATTAATTGACGAATCTGATGCTAAACTTGTATGTGATTCATTTTACGTGCTAAGCACAAGCCATAACAAGGCAGACGACAGCACTCTGTGCATAACCATTTTGACGAGAGTTATTCATAAGTCAAAAGTTAGTGTGAAGGCACGTTCTCGCCTGCAGTGATGATTGCATAGACACGCGATCCAGAGCAACTCGTAAGCTATTTCGTGCAAGGAACCGCAAAATGGGGCGCTAGGCCATATTGCCTATGTGCCTTTAGCTCAAATTTAAGCTTCTATCAAGCGTATTCATTCAGGAAATTTAACTTGCCATGCACGTACATAGTACGTGGGACTTCGACGCACCTGCCTACACTGTGTCAGAGTGGGTAGCTTGCAGTGTATGAGTACAAGCGGAGAGCATCCCGTTTCACCAGGTCGTACCCGTCGAACGACCACGGACATTACAACAAACATGGACGCCACGCGTGAAGACGTCGCCAATATGAAGGATATCGCATTGATTGCAGTCGGGCACATGAATTTAATTTACAGCGGACAGGCCATCAACTCCACGATTTTTATTAGAAGGAGACGAGCAACACGCCGCAAATTCCAAGCTCATTCAGCACAAACTCGACACCGATAGGGAGGAAGCATAGTCCCGTCAAGACCCATTTATTCCGCCTAGAGTAGATTCTTTATTACGAGCGTTCTCCGTGGCGATACAGAAAGCTAGCATCTGAGAAAATCAGAAATTTATATTCAACACGTAGCGTTCGCGAGTGATCAAACGTTAATTCCACGCTTTGAGCCAAATTTGAGAATTGATCTTGTCGCGTATCTGTCACTTTTGAATCAACACGATGCCTGAAACGTCTTGTTGCTCTACAAAGGTGCAGCACGCGACATACTTTGTAACGGGATAGCCCGTTACATGAAATTGTCATCAAGAAGAAAATGGCAATAAAGAAGATTACGTTGAATATCCTTTGAACAATATCACGAAGCACAGTGATATTGTTGGAATGACCGAAGGGTCTATTCATTGGTTGATATTGCGACTATATTGACCCATTGATCGCTGCTAGACGCGCGCAATGGGTGGTGAGTAGACGTCATCATACATTTGGTTACATTAATTTAATTAAGTCAGGACAAACAGAGAGCAAGAGATGTTGTACTTAATTATATTAAATAAAAGTTTTACTTTTACCACGACTACAGTCCTTAACTTAGTCGATTACCTTCCTCTATATAGTGTTAAATAGGTAGAAGGGCACTGAACTTCACTGTTGTCAGTATAAGTTAACTCCATACTGCTAAACCAGTACGTAGTTGTCGGTGCCTCGTTACTTACTTCGTCTCATTAAACTTGCAGATTTGAAAATGAGTGCGCGAAGCATGAATGACAGAATAGGTGTAAACATGAGTGAGTAATGTATTCCTTATAGATTAATGCTACGGTCAGTCGCGAGTTGCCTGTGTCCCACAGGTTTTTATTGGAACGCATATACCGACATGCTTTCAATTTAAATTACCGGGAAGGAAGAAATCTTCCACCCCGCCCGTCATTTAAGCAAGACGCTTTCAGCAGAGTGCTAGTAAGCTTTTCAATAAATCGTTTGCAATTCAAAGTCGATTACACTTATACAAAATCTGGTGGTTCATAGAATTTCAGTAATGTATTTTGATCTGTCATTGACGCCCAGAAGACTGCTTAACGAAGGCATTGTCAACTTTTTTTAAATAAAGATTGTGTCCACCTTGTGTCCACCTTGTATCCACATGACTAGACCGTTTCCTTTGATGGCTCAGGTCGATGCTGAACGTGGTGGCGTTATGATTACATCTAGTAACCATTGATTAGATATGTATGCACAATCAGGGTCGAAATTTGGGCACTTCATACGACGTACCTTGATTTATCTTCAAATTGCCATTGTACAACAATGCAAAAGATACTTAGACCAATCGATTCCTGACCACTAGATCCGCGTAAAAGTAATGCAGTAGATGCATAGCCCAATTTGTTCGTGACTACTAGATTCGACTAAAATATGTCTCTTGATCTGAAAGCAGTGTGCGAAGAAAAGACTAAATGCGATTGCGTCAGGTCTAATAACCAGGAGAGAATATTTGGGCTCGTATGTCGATACTCTCACAATAATTCGAGAGGCCGACGACATTTTGCCCGTAGGAATGTCGACATACTGTATGTATTATGCGCTACATAAAAACTATTTTTGATGTCAATTATATTCCAATCCAACTTACGGCTAGGTTTGTATCCTATCAATACAAATAAGCAGCCAAGTCATTCATGCCACCCTCATGATATACGTTGTCCACATCTAACACGAATTTTTTTGGGGTGAGTTACAAAATACTGAACGTAATAAATGTATTTACGGACCAGGTGGGTTGATTCTGATATCTATGTGCTCTTCAAACCATCTACTAAGTCTATGAAGTGCGAAATATTTACCGATTGGCTCTTCACACCAAAAAGACCAGGTTTGGCTATTTCCGGTCTTCTTCAATCTCGTACAAAGACCGCAATGCCAGTGTTTGCTCACAATTTTTGAGTTTTTCCCCATGATGCAGGCAATTTGACTTAATTGATTGATTTGCATCCATATTGTAGATTCCTTGTATCATGCACAATATATCATTTCCACTCGAAGTCCTAGATCACGGTCTGAAAATTAAATCGTGGGTCGCGCTTTGTAAATCGTAAAAAAGGTTATTTTTATTTACATCCTTGCTTGTACGTCGATCGATATTGAATGATCTGACATTTCCATGTCTTTTCATTCTTTTGGATGACCTGACATTTCCGTATCTTTTCATATACCCTATGATCAACTTTTGGCCAACGCCATTTGTCCGAAATATCGTATATCAATTTTAATCGCTTCAGTAAAAATTGAGAGAGCTATTCTTCTTCTTTCATTGATCTTAATCGCTTCCTTGAAGCGTCGATACATACATATGGCGCACAATTCCGTGATGATTGCCTATTTTTTAGCCTTTTTAGTTTTCTCTACAATATGATGACAACTAATCTATCTGTATTTCATTCCGCAGTACTTTCTGCGCAAGGATTGGATTTCTTTAAATATATTTCTCGATATTTTTATCCATCTCAACTACATCTTCCTATTCATCGAACAGCTTAATTGATAAATAGCCAATACACCTACGCTGACTTGAGTAAGATGTCCGCCATGGATGAATGTCGCACAGCGGGTTTAAGGTAAATTTCCAATAACTTATGTAGGAATACAAGAATACGATCGTGTACGTCTGTTGCTTATTTGTGGAATTCCAACAAAAGCAGCAATTACATTGAGAATCGCGAAGAATGCGCGATTTCGCAATCCGTCTACGAGAATACTTAAATCATCGATAAATTCAATTGAATGAACAGGAAAAGAGGACTAACCAAAATATGGGTGTGTTTATAAGTGAGCTTAAGCTTCGACGATTAATTTCCGGTAAATTTGATCTATAACGTCTGCGGTTTCACATGGTAATTGCAGCCAAACAGATGTTTTATTCGAAGTTTCGTCGCCAGCTTGATATGTTTCCTTAAGTTTTGGTCGCTGATATAACAATGAGTGGACTTGTTTTATCAGCTTTCATTTGACTCATCGACTACACGGTTCAAAAAATTAATGAAATAAATTAAGTGATGACGTGCAACGAGCGGAGGGTAAGTTTTATGAGGATTTCAACTTCTTCCTAAGCCAAGAACACCTTTCTTTGTATTTTCGATCATATAGACACTTTCTAAGGAAGCTTTGTCGATGTCTTCGATACAGGGCGCGATACATTATTTTTTTAAACTGAGAGTACATGGAAGATACTTAAGCTGTAAAGTATAAAGGTTTTACGGAATCCAAATTCCAGCAACTATTTAAACAACATAAATTATCATCTCTGTTCGTGACGTATGATGATGCGGATTTAAGTAACCCTCGTTCTCTCTGGCTCGACCACAATTGTGCTATGTCTGGTGAAGAACCTTTTGGTTATATCACATGTGTATACATGATCCACGAAAGCTTTAAATATAGTAGATTCACAATTGTATCCGCAAGCTATCCCGATTTATGCATTGCACGACACCCAATTGGACGTCCTACACCTAAGCAGATATTTACTTTTCCGCGTTCCTTTGGTGTTAAAAGAATCCATTGTGGGCTGGCGTGATTTGAGCGAAAGCAAACTCATGCTATATCTTCTGCTTGAGAATTTTCTGGGTAATGACATTGTGCACAACTTCTGATGCTAAATATGTAGCGTCAAATATATATACCGTAAGTGCCAACAATTCAAAAAATAGTTATTTAGTGAAGTCTCATCCCAGGTGTGCGAGAGTACTAAGTTAATTGATTGATTTAATGTGATGCGACTCGTGCATGGGAAGTCGTTATATGTACTCGCGTGTATCTATGTGTCAGTGACTGTGCTAATGTAGTACAGTGACATCGTAAATTACGTGCACGCAATAATAAAAGCTCTGTGGCTCAACTAGGAAGGTCTAGTAGAGACATACCAAAGGTCACAGGATTGACTCCAGATACCAGCAAGTAAAGCCTTTGGGTTTCGTTAATTAGTGTCTACCAGCACTTTACTACCAGGGAGTGACGTCTCTTGATACTATGACTGTTGTCCATGCTAAAGAAATTGTGGTACGCACCATACAATAAGGGAGCAAGATCATGACCAGAAAAGCGAAAGCTAATTTAATGATCAGCGCGGTCATGGCGATAATTGGTCAACTGAAATGGATAGGTGCTGACACAGATATGCAAATCAATGCCCAGTAAGCGACGCAATGCGTACACGTTGGGATTACACCGGCGATTACTTACATACTCTATACCACTAGTAATTCGCAATATGGAAATTACATATATGCTCTATACCACTAGTAATGCGCGATGTGGCGATTACCAAAGTATATGTAGAACAATGAAGAAGGCGTAGACTAGCGATAGAAGCTTGCGAAATAATGACCAAACATACATTCACTTCACAATTGCCTTCTTCTTTATATATTTTTTCAACAGGTTAACAGCCGCAAAAGACGCTTAAGAACAATAACCGCCGCTTCCATGTCTGCGAAGAAGGCTGAAGCCATCCTCGGGAGCGACAACTACTTCCACTGGGACTTCGTCATACATATACGCTGGCGAGGAAGGACTGCTAGTGCACATACAGATGGTCAAACCTGGAGCAAAGGTGATTTAGTTATGAATGATGAACGTCATGAAGACACTAGGACGATTGGTTCAAGGCATTTCGCTTGATCATCATACCAAGATTTGGTCGGCAACGACGTCGATCCAGTCATGGATTGCGCTGTGTGAGTTATTCAATCGAACAACCATGCAAAATCGAGTAACGATGACCCGCCGCCTTCATATTATCAAGAAAAACGACGGCATAACGATGCCAAATCACCTGTGCAAGTTTTATGAATTCATCGTGGGTCATCAATATCTGGGTGAGACGGTTGACGAGGCGCGGTAGCTCGTAATTCTGCTTATCTGTCTGTCTGCGGTGTAACGGGGCACACCCTTGCGTGAACTTAACGCAAGGGTTTCGGTGCGCCCGACAGACGTACACGAGGCAAACGAGGAAGCGTAGGTAAGGTAAAAGCAGAACTGTTATATTAATATGATTAAGTCTTTAGCCACTGTCTCTCTGTTTAACTTGACTTAATTATGCTAATCTAACTGAGTGTATGGTGACGTCTCGTCACCACTCATTGCGCGCATCTTGCAGCGATTGGTGGGTTGATATCGTCAAGATATCAACCAATGAGCAGACTCTTTGGTCGACGTATCAATATCACCACTATTGGTGATATTTTTAAAAGAATATTTAACATAATCTTCTTTATTGTCATTATCTCTCAAATGACAATTTCCATGTAACGGGCTGCCCCGTTACAAACAAGGTCCTCAACATCAGTGTTAAAAATACACCGGCGATCACTTACATGCTCTATACCACTTGTAATCCGCAATATGGAAATTACATAATGATCGATACCACTAGTAATGCGCGATGTGGCGATTACTGAAGTATAGACAGAAGAATGCAGAAGGCGTATAATAACTATAAAAGTTTGCGAAATAAGGATCAAACATATATTCACTACACAATATGCCTTCTTCTTAAAATATCTATCCGACAGTGCAAGATTGAAACGAGATCCGAGAAGATTATTGCGTTACTTTAGCTGCACTATTTCAGTCAAAAGTATCACTTTATGAACGCTCTTGTCAAAAAAGGCTTTTATCATAATTTGTGGGAAGTTGGGGTGGGCAGTGAAATTTGTCACACTTTCATTCCCCCATTTAGTCCAGCTACGTACCATTGTTAATGGATGCAAACCGATAGAATCCCTGATTTACGTATGTCGTATACAGTCCTATATTTCCTAAATTATAGCCCTGAATAGAACATCATCATGACAGTCATCACAATATATGAGTTATCGAAATATTTGGGCGTCAGAAATCTACTGTAGTAGATAGATCCAATCGATGAAAACTGAACACGTAAAAATGTCCATTAGAACAACCCACTCCTCCACTACTCTATAAAGAACCCTCCTTCGATTTGGTTATGCGATATGCGTATGCATTGAATGATATGTTTACTTAAGGCATCTGTCTTAGCATGTTCAAGTGAGTACCAAGTGTGAAAGACACTTATTGAAGTGGTGTGGATACCATGTGTCATGAAATCTTATATCATAACCAATTTGGTGTGGCAGCGGCATCCGAGAGGCCACTTGTTCGAGAATCGGTATGACCAGACAAAGTGAAGCATTCAGATCCAAACTTACGATCACTGAATTTTAGTGGCGACGCCCCCTACTTTGAGCTGTGAACATCAGTAAAGAAATGAAAAAAATGCCGCTGCTCCAACCGTTGGCAGAAATAAATGAGTGGATAGCAGCGAACGATCAAACACAGGAGTATAATCGTAGATACAATTTCGGTTTGCTCCTTCGCCATCTATGTACCTAAATTATTACTTTTGTTCACATCCTCAACTAGTAGATACGAGCCACGATGGCCACAGAAGCCGACACCACATGTTCTAAATACATGTTTTAAGTAAGATAAGTTTGTACCTCAAGGTAAACGACAGGTAGATAACCTGATACTTGTACTGGAGTTAATGTTAATTTTAAGCCAGTAGTGACAAATATTGGGTGTTCTCTAGATAAACCCTTTGCAACAAAGACAAATGTGGAGGGCTCTCGTTTTCAATGCTAAAAGCCTACAAATTTGACAGCACAACTATCACAATCGATGCATGAGCCATTGGATCATAATTTTCGAGCAATAAATATTTTTTGCATTCTTTGAGCATGACTTAGGCTTCTATCACCAATCTCATAAATATTTTTTGGTGATTGCAGCCAATGGACTAGTATTGTGTAACGGGGCAGCCCGTTACATGGAAATTGTCATTTGAGAGATAATGACAATAAAGAAGATTATGTTAAATATTCTTTTAAAAATATCACCAATAGTGGTGATATTGAAGGGTCGAACAAAGCGTCTGCTCATTAGTTGATATCTTGATGATATCAACCCACCAATCGCTGCAAGACGCGCGCAATGAGTGGTGACGAGACGTCACCATACACTCAGTTAGATTAGTATAATTAAGTCAAGTCAAACAGAGAGACAGTGGCTAAAGACTTAATCATATTAATATAACAGTTCTGCTTTTACCTTACCTACGCTTCCTCGTTTGCCTCGTGTACGTCTGTCGGGCGCACCGAAACCCTTGCGTTAAGTTCACGCAAGGGTGTGCCCCGTTACACCTGGTAGCACTTTGTAGTCCTTGCAAGGACCACAACATCCAACATGAACATGTTGGATGATGAAGAGACCTTTCACGCCACGCGTGAAAGGTTTACCCATTTGAGTGACATCGAATGGGGTGCAATAGAACGAATGAGTTCTACCGTAGGCGAGTTCGCCATTAGCGCCATGTTGGAGTCTCTAGACAGAGACCAACAACATGCCGCTATAGCCAAGTTCATTCAACATGAACTTGTCGCCGAAAGGGAGAAAGTAGCCTTGCTTCACCAGCAAGGCTCTCAACAGACCGAGCAGTTGAGAGAACTCGGTGCTCAACAGACAGAGCTGTTGAGACAGCAGCAATTCCATGCTGCTGTGGGCGGGACGGCACATGCGCGCCGTCCCGAGGTCATGAAAGTTGACATCTCCAAGTACAGTGGAGTCCTGGAAGACTCCCTGCTACTGTGGTTTGTCGAACTCGACAGAGCCTTAAGGGCTCGTCGCGTCGAAGATGAGCAAATGAAACTCACATTTGCTCAGACCCACTTGGCAGGGCGTGCCAAAACTTGGTCCCTGGGACTCGAGAGGAGCGACCCACATGTGTTTAGGTCGCTAGATGACTTCAAGTCCCGGCTCAGACAAACGTTTGAGCCGCCACGAGCTGAGTTCAGGGCTCGTTCTGAGCTCCTGAAAATCAAGCAGGGTAAGCGTGATGTGCACGCTTACGCTCAACATATACGACTCCTTGCAAGTAGTATAACTGCTAACCCAGTCCATGAACACACGTTTTACGGTGTTAATGCAAGGGCATACAGAAGAACCCGTCAGGAGCCACATGTTCCGCCTTGAGCTGAATACGCTTGAAGAAGCGATATCGGCCGCGGAACAGGAAGAATTTAGCATGAGACAGGCTCATGCTAGCTCAAACTCTTATCGTCCACCGAGACGACAAGAGATCGGAGGTCCAGAACCAATGGACTTCTGCTATGTTGAGAGCTAGAGACCTCGCTCTTCAAACAACAAGCAATCGCAGAGGTGCAATCGCTTTCAGAAGTTAGGGCACAACGCATACGATTGTAGTGCTCCACGCCCAGTACCAAACAGTACTGAGCGAAATGGACGACCATTTGCCAGAAAGGGCAATGGGCGTGGGTCCAGCGCTGTTGCGAAGCCGCAACAGCGAGACGGACCATCAAAAAATGGTCGGGGTCAGTAGGGGTGGAGCGCCCAACTGATCCAGCAACCTCAAGAGAATTTGCAAATCTCTTGACGAAAGTTGCTCCAGACACACAATCACTGTGTGTCTCTGCACCTGGTGATGACGTTTCGCTCATCACCTTGAAGTTGGAAGCGACAAATGATCTGTCGCTTCGTGCCCTAGTAGACTGTGGAGCGTCGAACAACTTTGTTTGTCGCCAGTCACTAGAGGGTCGTAGGCTCAAGTTCGTTGAGCGCGACATTCCCCTCACGAGGACGACGGTGCGCCTTGCAACAGGCGCATCGATTACCGTTGAGAAACGTGTAGTCGGAATCCTCTACGCGTTGGAGGGCGAACAGTACGATGATGACTTCACCGTACTAGGTCTGGATGACAAATTTGATGTCATCCTAGGATTACCTTGGCTCAGAAAGTACAAGCCAAGGGTGAGCTGGCAGCATCAATCCATGAAGATGCCTGCCACTTGCTCATCAGATGGCCATCTGATGAACATCTTGGAGCGTCCACAAGCGTGTGGATGTTTTGCGAGTGAGTGCGATGGCCTCACTTGCGGTACGGTCGTTAGCACGACTGCACAAGATCACAGTGTAGTTGATCACTACACTGTGGACCAAGATCCCGGCGGCTGTACAGATGTACAGGCTGCGCCGAAGGTCCACCACTCGAATAAGTCGAGTGGACTGGGACGTGGATGTACGCCTAGAGGGCAGCATCTTCGACAAAAGAAATCAGTTGCCTTCAAAGGGATAACGCGGATATCCTAGGCCGACTGGAGAGTCGACCGTAGAGGATCGGTGCCTGACTGTGGTTGCACAGCCACAGTCAGAAGACGTCGAGGGAATAAGTCCCCACGTACTTGAGGAAGGAATTACTCAAGAGTCACTTGCTGAGGGATCAGGCCCTCAGCAACCTGTGGAAGCAAGTTCCCAGGAAGCAACCGAGACGTTGAACGTCTTGATTAATGACGGACCGAGCGTAGGCGCTTATACGCTTGATCTGATTGTGCCTCCGAAGTTAAATTCAGAGATAACTCAGTTACCAACGCTAGAACCAAACGGTTCTTGCGTGATATGCGTAGTGGCATAGTCAAGCAGATCTGCATACTCTTCACAGAGGATGAGTATGTGGCCGATATTCGGTCGGCAACAGTATTTGCTGAGAACGAACGGGTTCTCATCAGCTCATCGATGGACGAAAGTGTCCTCGATGAGAAGACTCGGATTGAGCGATAAACGTCTCAATCCTGGGAGTCACTTCAGGCAAACCCTTTGTATAAGGATTTGGTCGAATTCTAGGATGTGTTCCCTGAATCCGTACCTTGCGAGTTGCCTAAGGACAAAGGCAATCGACACGAGATCAAGCTCAGACCGGGCTCGAAGTACTGTGTCATGAAGCAATGGACACTGCCTCGTGAACAAGTACTAGCGATCGACAAGATATTTGCCGATCGCTTAGCAGCGGGCCATGTGAGGGAATCAAAATCCCCGCACAGCTCTCCGACCTTCTGTGTGCGAAAGCCCACAGGAGGATGGCGGATAGTGCACGCATTCAACATATTGAATGCTGCAATGGTACCGGCTCAGACGCCGATACCGAGGAAGGACGTAATCATAGATGGTATGTCAAAGAGTACCATCTTTTCGTCCATGGATCTGATGGATGGGTTCTATCAGATCCTCATGCGTGAACGGGACATCCCGTTCACGGCAGTGAGTAACCCCAGCGGGATGCTGTGGGAGTGGTTAGTGATTCCACAAGGGCGGAGCAATGCCCCTGCAACATTCAACAGATGTGTCACAAATCTATTGAGACCCGTGCGAGACTTCGCACCGAGTTACTTCGACGATGTGTTCGTCCGTAGCCGGGCTATGGACGGAAAGACGGACGTTGAAGTTCTCAGAACTCACGTTCGTCAAGTCCTTCAACTTATGCGCATGCATAAGTTGTATGCAAACCTCAAGAAGTGTATATTCGCGGCTAGCGAAATACCACTTCTTGGGTGCATCGTGGGTAAACACGGCGTACGCCCTGATCCCGAAAAGATCAAGGCGATCACCGACTGGCCAGTGCCAGTAGACGTCAAGGGACTAAGGAAGTTCCTTGGGCTATCGGTGTACTTGCACAAGTACTCGCGCAACTACGCCGAGATGACGATACATCTTTCTTGCTTACTCAAGAAAAATGTCAAATGGTCATGGAACGCTGAGTGTCAGCGTTCCTTTGAGGGTATCAAGCGGAGCTTGATGCAGTCGCCGGTCTTGGCGATTGCATATCAGGACAGACCATTTCATGTGGTCTGTGACGCCGGCGATTTTGCAATCGGCTGTGAGTTAATGCAGTTCGATGCAGATGGCGCGGAGCGCGTCATCTGGTATCAGTCGCGTCAGCTGCAAGCAGCTGAGCGCAATTACCCAGTGCATGACAAGGAACTCCTTTCCATATAATATTCACTGGCTAAGTTCCGGGTCTATCTATTTGGAGGTAGACCGTTCATCGTCTATACGGACCATGTGTCATTACGCACGGCCGTAAACAGCCCACACCTCTTGCAAAGAATGACGAGGTGGCTGTCTTTCTTCGCGGAGTATAACTTCTTCGTGGATTATAAACCAGGACGACTAAACGTCGTCGCTGATGCGCTCTCGCGCCGGCCCGATTTCGAGCCGGACGAACAATTCAGTGAGGACAAGCCCACTGTGCGACACTGTCAGTCAGTGTTCCGTCGTCAAGCTTACTTGACGGCGTACGAAAGGCATACGCGGAAGATGAGGATCTTCTGCAATTGATGGATCATCTGGTGAATCCATCTAGTAAATCCATGAGGGATTTACCGGCTTTGTACCGATCCTCATCGGATCGGTATAGTACACGCAACGGATTGCTTTACTATACAGCTGTTGCCGACGACACGCCTCGTGTCGTCGTACCTGCTCATCATGATTTGCGTTTACGCATCATGTATGAGTGTCACGGTGCCCCAACAGGCGGCCATCGTGGTAGAGAAAAGACTTACCTCACGGTAAGTCGCGACTTTTACTAGCCCCGCCAGGATAAGCTTGTTTGCAAGTACATACGTGCTTGCGAGGTTTGTCAACGGGTGAAGCCTAGTCCTTCATCCCGTGCACCATTGAAACCTCTGCCTGTTCCCGCAGAGTGCTGGCAGTCCGTTTCAATGGACTTCGTCTTCGGTTTTCTCGAAGACGCTCACAAGAATCATGGTATTCTTGTGTTTGTTGACCGTTTCAGCAAGATGGTCCATCTTTCTGCTGTACACAAGTAGATCAAGGCTCAAGGTTGTGCTCGTGTCATTCTCGACACGGTCTTAAGACTCCACGGGTTACCCCGTGAACTCATATACGACCGTGACCCTCGATTCACGGCAAAATTTTGCCAAACCATGTTCCGTTCTCTTGGAACACGACTAAAGATGTCTACTTCTGGCCATCCCAAAACAGATGGTCAGACGGAACGTGCAAACCATGTCTTTGAAGAGATCCTTCGAGGATATGTCCACTCGTTTCCGAGTTGGAGCGAATTCCTACCCATGGTGGAATTCGCCATCAATAATTCGGTGCATGCTTCCACACAGCACACACCGTTTTACGTAAATGGTTTACGCCATCCACGTGTTCCAACCCTTCTAGAGTGTGACTCTTGGATAAGGGAGGGAGGGACTCGCTCGAGCAAAAACCTTTTTGGCTCTTGCTCATCACGTGTCGACGCTAACTTCGTCACGTATGATGCCGATAACGATCAGGTCGACATCGATGAAGAAGATCACCTCAATAATAGCGACAACGCTATTATTGACTCGGATGATGATGACGGTGCTGGTATATTCAGCACCGTCAACGATAATTCCAGCGAGGAAGAAGACAACCTCGCTGAAGACGAGAAATCTCTCTTAGCAGTTCGCACGAAGCGCACTGAAAGACAAAACAAAGAGTAAGCAGAGAACTTCCTGCTGACTCGAGAGGCGGTAGTCCGTTTCGTTCAGGACTCCATCGCAAATGCGGTGGACCTTCAGAAACGGAACGCAGACAAGAATGGAAGAGCAAATGTTCTTTCATTTAAAGTTAATGACCTAGTACTACTGTCTACGGTAAACTTACCTGGACATGCAGTCACTAGTGTCGGCAGTAGTAAACTACTGCCGAAGTACATTGGGCCATTTCGTGTGTTGCACCGCAAGAGCAATGCATACACGATCGAATTTTCACGTAAAATACGCACGCATCCTACGTTTTACGTGGGGAGGCTCAGGCCGTACTGTCAGTACGAGCCTTCTTCTTCCAATGAAGATAGCCCCCACGTTCAAGAACATCCATCAAGTTCTTACGTTCGCGCTCCAGACGATCCGTCTGGTTGCGCAGATATGATACCTCGGAACTCAACCGAGGTATCTCCCCGCGAGCTGTCACCAGCTCGCCGTAAAGGGAGCCGACATCCCGATCGACCTGAAGCTGCGCTGTGGCATAATCGGCGCGATCCCTCGCCAGATCAGCCTCGTGACCCTTGCGGTTCTTCCGCACGGTATCAGTCCAAGCGTAGCGTCGGTCGCGCTCGTGCTTCAAGTCATCGCGCAATTCATCGATTGCGCGATCCATCTCGTAAGGGTCGAGATGGTGAGCCGAATTATCTGGAGGAGGTTTTTCCTCCTCCACCACATCCTTTGGTGGATGCTCACGGTGATCAACGCTTTCTAGTGGATTGTATCTTGAATCACTGTGACGATTCAGGATCAAGGACGAGCTACCTCGTCCAGTGGCGGGGGTATCCACCCTCTTGGAAAAGCTGGGAGCCTCGCTCTTAGCTGTTGATGGATGTTGAAGGTCTCGTCCGCCAGTATGACGAGACCCATCCGATGAGTTCTCGGGCCCATCGGTAAACACGCGCTTTTGGCGCTTGTAGACGGATTGCAAGTTTGCAATCGCGTCACGCATCTCAGCCGAGATGTGTGCCCTTCCCCAGGGCGAACTTAAGGAATACACATCCCTATGTGCACGCTGCGAGTTGTCAACACAACTCGCACAAGGGTCTCCCCATGTGAGGCAATTAATGTCTGCCTCACTCGACAAACAGTGCAATCGGTACCTGGCACCGGTTGGCGTTCGCCTTTCGAACCTGAGACGTGTCGCCTCAAGTTTCTTGAGCCACCCTTCTCGTCTAAAATTCTTTACGTTTTGGACGAACGCGTTCGACGCAGCCAAAAGTGAAGCTTTGTCACGCTTTTGGTTGCTGTTGTACCATCGATGTCTAAGGAAGACATCGAGATAAAAATCTTCTTCAGCGCGAAAGTTGCTCGCGCTGGGAGTCAAGTCGTGAAGCTCAGTCGCATCGAATAAGGGTATTCGATGGTGTTGGTTTGTCTCGTGAGACAAGCCATTGATGAGCCGTTCGGGCAAACGCCACGGCTTCAGCTCATCTCGCTTCACGGTGGTACCTTTGTCGGTATCACGGTTGTCAGTATGACGATGAATTGCACCATCGTCAAGACGCTCGTGCGAAGGAGCACGAGATGATTGTGGTGATGAGCAAACATACTCATCACCAGATTCGTCATCACTGCCGAACAGACTGTGTTGCAGCTCACGAGTCCGTTCGTTCGGCAGTGACCTTGGCGAACACTGAGGCGTCGCCGGTGAGAGAGACGCCTCTGCAGCATTGCCCGAGTCAGACACATCTGACTCGCCAGAGTAGATGACCTCAATGTCGGGGTCATCATGCGCACGCGGTGCTCTACCGCGTGCACCTGCAGCAAGAGGTGCTGCAGGTGAAGAACGAGCAGCAGACGCCGAATCGTCTGCCGCAGAAGCTAACACAGGCACAGACTCTGTGTGCTTTGAGTTACCTCGCATAGACATGCTAACTATGCGAGGTCGAGCGGAAAGTGAATGGAACGGACCCAACAAGTGCTCCCTGTCCCAATGGTGACCAACGGGTGGCCGCCATATTTTCGATAGTCACACGGTGACTATCAGTTAAGGGGGGTGATGTAACGGGGCAGCCCGTTACATGGAAATTGTCATTGAGAGATAATGACAATAAAGAAGATTATGTTAAATATTCTTTTAAAAGTATCACCAATAGTGGTGATATTGAAGGGTCGAACAAAGAGTCTGTTCATTGGTTGATATCTTGATGATATCAACCCAACAATCGCTGCAAGACGCGCGCAATGAGTGGTGACGAGACGTCACCATACACTCAGTTAGATTAGTATAATTAAGTCAAGTCAAACAGAGAGACAGTGGCTAAAGACTTAATTATATAAATACAACAGTTCTTATTTTCCCCTATCTACGCTTCCTCGTTTGCCTCGTGTACGTCTGTCGGGCGCACCAAAACTCTTGCGTTAAGTTCACGCAATAATGTGCCCCGTTACATATAGCCTCATTTCAAGCGTTAGCACCTTGTACGAGACCCATCGATAGAGTGTTCAGTGACGTTCTGGATGATTTAGTGCTATAATCATAATGATATCGTATCTGAGTAACATACATTTGCAAAATGCCACGGGGGTTCCCGTTACGTGAAACTCCTTTTATATGTACTAGTGATCAATAATAATAATATTCATTTAATTTTTCGAGTATCACTATATACAGTGATATTGTTGGGATGACCGAAGGGTCTACTCCTTGGTTGATATTGCAGCTATATTAACCCATTAATCGTTTCTATACGCGCGCAATGGGTGGTGAGTAGACGTCAGCATACATTTTTATTATTCATATAATTAAATCAGGACAAACAGAGAGCAAGAGATGTTGGACTTAATTATATCGAATAACAGTTTTATTTTATCACGACTACAGTCTTTGACTTCATCGCTTACCTTCCTCTTTATAGGGTATAAGAGGAAGCAGGGCACTAACCTTCACTGTTGTCGGTGAGAGTTAGCTCCATTCTGGCAATCCAGGTCGTATCAATTAGTGAACCGTTACACAAAAGCTCAAAGATTGCTATTTTAATATGCAGCCCCCGATGACGACAACTTATCGTACGCATACATTAGAAAAGTTCCCGCAAAAACACTATCTTTGATCCATTCGCACTCTTGGCGAACGCGTATATATTGAGGTAAAAGATTTGGCATGGCTTCGATCGTGAATGTCCGGGAATTAAATCCATGATGTGCTCGTAAAACATGGATGAGACTGCTTTCTATGAGTTCGCATTTTTCCGAAACAGATTGCTTTTTCTAACCCAGCGTTCATAGAATTTTTATACAGCATGACAATTGGTACGAAGGTTGCTCAGGTAGAGGTTAAAGAACCTAAATGACTCGGTAGATTTGTCCTTATTTGTCATCCCACTAAAATATATACATTTGTACGCCGAAAACCATTGTTAAGACTTGCATCAACGTGTCTTCTACAGCAAATGCTGATGGGTTCGATTAGCTTCAGCCATTTTTCATCGGTCGGGCCAAAAGTTGCGATATTTTAGCACGAAGGCCGGTGAGGAATTCGAAATGTTTTATAGGCACAACGTGAGTGCATGTATAACCGAGCAGTTCATTTTAGAATTGCTTTCATTTTCGTTAATTTGCAACATTTTGCAGAAATATTGTACCATTAATCTTGCAAACATCTAACGAGTGCTTTGCGATTAGGTCAGAGGGTCCATTATTTCAATTAAAATGAGCCATGCCACATCGTTATTGACCTGTTCCTGACTAACGTTTAGTTTCAGCTTCTTTCGCGCAAACTCGACCTCCAACGTTAAACAAATGTATGCCGGCATAAGTGCTGCTCATTTACTTTGGTGCCGGCGCTGACTTTTTCGGCACGTTTATCAATGACCGGCCTGCAGCCATGCGCTGGTCTCTTTATGCCCGAATACATACTTCGGTCAACAGGATCAGGAACGGCTTCTACCACACTGAGTAGTTTGCAAACCTTCCTCAGTTTATATGTTAAGGATGGACGGGAGACAATGGAGGGCAAAAAGAAGAGTGATGAGGAGGAAAGAGCTCTAGTAATGCATGTAAACGAAGATTAAAGGGGGCCCGCTTCGCAATATGATGGCCATCAGGTAGCTATTAAATCTGTTGAAGAAATGAGGGCGTTCAGCCGGAGCTCATGATCACGCATTTTTGGACTAAGTGTAGGAGACGGAGAAAGGGAACGAAGATTATGGAGCAAATGAGGAGACAGTACAGAAATATATCTGATATGATTGACACAACATAACATAGCATCTTGGGTGGTGCATGTAACTTGCTTGATCTGTCACACGATTATAACCCTTATGCCTACGAGCTACGCAGCCTTCAAACTGACATCATTTGTGCCAACATTACACCCATCACCCTCGATGTTTGGTTGAAAAGCAGTTTTTTCCTACATACAATAATAATATATTTATAAGAATTCATACGTCTGGATTCTCGGCTTACAATGATAAGCTACAAGTTAGCAATCAGTAAAATATCAGCTTGGGCAAATAATTCTATGAGTTTGCGTAGATAAATGTTATCGGAATAATGTTATCAGAGGGAGGACTGTAGAGGGTTTGATCTCGTATCAGGCTGAAGTGCATACATTGAACTCGCTCGAATCGACTTTATTTGTAATACAAGCACGTGTCATTTCGTAGTTGCTCCCATATATAACGAAGTGGATCTTTGTCGCGTGTCACCTCCTAGCACCCCTCAGCAAAATTTGTTGTACTTAAAATCGGCCTACTGTATATTGTGCGATAAGTGCAGCTTCCAGGGATCCGGAACATATTGCCGATTACTATCACATGCTTTGCCTCCTAGGCACGAAAGTGCTAGACACATGAAACACCAATTACGGATTGCTAACACATGCTTTGCCTCCTAGTCACGAAAGTGCTTGACACACGATACACGATGTACACTTCCTCGTTAATCTGGCTGCAAAGAGTTTTGCGATATGACATATGAACGATTCCCTTGTCATGATGGAGCAGGTTGGCGTCAGCTTAGAAAAGATCGGACGAGCATTACGTACGATTTGGCCTCGCCCGAGTGCCTTCGACATCATTTAATGTGGTCGCCTGGTAATGCTCTGGCACTGTGACCGGGAGGTACCTGAGTGGTACCTACGGTGGGCAGCACCGTATCACATCGGCGAATAATGGATAATACGTGAGCGAGCAACCACCCAAAGGGTGGCCGCCCGAGCGGTTGGAGGCCGTTCTAGCCGAAAAGGTCTTTAGTGCAGTGAGAAGGCCCGGTTCTCAAGGAAGTAAAACGTGTAATTGTACTCGCAATCACTCCCGGGTATCTGAAGGACCGTGCGACATATGTATCTGCGACATACGTTGCAATTCTATGACCTACCTAGCAAACGACGCTTTTTACAGGTGCGCTATTACCATCCTTTGATTATCACAGCAACGGTTGCGAGTAGCTTACCCGATGCAAATGAAGGTTGAAACAGATGGTCGGCTCACGACATTGGCTACTGCCGCCATTATATACAAGCGATAAAGCAGGACAGGCCATCGAGAAGCGTGTAGCGAGTACGACGCCAAATGAGAACAGTAGATGGTATAGGTTGTAGATGCCAGAGGTGAGCAGAGATGTGTCTAGATGTTTAACGACACTATCTACCCTACTACAAATGGTCAAAAATTCGTATACACTCGCAGCTGAGGTGCACGCTTCGCCTCGTGCAAATATTGCACGTTCACGAAAGGGTCAGTCCTGTGAAAAATTCATTGTGTTGAAAGGGGTAAAGTGGCACCTATTCCCGTCATTATTAATCTCATCAGTACATAAGACGACAACATTTCGTCTGCAGCTTGACCTTTGCGATTTTACTTGCGTAACGTCATCCATCCAAAGCATTGATACACGTTTCTGAACGATAGCGAGTGACGAAAACGAAAGAGTTGTTTCGTACAAAGGAATTTAGTCTTGAGACAATAAACCTTGCACGAGTTACATCTAGTGCACGCAGACGATCTATAGACTACAAAATAGCGCTACACCGTCCTGTCTTTGTACCGCTTCATAGACGCGCTCGAGGAGCTCGCCAAGCTTTTTCGGCATTGGCACTTAGGCAGAGCCTGACATGCTTCCCATAGCCGATGCGTCGTCGCTGGATGGCTTGTGTGCGAGATGGCCATGAATGATCCATCCAATTATTCCCCCTATCAGGAGGCCGAGACTGATCGAGCCAATGGGAAAACCTCTCTCTTCGCTCATCTTCACGAGGGCGTCCAATTTCTCTTGACGGGCACGAGATAGCTCGACCTGGTCCGCTATCGTTGCGCTTAGGGCCCCCTCCGAGTGAAAACGCTTCGAGTCATTGTCCAAGGGACTGGGGTCCAGTTGATAGTCCTCCATATGGTTGTTGCCTCCGTCGCGAAGTTGGTGGACATCGAAGCTCTCGTGCTTTCGGCCTATCTCTGAGTTACCATCCGCAGTGGTCAGGCTGAAGCAGCTCGAGACGAAGGTAGCGAGGACGAGGACGAGAACGATGCGGAACATCATCGCAGATCTCTTGACAAGTGTTCGGGTCGACCGCAAATTCTGGAATGATTTAGTTTGAGACGGAAAGCAAGCTGGGCGCGTGCACCTTCGCTCTGTATTGGGCCATGTCCACCAGACATTCCCCGATCCAATCGCTGCATCCTGATATCAAGGCTTCTGCTCCCATTATATAGAAGCCAAGCGGTCGATGGTGGGTGCTAGTTTTGCTTAAGTGTACAATGTCGTAAAATCACCTGAGTGTCTGAGCGCGTCTTGTCTAACGCCTGCAAGAAGTCTTCAGCCTGCGTCATCAGGCCAGCGAGAAAGATATGACAATACCCAATCACACAGTGTACTGAAGATGCGGACCACTTCTTTGAATAGAATGTTAGGGTTGCCGGCGCTCTAGTATTCACTGGTTCAAGTGAATCGAACTTGACACTGCGTTGTGATAGCTTCGAGCCTTAAGTACGTTAACAATGAAACTGCTTCATTATAGTCATCTGCATGAGAATGCGTATTGATAAGCAGAGAAGGGCCACGACTGCGTGCTAAACAGATCAATCGAGGTCGATCTGATGGATGATAAAAAGGACCTATTACTTCCACGAGCAGCAGCATTCCGAATTAGGACATCATCAGGTTTTTCACGTCGCATCTTTTGCTTACCAACGCGTTGACCACATTCTTTTGCCAATCGGTAGCCCAAGAGCTAAGTATATGCATTTAAATATGGCATTGTGGACCGCGCGGTCCCCAATTCTCTATGCCTCCATGGCAACAAATCCACTTCGTGATGCTTTTGATCGCGTAACGAGTACGCTTGATCAAGGCGCAATTTTATACCCAGCCAGTCAACCGCCAGCTCGTCGAGCCTGTCCGCGAGTGCCGCGTAGCCGACGCATCCAGTCTTGCTCGAACCTATGCCGACAAGTCTCAGTGGCCGCGACAGATTATTGGTGCCGCACGCCTTACTCATTGTAACACTTATGCGATACGGCAGATTGTGAGACCAATGCATCTCACTTCGAGCGCAGAGCCTTGTAGACACATGCGTAGCTGTGGTCTGTTGAATCCACTTTGCCCAAAATCAAAATTGTAGGTACATGACAAGCGTAGCGTTGACGAAATGGCCACATGTTAACGTTGAAACAAGGCACGTCGACAAGATCTGCTCAGCCTGGCTTTGAGAGGTAGCAATGCGACCTAGCATCATATTCCTCTTTTTCGTACTTCCGACAGTCTACGTCAAGGCTCGTATACAGCAGATCTGCACAGCATTCTCAATTACGAGAAAAGAAGATGTTGACACCACGACATACGCAAACTCTAACTTCAACTAATTGAATTCCTCACTACCAGTCATATAGCAGACATTTTCGCACATTGGCCACTGTCACACATCGCCACATTGCGTAGTAGTAGCTGCACGTCCAATGTACCCTCGATTTGTACACTGGCCTTTGGCGCAAGAGAAAAAAAAGCCACTGTCGCTATTGCCCTCGGCTGCACATACCGTGTCACGCACACGAGCACTCTGGCTACCCGACACCCTTTTAAGGGTCCATCTCATGTATAAATAAACGGCGCTGTCAAAAGTAGTCGGATAGGTCGACACGGACTCTTCTCCGACGGCCTGTGAGCTCGAGCACGTGTGTCACTCATCCCTGCCTTCAGGATGTAACAACAATTGACAATATTACGCTCCACGCCCGATTGCCTTTCGTTCTTCTTCTTTCATGCAGCCACAAAACAGCATTTGTGTACGCCATCTTGCTGGCTCTTATCATACGATCGTTCGCGCTTGGCACCATTTATTTGCAAGCTTCTTCTGTTGACTTTTCGTGAGTGGCAAAGACCCTCGTTCGTCAGGGTGTCTTTCCGGTACCAGCGAGATTAGTCGAATTGCTAATTCCGATGACTTTTTAATTAACTCAGACGTAGCGATATGCACTAGTGCGTCATGTCCTGTTCTTATTCTCAAACACCACCCTGCATCCTGATCGTCTCCTTTGACCATTGCCTTGCTCGTCGACTAATCGCATCTGCTTGTGCTGCCTCGCGCTCGACCATTGAGAGTTATGTGAACACTGACTGCCGCATGCCAAGTCCTGGAATTCGATATCCAACCTAGGTGATTCTTTATTCCGCAAGGCGTGAAGTAAATCGGGGACGCGAGCACTGACCGACTGTTAAGTATCACGCGATCTTCCTTCTTCCACTAATGTTCGATCTGAGCAACGCATAGAGCTAAGTGACCTGGTTTTCTCATATAGCGTTATCGTCACTTTAACCTAACTGCTTAAGGTGTGCAACTGCACACTAGAATACGGCGAATCGTGACCAAAAAACTCACAATTACCCCTTAAAATCCGAATAGGTAAAGCACATCAAGCACGTGGTCACTTAGTGACACTAGCATCACGTCAGGAGCTTCAATCTCGACACATTGTGCGAGTAAAAGAATATATATACGTGATACCAGCAATAATACAAGTGATAATGCACGCAGAGTGTCTATACCTCCAAGGAAGACTTCATCTACCTGCGCTTTGGTCGTGAAAAATGCGTCCAACATTTGCAAGTCCTCTCTCTTGCACGCCTTCACTCAAAGTCTCGTTAAGTATTCGTCTCGCTTGTAACGGTATATTCACTGCCGTATATGTTGACACTTCAATGAAGCCTCGAAGACGATCTACAATTGCTTCAACATCATATGTCGATCCACAAGTACGCCACGTTCGCGCGGTACTTCGATTGTATATAAATAATAGTTGAACAATTCTACAGACTAGCCATTTTTTAACAAATCTCTTACAGCTAAAGGTATTAAGTAACGTGGACACCGTCCGTTTACAAATGTACAAGTGTCCGACACGCTTAATATGCTTGCACCATTCTTTGTCATACCCGAAACTTTCGTATACGCCCACACTGCGCGGTCTCGTATTCGTGGTATAGACGCAGATCTCTCCACCCGTAGGCACATCCGACTTGTCGCCAAGCACGTGATGCATCATGGCTAGCGGTATATATGTCAACCAGCTCTATTCGTTTCTCATGGCGATCTCGACGTCGATTTGTCGAGTTTCTTTGCCGTGTTCTATAGAATCGAGTCGCTCTATTTATATCAACTTCTCTGCTTCTACCACGACTTCTCTTAGACCGTGGCTGCCTGCATCTCATCATATTGTTGCACTTGTTGGCCGGACCAGTATTCCATAGCGTATACCCAACTTCTGCGTAATGGAGTACACGCTTGAGCGTCCGAGGCTCGACACGCCAACACTTTTTTCTATATCTCGTGAAAGTGCCGAACGCATTACAGCAAATGCTCACTTAACCTTGTTAAGATTTTCGGTATATTACATACAGATCCACGTTGTTTCGTTAGCAGCTTCCGTGTAAATGGAGATACCCTCATCCAACGCAGGAGCAGTTTATTTTTCTTACGGGTCATTTTCGATAGCATCGTTTTGTATGAAATCGCGGCATCATTCTCGCTTGATCACTTCTGCGATCATGCCTACCAATATTATTCCTGAATCATGGAGTTGTCGTATGGAGTCGATGGGCTCGGCAGCGACGAAAGAAAAGGCGGTCTTCGGTTTCGCGATGAGGTATTTAGTGCTTTGCAATATTACCGTAGATAAAAAGGCATACGAGCTGATCGACATCGGTATGTGGGTTCAAGTTTGAATTGTTTTGGATCAATAAAAGCCCCTAGAATATATGGGGGAGCTCATATTCGTTTACGCACAACACTGGTCTCAGGAAGCTTTATGTGAAACGGCAACTTTTGCGCACAACATTGGAAGTAAGAAGCTTAATGTGGAGCGGCAATTTTTTACTCTCGCTCATTAATTCAAAGAATCACAATTGAGAGTACTTTTACACATTCTAAATATCCATTTTCTCAGTTTATACGTTTAAACCTGGCTGAAGCAAGTCGATTTCGTAGACAAGAAGTCATTTGTCAGTGTGAATAGTTTCCCACCGATCAATCCTTCATAAAATGTGTTGATGATTATCATCTCAGTAGATAAGAAAAAATTGATTTTTTGTAGAAATATATTTCCAGTTTTCAATCAATGGGCACAGTTGAAGGATGGAAAACTTGGCAGGTTCCTTCGCCTACGTCAGGCTGCGCACTGCCGAAACAGGTTTAAAAGTTAGCTAACAAGGTCTCATACAATTACATAATGTTAAGGCGCTGATATTCGCAAACCGCGAAGTGAATGTATTACTTGTGTACTGGTAACACACTATAGGTGGCAATATTTATCATTAGAAGGTATATCACATAATATACTACTAATTCAATTAGTGTCGCTTTAGCCAACAAGTGGTATGTTCATAAAAGTACTCTAGTCAAGAAAAAAATGCACATTTCGTCTGATATTATAATTATATACATATATGTCCGCGTAAATACATCTAACTTACATCAAACGATATTTGATTTATACAAGGCACGTGCTATAATTTAGCGTCTCTAATTAAAAGAGTTACAAGCGCTGTTAAGTCATATGCTCCTTTGCATTGTGTATTGTAGATTCTACGAATGTTATAAATCCCTCGAACCAGAAACGTAAGCTTAGTGAGTTAGGCAGACTCGTTGGATCGTGTCAATGATTAAGAAGGAATTAACTTTGGAAGAGTAAAACATTTCTACGAAGAAGAAGCTCCTATATGTTCGTTATGCATGTCACTCGTTCGCTGTATCATTTTCCACTCAAGGTCCGCTGGATCCGTTCGACTACATCATTGTTAGTGATACATCGCGCTTGACTAATTATAAAGCTTATAGTCGTGTATGAAAGATCTTCACATAGCAAATGGCTAATCGATTAAAGAGGACCTTCGCTTATCGCTTGCCAGCCGAATCTACTCTTTGAAAAACAATAGCTTTTTTATTTTTAACGAGTTTCATGACTAATAAGCAGGTGATCCATTGTTAAGTTATGGCAAGTGAATGATCTAAGCACGATTTATCGTTTTGACATACAACAACTGATTCATGGATATTCTTTTACCTGATTCAATTTAAAATGTGGAAGAGCAGTAGAGGCTAATTGTTACTTTTATAATGGAACTCCTTAATAGGTGCAATGCGCTTTAAGCTTCAATGCCGCTGATAGAAAGGATCGCACAAATAAATATAATGCGTTTTCTCTTTTATACAGACAATTACAAGAAATTGATGCGTATCGACTTAACACGTGATGTTTGCGCGGCATAATTATTTATTTCAATCTTATACCGTTTATCGAGCTGCCTTGAATAAGTCGAGCGATCAAGCTGAAACATTCGCATACTATTTCTGGCTCATTTCTACAGCATTCACTTCAGAATTCAGGTCGAGTGACGTAGATGGCATGTCAAATATATTTGCTTTGTGAAAGGTATTTGTAATGACGAAACGAACATGTATTTAATTGTTGTACTGTTAATAAAAAAACGTTTTTGAGTTGAACATTCGATGTGCGAATAGATAAGACATATGCGTAACAAAATACGTCTTCCGGAGATATACTTTGCATCATATCATTGAGTAATATCTTGCACGGGCGCCCACTTTTGGCTAGATACATAACTCAATCTCTGTTAGCTAGACGACGCTACTTATGGCAAACGAACTGACTCGGTTTGCATCAGTATAATGGATAGTCATTAGGTCGCCATGAAGAACTTTCATTTTGAGAAGAAGGATGATCTTATGGAAAGTTAGATTTTGACCACAGATGTAAGTTCTTCGTCAAAGTCTTCTTAAACGAGGCACCCTTCTTTGAACTAACACATTACACGTCATCAATATCCTTTGAGTGTCGTCGCGTGTTTAAAAATCTTACGTACTCTGTACGTGCAATGGAAGGCTAAATGTCTAAAACTCGTTTTATTTAGGTAAAACATAGGTCGATTTTTTATTTACCCATTCAAAACCATACCAGTAATAATTACATAATGATGACCTTAACTATATTCCGTTCTAATAATTATATTTTATTGCTTACCACTTATGTAAGACATCAATCAGTAGCAATAAATATTCATTGGTCCAGATGACACATGTCAATGGACAGCTAGAGCAATACGCAATACATTATTTCGCAGTAACATATAAGTTGTACTCAAATTTTTGTCGCTATGTCCATGTCAAGATTTTAAATATGAAAGACATAATCTGGATCAAAATTAGTATGAAGGGCTCACCCCGTTTCAGATAAACTTGAAATTGTTCTTTTGTGGGCGTTAGCGTGATCTATATTCAAGTAGTACTCGAGTCCATCGATAGTGGTTAGGATGAAGTTTACAGTGCGGATAGACGCCAGACGGTTATGCTTAGTCTTCATCTCAGATGCAGAAAGGTCCAATTATGGCAAGGTGTGCACTAGGAAGTATTTGAAACACCCTAATAACAAAACCCGGTAGCTCGAAGTGTCAATGCATGAAGTCGCTACATTAAAGATATGTATCATATCGCTTAATTAATGCGAGCTACCGTCTGACCTACTGCGCGACATCTCGGACTAACTTCGATGGGCCAATTAATATATATTACCGCTCGATACTATAATATACTAGCTTCCTATCTCCCTTTCCAGATCGTCATCATGTCTGTAAATGACATCATCTATCAATATGTCTGTATGGTATAGTGCTTTCAAAAGTAATACAACCGGAGTTTATCACAGCGACGGACAAAGGGTCACCCTCTAGGAAGGAATGGACGAGCGAGAAGAGCCCACGATAGTGGTTAAACCTTCATAAAGGAACCCGCAGTACCAATATCGAGAAGACTGTTGCCAAGATACCAGTTAAGCGGTACTGACAGAAGACGACCGTGGTCCCTCATTAATAGACTCAGTCTGGATTCGGTAGACCGGGTCCCTTACAAGTAGACCCGGTCCTTCAAGAACCGGCTAATCCTGAACAGTCGCATGAAGAGTCAGTGCACTAAAAAAGTATGTAAAAGGAAAGCTTCTGAATAGGAATTTATTAGATACTACTAAATATGCGATCTACGTTGCAAGTTGTCGTCGTGCCTGTTAAAATATCTTGTTAAGTCTGCCCTCCTATTCCGGGAAAAAAATACACAATAGGGCCCAACGCTAAAGTCAGTCGCGTGGCGAGACCAAGTTCAAGTAGAACCCAAGAAATTAAATCGCCCGTAGGATACCGGGATGCAGACCTTTTACGATCATTTATCGAAAGTGAACTCTTATTCTATCGTTTGGGGAGAACAGTAAAGGACAGGAGGTTAAACCCCTGAGACCGATAGCTACAAGCTACCTGAAGAATTTGATCATATGCCTGCCGTCGATGTAGTCGATTGAGTGCCCACCTACTGACCTATAGAATGAAGCATATCCAATTGGGACTCAGCGTTTATCTGTCGCCAATGCTAACATATATCAGTATCCGTCAGAGTCGACTGAAAAGTGCAAATTACCAGTCAAGGGGTACACAAGGTGAGTCAAGGTTTAGATGCGGTATCGATAGCTCCCCTTCGTCGGAAGTCTGTCACAGTGAGTGTTTTATGAGCTTATTACACAATTTCGATAATTTGCTATACCATATTGTCATGTATCCTGAAAATAGATTGCTGCATGCATTCTAGATCCAAAGTGGGGGTCCTTTGTGTAGCGACAGTCAACGAAATTTTTTTGGGAGACTACCGCGCTTAGCTAATGCGTGAAAAATAACTAAATTTGTGTTTGGCTGACCAATGAAACATTGTGATCAAAGGAATCGATTTTATATGCGCCTTTTCATTTTTACATAGACGTTTTTTTTATATTTCGAATGATTTAAAGGTATCTCAGTTCATATCTACGATAACACGACACCATAGTGTATGATAACTAGTTTTAGTATCTAAATGCATGATCTTTGATAATAATTTTAAGGTTGACGATCACAATGAATACTTTGTATTTTCTCCTTTGATCTCATATATATATATGCAATATTATAATGAAAAGGGCTGAATACCCTTCTTTACATATAACTATTTGACTTACCCATGGCGCAATATATATATGACCCTGGAATACATGCAAATTATATAAAATTGAAGTAGTTCGACTATGTCTAATAGAAGTACGACGACCCGGGCCTGCATATCACTTAACTCCAGTTCAATATGCTAATTGTAAACAAAGCGGTGATAATAATGTGTATTGCATGAATGACATCGTAACAATGTATCATTTTACGGTAAAACTTGTTCAAGTAAGCAACTGAGCCAAACCTTAGTGCTGTAGAGTTTCGTTTAAAGACACGATTATCAAGTTTGCGTCGGATATTACTAAATGCATTATAAGAGATAAAGCACGGATATGCGTAAGCCGTGAGGATTGCGTTACTTTATGCAAAAAATTAGATCTCTTCATTTCAGCATACTTTGGCAATTGATGGGTACCCAATAGTGCTTAAACTTAGATATGTATGGAAATTTTTTTGTCTGTACTGCCAATTTTGCTTTTGGTGGTAACCCTGGGCTTCTGTTGCTAATATTTGGAAGTTGTAAAGCCAAAAAGAAAGCTATGCTTCTTTTCTAAAAAGTCTATTTTTATCACTTATATACTGGTCAATGCAATCGAAACAATCTCATGAACGGGTGATATAGAGTATACTGTTTGCCGTAGATTAATATATTATCGGCCTATAGGCCGGTTTAGATCTTCAAAGAATGGACTACAGCTGAACAGAAGACGAATTCTAACCAAAATATACTTGGAGTGGACGACTCACTTTAATTAAATTCCCCGCATCTACAATAAGATATTGATTAAATTTTTATCGGAAAGTAACTGGTCGACTTATTTGGTACTGATGTTCCAATCTTCCTTTATCAATCGACATAGTCCATTAGAAACCACGATGGTACTTATGGTTATCTAAGGGTGAAGTTTGATCAATGGACTTCGCTTTCAATCAATATTAATTTACGTCATCCGATCGTTACCTCGAAGTGGTGTTCTACGATCGCTACGGCGGTCGGGTGCTATACTATATAGCCTACGATATGATTATGTCCGATAGTAATCGCGATCAGGTGATAGCCGTTCGCTATTACATACCAATGTTATCCTATTTATACTTGACTTGGTTTCATTCGGTCGTATTAGTGATTTATTACACCTAATTTATATCGTTTTAAGGTGGCCGAATCAAGATTCTAATCATAAATATAAGTTTTTAGAAATTGAGGTAATCATTATCCTTTGTGTAGTAACAGTCAAAATACGATCATTCGGACTGAAACGGCACATACTAGCGAATCAAATATAGAGGTGGGCATTTGTAAATATGCTTATTTAACATGATAAGATTAACTATGATGTTTGAAGCGTCAGCGGACACTCTACAAAAAACATAGCGTTGGATATATATTCCAATAACATTCTGTGTGTTACCATGCTATTCTTATTGTTAATAATTTCGTTATGAATTCAACTTATAAAGCATGAACAACATAGCTGCAAATTGGACGCATTATAACAAAAAGATTAAATAGAAGAGCACATTACGGATCATGTTGCAAAAGGAAACTTGAATGCATGCATACGATTTAAATATAGCTATTGTATCGACGTTAGTGCAACTCAATTTAAGCCTCTTTAATGAAACCTCGATCGAGAAATGATTTTTGCGCGGTCGCCCCTCAATCAATCAATCATAAACACATTTAAGTATGGAACAAAGTGAAGCATTTAGTTAACGAAAAATTTGCACATATTTTTAATTAACAGAAACATAAGGTAAACAACGGTCTATACACGAAGAAATAGAGCTTTCCAATTAATATTGTCTATTTTTTATTCAGAGGTAAGGACCAAAATGCAAATTCGAGAAACTTACCGCACCAGTTAGGGCCTCTTACGATATCAATATCAATCATTTGCGTTATATAGTATGTACTATCGCTTGCATCCAGTATTATTCATACAGTAATACTTGAAAATACATATTTACATTCTGCTTATTTATAAGAGCCACTGTCCCTATAATATTTATGCGTACCATATTTTATAAATATGGAGGTGGACAAATTTGGCTATTGCAGAGAGTTACCAATCAATTGATGGCTTAAATCATATGTGTGGTCCCTGGGCTGAATGTAATTAGCAACGGTGAGTGAATATTATTGAAAGTATGTTTATGCGCATACCCATAAAATGGTGGACACCAGTAGTATTATAGAATAAAACAAAAATAATATCTGATGTACAAGGTTTATCAACTGATGCTTAAGGGACAGTTGCCAGATCTAAGTATTAGGTACGAATTTATTACACTTTTAGGCCGATAGAGGTCTCTCAGGTCGGAGCGGCAACTTTCAACTTAAACGTCAATTTTTAATCATTATTATACAATACAAGATCCTGTGGTTTATGCGTTTGTCGATGAATGCACATACCTATCGTTAAATTTTTTACATCTGCTGAATAAAATGATTATGCATAAATTCTAAGTCATACATCTATTTTATCCTGGAGTGAATTAACAAGTTAATACTGCTACAGGTATAATTTGTTTGATGTTCTCCTTACCTAATTCTGTATATACGAAATCTCAATTTTTATATTTACGCCAGACCAAGGACTTCGTCACTTTCATCTGCCTTGTACACGATAAGTAGAGATTGCTTATATCTGCATCAGACGCGATAGCGCATTCATCTTTGATTGTTTTCTGCAAAGCATGACGTCACGAAGCTTCAAAATTGTTGTAGTAAACAGGTTCTAGGAGGTTCAATGACTACGATATTGCCAGTCATTAAAATTACTAACTACTTATCATGCGTTAAAGTACAAAGCATTTTATGCAGTTTTACATATAAAGCGCCGCCAAATTGACACACCGTGCCAAATTTAAACTATAAATATGATCAAAAGTATCATACGCGCATTTAGTTTGCTCGACCTTGCGCGATATAAATAAATACGAGCGCATGTTGTGATGTTTTCTCTTATCTTAAGAAAAGTAAACGATGTGCGTTCCAAGAATTATTTATACAGTATAAAAAAGCTCATCATATCTTTTCGGTGCGCGCCCTTATAATGTTAATGGTATCAACTTATATACATTAGAAGTACGACTTATGTTCCGCGTTATGTATATAATTTAAAGTACAATATGTTTCGCATTATAATATTTGTTGTATTACGATTAACCTATCGAAAAGAAGGTAGTACAAAGAAAGAGTCGCTTAGGCCATTGTTACGAATTCTTAAATCAAATATTTACACATTCTCGTCCATATGTGTACCTTACATTAGCGCATTTAATTTATACAGCAAAACATAGCTACTCTTTGTACCCTTCTTACTGCGAAACATAATTTTGCAAGACACTAACTTCTCTTCTAACTGAGCAAAATTTACGTCTACAAATATGATGAAGACAGTCTATGCGATCGAGGCCATCTTCTTATACGCCAACGTCAATATTATATCATGTGACTTGTGGAACAAAAAAACGTTTAACAAATTTGGCCCCAGGTATACTGATCAATCTGCATCGAGGATACGCACTTCACTAGGTGCCTTATTGGACAATAACATTCACTATTTATTTCTTAACGCAATCTAGATGTGTACTCAATACAATGATCTCTCGAAACTTACATGTAGCTGTAAGGAGAATGCGTGCTACATCTTTGGTCAGCTTACATCGCTTGCTTCACACGTAGGTGATACAGACATGTAATAAATACGGGGGAATATACGGTACAGCTAATACAGCAAGTTTCTTCTGCATAATATTAACCGTGATATTTGGAATATTTATTAATGTTGCAGTGGTTATTAGGTCTTTGCGATTTTGACAAGACTGTAATATTGCGATTCGGCTAGTGTACTAGTGGTTGGTGTGCGGCTAAGGTTTTTTTGTGTAGCGTAGATACATCATATGTCGTCAACTTTATTAAGATTGATGTGACATCCGAGCGTAAAGAGCAAAATAAACTTATCTGATAGTAAAGCGTCTACATACGTCATGCTCTCTCATAGCATCATGAAGCAGTTGAAAATAACCTAAAAATTCTAAATACTTTCTTTGTTTGCTTCTAATTTTTTTCCATCAGGCTTCAATCCACGTAATCCGACTAGTTCTAAAACTTCGTGCAAGGTCTCCATTTGTCATGTGACTTCAAGCAATTCTCTATGACTATTTGCAGTGAATGATTAAACGTGAGTTATAAATAAGTCGTTGTGGTCAATGAATTTTTCAGAGCAGAACCACCATCTCTTGGAAGCGATCATGTAAATTCTTTCTTCATTGGATCTTCCTTTTTTTTAATGTAGGCTGGAAAACCATGTGAATTTATTTATCGATTTATTTTTTTGTCAATAGCATAATTACATGCACGTTAGTCGTTTGAGAGTCGTCAATGCTAAGGGCTTCAGATCATACAAGATATGTACAATTATGCGCTATCCTTGCGCACCATCTAGGTCCGGGTTTGCACCTAACATTTCTTAAGTAATAATATTATTTACACGTTTATGCCATTTGCGCTTAGTGTTCTATAGGTGAACATATCGTTTACATGGAATTGAATCTTTTGGGTATTTTATTCCCGATGTGATAAATAAAGCTAGTCCATGATACAAAAGGAATATTACACCCATTATAGTCAAGGAAGGTCCATGCGCTATACTTACCGTGCAACAATTAAGATGTTGGATCCGTTTCTGCTTCCCCACCACCACACTAAAAAGTTCATAAAGTGAGTATTTGCAGCAAAACCTTATGTCTTGCGAAATATTGATGCTAGGAATTGAGTAATATGCCAAAGACAATTATTACATATGAGATGTTATAGTCGCCAAAGGTTTAGTTCATGTCAGAAAATGCTAGACAGTAATTTTGGTCTATAAGAGGATATAATTTTGTAATACATTTTTCAATATAGTCTACATAATGAAATATATATAGACTATAATATAACACTTAAGATTTACCAGCTCAAATTTAATGGTCTCGATTGCTTAAATTTACTCCGCGAGAGGTATGGACCTCGTAAATAATAAATTAGAAACAATAACAGTGATAGTTTTTGTATAATCTAGCATTATAATATAAGAGCTCCTATCGATGCTTATGCATCGTTTATTACATTTATTTGTGCTTTCTATCATATATGTTTATTGGGTGGGTTATGGTATCATCCTCTTTCCTTAGTAACTTATTTATAATTTAATTTTAATTCAGAACGTATCTCTAGTTGTTCTACACAGCGTTTCGTAAAAAAGAAACTCTAAGTTTGATGATTCCTTTACTTAAACACAACAAATCTCGGATTCGAAAGGTTTAGTAAATAACATAAATAACCAAAACATCTTACTAGAATACGAAGTAGATATGTGAAGTAAAGTAATATTAAAAGTACCACACATAACGTCTAGTATCGGTCATCAATTGTGCAACTTTTGAAAATGAGCATTAGCCAATTTAAATTTGTAAATGGTAATTTGTAAACTCAAGTATAATTGTATATTTTTTTTAACAGTGTCATCATTGATGGATGACAAGTTTATTGTAATCCTAGGACTACCTTGGCTCAGGAGATACGATTCAAGGATGAGCTGGCAGCATCGATCAGTATCGATGTCTGCCACTTGTTACTCAAATGACGACCTAGAGAATGTCTTGGAATGCCCACATCTACGTGGATGTACTGCGAGTGAGTGCAATGGCCTCACTCGTGGTACGGTCATTAGTAAGACAGTACAAGAACACAAGTTAGATGATCACTACGCTGTGGAGAAAGCTCTTTTAAATTCTGTGGATGTGACTTCTCAGGAAGGAATAGAGAGGTTGAACGTCTTGGTTAATGACGGATCAAGCGTAGGCGCTTATTCGCTTGATCTGATTGTGCCTCCGAAGTGAACTTCGGAGATAACTCAGTTGCCAACTCTAGAACCGAAACGGTTCTTGCGTGATCTGCGTAGTGGCAAATTCAAGCAGATCTGCATACTCGTCACGGAGGATGAGTATGTGGCCGATATTCGGTCGGCAATGTTTTTTGCTAAGAACGAACGGGTTTTCAGTAGCTCATCGATTGACGAAAGTGTCCTCGATGAGAAGACTCGGATTGAGCGATACACGTCTCAATCCTGGGAGTCACTTCAGGCAAATCCTTTGTATAAGGATTTGGTCGAATTCAAGGACGTGTTCCCTAAATCCGTTCCGTGCGAGCTGCCTAAAGACAAATGCACTCGACACGAGATCAAGCTCAGACCGGGCTCGAAGTACTATTGTCATGAAGCAGTGGACACTGCCTCGTGAACCAGTACTAGCGATCGACAAGTTCTTTGCCGATCGCTTAGCAGCGGGCCAGGTGAGGGAATCAAAATCCCCGCACAGCTCTCCGGCCTTCTGTGTGCGAAAGGACACAGGAGGATGGCGGATAGTGCACGCATTCAACAAATTAAATGCTGCAACGGTACCGGATCAGACGCCGATACCAAGGAAGGACGTAATCATAGATGGTATGTCAAAGAGTACCATCTTTTCGTCCATGGATCTGATGGATGGGTTCTATCAGATCCTCATGCGTGAACGGGACATCCCGTTCACGGCAGTGAGTACCCCCAGCGGGATGCTGTGGGAGTGGCTAGTGATTCCACAAGGGCGGAGCAATGCCCCTGCAACATTCAACAGATGTGTCACAAATCTATTGAGACCCGTGCGAGACTTCGCACCGAGTTACTTCGACGATGTGTTCGTCCGTAGCCGGGCTATAAACGGAAAAACGGACGTTGAAGTTTATCAGAACTCACGTTCGTCAGAGTCCTTCAACTTATGCGCAAGCATAAGTTGTACGCCAACCTCAAGAAGTGTATATTCGCGGCAAGCGCAATACCACTTCTTGGGTGCATCGTGGGTAAACACGGCGTACGCCCTGATCCCGAAAAAGATCAAGGCGATCACCGACTGGCCAGTTCCAGTCGATGCCAAGGGACTTCGTAAGTTCCTTGGCTTAGCGGCGTACTTCCACAAGTACTCGCGCAACTACGCCGAGATGACTGTTCCTCTTTCTTGCTTGCTCAAGAAAAATGTCAAGTGGTCATGGAGCACTGACGGTCAGCTTTTCCTTTGAAAGCATCAAGAAGAGCTTGATGCAATCGCCCATCTTGGCGATTGCAGATCAGGACGGACCATTATAATGTGGTCTATGACGCCAGCGATTTTGCAATCGGCTGTGCGTTGATGCAGTATGACACAGACGGCGCAGAGCGCGTCGTCTGCTATCTGTCGCGTCATCTGCAACCAGATGAACGCAATTATTTAGTGCATGATAAGGAACTCCTTGCCATGAAGTACGCACTGGCTATGTTCCGCGTCTATCTCGTCGCAGATATACCTTTGTTGTCTATCCGGACCATGCGTCACTACGCACGGCCGTAAACATCCTACACCTTTCGCAAAGAATGGCGAGGTGGCTGTCTTTCTTCGCGTATTACAATTTCTCCGTGGAGTATAAGCCAGGATGCCTTAACGTCGTCGCCGATGCGCTGTCACGTCGACCCGATTTTGAGCCGACAACACGCGCAAACAGTGAGGCCTTGCCCACTGTTGCGGCACTGTCAGTCAGTGTGCCGTCATCGCCTGTATTCGATGACGTGCGGAAGACATACGAAGGAGAAATGATTCTCCTACGTTTGATGGGTTACCTTGCGAACCCATTCCGGAAATCCTTGTCGGATTTACCGGCTATATACCGTTCCTCGTTGGATCGGTATACGACTCGCAATGGCCTGCTGTTCTACACAGCAGTTACCGACAATTCACCCCGTGTCGTCGTTCCCGATCATGATGATTTTCGTTTACACATCATGTTCGAATATCACGATGCGCGCTCAGGTAGAAATCGTGGTCGAGAAAAGACCTACCTTACGGTAAGTCGTAACTTTTACTGGCCCCGCCAGTATCAGTTAGTTCTCAATTTCATTCATTCTTGCAAAGTCTGTCAACGGGTGAAGCCTAGCCCTTCATCCCGTGCGCCACTACAACCTCTGCCGGTCTTGGCAGAGTGTTGGAAGTCCGTTTTCATGGACTTAGTCTTCGGGTTCTCCGAAAACACTCACATAAATAACGGTATTCTTGTGTTTGTGGGTCGGTTTAGCAAGATGATGCATATTGCTGCAGTCTCTGAATCGATCACTGCACACGGCTGTGCGCCTGTCTTCATCGACACAGTGTTTCGACTTCACGGATTACCCCGTGAACTCGTGTCCGACCGTGACCCTCGGTTCACGGATTAGTTTTGGCAATCCGTGTTCCGTTCACTCGGAACACGATAAGAATGTCCACATCTGAACATCTCGAAACCGATGGTCAGGCGGAACGTGCAAATCGTGTCCTCGGAGAAATTCTTCGTGGATACGTCCACTCCTTTTCGAGTTGGAGTGAGTTCTTGCCGATGGTCAGATTTGCCATCAACAATTCCGTGCATGCTTTAACAACGCATACACCGTTCGACGTAAATATCTTACGCCACCCACGTATTTCCGCCCTTTTACAGAGTGACTCTGGGTTAAGGGGGAAGGGAATCGCTCGAGCAAAAACCGTTTAGGCTCTTGCTCATCACGTATCATCGCACATGCCGATACGTTCGACGTCGATAATGTCGACATCAAACAATTTGATATTAGCAGTAGCAATGACGCTGCTACTTCAGACAATGATTACGATGCTGGGATATTCAGCATTGTCAACGATAATTCCAGCGAGGAAGAAAACCACCTCGCTGAAGAAGAGAACAATCTCTTAGCAGTGCGCACGAAGCGGACTGAAAGACATAACAACGAGTCAGCAAAGAACTTCCTGCTGACTCGAGAGGCGGTAGTCCGTTTCGTTCAGGACTCCATCGCAAATGCGGTGGACCGCCAGAAACGGCACGCAGACAAGAATGGAAGAGCAAATGTTCTTTCATTTAAAGTTAATGACCTAGTACTACTGTCTACGGAAAACTTACCTGGACATGCAGTCACTAATGTCGGCAGTAGTAATACACTGCCGAAATACATTGGTCCCTTTCGTATGTTGCAACGCAAGGGCAATGCATACACAATTGATTTGCCTCGCAGGATGCACACGCATCCTACGTTTTATGTTGGTCGTCTCCGCCCGTACCATCAGTACGAGGCCTCTTGCGAGAAAGAAGACAGCCGGCACGCTCAAGAATTCCCAACAGACTCTTGTGATCAAGGATTAAACTCTCAAGCTGGTCCTTCAGCGACGCGGTCCCGCGATGAGCCGCCTCTAGCTCGTCGCGCAAACGCTGATTCTCGCGTTCGCTCTCGAGTTGAAAGAACGCGAAATCCGATCGGTCCTTCTCCCGATCGGTACGGAGACGTCGTACGGTCGCTAGCATGTCGTACCGACGATCGTATTCGTGATCGATGTCCGCCCTCAACTCGGTCAGGTAACGCCAACGGTTACCCAAAGTCTCCTACAGGCCCGGTAATTGAGCCGGACCTTGTCTTTCCACCGCCACCGGAACCACTGGTAGATTTTCACGGTGGTCGACGCTCGCACGTGGGGCGAATCTTGAGCCACCGCGTGAAGAATGGGTATCGGACAAGTTACCTTGTTCGCTGGCTTGGGCAACCACCATCGTCTGACAGCTGAGAACCTCGATCCCAGCTGATGGCTGACGTTGAAGGTCTCGTCCACCAGTATGACGAGACTCATCCGATTGGTCCGAGGACCCATCGGTAAACACGCGCTATTGGTGCTTGTAGACGGATTGCAAGTTTGAAATCGCGTCCCGCATCTCAGCCGAGATGTGTGCCCTTCCTTGGGGCGAACTTAGAAAATACAAGTCCCTATGTGCACGTTGCGAGTTGTCAACACAACTCGCACAAGGATCTCCCCATGAGGCAAGGAATGTCTGCCTCACTTGACAAACAATGCAACCGGTACCCTGCACCGGTTGGTGTTCGATTTTTAAACTTGATGCATTCCGCTTCAAGTTTTTGAAAGCCATCCTTCACGTCCAAAATTCATGACTTTTTGGACGAACGCGTTCCACGCCGCCAGAAGCGAGGCCTTGTCACGCTTTTGGTTGCCATTGTACCATCGATGCATGAGGAAAGCATCTCGATAAAAGTCTTCTTCTGCGCGAAAGTTCTTCGCGCTGGAACTCAAGCCGTGAAGCTCACTCGCATCGAATAAAAGTATTCGATGGTGTTGACTTGTCTCGTGAGACAAGATATTGATGAGCTGCTCGGGCAAGCGCCACGGCTTGAGCTCACCACGCTTCAAAGTGGTACCTTTGCCGGTACCACGGATTTCAGTATGACGACGGCTCGCACCATCGTCGAATCGCTCGTGCGAAGGCGCACGAGTTGATCGCGGTGATAAGTAATCATACTCATCATCATATCCATCATCACTGCCAAACAGACTGTGCCGCATGTAGCAAGTCCTTGCGTCTGGCAGGTCTCTTGATAAACGAGGCACCGCAGGTGAACGCGATGCCTCTAAAGGCTTTTCCGAGTCAGACACATCTGACTCGCCAGAGTAGCTCACCCCTAACTCGGGGTCACTGTGTGCATGAGGTGTGATACCACATGCTCCTGCAGCAACACCTGCTGCAGGCTGAGAACGAGCAGCATACAACTAATCGTCTGCCGCAGAGGCGGGCGCAGCAACAAACTGTGTCGTTTTTGAGTCACCCCGCATAGACATGTTAACTATGCGAGGCCCAGTCAGAATGAATGAATCTGACCAACAAGTACTCCCCGTCCCGTTGGTATCCAACGGGTGGCCACATAGGTTTCGATAGTCACACAATGACTATCAGTTAAAAGGAAATGTGATTTAACGGGGTAGCCCGTTACATGATATTGTTATTAAGAACAATTTGACAATAAAGAATATTACGATGAATATTCTTTCAGCAATATCACAGAGCATGATGATATTGTTGAAGATGACCGAAGGGTCTACTCATTGGTTCATATCGCGATGATATTAACCCACCAATCGCTGCTAGACGCGCGCAACGGGTGGTTAGTAGACGTCGCCATACATTTAGTTACACTAGTATAATTAAGTCAGGGCAAACCGAGATACAAGAGATGTTGGACTTGACTATATTCAATAACAGTTTTACTTTTCTACGACTGAAGTCTTTCACCTTAGTCGTTCTACCTTCCTCTGTGTAGTTCTACACCTAACTAGGCACTGACTATCACTACAGTCAGTGATAGAAAACTCCGTACTGGTTGACCAGTATGTAGTTGTCGGAGCCCCGTTACATTTGATCTGTCGCGGCTGCTCGGGCGGCCGGATGTACGTGCAATGGCCAAAGAGATAACGCAGATCGTAGGAAATCCCCGACGACCGCTTGCGCGGCTCCTCGACGTGGAGTGCGATTACCGAAGTGACCGCAAGGCGGGTGAAACGCCAACCCGATGTAGTATCTCCCCCAGAAGCTCATCCACCTGCGATGGTCGCTGCAATCGGCCGCTTACGAAACCCCTCGAACGTGAACTGTGCGACAGCCGCAGCGACGAAACGTGGCGCGGGGACGCCTCCAGGCCGTAAAATACCTCTGCAAGGCCGCTGGCGCGATCCGTCAGTTCACTGCGCCTACACGGGAGACTGAGAGTGCAGCTTGCTCGAGGCCGATCGTAGACCCCTTCGGCTCCCCTTGGGGAGGATTTCCTCCGAAGTAGCCGCCCCTGAACGGGTAAGAAAAGACTAGCTTGAGCTGAACCGTGAAAATTTGGGAATGTCTAACTCTATCTCCAATTACACAAATACGCATAGTCAGTTGTTTTTGGGTCGTAATTTGTGTTCGTCTGGACAGATATCTAAACGACAGCGGTATATAGCACCGAATTCTACGCTAAGAGAAGCTTATGTAACACAATCAAACTATTGGGGAAACTACGACCCTTCTCGGGTCACCGCCAATTCAATAGGAGGCGAACTAGCCCCCAAACAGCCAAGCCTTACATCTAATGTGTCACTTCCGCCGCAACAGCACATCTATGGATGTACGCGGACATACGCAAACGAAACCATCGAAATAAGGTAGGACCGTGATCCGCCTACGGCATACAAAATTTGGCTCTGGTAAGCGATACCGCACAGGTCGATACTGCAAGACCATTTGCAACGTGTTAAACGACCTTGGGTGTTTCTTTTAGTGACGCGATTCTTGCTGCCGGATCCAGCATTGCCACAGATATTATTCCAAGTCTTCTGATACAACTTTCCTGTCCGGGTGCTGACTTCATCTGCCGCTCTGTTCGGATGATGTCGCTTCTTAATCTTAGGCAAGAAGCCTATATGACGACATTCCTCGAAAAGAGCTTTAAAAGCAGCGTCGGTACTTATAAGTGTGTCCCTCAGTTTGGTCGTGCAGATTGCCGGCCACTCTTTCGAGCTGTTTGAGAGGCGATTTATGGAAGACTAACGTGTCCGATACTACTTTCCCCTCGGAGCCCATATGAGCTAAATTAGTGGTATCTGCAATAACCGCTTGATCTGAGTCGAAGAAGTCTTGAACTTTACTCTCCCAATAGTTAGGCTTATATAGCTGTCGTTACCATGATCAACGTAAAATTATTCTCGAATCTAAGTTTTTTTCCTACCGTGCCCTTCAGACTAGCTGCTGTCTTTGGCTCCAGTAGTGGCCACACTTAGAATCGACTTTCTACTTATATTCGACACGTCAGGTCGCATGTTGCCACTAACCTCGGACCGCTGGGGATACGTAATCGAGCAGTCTTTGGGGGGATCAGAGGGCCCATCACACGGTATTAATGTGAACAAGATTCTAAAATTTCCTTAGCCAGATTAGCAACGCTGGTGTCGAAGTGCCCGGTGGTTGTACGTGACTCACCGCATGATGCGATGCCCTGGATGGCGCAGTGGTAACATCGAGTAGCTTAATGCACTGCCACAGCCGGATGCCTTGCATCCTTATATGGAGCGTTCTGCGCTTGCTTGACGATAACACTCGTAATTGCCGAAGTCCGTTACAGCAAAACTTTCGGACACTTCCCGCGATTGGAAGTTGTTGCAGTTCGTGAGCAACTCGATTGCGCTGTGTCCAAAGAGTCGAGAAACTTACGGAACACAGGATCCACCAGATGCGCTTCCACTGAACTATGTACTCTTCCACAGTATCAACAAAGGCCCGCTGCAGCCGGTGTGACAGTGTCCGAGACAGAGGCGGCGGTGTTCTTGCCATGCAGCACCCCGTATACTGGCATACTTCATCCAGCCCCATGTCGGTCCTAAACGACGAGATTAGGACGTCCTGCCAGCATCCCTGGGCCACCGGACATGTCTAGACGGTGTGCTTCAGTGTCTTTTTGTGACCGGCACAGCCGAACAGCCTCCTGCAACTGTTGTCGAGTTCCCTGCCCGGGAAGAAAAATTTGAGCTGTTGGAGTACCAGACGATAATGGATCCACATTTTATACTCCGTGATCGCATTTTGATGTCCCCACAGCTGCTTCGGAGTTTGATGAAGTGCCGCGGAATGCAAGTCCACCCGGTTAGCATATGTTTGTAACTTCCGGAGCAGACCGTCTAATGCCGTGTCCAGTCCCACCTTCGCCTCGGAATACGGCTGGCGTTTCATATACCTCAAAATACGCCGATTCGCCACGGTTGGTGGGGCATGTCACGGATAGCTGTGGATTGATAGATGTGCCTCAACGACCAGACCGAGAGCCCGTTGTGATCGCCGAAGGACGGCCACATCGTGTCCATGCTCCGGAGGTATTAAATGTGAGTCATTAACTGTGGAATTAATCCCGTTGGCCTCCTACTTTATCATGACTCCCCGTGATGGCATATCCGGCGCTGTACCTGCTACTCGCGGACTGCACCAGGTTCGATTAGCACCCAGTTGTAAGATAGCCGGAGGTCCGGGGGAGTCGTAAAGCCACCGTGGAGAGAACTTTAAATGTCCGGCCAACAACCAACGGAAGACTCCCCATCAGAATTGCTAAAGCCCAGCGCCCGAGTTCGCGGTCCATGTGGTGAGTGACCGCTCCCTCCGACAACGGGATGTGACAAACGTATGTTGTCGGACCGGTTCGCTCAATCGCAAGGTCTTCCAGGTAGCACGGCCGGATGTGGATGTATATCGTGCCCATCAACCGACACCCCGTGCCATCGCAGAGCCAGGGGTTGTCTGCCTACGAATACATTGGTCAATACCGGCCGACCACGGCCGATATCTTTCAGGTAAGTGCAGGTAGCGCCTCTGATACACACATAGTAAGCCAGTCTCCGACATGCCAGCACGCGGTCTGCAAAATAAGCCGTTGCATATGTCGACGTATCCGACGGCCGAAGCCAAGCACAGATATCAGCCCGCAACGATGCATCACGTAGTTTGCTCCGTTGATTGCGGGAATTTAGAGGGTTATGCGGTGTGGTCACGATAGAGGCCCATGTCTGAACGTCCCTTATCGTCCAAAAATTCCGCTCCACGACATACCTGTCGCGCCTCTGAGGAAGACACAGAAGAGCGTGTTTCATCCGTTGCGACCTTGAGCCACCGCTATCGACACCAAGTCGACACCACCGGCCGCTCGTGATGTTTACAATATACCCGGGTTAACTTTATGAAGACTGCGCTCCGTTGACGTCGCATGTTTCCACAAAAATTGCTTGTGAAGATTTCGAAGCTCTTCCGCCGCCCATTGTGTCGTATCAAAGGCCGCTGCCGTGAAGAGTATTCCTGGAAGCATGATGACATTAAGGATGAGTACCCGGACCGAGATACTAGTCGCCACCCGCGTAGCCGTCGCGAGGCGTCGTCGCATATTCCGAATCTGGACAGCCCAATTTGCGTCGACGAGAGCTCCTGCACCCACTTGATGACCTAGGTAACGTGTTGCGTCGCCGAGGGGTAACATAGAGATTTCTTCAGATTGAGGCAAAGCTACTACCGTCTTTAAAATATGATCTGATTTTTTGTTGGCTGCACAGTGAGCTTCGATAACCGCCCAAAAGCTGCGACGATGTCGAGGACGCGTGGAAGACTGCTCGCTTCTTGAAGAAATACAGTGGAGTCATCGACAAATTTACGTACCCCGGTCAAAGAATTAATTAGCAATCGCCTTATTGACCGTGTTGTACCCGATTGTCTTAGCTTGACTTTACATTTTCTACAGTTACTGTAACCCTCTTACGCCAACAGTTTGGATTTCTTAAGTGTCCAAGAATGTTGACCGCTAGCCGAAATGCTCCCTTGTCGCAAATGAGAAAGACAGTTACCCTTAAATTTGAATTGGAATTAGAGACCTAAAAGCGCAATTGATCCTTTGCATTTTAGATCTTCTCAAATAAAAAAATTCTGGCAGGATCGGCTCACAATATGAGCTTCCAATGTTTCTTGATTAAAAAATTCACTCGTCTTCTGTACCTTCCCGTAGCCTAGCTCTTGAGTATCGCATGACTTGCTCTTCAAACGGAGAACGTAGCCTCGTGGTCTCTACTTCTCGTACTTAGCCGGATGAGACACGAATTGTTGGTAGTTGGCTCGATCCAGAGGCTATTCCGAAGTGATTGTCAACGTCAGTTTCCAGTTCTCTTTCAAATCCCATAGGTTTATGACGGCTTTTCTTGCCCACTTAAACTTGATAGACATGCTCTCCAAAATGGTTAACAAAGGCCACGCTGTGTCGTACAAGTCGCGGCTTATGGCTTACGAGTTCCTGCACGACAGCTCGCAGATACAGTTGTCTAAGATACTTACTTGCCTAAAAATTAAGAAATATAGCTGCTACTGTTCCCTATAATTTAAAATGAAATTTCTTTGTGGGCAATAACCGCTCCCAATTGATTTAAACAAAATTAAATTCGGCTGCAAATGATGCTGCCACGGTTGTCGTACATGAATCTCGTTGCTCCGCTTGTCGTGTAGTTAATAGTTTAGGCTTAATGTAGAATAAACGTCTATTCTGTGCTCATTATTGGAGGAGATTGAACCTGTCTGTACTCTGACTCTATCTGAGGAGCTCGCCGCTCCCACACATTGTCTATCGGAGTTGATTTGGGCTTCAGCTCCACTGGTCCCAGCGAAGGATAAAATCCTTTTTAATCCGGTCTGCATTCGAGTTCCGCGAGGGTACCACAGAATCTGTTCTGCTTTCAAAATTCGTCGCACTATTAGATTTTTCTTTAGAATGCGTGATGGCAAAGGCGAAAAGGATCGTTTCGGAGAAGGGTGGAGAAATTCGATTCATAAGTATGTTCGACACGAGCAATGTACGGAATGGACCCACAAAGCTACCTATAGATCCGCAGTCAAGCTCTATCTATCGAAATTTACCGCTCGTGGCGGCTATACCCTCACCCTTGGTACTCCTACTCCCTCTTGTGTCTTTTTTGTGAGAATTAAATAGGGACTTAGGCTCCACTCTGGTGACGTGCGAGGGGTTGGGTGCCCGTGGTGCCCAGGCTTTCGAGAACCGATACTTTCCCCTTTCCCTTCTGGATCCGGGGGGCGCGGATTCTCCAGCGATTCCATCTCGCCAGGCTGGCTGGGGAAAGGTCCATGCTAAACATGGTCGTTCCTGTGCAACTAGTTACCGGGTAGGCTGAAACAATATGGTACTTACTTGCCTAGAATCTCTGTAAAATCTCAACGGACTTATGTTTGGTCCGCCTGCTTACCGAGGACCACTGTGCTGTCGTCGCTGCGATTGTGGACGTGCTTAAAAGCGGAATATAAGAGATCGAAATGCTGCTTGACATACCCGCGCAACTGGATCCCGACGTCGCGCAAGGTGTAGAACACCTGCTCCAGTCGATCGCCGCGGTGGTTCTCTCACATCAATGCCTCTTTAAGGGAGCCGTAACACCTCGTGACCTCCATGTAGCCCAACGAATGATCGTAAAGAGCTCGCACCATGCCGGCCATTGTCGGACGATCAGCACATGCAGCGGTCGTCACTCGGGTGCTGAATAGAAGCGCGTAAGTCTCGGCGAGGGACCTTCTGGGGCCGGGAATAGGATGCTATTCACCCCGATCGAGGGAAAGGGAGACGTCAGACCGCTTTGGCGTAGACATGGCTAGGGTTGACAAGTGGGCCTGATTGAGTGCAAGGATAAGTGCGCAGTCAGATCGACACTGTATAGTGACTAAAGACACGGGAGACGACTGCGTTTAAGAGACCAGTAAAATTCGCTATAGGAGAACGGATCGCCCTCCGGTATTTTTCTAAATTAGCAAACGGTTGGCGGCGTCGGTCCCACACCTGGCCAAATCACGTCCACCGAACTGTTAGACAGAACCTGATAGCAGAGTAGAAAGGATGGGACCTACGACATCGGGTTAACGTATGACGGCCGAAGGTACAACTCAGGGAGACTCGAAATTGTCGAGGGGACGATTACGATGGCGATAATGTGTAGGGGATATAAGAAAGGGTATAATGAATACGTAATTTAGTATACCACGAGATTTATGATCTCCTGCAGATATCGCTTACCATAAAAGGTGCTATACTTAAATAATTGCCTTAAACCAAATAACGATGAATTATTCATATTGACGTACTTACACCAGAAGAATACAAATTTCTTGAATGCATATATATGTACTAAAGAATAGAGGGGTACGTGACATCAGGCGTATTCAATGGGACAAAGGTAGATTAGACGATGCAATGTATTTTTAATGAGCGCTTGCAGTTGTCTTGTACAGAGGTGATCACAATTATGATATACACACCAAGTTGGTTTGATCAGCAAATTATTACAAGTAATAAATTCTTACAATGTCTACCTTGCGCAGTAAAACTGAGGAAATACTGTATAGCCGTCGATGGTATTGTTCGGTGCTATATGAAACCATTCGATTACCTTACGTTCTTTTACTTGTGTCAAGTTCTGTGCAGCTTTTCGTGATTGTATCTTTGAGGACGTAAATTATGGTCGTTATACTTTGTGCTACGTTGGACATTACGTCCACTCGTAAACATATTGATTAGAAAGCAAAGAAAATTGTTTGTCCTTATGAAATTGTACTAACAGCATCGAGCTAGGTCTAAAAAATACCATAAGCCGTCGAGAACCTTGTTCCCAAAATTCGATATATAGGCGAGCCCGGTCGTGGCATCACATGGTGCACTACGTAGCATCACGCAATGCAAGTCACACGACACGTGTGCGTCCGCAGAGTTTTTATGGTTACTTTTTTGCTGAATTTTGTGTCACAGATGCGGATTGCGAACATTGATCAGACCCATGTATAAAAACATATTCTTCGGCCTCTTGCCATCGTCACGCGTGGTCAAGCAGACCAGATGACGGTAAAGTCGGATCAAGGAAGACGTCAGGCCAGACTAAACAGGCAGGCCAGAATAAACAGTCAAGCCAGGCCGCAGGCTTAGGCCAGACGAAACAGGCGAGCCAGACTGAGTACTCAGGCTAGATCCCTGATTCAGGCTCTATGTCGTCAATGACAGGTGCTTGTGTTAATAAAAAGAACTATTTTAGCGGGAGAGGCTAAATACACCGGGCATTACTGCTGAATACACCGGCGCCCATCAATTAGACTTAATGTTCATATAACAACAGTGTTAACGAAGCCAGGCCACGTCAATTAGAGTATGGCAGGATAAGCTAAAACGAAATGCATCTTTATCGTAGCCAGGCGACCTCTGTCCTATATGCGCTGCAGCAGAGTTTCCTTATGTGATATTCCATAAGTGCCTGTGTATGTGCCTTCTGAATAATATTGCGGACACCCTTTGCATTCATAAGGATAACCGTTTTCTTAAACTTGTAATATCCCATATAAACTACATACAGACAGAAAACAGATAATGACCTGCTGTATATGACTTCAACACGCACACATACTTGTAAAGAAGCTCCATCTTGATGCATCTGGACGAACTTAGAATCAATATCGTCATTATTTAGCGATGCACGTCTCGCCGCCGGTAGCGCTGAGAGCATGGTCTTACTGATAGAACGGAAGTGAACGGTGTGGCAGTTGTTTACACAAAGCATTAAATAGGTTCTTTGTTATGAAGCGTGCTGGGAATACATGATCACGAGCTCGTATAATCAGCCGACCTTTTCGTCCCGCGATCTGGTATTGATGTGTGCCGACTGTGAGATTTGCATAATGTTTTCCCTAAGAACATGTAAAAATGAAACTGCGATTGAGACTTTTCGAACGGATACGGGATACGCTGATGGCAAAGCCTTGACGCACGGCGTACTGCTTCAAAGTCCCCACAGCCGTCTTTTGACTGTCAAAAGGCCCTACCGGTGGAGATTCTTCATAGATCCATGAGAGATCAGCGGCGGCAGGATCAGAGCCAGCATCAACTTAAGGCGTAACATTATTGTCAGCGACGACAGAATTAGTATCAACATCAACGACCGTAGTAGTGGCAGCAGCAGTGGTGAAGGCGGATGAAGTACTCATCATCATGCATTGGACAACGGGGGATTTCTCATTAAATTATCGTGGCCTAACAATGTTACAGGTGCATTTCTACTTAGCTATTCCTATAATATTCGAATTGACATGGCCTGAATGTGGTACCACGGTTGTCATATATATGTTAAGACTAATGGATAGGCGTCGGTGTATCTAGCAATGATGCCCGGTTTATTTAGCCTCTCCCATTTTAGCGGTGATGGCAACAGAAGTACGGCCAATCATTGCACATACCATGGTACGCGTCTTCCAATCAGGTCCGTGCTGCGCAAAGCCGTTGCTTCGTCAACACATCGTGGAAAATGCGCCATTCCTGACGTGCCTGTCCAACGACATGTCGTGGGTCTATCGACTCATTTCACCTTCTGGCCTTTGTCTCCCCTACTTAATCATTCAACAACTGCAGCTTGCCTGAGACGTCGCCAAGGTCCGGCCTCCAGCCATGCCTATCCGCTTCATAGCTGCTCTTCTTGTTTCGGCATTTGCGGTCAGTGTGTCCATCGCACGAGTGCAGAGTAATCCTCGGTTGATGGTCCCGATTCAACGGGCACCGATGCTCGCGTTGTTCGTGTGAGGGGCGCCGACAGAATTTAAGAAAGGAGATTCGAATTTCTCTCCGACGTGAAACCACCAAAAGAGTCTTTCACCAGCAATAACCCAATGGCTAAAAAATCTGTCCGAACAAGAGCAGAGTTCGATCCAAGCGCGAGTGGAGCAGATAAACATGCGCTCCTGACGAAAAGCACGCGAGATGCCGACGTATATATATACCTCGTTCGAGCGAAAGCGGCTGCCGCTAGGCTAGGGCGTTTTGGCGATATCATGGCTAGTCCCTTCGCTATATCCCACGTGTTCGCTCGGTACGAATATACGTCGATCATGTCAGGCGTAGCAACACGCAATATATGGCAAAACTTCAGGCGTGGCATAGTGTAGTCTGCGCGATAAAACGTAGATTAGTCTGTATTAGACGTAGACGCACTTCCACATTAGAAGTAGGGAGTTAATGTGAAATATATTGTTTGTTAATCCTTCTTCGTTGTTTAACCCATTGTATGCAGTTGATGACCACCACTGCAACTTAAACAGGTCAAGGTTCACCTGGCTTACGCCCAGTCTGCCCATCACCGTGTGTCATATCTGGTCCCATATGACGCCCGTGTGCCAATGTCTCTCCCGCTGTCTTCAGGTGTCAGTATGACATGACGATCGTCTTCCTCCGTCGCATATGTTAACTTGTCAGCCAATCATATGAGGTTGCCCTAAACCTGTAAGAGGTCTTGTTGGAACACTCAAGCTAACTTAACCCATCAGAAACTTTTTCTTCTGACAGTTTGACGGGGATGTTTGAATGATTTCACTACTACTCTCTTTTGACTGTGCGAGTTGCGCTTGATGCTAGTGCGGACAGTCGCCTGCTCCATGTATCAGCTCAGCTCATTTGCGACTTCGTTGGCGTCGCAGTATGTAAAAAACATCTGACTCAGTGATCGTTAGACGCCCGTGGTCGGTTTTGCTGATCGTCTCCTATTAAGAGCATTAGCGAGTACTAGTCAATGCAACTAATGAGGGGGGGGGGGGTAGTGTTGATACGTAAGACATGTACGGCAAGATAAAAGGCGTTGAGGTAGCAATAAGGAAACGCGTCACGCCAGACTTTTGTGGCGATAAAGGCGACTACAAGGCGACGAATGAGTTCGGAGAGTTAAGCAAAGCCATATGCCCCGACATGGATGCTAGTGCTATCATTCCGTGAATGATATCAGCGGTAATTACTGTGTAGGAGCGTGCAATGCAGGGAGGAAAGGCAACGCGAACTTGACGAATAGGTGAGCGCGCAAATAAACGATATGCTTGGTAGCACGCAGTGTGTTGCGGCTATTTGTTGCACAGCGTGTGATGCAGATGCTGTAGAACGAGAGCAAGCCAACAGCACGGTACACATCAAGGTGTAGCTTGTCATTTCTACACTACTACGGTTCGCATGTCACCAGTAACTGACCTAGCAAGCCCCATCATTGAGCTTGTGATGTGAATTCTGTTTATTTCTGCACGACTCAAGCTGAATGCACAGTAAGAACGGACGTAAGGCTGTCGCTTGAGTCAGCTTCCAAAATACTTTGTAAGGCTCATTTCGCTGAGCTTTTACTATAATTTCTCTGCTAATCGTATAGTACATTTAATACCTAAGGATACCTCATTGGTGCCGAGATTATTGTAGGACTTGCATACGCACTTCCGTTGCTTAACGTCTGAAGGGGATTTACACAACGATGGTTTTAGTACCGCATCACTACTGGAAAGAGACGAAGACTAAAACAAAATGCTCCATGTCAAATCGGAGCAGTCGAGGAGGACAAAAAATGACCATCATGCCGCTTGTAGTAGATAGATTAAATTGACTCACAATCAGTGCACGGTGTGGCTACACTTCGGACTTTACGACATCGCAAGTTATGTAGACCTGCAAGCCGTGTTAGTCATAGTAAATTGATCGTTGATGCCAAAAAAAACCATGCGCCGGCTTCATAATGCTTCGCTAAGATATTTAATTGACCTTATCGAATGCAATCGGTACGCAAAAACGCTACTATTACGGCACACTACACATAATTTGTATGTAACGGGGCACACTCTTGCGCAAACTTAACACAAGGGTTTTGGTGCCCTGACAGACGTACACGAGGCAAACGAGGAAGCGTAGATAAGGGAAAAGTATAACTGTTGTATTAATATAATTAGGTCTAAAGACTTTAACCACTGTCTCTCTGTTTGACTTAACTTAATTATACTAATATAACTGAGTGTATGACGACGTCTACTCAACACTCATTGCGCGCGTCTTGCGACGATTGGTGGGTTGATATCGTCAAGATATCAACCAATGAGCAGACTCTTTGTTCGACCCTTCAATATCACCACTTTGGTGATATTATTCAAAGAATATTCAACATTATTCTTCTTTATTGTCATTATCTCTCAAATGACAATTTCCATGTAACGGGCTGCCCCGTTACATTGTATGCTGTCGTACTTATTAGCGCGGCAATGAGGCCAGCGTGATGATATCAACAGAACATTACGGTAAAATTGAGCTTTTGTCCAATGATCGACATAGAAAGTAGTAATGCTCCTGGTGACAAAGTTTTGCTGATTATTGCAAGTCGTAAGTAGAAAAAGAGTCTTCTTAGCACGCAACTCTAATCGCGCATTGTAGGCAGCGTCAGTGATGGCGTACACTCTAATGTGTGAATACTGCTTGGCGTATGCTTCAACTTTTTCATGGTGCAGATACTTACAGGTTAGGGAGAAACAAATCCGGCAAGTGTAATGCTGGTAGTCCATATGGAAAACTATACAGATGTAAAGCAAACTTGTGCTATCTGGACGAAGCACTTTTTTAGCGCTCCGGCATAGCCTCGTGGGGTTAAGGATGCTGAGGTGGACGCAACTACGATCGTGCAGAAGTTAACAACAACGATTTTTCAGAGCGACAAATGCATTATAAAGTTATTGAATAAGATGTGCTCGGACTTATCGAGGGGCATACACGGTTCTACTTGCAGGCTCATACCGTATCTTACCTACTTTTGTGCTTGAATTGAAATGGGGGTACACGTCGGTTTATATTCAGCAAAAAGTTGTGCTCTACAACAGGGATGAGATCCCATTGAAAATGGCATTCGAACACCGTATCAGTTGTTTATGGCTGACATGTGTCAGTCACCAAAAATAGGATCTAAAAGGCATTCATTCGAGCGTTATTCTATATATTATACACGTTTAGTCTTAAGTGTTATTTTACATTAAAAATAAATATCAGTTCACCTTTGATCTATGTGAAAAATTGCCCCTTTTAGGCGTCTCACCTCGAAAGAGAGTTAAGTATTGATAAGACATATACAAATCAGCAAACTGTGCAGTCGATTCATTATTTTGTTAATGTTTTTTGAAGATATGCCTAGAGCTGTACGATCGTTGGATCGTAGGGTCGTGTTCTTGTAAGAAGAGAGCTTTCTCGTCAAGCAGAAAGCCTTTCTCTGGATAGAAGCTGTGGTAGCTCCGCTACATGTATTGGCACATGAACTAATTACAAAACAGACAGCGAAAGCGTTCCTTGTTTAATGCAAATTCAAGAAATTTGCAATCAAGCGAAAACCGATAGATTGACAACAATAATCCTAGCAAACGCAATCGAGAATCGCCCGCACTTACTTTATAGTAACATTGGCGATCGCAAATAGCTACTTGTCGACAAGGTCCTTCTGGCTTTGTATAAATACACGGAAAGAGATACACATTGACCACTGCAATAAGTATAAAAATATTCTGTATAAGATATACGTAATATATTTCTTACCGTCACACAATAGGAAATTGACGTTGCGAGATACTTAGCAATTAAAGATACATGCTATAACGCAGTAAGCGTAGTAAATTTTATATGGTACTAATTGTGTCAAACCAATTCTATATTGATTAAATACATACACCAATATTGCTCTCGGGAGTCGAGATTACGTAAATGTCACGCTTGGAGGTGGTATTCGGAGCCGCTCCACCATTATGAGATATACTACATGATATAAACTAATTGCACCACCAACCGCTGCTGGACGTGAACTTGAATAGTATCAAATTAAATTATTTAGATTCGATTGTATGATAAAGCTAAGGGAACAAAAAAGGACGTTAATTTCGACACGGCTTAGTTTTTAAAATCCAAAAAATTTGTTTTTGTGAAACAGAGCAGGTTTCTGCTCATATGATTTCTGCCTCTGTATATACGGCATGCCTGCAATTTTATAAACTCACACGCTTCGACTATTATCAATTACAGGAATTACTTTTATAGAAGAAATCGGATGCCTTACACACCTAGAACCCTTTCGGAGCCCGTTCAATGAAAACGGAAAGTTTATCTACCATAAATATATTGATTAAGGGAGAAATGTTTAAATTACTTGTAAATATTACCCACATACAATTCATCTCTAACGGAATGCGATTAAATATTTCGTTTAAGCAGTGACATCGCCATTATCGACCCATTAGAGGCTCTCTATAGAGACCAAATTGCTGCTAAAGGTATAAAGAATACTGGCTTTAACCACAAGGCATAGAACAAGCTGCTCAATTAAATATGTGGGTGCTAAACAACAGACTGTTGAAAAAGCATCTTCCTACTGAAGCTATAGGTGGTCGACGCACGTCGTCGAGCCGGTAGTGTAATAAATGATATTATCAAGAACGTAAGTGTCGAGGGAGAATCTTCGTATATATGTTAATCTAATCCGACATCGTCAAAAGGTCTCTTTTCAATGTCGACGTCGGCATGTAATTTGATTCCTCCCTATCCAACTAAAATATAATGTCTAAGCCCTAGGGTTAGCAATAGAGATGAAAGGCCTATATCTTTTAGACCATTTCAGGTCTGTAAAAACCGAATTATTTGAAAAATTAAGCTGCCACAAGCCGAGTTTGGATCTCGTGCTAATTTTAATATTATAGGTAGGGTAAGTTCGATGTGCGTGGTTTTAGGCAGAAGGTTTAATAATCTCGAGATTTATTGATATCACGCCCGATCGTGAAAACACTAAGGCAAATAGGTGGATCCAGCGTCTTCCATATTTTTCTATAAGACCCGAATGGTTTGCCTAAAACTGAAGTCACTATAGGCATGTTTCTTAGTGGCGTAACATACATCTTTAAGGTTGAGACAAGCCGAGGTTATTTCGTCCACCCATGGTCGACCTTATTTTTGTCAGAAAGACAGAAACCGAGTGGTCCCAAACAAATTAATGTCTGATATGTAGAGAGGAGATTAGCTGTTTGGATAAACGTATAGACGTCTCAAAAAATAGTGACCCGTGCACCATCTTACGTATGATCATTCGAAATGACTGTCCTGCAACCAAACTCAATCGATACGCGATTCTAAGGTGGTTGCGATATTGCGACAGCGAAACCGGCAATCTAATACGTTATAAAGAGGAGGAGCGGAGCGCCCTGCTGATTCAGATATTATATTAGTGATTGCAGGTTGCCCAAAAAAGTTGATCCAGCATACAGCCATTTTGTCGTAATTTCCGAATGATGAAGTATCTTATTAATATAAAGATGTATAAAAAGCTTAACATATTACGTCAAGCTTTAGCTGATTCTGAGGCATCAAACAATGGTATCGTCGCCACTCGCAACATGTTCGTATTCTCTCGTAATTTGGGCGTACCTCAATCTTACGAAAATGACGTTGCGCCTTTCACGGGTGCATTCGGAATGGTAAAGAGACGATTATCGATACATTTCATTGCACTAGTATGTGATCCTTACGACACGTATTCAATATTCTAATTGACGGACAAGTCTGATGTCATCCTTGGTCTACCACTTCGTAAAAAGTACGAGTTTTGGACCAGATAGCATTATAAATTTGTGAAGATATCATCCACTTGTTCATCACGTAGCTATCAGCTGAACGTCTTGAATATTTCACAGCGTGTGGATATGCTACAAGTGATTGCAATGACATCCCTTGTGCTTCAGTCGTTGAAGATTTGCGCTAAAGCACAGAGTAGTCGATAAAAATAACTGTGAAAAAGGGTAAAGCTATCGTGTAAACGACAAACTTAAAAGTCAAAGTTCACTGCTCGAATATGTTAAGTAAACGAGATCATAAACTAAGCGCGCGATATCCAGTATAAGTCTAGGCGCATAAATAAGTTATAACGTGGCTACCATAGAGATCGACCTTATGAAGAAAAATAACGGAGGGTCGAAGTCCTACGTACCTGGAAGGATAGGTTCTGAAATACTTAGGCCAATTTTTTATACAAATCACCAAGACGATATATATCTTAGTGAATGGCAGGTCAAGCGTAGGCGTCTAACGTAGATCCGATAGTTCCTATGTTGTCAAATTTAGACAAAAGACCCAATTATTAACTCTCGAACCAATATATAATTACAATATCTGCGTGGTTGGAAAGTTAAGCAGATCTGCTTACGCGTCGCAGAAAACAAAAACATAGCCAATATTCAGTCGACTACAGTATTTGCTGAGCGAGAAATGACTATTAGCAGCTCATTAATGAACAAAAGATTTGTATATGAAAAGATTCGGATCGAGTGATACACATTTTTAGCCTGGGAGTCACGCCAGGCAAAAACATTTACCAGGTTTTAAATATACAAACCAAGAATGAATTCCACGAGTTCGTTTGGTTTAAATTGACCAAGGTAAAGATACCCTTCACAAAATCTTACTAAAATCTTTTTTAATTACTATTTCATGAAGTAGGATCCACTAACTCGTATACAACTACTTTCGATGACAAGTTCTCTGCCGAACGCTTAGCATCATGAAAATGAAGAGAATCGATACCACTCACAGCCATGGGATCTCACGAGAGCTGGAAGCAACAAGATGAAGGATGATAGCGCAAGCATTAAAAACAATACATCATATGGATGGTATTGGCTTACCCCGTAATCGAAGAAGTGTGATCAATAGTGCACTAAAGAGCACCAACTTTTCGTCGATAGATCTAATTAATGGGTTCGATCGGACGTTGTACTTAAATGGGATATCCGTTACACTGTGTTAGCCATGCCTATCGCTATATTCTGATTGCAGCTAGTAAAACCGAAACAGCTTAGTAATGCCCTTTGAAAATTCAGTAGAAGTGTATCAAAATGTTAAGAATGTTGCGATATTTAGCACAGATTACTTCGACAATTTTATTGTCCATAACCGGACTATGCATGCAAACTTCGACGTAAAATCCTACTTCATTCACGTCTAAACGGACTTTTAATTATTCTGTAAGCATTTGTGTGTGCCAATCTTCAGGGTGTACATTCGAGGCAAGCAATTTTTTTATTAATTGGATGCATCCTGGTTAAACACGGCGTTATCGTTGATCCGGAGATATCAAAGCGGTCACCAACTGGCATGTGCCAGTCGATGCCAGTGGACAATAAAGACCTTGAATGAGCGGCGTTCTCGTACAAATACTTAGACGAATACGCTGGAATGATAGTGAATAGCTCATTTTTGTTCAAGAAAAGCGAAAAGTTGTCGTGTAGTACTGCGTGTCCTAATTTATTCGGGGTATCAAGCAGAGCGTAAATGTAAAGCCTTTTTTGGCATTTGTCGATCTGTGCAGACCATTTCGAGTGGTCTGTATCCCAGAAGTTTGAATTGATACGCGTTGATGCAGATTTATACATTCAGTGAGAGGCGAGTCGTTTATTATCAGCCGCTCAGAATCAACATTTTGAGCGCAACCACAGCGTATGACAAGTAAAACCATTTTATATAGTATTGAATAGCCAATCTACGCATTGGATTCTTTAAATATAGACCGTCCATCGTCTGCATGGATTATGCGTCGTTACACACGACCGTAAACATTTCATAGCTCTTGAAATGAATGGGGATGTGGCTGCAGTTCTTTGCGGAGTATGATTTATTCGCTTTATACAAGCCAAACCGGCTGAATGTCTTCCTCTTGGCTCGTGTCCTGAGACATTAATCAAGAAGTGGCTGAGTCATATATCAGAATGATACGTCAACCTTGACTTTTTTGCCGACCAGCTGGGTCTTGTCGTCGAATAAGCTTCACTTCTTGATAGTGGACTATACGCAAATAAATGACTTTTATATTTAATCGATAATAATATATAGCATCTCCGTCTGGTTCATATAATTTTGGAGTGTAATTTTGCAGAAGCTAGGGGAAGTCGTGGACGTGGAAATACCTACCTCAAGATCTCTCTTGCATTATTAATATGCCAGTATCTCGACGTTACCAACTGCATTGGGTTTGGTAAGGTTTGTCTGTCTATATATTCTGAGCACCTTCAAATCATGCATCATGCAGTCTCTATCGGTTCTGGAAGAGTGCTACGTGTAGTTAAGGATAAATTTGGGGTCCCGAAAGACGGGCTCAAGAAAACAAACATTCTTTGTTGCGGTGATCGTTAATAATATGGTGCATATAACTGCAGGATACAAAATAAATGCAGCCGTGGACTGTCATCTTGTCATGGTAAACAAGGAATTTAGCATCCGCAGACCTTATCCCTTTGTCTTGCCTCCGGCGTAGCCCTCAATTTTAAATATTTTTAACAATTAATAAATCCTATGGTTAGAATAAGATAAACGATGCCTGTATAAGATTTTAAAGAAGCTAGAGGCCAATTATAATGTAAAAGTAGGGGTCTTTGCCAAGGCACGTGCAAACGAAATAAGTTTGACCGTTTTCTTACTAATTGTCAAACTTGTTTACAATAATTTGGTGCATGCATCAGGTTCGCATACACTGTTTCCTTAATGCCAATGGCTTGTGTCATTCTTGATCAATAATACTACTACTTTGCATGTTCAAGTTGGGTGGGAGGTACTCTAGTCAGACAACAATCTGATAAATTCCCATCACGCATCGAGCTAATTCTTGATGCAAAAATACCGCCATCGACGCAATTGACATCGACGAAGAAGACGGACGTAGCAAAAGCTAAATAGAATGGTGAACACACACGATGATGAAGATGTCGGTATATTGATCATCCTCAGTGACTATGTAAGGGAGGATATTGATACTCGCTGAGGAAGGAAAAAAAACAAAATTTCAGTTCGCACAAGGCTCACTAAACTGAATAAAGTCGATTTAGCAGAAACTATGCTGCTGGATCAGGAGTAGTGGTCTGTTTCGTGCATAATAAAGAATTGACGCGGTGAGAAGACCCGAAGAAAATGTAAATAAAATATAAGGTAATTTGATTCTTTTGAAAGAAATAAGAAATTCGTTCTATCTACAACAAACTTACCCATGGACCTATTGAATAAATGTGCAGTAATATATTGCTGGCCCGACACATTATTCCGGTTGTGTATTGCGCCGACGAGGTAAAGATTTCACAATAAAGTTTAAATTTGTAATTTTAAGCGATTTTACATACTACGAGAACTAATCCGTCCGTATAGTCAAAGCGAAACATATTCCAAGGGGTGAGATCGGTTTTGAGCTTAAGAAGCTTCATCTGATCATGCGTTTGCCGTCCAGGCGTAAAGCATAGTCGTGCAGCATAGAAACATCCACGCAACGGTAAGATCTTTGAATGAGCTGGTATTAGTAACGAAGAAGAAAACGAATGTATCATTTGCTTGCAAATTGCTAATTATATAATCGGTCCTTCTATACATTTCGGTCAGAGAGGAAATATGGTCCTGATTGTGTTCTTTGTTTTGCCGCAGTTATAACATTTCTTTGTTTATTTTTCAGACGTCGGGGTTTCTTTTGTAACAATCTTACTTAGGTCTTTCCACCCATAGCACAGCATTTGGTGAGATCAGCGGTGGTCAAAGCCATGTTGTGGATGATAGGTATATCTAGCGTGTTATAGGGGAAGAAGAAATGAGAAATCTCATCCGATTGTGTGACAATGCGCCGTCTTTGAAAAACTCAGAGCTTCGCTTTCAAAAGATGATTAAAATTTAGGATATGCGAGCAGTATGACGAAATTTATTTTTGAGCTGAGAAGCCGCCAAAAATATAGGACAATTACGATTGTGCAGAGATTTAAACTCTCTATTTTGATTAAATCTCGTTACAGATGCGCGCTTCCCCATAACTCTCTTTTAGAAAGGTAGGCCTCCTCACGGGCGAGAGTAATCTTATTGTTAAACTCCAGCAATTCTGCCTATATAAGAAAGTATCAGAACTGCATCACTAAAAAACCGGTGCAGTTTGTACCGTACACTCGTTGGTATTTTTATTAGATTTGTTACGAGCGTTAACAGTTTTACTAAGTCAATTTTTCTACAAACATTTTTAACAGTGCTTTTAGAGAAAATACAAGCCGTTTTAAACGATCTACTGTTTCGGCAATGGTTGTCGTTGCTATATCGGTGTCTGAAAATAGCTTTGATGTAAAAATTTTGCTTCATGTGATAGCCTTGCTTCAGACAAATGTCGTTAATCAAGTCTTGGTTAAATCAATGGAGGCCTTTTTTCCTCAAAGTAATTATTCTATTAAACTGCTGCATAAATTGTCGTGGAGGCTTCCATGGCATTTCAGGGAAAAGACGCACTTTATTGCCATCTCGCTTTTATTTCATGGTTTTGTTATAAGATGATGTATGTTGAGCCTTGCAAAACTAACCGTGTAATATATCTGCAATCAAGATGCTCATAGATTCAGGTTTCATGACTTATATACGAAATTGAGCTGCTTATCTCAGTAAGTGGTGAAACTTAGTCATTTTACGGGACGTTATCAACACATGTATGATTTATATGCACTTGTGACGAAAGCTTCGACCAGAGAAGGACCGGTGGATATTCAGCAAGACTTCAAGAAGTATTTAATGCTTCAAGTTATGATTATATATTTTTCACGACAAATGTATAAGCGCACGCCTTCCGTAAGTTATGTTTAACAATGCTGTACTTGTGTCCTCCGCATAGTTTGTAATGCCCACAACTTATTGTTGTATATAGCCAATACAGAAGCTAATGATTTCGCGTCATCAAAAATATCGAGCCATCCGGTATTGTAATTGCACAGATTTTTTATTACATGCCACTAAACCCTCGAAGGCTTGGTTTTAATAAATTTAAATGTTTGAAAGACAAGCATTAAAACGATTATAAAAAAAACTTATTGAGTAGTATGACTCACTTAAGAGCCGAAAGTAATCAATATCTTACACTCTCCATAGATAGGTGTTCTCAAAGCTATATTATTAATCATTCTATACATATGATTGCCGCAGCGTCATTTAAAAAGTTACATTATCGGTTATTCAAAACATTTTTAACTTATAATTATATAACACGTTGAAGGCGCTACAGACCTTTTATTTTAAATGTATCATGTCGGGTGATATAAGCTCGCTATATATCTAGCCTTAAAAATAGAAAATATTAAATATTTTTTTATTTTAGATTCAGCTCAAGTTAAATTCTTATAGCACATTCAATATATGATCACGTCGCAGTAGCTTTAGATGAATATGTTGTATGATCATAAGTCCAAAATCTTTTACGCGCATATGTTATTTTTTTAAAGAATATTAGAATTGGCCGCCCTAGTGGTTTCATTTCGACATTTCCGTAGTTATCAAAGTCTTTTCATACGTCGTGCAATACAATTTATAACATACCTTTGATGCTGGCTAACCAAAGTATCAAACGAATGTAATTAGCCTTTTCGATTTGTAAAATCGGAGATTTAGCACCCGGCGTTGTATGAGTGTAAGCTATAAATTAAGACCTAAGACACACCAATAAGAGCTATATGTTTATTCGGTCTCAATAGTACTGGTATGTTTCCTTTGTACCTTTTTTGCTTTGTTGCTTATACCATGTAAAATTTGTGTTTTTATGCCTATCGCTTTGATAAAGATGTAGTAATTCCATACGATACACTTTATTAAAGTATGTACCGTACCATGGAAAAAGTATAATGGATTTGGTATATTTCTGATACAGTCAAATGTGTGTGCTATCCACCATATATTTCATAACACATTTGATCGGTGGTGCACGTAAGCAGAACGTGTTATCGTTATTATATAAATTTTAGCTGAACAAATACGACAAGCATTCAATAACATATACGCAAACCCGGGACAGCCATCATATTTAATAACATACATATATTGTTGTTGAAATCATCATGGTAATGTTCATCCTTTTACGTGTAGTAAATTTCGACTACACGTTTCTTCACATTGACCGATGCGCCTGTCGCTCAGCGCACCGTCATTTTCGTTGGATGGATCTCCCGCTCCACGAAGTTGAAACTTCCTGCCTCCAGCGACTGGCGACGAACAAAATTATTCCAAGCCCCACAGTCAACTAGGGCGCTAAGTGACAAATCCTTTGTCACTTCCAATATCAAGGTAATGAACGACATCCATCACCAAGTGAAGAGACACACAGGGACTGCATGTCGGGAGCAACCTTCGTCAAGAGATTTGCTATTTCTCTTGTGTTGCTTGATCAGAAGGGCGCTCCTCCCCTACTGACCCCGACCATTTTTTGATGGTCCATCTCGCTGTTGCGGCTTTTCAACAGCATCGGACCCTCGCCCCCCAGTTCTTCTTTCTGGTGGAAGATTACTGCGCTCAGCACCGCGAGGTCCTGAGCGGGGGATACTACATTCATATACTTAGTGTCCCAGTTTATGACAGCGATGGCATCTCACCGATTGCTTCTCATTCGCAGGGCGAGGTTTCTCGCCCTCGACATTACAGAGATCCATTGGCTCTGGACCTCCGACCGCTGATAGTCTCTGCGGACGAAAAGAGGTCAGCGTAGTGTGTGCCTGTCTCACAATAATGTCTTCCTGCTCCACAGCGAAGATTGCTTCGGAGAGCGTCTTTGGCTCTCCGCGGAACAGGTGGTCCCTGACGTGACCACCGGACAGCCCTTGAATGAATATTGTGATAAACACAAATTCAGTCACAGGGTTCACTAATATGCAGCTTGCAAGGTAGCGTACATGCTGAGCGTAAGCGTGAACCTTACGCTTACCCTGTTTGATTCCGAGGGGTTCAGATAGTGTCCTGAACTCTTCCCTGGGATGCTCAAACGTCTCGCTGGGCAGGGTCTTGAAGATGATCAACGACCCAAACACGTTTGGGTCGTGCACCTTGAGTATCAGGACCTTTTTCCTGGAGTCCCCTGCCAATTAGGACTGAGCGAATGCAACTTGCATTCGCTCATCGTCGATGCTACGGGCCTCGATGGCATCGTCGACTTCGACGAACCATTTTAACAGGATGTCGTCCTCGGCTCCGTGATACTTGGAGATCTCTAGCTTTAGAGACCCAGTTCGAAACTCCCGTGTCGACTGCGCGGACTAAGACTGTCTCAGTTCTTCGTTCCGCTGGTGATATTGTTGTTGCAACAAGGTCACCTGCGCTCGTGACTCATCAAGTTCTCGTTGCAAGAACTTGCTAATGACGGGATGCTACTGGTCTCTATCCTTTGTGGATAGCATGGCCCAGATAGCTTCTTCGCCAACGGTCGAACTCATTCGTTCAATGGCACTCCGTTCGATATCGCTCAAATGGAAGCAGCCTTCACGGGCTCCGTGAAATCTATCGCCTTCGACTTCGTCCAACATGTTCATGTTGGACGATGCAAGTGTGGTCTATGGATGGACTACAAAGTGCTACCAGGTGTAACGGGGCTCCGACAACTACATACTGGTCACCAGTACGGAGTTTACTGTCACTGACTGTAGTGATAGTCAGTGCCTAGTTAGGTGTAGAACTACACAGAGGAAGGTAGAACGACTAAGGTGAAAGACTTCAGTCGTAGAAAAGTAAAACTGTTATTGATATAGTTAAGTCCAACATCTCTTGTATCTCGGTTTGCCCTGACTTAATTATACTAGTGTAACTAAATGTATGGCGACGTCTACTCACCACCCGTTGCGCGCGTCTAGCAGCGATTGGTGGGTTAATATCATCGCGATATGAACCAATGAGTAGACCCTTCGGTCATCTTCAACAATATCATCATGCTCTGTGATATTGCTGAAAAGATATTCATCGTAATATTCTTTATTGTCAAATTGTTCTTAATAACGATATCATGTAACGGGCTATCTCGTTACATCAAGAACGTTACACGTGTGTCTCTTGGCTACAGCAGCCTCGTCAGATACACCGAGAGCGTCACTTTACGTGACGCGCCCCGTACATTCGCCGGACTCGTTTGAGCACCGCCTTTGCCATCCGGGCTTTGGAACTTTACAGACATCTTGCAACCTTAAACAGATAAATAGACTGGTCTGCATCTCAAAAGATAGTTAGACATTGGTAGTCTTTTAGGTAATAATGTTTACGGCGTCCCTCGGTAACAGGGCTTTGTGCGAGATACAAAAGGCTCAAACTGCCCACTGTGTACGTCCAGTGAGTGGCGGCGGCCGGGCGGCAGATGTGGATGCGGTTCCGATGTCTGTTCTATGACCCGCCCAGTGTGGTGGTCAGGCAACATCTGGCGTAAGCCGGCGACATAGAAGCACTTGTCAGGTTGGTCGTGGTCTAAATGGTAGTCAAGGGTTCGTTCGACCTGAAGTCGGTACCTACAGGGTAGTCATGACTGAGAATCACCAGCTCTCGTTTGCACAAGACATTGTCAACGCGACAGCAAACAAATGTTGTGTCATCCACCAGCTGCGACCGCTATCAAAATGTCGGCGCTCATTGCTTGAGTGGTAGTCACGCATGAGCTGACACCATCTTGTTATTTTGTTTTCCTGTCGGAGCCCACGTCAGAGAACGTTCGATTGGAGTGTCGCTGGTCGATTTGCAGTGAAGCTGGTTCAGTAAATACCCTTGTAGCTAATACGATTGGGTGACTAAAACAATATGAGGTCGTAAGGGATATTAGGTAGGAGAGGTAGGTGGTCACGTGGTCTCCTTCTCTTGCCCAATTACGGCCGGCAACCTTTACTAACTACAAGAGGTATTTGCGAATAGAAGATTAGCCAAAGGGATCTACTACAATACCAGAGCGTGAGAGGCATCGGCAGCTGCGTGTCCCGTTTCGTCGTCTGCTTCTCGCTGGCTCTGGATCTGGACGACGCAAATCAGATGTAAGGTGGCCCAATGGGGATAGAAGCGCTATAGGTCGTGGTCGAGGGTCGAAGTAGCGGCTCATTGGTCATTCCTCAATCTGCTTCCGAGCCGACAAGTCCCAAGTACCCAATTGACGGCCATGCGCTTCATCTTCGCCGCCGCGTTCGCTGTAGCGTTTGTACTCGTTTCGACTTCATCGACTGCTTCTTCCGTCGCCGAACCATCCGGCGCGTCGCAGATTGTTCCACTTGCTCATGATTTTAGCGGGCGTGGAGAAGGCCGTCATCATCTGCGACCGGACAGGATGTCCACTGGAATCATCAATGCTGGCGAGGAAGAGAGGAAAACCCGGGGCCCTCTTGTGGAGGAGTTGAAGCATATTTTCCTATTGGCATATGTGCCTTACAAATGGGTTGAACACATGTTAGCTAGGCTCAAGGAGAAAATTGGGCTCATCTTTGGTGCGTCGAAGAACAAGGTCAAGAGTACTTAAGGGATGATGGGTACCTCTGTGGACACGACCACAAGAGATGTGAATTAATGACAATACTGCGGTGTTGAATTCATGTACGTGAACTTTCATTCTTGTCGATGTTGCACATGCGCTGAGCACGCTCAGTTTCGTAGGAAAGTGGTTTGCACTTCGTGAATCAATCGATCTTTTGCCTTTCATTGGTTTGTTGTGCTCGTGTTCCATGTCGTCTAGTCTATGATAGAAATGATGTGATCTGTCGTGTCGTCCGCAGTGCTGGGCGGAAAGGCCCGACTCGTAGACGCTGACCCCTGATGAAGCAGATACAGCCACACGAAGGTATCGTCATAGCAGCAGCGTATCGTACATCAAACGATTGCTTCTACGCATATATGTATCTCTGGAAGAGAAGCTAGTTGCGCCTGCACGCTGTCAGCGTACACCTCAAACTTGTCTGGCAGTGACTAGAAAGTCAAGATCGACGACTACCGCAGCTCGTCGCAATTGACAGCATGACAAATAGAATCGCATCCACTCGATCGCAACGGTCAGGTAAACGCGCACGCTCTGCGTCACAAGAAGCTTCTGGCGCTCGTAGTCCTCCACGCTTACCTTCAAGCCCGATACTTTGCTGTAGACTACTCGTCAGACCAGTCTCAACATGAGTCGAGCGACGTCGTGAGTCTCACTCATGGCATGATCACGTGAGTGTCTCGCCACAGACGTTACCACACTATTTAAAACATCACAGCCACGTGACCTCGAACGTGCTTTCATCGAGCTCGTCTTGTCACACATTCTTTCATGGCATTCAGTCCACGCGACTGGATGCGGCTCGACGAGTGCAGCGCCACGTTGGTCGCGCATAGACTTACGCAGACGAAGTTCGTCATGTATCGAGCAACGTCGGCCCAGTCTCCATTGGGTTGTGACAGAGATTTCTCGCCACTGAACTGCAAACGTTGTGAGCTCGTCAACTTTGCACCGTGCAGCGTTTGATTAGGTGCTCAACAATGTAGTCGTTGTATCGGATTCGGGTACTTTGCCCGGCGTGAGCACTATCTGCATTTCCTGACCTCTGACCGAGACGCTTGTCGCTGAAAGGAGCGTGATTGTTTGGACAACGGCGTGTCCATCAGTGGTGGAACGTGGTGAAAGGGCCAAGCGCAGCACCCCGTAATGTGATGTTATAATGAACCTCTTACGTCGTATTGTCCGTATTACGCAACCACTTTAGGCAGCTGCAGTTTCCACGTTATCTACTCCTGCCGAAACTGGACAAAGTGATTCGTTTGGAGAAGCCATCATGTGGCGGTCAAATCTAACAAAGATGCTTACGCTTCTTGGCAAACTCCTGTCCTTTTGTCACATGACAGTAAGCCCTCGACGCAGCGTATTTACAACCACGTGACAATAGGACAGAGATTGTCAAGGATCGTGAGCATCTTTGCAGCTCTGACCGCCCTATGATGGCTACCGCTAGACAGCACGATCGGACACTAGTTCGAAACAAGCACAGCGTTTTAGCCTCGTCAATCACTGGGCCACACTTTCACTGACCAAGTAGCCCCTCGTGATTTCCTGGCGGTGGCTGTTCTTCGCATGCGTGTATGGCTGTTCTGTTTTCGCGACTTGCGAGGCTCAACTGGTCTTTACCACGGTCTAAGCGCAGTCCATTGTCATACGAGCAAAGCAATGGGCTCGACCACTGGTCGGTGGAGCTCTCAACGGCGACAGCGTCTATTCTTGCGTGGGGTAGACACCGTCGCGTGTCATCGCATTGTCTCTTCAGTTCGATCCCAGCACGAGTTCAGCATTCTTCACGACAGCTGTCAATGGAACAACAAATTTTTGTCATCCTCATGAACACGACCGCTAGAAAACAAAGACCGTCATAACATCACTATCTCGTCACGCGTCTACAACATGCAACGTCACCACGTATAATGTATTGCACGCTTCAAGCTGCAGTTCTTTGGCGCGACTGATTCGTGTTTCATCCACACAGGTCCAAACATGCTGACAAGTGAACCAGCAGCCAAACATATCAACGGATTATATTGCATCTCTAAGCATCATCAACGCCTACATCTGCCTTTTCGTTCCATTCAACACGCATAGTCTGCGTCGACCAACAACATCAGCCAGACAGCTGTTGACAAGGTGGAACTGAGACGAACACAAACTCTAACAACGACTTGAAAATGAGAATGAATGTGTATGAGGTCGCTAAAGCATTACAGGACGTTCACACTTAAGAGCGTCGATCTAGATCCGTTCGACGATATGGCATCCGACGTGACTGCAGCTATCGATTTGCAGTCTACGTAGTAAACAGACGGTCTCGCGTAATGTATCACGCTAGGCGGACATGCAAGGCTCACATTCGAAGTCGCAAGAGAATGAGCACTTTACGGTAAGGACAAGATATTGGAACGTAATGTTGTAACGGGGTTACACGTCGACTGGCAGTCGACAATAGGTGTGATGCACACAAGGGATGGGGTCTCATTTAAACTGATATTAGAACACAGTATCAATTGTCGAAGACTGATGTCTGTCAACCATTGATTACGGAATCATTTGAGAGGTTTATTTTGGACATTGGTTACTAGGTTCAGTACGTCGTTGTACAGTGTTCTTTTAGGTTAACTGAAACTAAGTTCAGTTCCCATTTTGATCACTTAAGACACGTGCCTCACGAGGCGTCTTGTGATCGTTTGAGGAGGTAGTAACGCCTTGTTTAGGGCAGCTACCCCTCGTAAATTCTGTGCGCTGATTCCCTGAATCGTTTGGTCCCCCTGGAACAGATACCGTAAGCTCTCTGAGCTTGTTGACTCTTTATGTCGGGTTCCTTGAACCAAAGTTGCTCGTACAGCGTTAAGTTCCCTCTGACTTAGAAGCTGTATAGCTCAGCTACACTTCGAAGCACTTGTAATTAAATTTTGTTTGAGGCTTTACGACCAATCCTCTATGAGCATGACAAAATCCTCATCTCTTCCTGAGGCCTCAAAGGTCGCGCTTCGTAAGTTGATCGCTGGCCGTGGGCTCAGAATATGTGGAGTTCTAAATGCTGAAGGTCCCGATCTGCTAAATGCACGTGTCGAGACCTTCATGCAGCTTTAAAAGGCCCGTCTTGGTCAGGTTCGAAAGCAATTGTCGCCTGCTATGCCAACACACTTAGTGGCTATTCCTAATGAAGAGGCTAAGGCTCGTCCATTTAGGGTGGACGTCAAACATTATGTCAGGAAGAATAGAGAAAATTTTACATTCTGGATCAGTAATATTGAGATGGCCATGAGATCTGGTCCGATCTCACTGGAGCATCAGCGAGTCTTTCTGGCCATCTTAAATCTCGGAGGGAGAGCAAGAGAGTGGGTTCTGACGTGTATCACGTCTGTCGACTAGGCGTATCCCACATGGGTCGCTCATGCGGGTAATCTTGCGAGTTTCCTCGCCGCCCAAACAGTCTTTTCGCGTGCGCTCACGCTTAATATATCTAATCTTCAGAAAAGAATGAGTAGACGGACTATGTTCAAGAGTTGAGAATTCTGATGGCTGCTATTTGGTCCGACCTTCTCCCTGAGACAGTCTATATGACTGTCTTTATGAGAGTCTTCGAACTGTGGCGACCAGAACTGAGGTCTGTCGGGTTAATCCCTCTACTTTTAAAGAAGCTGTGATAATCGCTCAGAATGCTGAGCTCAACGATAAGTCGGTCAGACTTGGTTGGAATCGGTACAGCCTCAGCTTCGCAAGTGCAACCACAACAAACACTTCGGCTTACTGCAAGCCTAAACCGATGGATCTCATCAATTTCTAAAGATGAAGATGAAGCTGATCTCCAGATTGCGGAGCACCAACAGGAAGTATGCCATTGTCATACATGCGGAAGCACTTAACAATTGCGTCTTACTTGGCCTTTGCGGAAGCAGCGCCAGACTACTATGAGCCGAAACCTCGGCCCTAACCATAAATCTGGAATGGCACGGGGAAACGTCGATATCCAGTAGACGCGGGGCGCCCTACTGGGGTAGAACTAGGTTCTTTAATTATCAACCAGGTAGAGCAAAGCAGGGTTAGCCCCAAAGAGATCTGTGCCGGTCAGCACAGAGCATGGATACAAGTCTAGCTTATTATTTGCCCGAGGCGACACTGAAGGCTTTGAGAAGCATTAGTTAAATTTAATCAACCATGGAGCATCATGGAATTATGCTCGACGTCGTTCCTACGACGGAAGTCAGCGATACGCTGCAGCGATCAAAGCGCATGAGGGTGATTCGATCACCGTTCGTTTAGCAACTGGTAGTCTCTTCACAGCGCCTAAAGCTCCGTTGAACTCGGGTGTGAAGGTTTTGGACTTTGACGGCATTGGACGCTGTATTGTTCTCGATTAGGATATAGATATGATATCATCTTACGTATAGACTGGCTTGAACGCCATGATCCATGGAATGATTGGAGGTATGAGACCTTAGGCACAATGCGCACTGTTCCTGGCGGAGGTTGAGAGATTCATGGACCCACCTTGGATCGACAGCATCAGCACTATTGGCACGAGCCATTGACAAATGATTTAAACGTGCTGAACATTTGTGGTAACCGACTATGGAAGTTCGCTGTAGAGGAACTGATCGCATATCCGTTATGTCCGAGCCAGTTAACGGTTGGCTGACCGGTCCCACATCTGTTCATATCGCGTCCATGCGACAGTCAGACTAAAATGGATGTTAGAAGGGGCAGGTTGGGACCTGCGATCTTGGGTCAAGGTATGAGGCGGAAGGTAACGTTGGCGATCAGTCGATCAAGAAGGGAAAAGCGATCACCAAGGCAATAGCGATCAAGGAGGCGATCGGGAACGTGATTTGTGATCAGGTATGTGATCGAGATCAAGTATGTGATCGCGATCAAGTTAGTGTGGATTGCACCATGCGATCCGCGATCAGCAAGGCGATCGCGATCGGGAGGCGATCGAGGTCGTGATCGGTGATCAGGTATGTAATCGCGATCAGACAAGTATATCAAGTGTGGGCCACGCAAGTACAAGATCTCCACCGTCTAGAGAGAGCGACATGTGGCAAACGATGTCCAAGACATGGGGATAGGGATAGGGTTGTTGGGTTTGATTGGTTGACATTAAACAGAGTTCAATTTGCTTCAAAGTACACGTGTCGACTTCTCCTCCGGGTGGATCATTGGCCACCCGACGTCAAGGAAAGGTTTACATACTTTAATTAGGTGATATCCCTGGATTGTTTGGCCAGGGATCAAGATCTCTCAAACAACAACCCAACTGCGACTGGACGCAGGAGACCCTTTGTGTTTGAGGACCCAAGATCTCGAGACGGCTCAAGTGGTCAGAAAGCTCGCGTATCAAGGTCTACATTTGGACAAGGCGATCTGTTACAGATCAGGGTGACTCATATCGAGCACCCCACAAGCATACAAGTGATTGCGAGCCGAATACCACGTGATCACACCAACCCCGATCGTGGTGTGAAGCTTTCCACACCGTGATTGAACCTTGGCCCCATCGCAAACACGGTCAAGTTTTCCATTGACACGAGTCCACCTGGAAGAGTGCAACCCACCCCACCGACGGGTACAAAAGGTGAGGAAGGCAATCAAGAATACGGAATCGAAGTACCCCCTCCGATAGTCGGTCGTCCGGGCGCCAGTGGAGAGCTGGGATCGACTCCTCAAAAGAGCAATCACCACTCCACCACAATGGTGCGCGTGCCCGGATCTTCTGATGACTCGGGATTTCACCGTACGTCCCTGAGTGAAGATGTAAAGACAAAAACTGAACCATAAATGGAATCGTCGAAGGACAAGGAATTGCCACAGACGCGTGAGTCTAAAAGAATACCAGTTCATTAGAATTTTGGGAGGGGCTCCACTGACAAATAATTAAAAGAAGAAAATCGATCATTTGATTTGGAAAAAAACCATCGACACCCTCCTGAGGTCCCTTCGGAAACCACCGCGGATCGTGCTACAAAGCATGATTAGCAGGTTGGAACCCATAGGCTAAAACCGAGCAAAAGTTGCCCAAAGTCACACCCGAGATCTCGAGAAAAGACCGATCGAGGACTGTGAAGGTGAATGAAACAACGACCGAGCCCGATCAACGTGATCGAGTTGAGAACAAAATCTTGAAGCTGTTAAAGTTCGTTAAAGACGAGATCAAGAAGGAAAGGTGGCAAAATGAAGAACTGGCCAAGTTGTACGGGTGGAAAGTTGGTCAAGAAATTACTATCAAGCGACCCAGTACTCCACGTGCTGAAGCCATAACTGATCGACGAGATAAAGGGTCTGGTATCGACCCCGTCAAGAGCATCGAACATGCTGGAATGAATCTATGGGATCATGCGACTTTCGCATAAAGCAAAATTCGTGGCGGACATGATCGATGTGATAAGATAGTTGGATTTCGTTCAAGGTCAAATTACCTGCGCATGTCGATCGTTGTACGAGAAGCTGATCCCTCTCACAGGAAATGCCAAGATTGAAGATCAAGAGAGTACCACGATCGCGGACATGACGAAGGAATATCACACCGAGTAGTCGCAGTATGCCTCATCGGAATCCGACATCGACTCAGGCGCCTCTATCGGCATTCAACGGATGTCACTAGGCCCAGTGAATCCGCTCATCTACATGATCGCGCCAAAAGAATCAGGGATGAGCCGCGATCGGCAGCTATACGCGCCACCGGAGATAACGCAGCGGCCTTACAAGGATACCTGCTGTCGTACCTTGATAACGCAATGGAGCTATTCAAACAGAGACAGCGGAGGCAAGCCTGTCCTGCGATCAGTCCAAGTCAAGCGATCAAGATGCCAAGAGCGCGAGAGACATACTTTTCGGATGTGGAGATGGAGTCGGTCGGATCGCGTCAATGTCAATCAGTCTTTGGCTATCCTCGATGACACTCCCGTACGAATCGGAGCGGGGAAGGCCCAGTGCGGCCATTAATGTCTCCTGCAGAAGTGTCAATGAATCAAACGCCGTCTCTCCAGAGTATCCGTTTCTTGGTGATCGGCGAGCTGAACGAATTTAATAGCAGAAACCGAGGCATAGATCGCGCCAGAAGTTAGATCTGCAAGGTCAAGTCGGCGTTCCTAAGGGACCAAACACGAGATGAAAATAAATGCCTAGTGTTCGGTGATCTACTGACGGGACCGGCACATAATTAGTACAGTTAATCGATTCGCACTACTCGTCGCACGTGGAAATGTCTGCTGGAAGTTTTCATGGTGCAATATGGAGAGTACGGTGTATCACAATATCAGACATTATTACGACGTACGCAAACGACCGGATGAAACGCCGTTGGAGTATTTACACCGAGTGAATAAGGCAGCGTTCCGATCCAAGTTTGCGATTCGAAAAGGACGACAAGCTACGCGGCGTGAATATGTGGAACATTTTATTTCGACACTGGACGATCTCGAGCTGGCAAAACAGTTGACTCTACTGCGATTGTCGGACTCCGACGACATCGAAGAAATGTTGCGTGCATATCAGCGGATGCAAAACCGGTACACGAAGGCGTCGATAAGATCGGGAAAATTTCATCAACTATCAAAAGTTAAGGCTGACCACGTGCCTTCGAAATCAACCCGACCCGTACGAGCAATTCGGGTGGAAAGCGAGAGCAGCAATTCGGAGTCGGATCGAAGCGGATCGGAAGAGGACGTGGACCGGCGCAGAGTTTGTGCAACTACCGTCCCCACTTAAGTGCAATCAAACCAAGATCATCGAACGCCGCATAAGAAAGATGATCGGGTGGAGTTACGCGATCACAGAGAGCGATCAAAACCGTGCACTCACTGTGGATCGGTCAAGAATAATGATCGTGGCTGCTGGAAGCGATTGACCTGCCATTAGTGTGGCTGTAAAGGACATCCATCTTACAAGTGTTTACACGCGTGTGCAGCTTCTGAAAAAGGGCATGAGAGTGGCAAGTTCTCTTTGGAAAAGTTCTACAACCTGATGCGCCAATGGTATGTGCCTACCAAGCACGCAGGCATGTTTCCGTCCGAGGCGGAGGAGATGTTAAACTAGGACGCTCGCCAGGATGGAATATGGTACGAGCCGAGCGTTCTAGGCTCTGCATATATGCATTCGTTGAGAAACAAGTGAAGGATCAAAAAGTTAATGATAAGGCCGAGCCGATCGCTAATACACGTAATGATTCAACTCGTGTCACGGCGATTTCAAGTGTGCAACGAATTAAAGAATACACTCGATTAGCCGTGAAGATGAAGCTCAATCTCGCACCAGGGAAATCACGTGGTAATGGGAAATATCACACCTTTGGAAAATGTTTTAAGCAGTTGGCATGATGAATAATGAGAAGCCCACTATGCTGTTCTATTCCGGTGCTGAAGTGTCAATCATCGGCTCTACCTTTTCTCGTAAGGTAGGGTGCATGATCGACAAAAGCCAGACTCAAGAATGTGTGGGCATAGGGGAAAACGCATACATGACAATTGGGTGCACGAAGATCAAGATTACATTGGACGGCTCACAAGTGTATTTTTTCGACGTATGGGTCGGTGATTAAGTCGGTCAAGAGGCTATACTGGGTCTGGACTTCATGGCTCCGGCAGTAATTTGCTTGGATCTAGCGGACGGAACGCTATGTCTACCCGATGAAGTTTGCATTGGTCTAGCGGGGCGTGAGCAACTTTATAGATCTACCATCCAATCTATCAACCTGAATGATCAACACGTGGAGAAACCGGTCGGCAAACAAACAGAAGTGAGGATAGGGATCGCGCTACCAAGAGCTTAACTGTAAGTAAGACGAGACGTGGACTGGGTACCAACTGTGACTAACGGGCCTGGCAGGATCAACTATCTACAGCTCACAAACCTATGTGATCGCGAGTTGAGTTTTACGCTGGGGAGCTCCATTAAATCTGTGGATGGTATGGAAACTATACCGCGATCGCAGGGGTACGTGTCTGTGGGGTCGCGACGTTATAACGAGTGACAGACATTAGCGTTCGAGACTACAACTGATCGAAAAGAAGTATCACCCGCAACATATGAATGCTTATTGGTTGATCAGCGATCAGAACCTACGTCGAGAAATATTTAAAAATGCCAAGAAGTGAAGACGGAAAAAGAGGCGAACGACTGCAGTGCTTAAAAGTTACAAATGGATCAAAACGTGATCGAAGAAGATTTGATGCACCACATAGATGAGAGTGAAAGCAATTATCGCGATATGAGGAGCGATCAAAGATCGATCAAGGTACTTGTGACGGAACATACAAAGACGAGACTAAAGACGATGAGCGTGTGCAAACCATGTCAAAGGAATCTAGCAGAGTGGAGACGCCGACCGTGACAGCGAGGATCGATTGCAAGGAGCCTCATCGGGGGCAGAGACGATCCATCGATCATCCTGACGCGATCTCAGCCATGATTGGTAATGGACAAAAACAGTCGAGAAATCAGTCTGACGAGATCGCGGAGGACACAGAAGAGGGGTGTATGTAGCCCGAGGAAGATGTTTATCTACCAACGAAAATTTCTTCGTCGATCTCTACGATGCAAGGGTGCAAGAGGAGGGATCAGTCACAAGATCGGCATGAGGAGTCAAACACTGAAGTAAAGATGGTCGACGTAAAAGATATCAGGCGAGGTTTCAGCGGTTTGCTGCAAGAAGAGTCCCGCTGTCATACTGACGGGATTGCGATCAAAAATTGTGAGTTACAGGAAAAGCCCGATCGACTAAATAAACGAAATGACGTCGTGGGGATCGGAGAAGAAAAGAAGGGGGTGGAACCGATTACCGATTCGACGTATCGTAACGAATGTACAAATTTTTGTACTGATGATTTCGGTAAACACATGGCGATCCTACCAGAAGTTGTTACACCGACGGCCGAATTATCTTTAATAGACATTTAAGTGGGCGACCCTGGAACGCCACTGTCGAGTGATCAAGAGAAGTTGCGACAAGTAATATGAGCGAATCGCCATCTGCTAATCGGCAAAGATAATTCCCTACCCCCTACGGCTCGTGGAGCGGTCTGTGATATTAATGTCGGAGGCTCTAACCCGATCGCACAGAGAGTGCGACCGGTCGATCTTAAATTTCGCGAGAAGATAGCCGATCCTGTCAAGGGACTATTCACGGCGTAGATAATTCGCCCAACCACTTCTCCGAGGGCGTCACCGATCGTGGTGATTATTAAGAAGAATGGAGAAGATATTCGATTATGCATCGACTATAGACGAGTGAATTAGCTGACGAGATTGATGGTTTACACCATGCCTTTGATCAGCGACTTGCTGCAGGATATGGATAAATTCATTTGGTACTGTTCCTTAGATATGGCATGTGGTTTTTGGGTAGTGGAGATGACGGACCGAGCCAGAAAAGTGTTGGCGTTTATTACACCTTCAGGCTTGTTTGAATGGCTAAAGATTCCGTTTGGATTGAAGAACGCACCGCAGATCTAACAACGACTGATCGACAATGCGTCATATGGATATTCGAAGATTGGCACACGTATAACTACAATCACTTCGAAATCGCCAGATCTTATTGTTGGTTGAAGTTGATGTGACGTATTCACGCGAGTATGTGTTGGAGTATCTGTGATAGTGTCCATGATACTATAAGGTGATGTGACGAAGTTTACGGGTGTTCCACATCAACTATCAAACGGTTTCCAGGAAAGGAGATACGACGATACGGGACGCGACAGTCAGCATGGGGCAGTTAACAAGTTTTCTGAGAAAGTACTAACGGTAGGGAAGGATAACGATAAGCACGCACAGAATACAACTCACTTCTGCTTTTACTCCTTTTACCTCAAGCACATCTTCGGTCGTAGATCAACAGGTAATGGACCCAAGCCACGACTTCGCGCCCAAGTTGGAACCATTTGACGGGACCAACTATGCGTTATGGGCGTTCAGGAAGGATGTATCTCATGTCCAAGGGATTATGGGAGGCTGTGGACGGTGCAAGTCCGGTCACAGCGGAAAAGGAGCAGCAGGCGCATGCAGCGATCGTTCTTAACTTTTGCGACTCCCAGCTCATGCATGTCATCACGGCGACGACGGCAAGGGATGCATGGGGTGAGTTGGCGAAATTTCACCACACCCAAGACATGGCAAGCCGGTTATGGCTGAATGAGCGGTTATAGTCGTTTAAGTATACGGCATCAACGATGAGCGCGCATGTGACCGAGTTAAAGCGACTCGTGCTGGACATGACGAAAGTCGGATGTCCGCCAAGTGAGGGCGATGCGTGTGCTACACTGCTACGAAGTCTTCAGTCGACTTTAGGAGTTTGGTTCAATCTTTTCACATGAGTGTGACGCAATTCAGCTTCAGCGACCTCGTCAGCAAGCTAATATCGGAGGAAGCGCGACAAAAGGATTTATCGCGCACCAAGGAAGCAACTGCGTTACATGTGGGTAGACACAAAGAGAAAACCAAGTTCGTCAAGAAGGGATAGAATTCGCAGCGCAAGAATGACACGAAAGTACATGGCTACAATTGTGGGAAGCGCGGACACTATGCGCGCGACTGCCGGGCGAGGAAGCGCGAGAATGGCGACAATGACAAAAGCGACGATCATTCCAATGTAGCTTTTCATGTCATGGAAGGGAGATCGGCGGACTGCTGGATTATGGACAGCGGCGCAACGGCTCACATGTGCAAGGACCGAGCAGCGTTTGTCGAATACACAAAGACAACGACGGCAAGAAATGTATTGAGCGCGAAAAAAGTGCGCAGCTGAAAGTACTCGGACAAGGTACAGTCAGCTTGCGGGTTTGGAACGGATCCTTATGGATCAACGCGCGGCTGAAAAACGCGCTACACGTGCAGAATCTCAGCAAGAACCTGTTTTCCCTGACTGCAGCAACATCGCGCGGAATGACGGTCGAGATCTCTGGCGATGGCTGCATTGTCAAGAAGAGAGGAAGGATAGTTGCGATGGGTTCAAGGAGTGGCAACTTGATCACGCTCACTGTTGAGTCGACTGCCGAATGCCATGTTGCCGAGCATGAAGCTGACTTGTGGCATCGTCGCTTTGGTCATGTTTCTTATTCGACGGTGAACAAAATGATCAAGGAAGGACGCATTAAGGGCAAGTGCATGGACACAGATGTCGTGTGCGGCATATGCTCGACGGCTGAACAAGTTCGAAAAACGTTCAACAGCAGTGACGAAAAAATTGCAGAAAGGGAGAGTCGTCGTGAAGACTGGGTCGTGCGCTCAGATGTTGTGGGACCAATTACACCGGCATTAAAGTCAGGATATTGCTACATCGTGACATTCACTATGATGAAGAGTCGTTATGTAATGGTCACCCATTACGCGAGAAAAGCGATGTCACAAAAGCGTTCCAGAAGTACTGGCACGACGCTAAGATCGAGTGTGACGTCGATGTGAAGGTGTTGCGCAGCAATCATGGTGGTGAGTATCGAAACGAAGAGATGAAACGGTTACGCACAACCAAGCGGATCAAGCAGGAATTTAAAGTGCCGCATAATCCAGAACAGAACGGCATGGCAGAGCGCATAAACCGCACGCTAATCGAAATGACTCGATGTATGCTGAGTGATGCCCGCATGAGTAAAGTGTACTGGTGCAAGGCATTGATAACGGCTGCGGCCACTCGCAACTTTCTGCCAAGTGTTTTGAGTCCGAAGTCGAGCCCTTTTGAGCTTGTGTTTCGGCGCAAACCACGCGTCGAGGTTCTTCGGGTATTCGGCAGTCTGTGTTACGCGCACATTGCCAAGACCAAGCGAAGCAAGCTCGCAGATATAGGTTTTCGATGCCGGCTCCTTGGATACTCCAAAGAGCACAAGGCATTTCGGCTTCTGGATGCAAGTACAGGGGCATTTGTCATTTCACGCAGTGTGAATTATGCAGGAAATTCAGAAATTATGCCGATGAAGTCACCACAAAGCGACCGTACGCCGTGCGTGATCGACGTGTTGGGTGAAGGCGATGAAGAAATGGACGACACATCAATAGACGACGGGGACGACACGCCAAGAAGCGGAAGCCTAAGAGGCGTACGATTTGGAACAGAGCCGACAGAACATCCTACTGGCTCGATTACGACGCGCTAATCAAGTACACCGGGACGTGACGGCGAACAAGAAGCACACGTACGACCAGTCTGCAAGAAACAGGTCATCCGGCGTTATGAACAAGACTTCCCGAACCTGCGTCGAGGCCAAGAAAACCTCGCCGACTGTGAAGGTGATCAAGACGCAATGTATTGCTTTAGTGCTGAAGATGACGGTGAGAATTGTTCTACATACGATCAAGTGTTGCAGAGCAAGCACAAGGACGAATGGCTGAAAGCCATGAAAAGCGAGATGGAGTCACTGGCGTTGCACCAGACATGGACGCTACAAGATCTACCCCAAGACAAGAGAGCAGTTGGTTGCAAGTGGGTCTTTCGCATCAAGCTCAACCCGAACGGAACAATAGTAAAATTCAAGGCACGTCTTGTCGCCAAGGGGTTTACACAGCGTCCAGGCATTGACTATTTCGAGACGTTTGCTCCAGTGGCCCGTAAGGAGTCGATTAACGTCGCGCTTGCGATAGCGGCGGAGAGAGACTTGCTGATCGAAAATGTCGACGTTAATACCGCATTCTTGTACGGAGAAGTTAAGGAAGAAATCCACATGGACCAGCCGGAAGGGTTCGTGGAAGAGGAACACCGTGGAAAAAAGTGTTTTCTCAACAAAGCACTTTATGGTACGAAACAGGCAGCTTACGAATGGAATAATCGACTCAATGCTCATCTCCTAGGAATTGAAATTACGCGGGTGGCAGCTGATCTCTGTGTCTACGTGCGCCAGTCAGATATCGAATATAGTTTCGTGATCATTCACGTCGACGATTTGATGATATTTGTAAGGACGCAAGAGGATATCGATGAAATCAAGCAAGCGCTCAAGAACGAGTTCAGAATCAAGGAGCTCGGCGAGCTAAAGTACTGTCTCGAAATTGAAATTCATCGAGACCGACCAAGCAAAACAATTCGCATGAATCAGCGCAGCTACATCAAGCGCCTTACGGAAAGATTTGGTGTTAACAGCTGCAAGGACGTGTACACCCCATCGATTGAGAATGAAAAGCTCAGCAAACTTGACTCAAGCAAAGATTTTATCAACAAGTGGCCCTATCGCGAATTAATCGGCGCGTTGATGTACATCGCTACGTGCACTTGGCGGGACATTATGCACGCGGTGGGAGAAGCAGCGAAACACTGTGAGAGGCATGGTAAAATGCACTGGATTGCAGCCAAGCGTGTCCTTAAGTATCTGAATACGACTGCAGACTACAGCATCCGATTTGACGGCAAGAGAAAGAGAGAGCTAATAGGGTTCGCAGATGCATCGTGGGCGAATGACGTCGAATCACGACGTTCGACGACGGGCTACGTTTTCTATCTGAATGGCAGCGTTGTATCATGGAAGTCAAAGCGGCAGCCGACAGTCGCGCTTTCAAGTACTGAAGCTGAGTACATGGCGTTGTACTCTGCGACACAAGAGGGCATTTGGTTACGTCTACTGCTTGGCGATCTAGGACACGCACCGTGCATGGGTACAACGATCTATGAAGACAACCAAGGGTGCATCGCGCTGGCCAGGAACCCAGTGTTTCATTCAAGAACGAAACACATTGACATAAAGTTCCACTTTCTGCGCGAGAAGATTGAAGAAGGCGTGATGAAGCTCGAATACAAGCCAACGAACGAGATGATTGCGGACGGCCTCACCAAAGCACTCGGCCGAACGAAACAACGCGATTTTTTCTCAAGGGCCTTCATCTTGAACTTTAAACCGCGTCGAATGCGTGCAAATCAAGGAAGAGTGTTGGTTGAAGGTGATGTGACGTATTCACGCGAGTATGTGTTAGAGTATCTGTGATAGTGTCCATGATACTATAAGGTGGTGTGCCGAAGTTTACGGATGTTCCACATCAACTATCAAAAGGTTTCCAGGAAAGGAGATACGACGATACGGGACGCGACAGTCAGCATGGGGCAGTTAACAAGTTTTCTGAGAAAGTACTAACGGTAGGGAAGGATAACGATAAGCACGCACAGAATACAACTCACTTATGCTTTTACTCCTTTTACCTCAAGCACATCTTCGGTCGTAGATCAACACTTATCGATGTGTTTACCGACGGGGTTCTAGATTCTGACATGAAGACGTCGCGATGTATGCCTTAGTCGAAGGTCATACACTGACGATATACCGATAACGGCCCCGTCGTGGGAATCTCTATACCGTAAAGTGGAGCGATTGTTGAACGTGTATAATAAATGAAATTTATCGATCAGTCTGGCTAAGAGCTTTTGAGAACGACGCAAGGTAGACTACCTGGGTCATCAAGTATCTTTGGCTGGATTCGAAGCAAGCCCAAAGGATCTAGGATCATTGGTAAATATACCATTTCCTCGCTCCTTACGATCGATGCAATCACTTCTGGGGAGCCTAAACGATTACAGTTGATCTATCGGAGACTTTTCAGTGTACGCCTTAGTACTGTATGAATAACGAGAAGCCGATTATCATGAGATCTGTCGAGCGTATGACGACCCAAGGAAAGTGGAGGTTGCGGGGCGAGCTCGGCTGTGTCATACTGCCCATAAAAGCGATCGGAAATTGCACCCAATCCCTGAAGATGATCAGGATTTGTATCCATTTGCTGGGGGCGATCAGGAATCGCATCCTATAGCTGTGGACGATCAGGAATCACACCCGATCGCTGGGGGCGATCAGGAATCACACCCAATTGCTGGGGCGATCAGGATCCGGAAGACAGGAGTCGCTGTGAGAAAGCAACTATCGCGTTCACTTTCTTAAACATAAGATAGCGACTACACCCATTTTGAAACACTTTGACCCGGATCGACCGCCAGTGATTGTGGTGTTTGCCAGCAAGTGGGCTGTGTCGGATGCATTGCTGCAGACATATGAGGAGGTGTACTGTCCGGTCACGTTTTTAAGCCGTACGCTGAAGCTAAACGAAGATAACGATGGCATAAGGAGAAAAAGGTACTTGCATTGCTAAGGATGATAGATATATACTATGTAATGCTGGTGTCTTGTGAGATCACCGTGCTGACGCGTTATTCAACCTTAGCCTGGTTGTTCCAATCTTTTGGTCTCACTGGGAGATAAGGACGATAGGATGCATTGTTATCAAACTGGGCGCTGGAGATCCGTCGATTAAATAAGGGTGAAGATGAGATAATGGGTACTCTGGCAGCGAGTATAACGCCTCGACAGAAATTCTATGAGATGTTGATCGCGATCGCGCAAACGAAATAGCCACGACAAAAGATCAGTACGCCTCCATCTTCGGTCGAAGAGGAAGAAAATCTCTGAGTGGCTAATTTTGATGGGTCTGATAGAGTGAATAGAAAGTGTGGAGCATGCAGCGCGATCGTATGGAGATTACCAGGTTGGAAGGTTGTGGCTACCGCGTATGAGTTTGTCCCTGATCTAACTTTCAACAAACATAGTATAGAGGACAACTTATATGTTTTGATGTGCTAACTGATCAGACCAGGGGACGGGTAATCATTTTTTGAGACTAAAGTTTAGTTATCAGGCAAATTCGTGGAGAGATCGTTTGCAAGGCGCCAGGTCTACAACTTCTGAGGCATAAAGCGATGGATTAACTCCGATACTGGCCCAAACATAATTTCTTCCATGTGAAGCGCGATTGAAACGCAAGCGCAGACCGATTGGCAAGTGAAGATCTGTGGAAAGAGAAAGGTGGGATAGTAATGGATGACCAAGATCGCCAAGATCTAGTGACTCTAGATCGGCTATTTGAGTTACTGTTACCCCGCAAGACGAATCAGAGGGTGTGAGTAGCTGAGATTGCCCGTGCTGCTGCACGACGCCGCCATTCGCCACAAAATGTTCAAGAGGAGATCGTACAACAGATACGAATAGAACGGATCAAAAAAGCGCAGTATGAAGAGAGTTGGACCTTCAACTTGAAGATCTATTTGACTGGAGACGTATCTACGATAGCATCATCGAATGCAAAATCATGTGCCTTAATCGAGCTGGACTATGAGGTCGATCAGGACGAGTTGTTGCTCAACTGTCCCAGATCGGCTACAAAGTCAGAAGATCGCGTTGATCTGGGCCAATCGGTTATCCCGAAGTCATTGCAGTAGTATTTATTACATCATTATCATACCAGTTTGGACGGTGAATATTAAGGTATAGGTCAAACTTACCATAGTATCAGGGCGAAGTTTCACTGTAGAGGTTTGTATCGAAGTGTGCAACGGTATGCGAGAGAGTGCGTAGATTGCGAGACAGGTAAAGGCCTCCCCTGCGATCAAAGTGGCTCGTCGGGCAACGTACAAGCGACGTACCCTTTTCATATTCTAGCGATGGATGATATTCCTTCTTTACCGCTATCGTTTAAAGGGAACATAAAGTTGTTGATTTGGGTCGTCCTGTTCTTTGGCTATGTGGTTGCGAAGGCGAGTGCATCTCAGATCGCACAAACAATAGCGAAAAATTACGAAAAATAAGTATTCAGAAGGTTTGGCGCAATTGAAGCAGACGTCATGATCAAGAGCCAGGATTAATTTCTGATTTCTTTCGTGCGTTTAATCGGACTGTGGTCCAGAAACAACGAGCTACTATGGCTTATAGAACACAAGCAAACGGCACAGCAGATCGCATGGTACAGACGTTAACTAGAGCGATCAAGATGTATGTGTCGGACATTAACCAGAGAGATTGGGATGAATATGCCGAACGATTGACATACGCGATCAACACCGCACACGATCGCTTTCGCGGTGACAAACCATTTTATTTGATCCACGGTTGAGACCCACGATCAACGTTGGAAGCCACATTACCTCTAGGGAGTACCTCGTCGCGAGATCGAGTTTCGCGACGATGGCGGTTTGGCAAACAACGCCATTATCAACGAGCGAGAGCAGAGGTGAACCCTCGACTGAAAGAAGCAATTCAAGATCGCGATGATCAGCATAATCGCGAGCTGCTGGACATATGCAGCGGATCGCAAGTCTGGCTATATCTGGATCGCGTGAAGGAGGGTTACGCTTAAAAACTGGCACATATGTGGCACGGACCGTTCCGAGTGATTGAAAAGTGCGGTGATCACGCGGTGAGATTGAAATCAGCATGTACGCCCTACTAAATCTTCCCAGTGGTTTCCGTGTCGAAGCTGAAACTCGTACATCTGTTTCCGGATCGACCGATGGGACAACTGAGAATTAGCGAAGCGGATCGAGTTGATTTTGACGAAGCTTTATTGCCAGAAGTAAAAATTGGGTAGGCGATCTGATAGAAGACGAGTTCGAATTGGAGAGAATAATGGACATGCGATCAGAACGGCGGACACGTTATGGCAGGTTGCACCGATATTTCAAAGTATATTGAAAAAGATATGGTGGTTTTTCGTGGGTGGACGAAGCTGACTTGAACTTTGGAGCGTTTATACAAAAATGGGATCGTGATCGTGTGCGTTAGAATCGGTTTGAGGTGATGCAGTCTAACGAAAAAGGGGAATGCGGGTGAGTAATAGCCAGGTCGTTGACTTGAGGTCACATACTGGAAGGTTTTATGGGAAGGTGGAAAGGAGGGCAATCTAAGGGGTAACCGACGTGATCGCGCAGGTAAAGGTCTGGCAGTATTTTCGATCGTCAGGGATCAGCATCGGTAAATCTGATCACGGTGATCAGATCGGTGAATCTTTGATCGCGAGCGATCTGGATGGTGGTAGATCTGATCTCGGTGATCAGATCTGTGGACTTTTGATCGCAAGCGATCGGAACTGTAAATAACTTGATTGAGCATAGATATAGATGAGAAGAAGAATGTAGACTATTTCAATAATAAATTACGAAGAATAAAGGAAAGAGAAAATTAGTGTTAACACGAGAAATTGACCAAGCGAAAAGATAAGTGCGCAGTCAGATCGACACTGTATGGCAACTAACGGCGCAGGGGACGACTGTGGTAAAGCGACTATGGAAGTTCGCTGTAGAGGAACTGATCGCATATCCGTTATGTCCGAGCCAGTTAACGGTTGGCTGACCGGTCCCACATCTGTTCATATCGCGTCCATGCGACAGTCAGACTAAAATGGATATTAGAAGGGGCAGGTTGGGACCTGCGATCTTGGGTCAAGGTATGAGGCGGAAGGTAACGTTGGCGATCAGTCGATCAAGAAGGGAAAAGCGATCACCAAGGCAATAGCGATCAAGGAGGCGATCGGGAACGTGATTAGTGATCAGGTATGTGATCGAGATCAAGTATGTGATCGCGATCAAGTTAGTGTGGATCGCACCATGCGATCCGCGATAAGCAAGTCGATCGCGATCGGGAGGCGATCGAGGTCGTGATCGGTGATCAGGTATGTAATCGCGATCAGACAAGTACATCAGGTGTGGGCCACGCAAGTACAAGATCTCCACCGTCTAGAGAGAGCGACATGTGGCAAACGATGTCCAAGACATGGGGATAGGGATAGGGTTGTTGGGTTTGATTGGTTGACATTAAACAGAGTTCAATTTGCTTCAAAGTACACGTGTCGACTTCTCCTCCGGGTGGATCATTGGCCACCCGACGTCAAGGAAAGGTTTACATACTTTAATTAGGTGATATCCCTGGATTGTTTGGCCAGGGATCAAGATCTCTCAAACAACAACCCAACTGCGACTGGACGCAGAAGACCCTTTGTGTTTGAGGACCCAAGATCTCGAGACGGCTCAAGTGGTCAGAAAGCTCGCGTATCAAGGTCTACATTTGGACAAGGCGATCTGTTACAGATCAGGGTGACTCATATCGAACACCCCACAAGCATACAAGTGATTGCGAGCCGAATAACACGTGATCACACCAACCCCGATCGTGGTGTGAAGCTTTCCACACCGTGATTGAACCTTGGCCCCATCGCAAACACGGTCAAGTTTTCCATTGACACGAGTCCACCTGGACGAGTGCAACCCACCCCACCGACGGGTACAAAAGGTGAGGAAGGCAAGCAAAAACACGTATCGGAGTACCCCCTCCAATAGTCGGTCGTCCGGGCGCCAGTGGAGAGCTAGAATTGACTCCTCAAAAGAGCGATCACCACTTTACGAGAAATTGGTAAGACCAAGAAAAATTACATTCATGTCAACGGGATTTAAATTCAGCGGAGCTCTTTCACCGTATTTGAAGAGGGTTGTACTCCATTGGGTGATACTCATTGTGAGAATAAGTTACTGCATTCTGCAGGCGTGTTTTGCCTGGGGCTGAGACATCAAGAATGTAATTCCTCAGATGTGATTGGGGTGGAACGTGAAAATCCACCGATTGAGGGCGGCCGAGATGGCCCCTCACAAAAATTCGGTATTGACCATTGTTGGCGAGAAGCCAGAGTGTTCAAGGCTAGGATCGGATACTGTATGTGAAGATGTACTTTTAAATCCACTGGGGGAAGTGTTCGAGGTATTAAACTCCTCACCCGACGTCATTCAAGCTTTAAATTTTTTGTATAGAGCCTGTTTAGAAATTGGTAACCACAGATTCCCACTGTACCGGCCTCGATGAGGCGTAAGGTCTCTTTAGGGATCCGATCACGACATGGTGTGGCAACTGTAAAACGCCACACACCCAGGACTTCACAAAGTGTTACTAGTAACAATACACATTATACACTTGTAAACGGAGTGACTTACCATGTTTATGGCAACATCAGTCTTTAGACTATGTAATCCTTATATAATCTATCTGAGCTAGATGATATGCATGATGGCGAAATTAGCCACTCTCTGACGGCAAGATAGTTATACGTGTTATGGGACGTTTGACATGATGATGAGTTAAACTCATCCTCGTTGTCGTACGATTCAGTTCTTCACGACACAAGAGCGACACTTGGTGCGCGTAGTGAATCTTCTATCCTTAAGGATCCTATGAATTCGTTCTAATCTTTGGCAACAAATTTCAGGACGTGGTGTGTCACAACCCACCGTCCGGCTTACCTCCCACTAGAGGTGTTCGTCATGAAATTGACTTAGTTCTTGGAACTAAAGCTGCGTAACACGGCAGTAGCCTTTACCAAACGAACAGTGTGACGTCATTGACGACTTCTTTTGTGCAAATAACGCGGCAGTGATGGTTCTTGAGAGCAAAATTTTCCATTACACACCGACATTTTGTGTCAGACAGCCCAACAGAAAGTGGCGCATCGTTCATGCTTACAATAGGCTTAATGCTGCCACAATTCCGGCTCAGGAGCCAATTTCTAAAAACAAATGTTCTTCGGAACAACATGGTGGGATGTAAGAGGTACAGCGCGCTCGACTTTGTCGATGGTTATTGCCAACTGCTCATGCCAGAAGCGATATTTCGCTTGAAAGCGGTCGGGAGTCCGAGCGGTTTGCTCTGAAATTGGCTTGTTATGCCGCAAGAGTCATCAAATGTCCCACGATACATTCAATCGTCTTGTGACACAATTGTCTAAACCTCAGCGAGGTTATTCATAGGCGTACTTTGATGACATCTTTGGCCATGGTCCTGCTATTAAAGGTCAGTCGGATGTAACAAATTAATTCGACCATTTACGAGCGTTGCTCGAGTGCATGCGCACGAACAAGTTGTATGCCAACGCATCGATATGCATCTTTGGTGCACAAAAGATTCCCTTTTTAGGGTGATTTATTGGTAAGCGTGGCCTTAAAGAGGATCCCGCTAAGATAACAGCCATCGTTATTTTGCCGGTTCCAAAAAACCAAAAGAAATTACGTAAGTGGCTTGGCCTTGTCAATATCTTATATAAGTACAGTGCGAATTATGCAGAATGGCTCTGCCATTATCCAATTTACTAAATGAGGATTTGGAGCGGAGCTACAAAACCACCGAGGATGATGATTTTCAAGCAGTAAGGAGAGTATCCTTCATTCACCAATCTTGTCTTTGACTGATCCTGATCGACCGTTCAGTGTCGTCTGTCACGTATCTGACTTTGTCATAGGCAGTATTTAGTTCCAAACATACGTCAATAGACAGTAGAACTTCATTGCGTTTCAGTTCCGGCAGCTTAAAGCTGCTGAAAAGAACGACATAGTTATTGACAAGAGCTATTTCCACTTAAGTACGCTTTCGTAAAATATAGTCCATCGGCTTGGCTCTAAGCTATTTGTGGTCTATAATGATCATGCGTCATTACGCACTGCGCCCCAGTCGCCTCACCTCTCTAAGAGAATGGCTCGTTGGCTTTCCTTTTTTGCCGAGTACAACTTCGAGGTGAAGTATAAGTCGAAGAAGCAGAATGCTGTGTCTGATGCGCTATCTTGCAGGTCTTATAATGAGCCTGCTCATGTGACGACTCTATCGTCGTCAGTCACTGAACTATCCGTACGTCATATGCCAAGGATGAACAATGTGTGGATCTACACGTGCCCGAGGGAGAAAGGAGTTCCAGGAATCAGACATAGAATTGTCAGCACGATTACGGGCGAGTCTACATCGATATTCCATCGATCAGGGCCTGTTGTGCTATAGCACGGATGTGGAGGATACGCCTCGCATCGTTGTCCCTCACGATGAGGAGATGAAGTATCGGGTTATCTTTGAGGCACATGATACTGAGTTGAGTGGTTATCTCGGTCTTGAGAAGACCAATGGCTCTGTGAGCCAATGCTATTGGTGGCCCAAACTATACAAATGGGTGAGCATATATGTGCGTACGTGTGAATCGTGTCAAAAAATGAAACCCTCAACTCACGCGGCCGCGCCGCTGGCTAGTTTGCCTATACCCGAGGGGTGTTGGGAGTCTATCAGCATGGATTTCCTGTTCGATTTACCGAAAAAATCGTATGGAAATTCGGGAATTGTGGTCTTTGTTGACCGTTTGAGCTAGATGGCTCATTTAGCTGTGGTGCCGGATACTATTGATGGTTAGGAGACAGCTACGCTGTTTATCTATCGCGTGTTTCGACAACACGGTTTACTGATGGCAATTGTATCCTATAGAGATCCTCTCTTCACTGGGAAGTTTTGGGATTCATCTTCGAGGTGCTCGGCACACGTTTATACATGTCCACAGCGGATCATCCGCAGACTGATGGTCAAACCGAGCGAGTGAATCGCATCACCGGTGACATCTTGCGCAGGTTCTGCGCTGAAACGCCTAATCGTTGGAGTTCGATATTCCCTGTCGTTAAGTTTGCGTTGAATAACGCCGTGCATGCCTCCACTGGCTTCACACCATTTTATGTAAATGGTCTCAAACACCCTCGCGTTCCGTTAACGCTACCACTACGTGGTTCAGGGCTTGGTGGGAGAGGAGTTGACGATCGGCTTGATAATATCAGCCCTGCTATTGATCATAAACAGGTGAGCGAGTTTCTCGCAACGCGATCGAATAAATTACGACATGTGCAGGAAGCACTGGCTGATAGCCAAGACAGACAATTAAAAACGCGCAGATGCCAAAGTCAGAGGTTGTAGTGAACGTTATGAGGTCGGAGACCAATTTCCACTCAATGCTAGCAACCCACCTACACATGTAACCTCCGCTGTATTCAAGAAAAAGTTGCGTTCGCACTTCATTGGGCCATTCAGGTCGTCGCTAAGAAGGGCATCGCGTATACGCTCAACCTTCCGCGCAAACTGCGCACACATCATGTGTTCCACGTTGTCTCATTGAAGACATATTGGGATCCGTCCCATGTGAAATCAAAGGCGCTGGCGTCGCGACATTTGGTATTGCCCTCGGCTACTGATTCCGAACCAGGATGTCAAGCTGATCATTTATCGGGTCTGGACCAACTTACCGTCTGAAGACGAGCTAGCGTCGTGTCGAGCGCGCTCTGGGACCTTTCAAGGTTTCGCTGTGCCATATTACTTCGTGACGTAGTGTCTCAAGCTCTTCTTTACGGTTGACTGACCACCACCGACGCTGCTCGATGAGCAAGAGACCGCTAGCTCCTTGTGGAGAGACTTCTGAAGTGACGTCGTCGTCAGGGTCAATACCAGTATCTGTTGAAGTGGCAAGTGTACCCGAAGACGGAAACCTCATGGAGGTTAAAGGTACCCCTTCGGCAATATTGCCCATATGAGGTTGATTTCTTGGACATCGCGGCAAAGTTCTACCTGCGACCAAGGATGCTTCTCACCAATGTTGGTGGAGTCAGGTAGGTTGTTGGTCATCGGATGACCGGAACTTACAACTGCCGGTATAGCCGGAGCATAGCGGTTGCGAGTTCGCAATTGGCCTCTGGCCTTAAGCCTATCGTTTTCATACCGAAGATTTCGTTCTAGAAGAACTTCTGCCACATCGTCACTTGCTCTTAGAGCTAACACGCTGCTAAAGTGTCTTTTCCGATACACCAAGGAAACAAATGCATTATCTTCTTCCTCCTGTAATTCGCCTGCGAATAAGAGGATAGGTATACCCTTAATCAGTGGAATCGGTGCACCCCGTGCTTGCGTGCCAAGTCGCAACTTGTATTGACTTTGAGTCGTCAAATAAGGCTCCAGGTACTTCTTGCAAAGTGCCTGTCGACTCTCAATCCCTTCCGGAGATGTGGGTTCAGTGCCAATGGTCAAGTTTGCCAATGAACGGCCTTTCGTTTGGCGTATACGATCTTCTACATTAGGTGGAGTGAAGACAGAGCCAAGGCGACTCTCAAAGGTTACTGCGAACTGCGTATGGCTCTGAAGGATCTTTTCTTGTTTGACAGCGAACTGCTGTTGCTTATTAATTGGAACGGTGATGATGCCATCGTTCACATTGGGTGTTTGATGCGGCTCCGAGGGCGCATTAACTTCGCCACGTTCGTCGAAGGGGTTTGGTGCATTAAGAGGTTTTGTCTTTAGTACAGATGAGTTGGAAAGTGACCCGTCTTGTATCGCCACCATGGTCCACCTCCTCCTCGAGATCGAGATAAGATGAAAGAGTCTGAGATTTGTGGTGTGGAGATACCATGGTTTGATATTTTTAAAAAATGTGAGGTTAAGCGCACATACCGTCCTCTTCGACAAAAAAAGATTAACATTACGAGGTAACGTTCGTCGGGTGGAAAAGGTTGTAACGGGGTTGCACAACGTGTGTGGTTTACAGAAGAGACGGAGTCCCATTAAAAATGATTTAGAGCACCAGATCAGTTGTTGGAGGCTGACGTGTGTCATCCATCAAACTGCGTGATCTTATAGGAGGTATTAATGAGAGTTTTAGTGTATATATTATGTGTGTTCGACTGAGATGTTCTTTTTAATAAGGAATAAAGCCCACTTCTGATCTGCGAAAGACACGTGCATTTCTAAGGCGTATTGCAATCGTTAAGAGCCTAGTATAGGGTTTGGTAAGGCATCTACTCTCCGAGCACTCTGTGCTGTGATTCTTTTTTTCGTTTGGTTCCCTGTAACAGGGACCGTAACCTATCTTAGCTTGTCGACTCTTTGAGTCGGGTTCTTTGAACCAAAATTTCTCGTTGAGTGTTACGTCTTTTTCGGAGTTTAAGAGCTGTGTAGCTCCGATACAGAAGGGATGAAGGGACAGCGCATTATTGGCCTGCATCATATGATTGCCAATATCCGTTTAATGTGACAAGGTATTTCGACGATAGTGAAGATCCGTGTCTCGCTCCCTCTTGTCTGGTCGGGACTACCGTTGGCTATGATTTGTATATCATGAATTTCTGATACGGTTTGTAGGATAAGGATTGTACAGTGTCAAGATTTGTAATCGAGGGCGGATTGTTATTACGCCTTGAACTGAATGGTTCACTAGTGCAGGTCCGAAAAGTGTGCGCAAACGATGACATATGTGAATCTTATGATGTGTCAGTGCTTTTTTAGTAACGATACGGGTGTTTTGCATGCTAATTGTAACGGGCAGCTCGTTACATGAGAATGTCACTTTTAAAGAAAGTGACAACAAAGAATATTAAGTGAATATTCTTTGAACAATATCACCGATAATGGTGATATTGGTTAAGCGACCAAAGGGTCTGCCCATTGGTTAATATCGTGATGATATCAACCCACCAATTGCCGCAGGACGCGCGCAATAAGTGGTGACGAGACGTCACCATACACTGAGTTATATTAGCAATATTAAGTCAGATTAAACTAAGAGACAGTAGCAAAAAGACTTAATTGTATTAACACAACAGTTTTACTTTTCCCTTATCTACGCTTCCTCGTTTGCCTCGTGTACGTCTATCGGGGCACCTAAGCCCTTTCGCTAAGTTCACGCAAGGGTGTGCCCCGTTACACCTGGTAGCACTTTGTATTCCTTCCAAGGACCACAACATCCAACATGTTCATGTTGGATGATGAAGAGACCTTTCACGCCACGCGTGAAGGGTTTAATTATTTGAGTGACATCGAATGGGGTGCGGTAGAACGAATGAGTTCTACCGTAGGCGAGTTCGCCATTAGCGCCATGTTGGAGTCTCTAGACAGAGACCAACAACATGCCGCTATAGCCAAGTCCATCCAAAATGAACTTGTCGCCGATTGGGAGAAGGTAGCCTTGCTTCACCAGCAAGGCTCTCAACAGGCCAAGCATTTGAGATAACTCGGTGCTCAACAGACAGAGCTGTTGAGACAGCAGCAATTCCATGCTGCTGTGGGCGGGACGGCACATGCGCGTCGTCCCGAGGTCATGAAGGTTGACATCTCCAAGTACAGTGGAGTCCCGGAGGACTCCCTGTTACTATAGTTTGTCGAACTCGACAGAGCCTTAAGGGCTCGTCGCGTCGAAGATGAGCAAATGAAACTCACATTTGCTCTAGACCCACTTGGCAGGGCGTGCCAAAACTTGGTCCCTGGGGCTCGAGAGTAGCGACCCCCCATGTGTTTAGGTCGCTAGATGACTTCAAGTCCCGGCTCAGACAAACGTTTGAGCCGCCACAAGCTGAGTCCAGGGCTCGTTCAGAGCTCCTGAAATTCAAGCAGGGTAAGAGTGATGTGAACGCTAACGCACAACATATACGACTCCTAGCGAGTAGTATAACTGCTAACCCAGTTCATGAACACACTTTGATAACGGTGTTCATGCAAGGGCTCGCAGAAGGGCCCGTCAGGAGCCACCTGTTCCACCTTGAGCTGAATACGCTTGAAGAAACGATATCAGCCGCGGAACAGGAAGACTTTAGCATGAGACAGGCTCATGCTAGCTAAAACGCTTACCGTCCACCAAGACGACAAGAGCTCGGAGGTACAGAACCAATGGACCTCTGCTATGTTGAGAGCGAGAGACCTCGCTCTTCAAACAACAAGAGATTGCAGAGGTGCAATCGATGTCAGAAGTTAGGACACTACGCATACGAGTGTAGTGCTCCACGCCCAGTACCAAACAGTACTGAGCGAAATGGACGACCATTTGCCAGAAAAGGAAATGGGCGTGGGTCCAGCGCTGTTGCGAAGCCGCAACAGCGAGACGGACCATCAAAAAATGGTCAGGGTCAGTAGGGGCGGAGCGCCCTACTGATCCAGCAACCTCAAGAGAATTTGCAAATCTCTTGACGAAAGTTGCTCCAGATACACAATCATTGTGTGTCTCTGCACCTGGTGATGACGTTTCGCTCATCACCTTGAAGTTGGAAGCGAAAAATGATTTGTCGCTTCGTGCCCTAGTAGAATGTGAAGCGTCGAACAACTTTGTTCGACGCCAGTCACTAGAGGGTCGTAGGCTCAAGTTCGTTGAGCGCGACATTACCCTCACGAGGATGACGGTGCGCCTTGCAACAGGCGCATCGATTACCGTTACGAAACGTGTAGTCGGAATCCACTACATGTTGGAGGGCAAACAGTACGATGATGACTTCATCGTACTGGATCTGGATGACAAATTTGATGTCATCCTGGGATTACCTTGGCTCAGAAAGTACGAGCCAAGGTTGAGCTGGCAGCATCGATCTGTGAAGATGCCTGCCGCTTGTTCATCAGATGGCTATCTGATGAACATCTTGGAGCGTCCACAAGCGTGTGGATGTTCTGCGAGTGAGTGCAATGACCTCACTTGCGGTACGGTCGTTTGCACGACTGCACAAGCTCACAGTGTAGTTGATCACTACACTGTGGAGCAAGCTCCCGGCGGCTGTATAGAAGTACAGGCTGCGCCGAAGGTCCACCACTCGAATAAGTCGAGTGGACCGGGACATGGATGCATACCTAGCGGGCAGCATCTTAGACAGAAGAAACCTGTTGCCCCCAAAGGGCAACATGGAAATCCTAGGTCGACTGGAGAGTCGACCGTAGAGGATCGGTCCCTGACTGTGGTTGCACAGCCAAAGTCGGAGGACGTCGAGGAAATAAGTCCCCACGTACTTGAGGAAGGAATTCCTCAAGAGTCACTTACTGAGGGATCAGGCCCTCAGCAACCTGCGGAAAGAAGCTCCCAGGAAGTAACCGAGACGTTGAACGTCTTGGTTGATGACGGATCAAGCGTAGGCGCTTATACACTTGATCTGATTGTGCCTCCGAAGTTAACTTTGGAGATAACTCAGTTGCCAACGCTGGAACCGAAACGGTTCTTGCGTGATCTGCGTAGTGGCAAATTCAAGCAGATCTGCATACTCGTCACGGAGGATGAGTATGTGGCCGATATTCGGTCGGCAATGTTTTTTGCTAAGAACGAACGGGTTTTCAGTAGCTCATCGATTGACGAAAGTTTTCTCGATGAGAAGACTCGGATTGAGCGATACACGTCTCAATCCTGGGAGTCACTTCAGGCAAATCCTTTGTATAAGGATTTGGTCGAATTCTAGGATGTGTTCCCTAAATCCGTACCTTGCCAGTTGCCAAAGGACAAAGACATTCGACACGAGATCGAGCTCGAACTGGGCTCGAAGTACTGTGTCATGAAACAGTGGCCACTGCCTCGTGAACAAGTACTAGCGATCGACAAGTTCTTTGCCGATCGCTTAGCATCGGGCCATGTGAGGGAATCAACATCCCCTCACAGCTCTCCGACCTTCTGTGTGCGAAAGGCCACAGGAGGGTGGCGGATAGTGCACGCATTCAACAAGTTGAATGCTGCAACGGTACCGGATCAGACGCCGATACCAAGAAAGGACGTAATCATAGATGGTATGTCAAAGAGTACCATCTTTTCGTCCATGGATCTGATGGATGGGTTCTATCAGATCCTCATGCGTGAACGGGACATCCCGTTCACGGCAGTGAGTACCCCCAGCGGGATGCTGTGGGAGCGGCTAGTGATGCCACAGGGGATGAGTAATGCCCCTGCAACATTCAACAGATGTGTCACAAATCTGTTGAGACCGGTGCGAGACTTCGCACCGAGTTACTTCGACGATGTGTTCGTCCATAGCCGGGCTATGGATGGAAAGACGGACGTTGAAGTTCACAGAACTCACGTTCGTCAGGTTCTTCAACTTATGCGCAAGCATAAGTTGAACGCTAACCTCAAGAAGTGTATATTTGCGGCTAGCGAAATACCACTTCTTGGGTGCATCGTGGGTAAACACGGCGTACGCCCTGATCCCGAAAAGATCAAGGCGATCACCGACTGGCCAGTGCCAGTCGATGTCAAGGGACTAAGGAAGTTCCTTGGCCTAGCGGCGTACTTGCACAAGTACTCGCGCAACTACGCCGAGATGACTGTTCATCTTTCTTGCTTGCTCAATAAAATGTCAAGTGGTCATGGAACGCTGAGTGCCAGCGTTCCTTTGAGGGTATCAAGCAAAGCTTGATGCAATCGCCGATCTTGGCGATTGCAGATCAGGACAGACCATTTCATGTGGTCTGTGACGCCAGCGATTTTGCAATCGGCTGTGCGTTAATGCAGTTCGATGCAGATGGCGCGGAGCGCGTCATCTGTTATCAGTCGCGTCAGCTGCAAGCAGCCGAGCGTAATTACCCAGTGCATGACAAGGAACTCCTTGCCATGAAGTACGCACTGGCTAAGTTTCGGGACTATCTCCTGGGAGATAGACCGTTTGTTGTCTATACGGACCATGCGTCATTACGCACGGCCGTAAACAGCCCACACCTCTCGCAAAGAATGGCGAGGTGGATGTCTTTCTTCGCGGAGTATAATTTTACCGTGGAGTATAAATCAGGACGACTCAATGTCGTCGCTGATGCGATTTCGAGCCGGACGCACAAATCAACAGTGAGGATAAGGCCACTGTTGCGACACTGTCAGTCAGTGTCCCGTCGTCAAGTTTACTTGACGACGTACGAAAGGCATACGCGGAAGATAATGATCTTCTGCGATTGATGGATCATCTGGTGAATCCATCCGGTAAATCCATGAGGGATTTACCAGCTTTGTACCGATCTTCATCGGATCGGTACAGTACACGCAACGGATTGCTGTACTATACAGCTGTTGCCGACGACACGCCTCGTGTCGTCGTACCCGCTCATCATGATTTGCGTTTACGCATCATGTATGAGTGTCACGATGCCCCAACAGGTGGCCATCGTGGTAGAGAAAAGACTTACCTCACGGTAAATCGTGACTTTTACTGGCCACGCCAGTATCAGTTTGTCCGCATGTACATACGTGCTTGCGAGGTTTGTCAACTGGTGAAGCCTACTCCTTCATCCCGTGCGCCATTGCAGCCTCTGCCTGTTCCTACAGAGTGCTGGCAGTCCGTTTCAATGGACTTCGTCTTCGGTTTTCCCGAAGACGCTCACAAGAATAACGGTATTCTTGTGTTTGTTGACCGATTCAGCAAGATGGTGCATCTTGCTGCAGTCCCTGAGTCGATCAAGGCTCAAGGTTGTGCTCGTGTCTTTCTAGACACGGTCTTTAGACTCCACGGGTTACCCCGTGAACTCGTATCCGACCGTGATCCTCGGTTTCTCGGCGGCATTTTGACAAACCGTGTTTCGCACATTGGGAACACGATTGGAGATGTATACTTCTGACCATCCGTAAACAGATGGTCCGACGGAACGTGCGAACCGTGTCCTCGAAGAGATCCTTCGAGGATATGTCCACTCGTTTACGAATTGGAGCGAATTCCTACCCATGGTTGAATTCTCCATCAATAATTCGGTGCATGCTTCCACACAGCACACACCGTTTTACGTGAATGGCCTACGCCATCCACGTGTTCCAACCATTCTAGAGTGTGACTCTTGGATAAGGGGGGAGGGACTCGCTAGAGCAAAAACCGTTTTGGCTCTTGCTCATCACGTGTCGACGCTAACGTCGTCACGTATGATGCCGATGTCGATCAAGTCGACATCGATGAAGAAGATCACCTCAGTAATAGCGGCGACGCTATTACTGACTCGGATGATGATGACGATGCTGGTATACTCAGCATCGTCAACGATTATGCCAGCGAGGAAGAAGACAACCTCGCTGAAGAAGAGAAGAACCTCTTAGCAGTGCGCACGAAGCGCACTGAAAGACAAAACAAAGAGTCAGCAGAGAACTTCCTGCTGACTCGAGAAGCGGTAGTCCGTTTCGTTCAGGACTCCATCGCAAATGCGGTGGACCGTCAGAAACGGAACGCAGACAAGAATGGAAGAGAAAATGTTCTTTCATTTAAGGTTAACGACCTAGTACTACTGTCTACGGTAAACTTACCTGGACATGCAGTCACTAGTGTCGGCAGTAGTAAACTAATGCCGAAATACATTGGGCCATTTCGAGTGTTGCATCGCAAGGGCAATGCATACACGATCGAATTGCCGCGTAAGATGCGCACGCATCCTACGTTTTACGTGGGGAGGCTCAGGCCGTACTGTCAGTACGAGCCTTCTTCTTCCGGTGAAGATAGCCCCCACGTTCGAGAACATCCATCAAGTTCTTGCGTTCGCGCTCCAGACGATCCGTCTAGTCGCGCAGATATGATACCTCGGAACTTAACCGAGATATCTCCCCGCGAGCTGTCGCCAGCTCGCCGAATAGGGAGCGGACATCCCGCTCGACCTCCAGTTGCGCCGTGGCGTAATCGGCGCGATCCCTCGCCAGATCAGCCTCGCGGTCCTTGCGGTTCTTCCGCACGGTATCAGTCAAAGCGTAGCGCCGGTCGCGCTCGTGCTTCAAGTCATCGCGAAATTCATCGATTGCGCGGCCCATCTCGTAAGGGTCGAGATGGTGAATCGAATCATCTGGAGGAGGTCTTTCCTCCTCCACCACATCCTTTGGTGGATGCTCACGGTGATCAACGCTTTCTAGTGAAGCGTATCTTGAATCACCGTGACGATTCAGGATCAAGGACGAGCTACCTCGTCCAGTGGCGGGGGTATCCACCCTCTTGGAACAGCTGGGAGCCCCGCTCTCAGCTGTTGATGGATGTTGAAGGTCTCGTCCGCCAGTATGACGAGACCCATCCGATGAGTTCTCGGGCCCATCGGTAAACACGCGCTTTTGGCGCTTGTAGACGGATTGCAAGTTTGCAATCGCGTCACGCATCTCAGCCGAGATGTGTGCCCTTCCCCAGGGCGAACTTAAGGAATACACGTCCATATGTGCACGCTGCGAGTTGTCAACACAACTCGCACAAGGGTCTCCCTATGTAAGGCAAGGAATGCCTACCTCACTCGACAAACAGTGCAACCGGTACCTGGCACCGGTTGGCGTTCGCTTTTCGAACCTGAGGCGTGTCGCCTCAAGTTTCTTGAGCCACACTTCTCGTCCAAAATTATTTAGGTTTCGGACGAACGCGTTCCACGCAGCCAAAAGAGAGGCTTTGTCACGCTTTTGGTTGCTGTTGTACCATCGATGTCTAAGGAAGACATCGAGATAAAAGTCTTCGTTAGCGCGAAAGTTGTTCGCGCCGGGAGCCAAGCCGTGAAGCTCAGTCGCATCGAATAAAAATATTCGATGGTGTTGGCTTGTCTCGTGAGACAAGCCATTGATGAGCCGTTCGGGCAAACGCCACGGCTTCATCTTTTTGCGCTTCACGGTGGTACCTTTGTTGGTACCACGGTTGTCAGTATGACGATGGGTTGCACCATCGTCAGGTCGCTCGTGCGAAGGAGCACGAGCTGACTTCGGTGATGAGCAAACATACTCATCATCAGATTCGTCATCACTGCCGAACAGACTTTATTGCAACTCACGAGTCCGTTCGTTCGGCAGTGGCCTTGGCGAACACTGAGGTGTCGCCGGTGAGCGAGACGCCTCTGCAGCATTGCCCGAGTCAAACACGTCTGACTCGCCAGAGTAGATGACCTCAATGTCGGGGTCATCATGCGCACGCGGTGCTCTACCGCGTGCACCTGCAGCACCTCTTGCTGCAGGCAAGGAACGAGCAGCAGACGACGAATCGTCTGCCGCAGAAGCTGGCACAGGCACAGACTCTGTGTGCCTTGAGTCACCCCGCATAGACATGTTAACAATGCGAGGTCAGGTCGAGTTATGAACGGAACTGACCCAACAAGTGCTCCCTGTCCCAATGGTGACCAACGGGTGGCCGCCATAATTTTCGATAGTCACACGGTGACTATCAGTTGGGGGGGTGATGTAACGGGGCAGCCTGTTAAATGGAAATGTCACTTTTAAGAAAGTGACAACAAAGAATATGAAGTTGAATATTCTTTGAACAATATCACCGATAATGGTGATATTGGTGAAGCGACCAAAGGGTCTGCTCGTTGGTTGATATTTTGATGATATCAACCCACTAATTGCCGCAGGATGCGCGCAATAAGTGGTGACGAAGCGTCACCATACACTGAGTTATATTAGCATAATTAAGTCAGGTTAAGCTAAGAGACAGTATCAAAAAGACTTAATTGTATTAATACAACAGTTTTAATTTTTCCTACATTACGCTTCCTCGTTCGCCTCGTTCACGTCTGTCGGGGCACCCAAAACCCTTGCGTTAAGTTCACGCAAGGGTGTGCCCCGTTACACTAATTCTCTGTTTGATGGCAACAGCAAACGTACTTCTTTCTACCAGGCAATGCGACATTCGTACACCATCCGTAATGTTTTATTAGAGTGATATAATCCCAGGCAAGATTAATTTTGTGAAACGAGCCATTTCGTTACATTAAGTTGAGTCAATGAGAAAATCGTCTTTCTTTATCGAAAAAGTAGTACGAATGCTGTATTTTCGCCGAAGGTATTTTTTTATATTCTCTTCATCCATTCATCTATATGTCACATGAAATTAACCATCAGCTAATCCACCAATTGCTGCTAGACGCGCGCGATGCGTGGTGAGTAAAAATTTGCATGTTAATCGTGTACTTCAACATGATTAAAGGGAGAAAAAGAAGATCGGTCAAAGGGGTTTTCCTATCTTAAATGTACAGATTTCAATTCTTTCCTTCTGAGTAACTCTCGTTCAGACTCTTCACTTTATCTGCACGTATAGTGTAAATGTCATTGTCGAAGCGCACACCCTTGAACTGTTACGGTACAAGAGCTTTCCAGTTATCTGGTATGAAGTAAGCCTCGATTACAAGGTCGAGTTTGCGTATTAAATTGACTGAATGTGCCAGAACTTGAACCTTAGGTCTCAAGCTCTACAATAAATCTACTTCAGGTTAACAGCTTTACATATGCATTGGCTTAGACAAATGTTATAGACGCCGCGAGATGCGTTGAAGCACTATTAGAACTATATAAATTTAGCAAGGTGGGTATCGTTTGCATGCATACAACCAGCACATATGACATCTCGTGAGTTGTATCACGGTCGTTGCGGTTGACGACGACACTTCAAGTTTGGTATAATGTTGGATTTTGCAGATGGCCTCATCAAAACGTATCACTTTCACCTGAAATTAGATACGCTAGACCGAACGATATCCGTGGTGGAATAGGAAGTCTCCCGCCTGATACAGAATCACGCCAATAATTTAGTTTACCTAGTATACTCCGATACTACAGGAGTTTGGAGGGCTATAAACGATAAAAATATGCTGTGTGAAGAGCAAAATAACTCGCCCTTTGCCATACAAACGATTATACATACGCAATTCAAGTCAAAAGTGGGTCACGAAGCCTATAAATGTATTTCGTTGAATCTGGTGTCACTTACGATAGAAGGCGACAACCGTTTGTCAGTCAAGAATGGCCCGCGACGGAGGATTGAAGTTGTTGCGAAGTTGAACAGCGTACGGAATCGTCGAAGAACGGTAAGATTGAGTATGGTTGAAGCGGCTTGCTGAAATAGAAACCTCAAAGATCATAAAATTACATATATGTTTACTATCACTGGTGATGATATACCACGCTTGACCTTAAAGATCAAGGTGACAAGAAATATATTACTTCGAGGCTCAGTTGACTATAAGGCTTGAGTAACTGCTTTTGACGCCAATCGCTAGGGTATCTTTTTCTGAGGATTTTTGAGCGCGAGATCTCTCCAATTAGAAGGATGGTGCCTATTTTAAGAGACGCATCGGTAAGAGTTAAGAAACATCTGGTGAAAAATCACTACACACTAGAAGATGGACCGTACAATTAAATTTTGTCGTACTGATTTCGGATGGTCGATTCGATGTCAAACTTAGCTACCCTTGTTTCAAGCGGTATGATATATCGATCAGATTCCTGCATCGATACGTGAACAAGCCAGCCGTTCGTTCATCTGATACGTATATCATGTACATATTGAAAATTCTCACAAGCGTTTAGATGTTCTACGATTGAGTGTGATGGTCTCACTGTGGTCTTGTTGTGAGTAAGACTACGCAATGCGTCAGTATTGTTGACCTCTACGCCGTTGAGCAATTTACCGGCAGTTGAGCTAAAATAGGCAGCACCAAAATCCCACCACTTGAATAAGTCGAATGGAAGACGCTGAAGGAATAGGTTTAATGTACTTGAGAAAACGATTCAGGAGAAATTGATACCGAAGCGATAGGTCCTTGAATATGTGAAATAAAATGAGTTCTGAGTCGATAGCGGAGATGTAATAAATGACTTCGTTTTACCACTCAGAAGCGTATGCGCTTGAAACCTTGATCTCATAGAGCATCTAAAATTAACAACGGAAATGGCTCATTTGTCTAAAATCGAATGTAAAAGGTTCTTGCGAGATTGCGGTGTGACAAAAGTAAGGAGACTTACTTAATTGTTCTACAGAGGATGGTTCCGCTACTGATATTTTGGTCGGCAGTGTGGCGGAGTTAGGCTCATAATTTTGCTGAGGGGATCCCGACTCTTCACTGGCACTCCGACGACTGATTATTGAATGGGTTGATTCCGTTTTTGTGGTGAAGCTTAGAAGAAGAATGATGGAAAGTGTGGGTCGCACCTACCGTATTAAGTGCAATATTGATTTGATTGTTGGAGTGCGCTCAGATATAGGCCCGTTGGTACAAATGATGGAATCAAACGACTGAATGACAGACATATTGTGAAAATGATGCGGATTAATCTGCCTAACGGTCAATATGGAGTATAGTCAAGGATCGAGGACTGACCGATCACGATCCTTGACCAAGGGCTTGGATCACCAAGTTATAAGGACCGGATCGATCAAGGGGTGAACATCAACTGGAGTACTGGATCGCTAATGACATTGGGATATAGGTGATATGAAAGCAAGCTTGAAGAGTGGATCGTCAAGATAATCAAGTATGCAAAGTTTTGGACGTGACGGTGATTCGACCTTATATGCTTGATCGAAGATGCAACTGATCGACCAAGATTTATCCTGGGTGTGCACTGCTGATCGGTGTGGATCACATTCCGCGATCCACTGTACCGCGATCCACCATGGAGCGATCCACGGGAATCATGATCCAGGTGGACACATGATCGAGGTAAATTACATAATTGGTGTGGATCACATACCGCGATCCACTTCCTCTCGATTTGCGGCACCGCGATCTACTGTACCGCGATCAACTATGGAGCGATCCAATACGGAGTGTCTGCTAAGGATCATATGAGGCAAGAAGTGAAATTCATAGACAAGCGGTGCACAACAGTTGACCTAGCGAATAGATAGGCATAGTCATGGATTTGGATTTGGTTGGTTGACAATAAACAGAATTGAATTTGCAACGAAAGACACGCGTCGACTTCTTCAGGGCAGAAACTTTGGCCCTACGTTGAATAGAGAGTCACCCACGTCTCTGCAAGCTTCGCCCTTGGATTATTTAATCAGGAGACACATCAGTTCTCACCCCCTCTCCCAACTGCGATCGGACGCAGGGAACCTAACGGTTCAGATTCTAGATCGCGAGACGGATCAAGTGGTCAGAAGGCTCGCGGATCAAGAATCATCTTTGGATACATATGACTTTAGTAGAGCGCAAAATAGTACTTGCGATTGAGTGAAGAATTAGAGTTCACTCGATACACCCCACGTTTGACCAGGTGAAGAATTTATACCCGATCAACCCCTATCATCAAAATGGTCAAGTTCAGCTTCAACTTAAGTCCAGCAAAAAGAGCGCAACCCGCCCAACCAACCGGTACACAAGAAGACAAAGAGCACGGAATTGGGGTACCCCTCCGTTAGTCGGTCGTCCGGGCGCCAGTGGAGAGTCGGGCCACAAGAAATTTGTGACCACCACTCCACCACATTTTATACGCATAGCCATCTATCAAGTGCACCATCGGCAGGGCAGATCGCAGTCTTCCTGATGGACTCGAGGCGATGTCAAAAGTGATCGTGCTAAAGACTTAACGAGGAGATTCTCAATCGATCGAAAATGTTTACTCGATCGCGTAATTTCATAAGGGTGCTAGAAAAGAGCTACCACGATCTACCATCGACCGCCTAGTCCAATTATTTAAATGGGTAGCTAATCCACTTTCCTTCTGATCCCTTAAACCGTCTTGAAATATTGTATTCAAACTAATAAGAATTCTGCGTCCGGTCGCAGTTGGGCCGGGGAATGGTGCCAAGTGTTTTTGACGCTCCTGGACGAACCATTTAGGGTGAAAATGTAGGGGGTGATAGACGATTCTTATAAAGCGTCGTAAATTCAAAGATTCCTTGCCCTGAGAGAAGTCGACACGTGTCTTGATAAATAAATTGAACATCGTTTATTGTCAAGCAACCAAATGCATAAAATACAACCATGCTTACCTGTACGCTCGAATTGATCGTCAAGTGTTCCTATGCAGAAATCAGTTCCCCTCGCATATTTGTCGACACAGATACAATAGTATTTTGACCTTAACCCGATCGTAAAGTTATAGCCAGGTAGAGATTGCGATTGTGCTAAGACGAATACGGTTTCGATGTTATCATCCGGGTTGTGACCGAAATCGTGATTATCCGTGGTAGAAATCGTGGTCAAGTCGAGTCGCGATCGTGATATGGTCCGCAAAAATGTAATCTACCCATACTAGAATACTACCGCGATAACCTCTTGTCGTGATCGAGGCCAGGCCGGGAACGCTCGGCTTCTAGTCTTTCATCGACTTTTTTATCGTTATTCATCAGGTAAAGCATACGTCAAATCATCAAATCGCTCTCATGCATATGTGCTTCTTAATCACTTGCTGTCACTATTCTTCATTAATGAGTATACCCATGGAAGATCTCGATACTGTATCGCACGGCAATATTCATTGGCCCACAATTTTAATTTCTATCGATTAACACGAGCACTCACTAAAAATATTGGTAAGCGGCAACATGATGTAACATATACGACAACGATAGAGGTCCTATCGCTATTCTCAGAACGATTGCTTGAACCCATCGCATAATGCCTGCATTCAACAATCAAATATAAGACGCAGATGAGATCGGACACCACAATCCGAATTTCATATCAATATGACTACCTTCGCCACGACGATAATGTCGTTGAAAACGTACGATTATCAGATGCTCATCGAAATTGTTGTAATGAAAAAACCATTTTGATCGATACATGCCTCAATCCTACGATATTTAAAGGAGAACCCTTTCAACTACAAATGTACGAAGGGAACGATATAAGTCGAATCATTTATATAGAGTTAAATTAATTTCAACAAATAATCTCCTGAGCATGTGATGTGTGCCCTTGTTATGGGGATACGCTCTAGCAACGAGACTGGGCGGAGTTTTGGTTTGAAGTACTGTGCCATGGAGTAGTGTTCGCTGCTTCGTAAACAAGTCATTAAGATCGGCAAAATATTTACTTACTGCTTAGCAGCTGGTCGTGTGTGAGAGTCAAAATTCTCACATAGTTCTCCAAAGGTTTATGAAAGACCGGCCACAGGAAGATGTCGGGAAGTGCACTTATTAAGTAATCTTATACTGCAGTGGTAACGACTCAGATGACGATGCCTAGGAAGGCGTTATCATAGGCGATATAACAAAGCGTACCATCTTTTCGTCCATGGATATGATGGAAGGCTTCCACCAGACGTATGTGCGTGAACAGTACATCCCGTTTCAGAACACGCTTGTGCCGCTTCAACGGCAAGTGTACCAACTCCACAACCGTCATGTACTGACCTTGGGATAGGCGTGGGATCAGTTTAGGATCGCCAGGTCTAAGAAGACGAACGCTTCTTACGGTTCAGACTGAGTATGGGTATGTGATACGACTCTACAATGTCACGCGCTTCCTCTACATTGGATGCTTGACAGCCTATTTACGGATCACATTCAATCAAAACGTAAGTTAGAAAATTTGGGTTCTTGTACACCTAAACCTAGGGCTTTCACATTCTAGATACTGACTATTCCGCTTGCGAGCTGCCAAAAATGTATCCGGTATATCGTGCGCCTAATTTGATTTTATTCTGTAATCTTTTTTAATCAATTAGAAGTGGGGAAGATGCTGCAGTGTTTGAAATGTGAAAATATAGGCCATACAATCACACGATGTGACTTTTCTACGGATCAAGCACGAGGGCATGGTAGCAGTTTGACTTCAGAGGAAGAATTGCCTCAGCTCATGCGCCCAGCTGACCTTTTTCGTAGCCCGGGCGAGATGCGAGTCATCGCGGCACAACGTATTTTACTTCAAGACCAAGCAGACAAGGTCTCCGCAATATCTGTACATCCTCCTGCGGATAGTGCGATAACATAATGCAGTGAATCGAGACAGGGGAGGAAATTGGTCGTGTGTCAACGAATTTACGTCAGGGGCTAGTAATTATCGACAACCGAGGAGGATTCAACGGGACTGGCTACAGTTATGCGTTCCAAACCGAAGGCTACAGCGAAATAAGTAATTGTTCTCGCTTCGCAAAGGCGCAAATCCTTCCGATTTAGGATGAACTAATCATTTAGGAGCGCGGTTTTGTATGTAGCGGTACGCGGTGCTAGCCGAGCAGTATGCAGAAGAAAATGAAGGGATGCATATCGTTGTCTCTCTACCTACATCTCGTGTAAAGTAAGTTATCATCGACCTTGTAAAAACGAAGCAGAATCACGCTACTCCCAGGATCCTCATGTTCCCAAGTAAAGCTGCGACTTCGCGGAAATCTTCAACAAAACGCCTGTCAACGCCTTAAGTATTGGCGCTTGAACATACGGGGTAAAACATGCTCATACGGCTCATCAAACGCGTTGATGGATGCAATAGTGCTTGTACTTTTACAAGGAGGACAGACGGGCGTGTTTTAGTGCCATGAACACCTGAAACGATTGAGCAGAAGATATGATTGCGCTAGTTCATACGTCAGACACCGGAAACTTTATGGCCATGTCCTTGGTCCAAGCGCTCGCTAACAACGACCTGGGTCATTGTAATGCGTTTATGCTCTTGTCTACATTCCACGTAAAGCGGAAGATCAAATATACGGGTAAGATTCACATGGTCGAGCATAATAAACAATAGTCCCATGTGACCACGTTGGTATACGTGATTTGAGGTTTGATGGTGATGAGGAGCAGCAAATATATGAAACATCACATATGGTAATTGGAATTATGTCCGGTCAGTACCACTGGCCGGACAACACCTGTAGAACAATACAACTGGGGGTATTTTGAAACGCTGACAATGGCGTGTAATTTCTTGCGGCAGTATACTTATGAGATGTTACGTGCCACGGATGATTCGCAAAACTGCCTATGCAAGTTTTTGGTCCGAGTACTTTTACAACGGCAAGCAGAATAACTGAAACGGGGGTCGCAAATAATTCTGACATTACGGAAGTGTGTGGGGAAGATTAAAGCTGAAAATGGATGGGATCGGGTCCCCCATCTTTGATACTCATGTACTGGGGTTGTCACTGCTCCGCATATGATTAACACACAACTTCAGAGATTGTGGTATCAAAAGATCTGCATAATTATAAAAGTGATGGTCAGCACGGTCATAACGACAGTGACATGATTAAAGAGAGAGAAGAAGATGCATCACCTGGTGGCAAGCTTAACTTGGGGAGCGAAGCTCCGAGTCGATAAAAAGAGAGTAGTCTTAACGTAAAGATGGAAAAAGACGCGGAAGAATTCGAAGGGTATTACGAACCTGTAAATTTATCAAAATCGAACGAGGTTATTGTAATTATAGTCAATTGGCAGCAAGCGGATACTATGTCGCATCAGGTGCAAAAAGCTATCCAGTAGCTTTGTCAGGAAGAGAATGATGATTAATATGCAGATCTGCAAAAGGTTTTTACTACTAAAGTGGTCTCACTTTCGGAAGTTGAACAACGACGTATTCGAAAAGCATTAGAAGAACCGATCCACAGTGTAGAATGTAGACTTAACCAACAGAAATAAAACTTCTGAAGTCTGCTGTCCAAAAACATGGACGCTGGACCAAATAAACGGGTCTCCCAGAAGATGAACAGACCCATCCAGGCTAGGATCGAATGCAAAGCCGCTCCGCCGGCTGGGCTCTAAAAAGGGTCGCAGCTGATAGACAATGTGAAGCAAGCGTGCAAATAGGTACGCCACGGAGTCGCAATTCCTGTAAATTATTGATCGCAGGTTTCTGGGAGTTAAGGACCGCAAGTAAAACTTCCTGGTCAAAAAGAATCTACCAAATAAACTGGTTCCTCTGCGAAGAAGTATCTGTCTACGGCGTAGCCTCGGCAAACTGAAGCGACATCCATAGAGGCGCGTAGTATAAACATCGTTGAGGATGCGGAAGATCGGCGAGTTGTAGGCAATACATCAATTGTTATCATACGGACGCCTCCACTGGCACCAAGGCAGAGTGCTGCTTTGAAGAGGTGTCACGACATGACACCAAGTGAACGGTGAAGTAGAGGAGTGATTGTTCGTAACAAGAAAAATCGTCTTTTTTTTAAAAGTAGCATCAACGACAGACTGATAATTATAGTTGTCCTTGAAGAGTCTTTCACATTGTCAGCCCAGTGAGTGGAAAGACATGTGGCAGTACTTAGCATCAGAATGGCCCGGTCATCAATCGTGTGATTTTAACTGTGTATAGTTCCGCTACTCAGTGGACACAAGCGGCTCAAGTGATGCCGAGACTTCTTCTCTGTTTGATTCGCCATACTTCGCATAAAAGTTCATTGTTAACGATTCGTAGTGACAAAATTCTGTGAAAGTGGACGGCGACCTGGAGACAAGAGTGTATGTATTCTTGTCCATTGTCCTATCGCGAGCTGGCAAAAGATCGGAAAACTAAAATTTGACTTGATAATTGGAAGGCGTGAACGTCTTCAAACTTAGCGGGCCAGGACAACCTTTTTTATCGATAGTAACAATGGATGGCGTCTTTTATGGTACCGCGGGTTCGCTAGCGACGAGATGTTACGCATATGCGGTATTGAACATGCGACACATCACTCACGTCACATTTGTGTATCTTGATATACCATGATGAATTTAAGGCGCGAACGGGCACGGAGAAGGAGCCAGACACGGTGTCACCGCGAGTCTGCGACGTCATTTTGCAGGGCTAAAGAGTACTAGGCAGTATTGAGAAAGTACTCCGCAATTGTCACCTCAGCGTAATGGTCGATTTTAGACCTTTTTCATGATCAAGCACTCGCCTTAATGCGTCATAATGGACTCTACATTATCAAGGCAGCCACTTTTAACGGCCTCAGGATGACCGGTTGTGCTTGAAACATATCCCACGGAGGACTTGTATGGGGTACATGACAGAAAAAAATATGGATGTCTCGCCCAAAAGGCCACTCATGACACCTTTTGTGGGAGTTCGAACACGGTTCGTGTGGAATCCCAAAATGTGCAGGGGTTTTAAGACATCATTTGCAACGGTGGATGGAGGTATGGCGGGGGGGGGCGGACGGCACCTGCAGTGTGGCGGAAAATTATACGATATTTACAAAAGCACGTGTTGATAGCGATATGTTAGCAAAACAGCTGCAAATGGACTGGATGTGACGGTGGGATAACACGAACTACTCAGGCCTTCTACGTCTATCCTACAAAAGCGTCGATGTTGGCAAAACTATAGGAATATCCTTTTAAATCGATCCCAGTCGTGCTGCGGATTCAAAAACATGGCATCTCAAACTCTGGACAAAACACAATGGGTGTCCGATGTAGCCGAGGTCTTGTTTATCGACACTATGCTCCGAATGACGACTACAATCGTAAGCACTTTTCGTCACAGCCAAGGATCTTTACTTGGCTGTCCTTTGACATAGTCATTGCAGGACAATTTATCTCCGTCCAAAGTTCTGCATCGTTCAAAGGTGAACGGAAAGGGCGTCCGGAAAGCACGGCCATAATCGATATCACTACCATGTAAATAATCGCCGATGAGCGAACATAAGCCACGCCGGTGGAAGATTAAGGGCCGGTGTATCCAGCAGAATATTTTACATACTCGGCACGGTCAACGGCATGCAGGATATATATGTTTGCGTCCCGAATGAGTGGATATTAATTTATTGCAATGGGTAGAGGTGGCGTTACCACCAGTCGAGTCTGACCATTAAGTAATATCGCTTTGCTAACACAAAGTGTGTGGAATATCCAGGTAATAGATATAAAAGAAGCGTAACGTACCATGATTAACTCGATCGTCAAAACCGACACGTCCGAAGGCTCTCCTGATTGCGGAGCTAGTAATTAAGTCAATGGGATTATCGGAGACAGCGCGAAAATGAGACGGTACGATCCCTAAGTGTGTCGCAGTGATCAAGTCTATACGTAGTCAGTACAAGTAGCGCAGAAAAATGTAAGTTAAGCTAGTACATGGCCAAGTTCGCGCGGGGCTAGGTACTTGGAAGCAGCTAATATAAGCCAACCAGGATTCACTATAAACGGAATATTTAGTCTGGGCAGAAAGATAAGTTAACGCGAGCGACTGATAGAATAATGTTACATAAAAAGCGGGTCTTATATTAGGAGGCGATATAAACAATTTCATGCATAACGAGTCCCCATGGTAGAAATTTGATCGAAACGCTACCACGACAAATAAATTTGCGACGGGGTGGAAGCCTATTCTAAGGTGGACTCATAATATGATTTTGCAGAGCATTCTTCTGCATAAATAGAAGGCGTTATTACAATTCCAGCGGCATGGAAATAGTCCTAGGTGGACAATGATCGCTTACATAAAATCAATGTAGTCACTCATAATGGGAGCTGATTTTTATGGACTTAATCGCCACAAAGCTTCGGGATCTGATGAACTTAACAACGATATATACATGTACAATCAAGATTTATTGTCCCCGGCAATGGTTCCAAACAAAAATAAACTAATGAACGGTATAGACACACATTCGTCCTTTTTGGATAGGCTCATTATCTCGCTCAGTAAGAAGGGATATTCCATTGATGAAATGAGCCACATGTTGATATCGATACTTCAAACAGGTTACAGACTATTCGCTAAAGCATTGGCAACACGACTCTAACGCACCATGAATGAAACGATCGGCGATACACAACAAGAATTTGTCCATGGTCGCCAAATGATGAAAACAGTGGTGATGATGATATTGGCCATCTTAGTACCTGCACGATATGAAAATGATATAGATGCGATAAAAAGCCGAGTAATTTTGCTGTTGAGTTTCAGGAAGGCTTACGGTACGGTCGCTCGGTATTTCTTATTGCTCGTTCTAGACCGCTTTGAACTCTCGTAATCATACATATTGATGATGCTCAAACTGCATGATACAACGACGGTTAAATTTCTCGTCAACGGTATGGTATCGCAACCGGTGTATATCATGAGGGGAGATCAACAAGGTTTCCCACTACCGCCTTTGTTGTTTAAATGGGCGGTCTAAGGTCTTGACGCTACCGATTACACAGGATCCCGATCACAAGGGAATACAAATACCGCGGGTTACAGACGAGCGGCATATTTTCCCAGCGTATGTCAATGAAATGGCGTTCTTTCTCCAGGAAACCAGACAGCTTCCACGAGTTCTACATATTATAGCAGCGTTTGGGAAGTTTTCCGGGTTCACCGTTGATACAGCGAAGAGTCAAACAGTTTTTGATCACGGCGGGGTCAGTGCCCGGCCATAAGGTTTGCTTGTGTTACAATCAGATGATACTACTAGATACTTCTGTCAACAATTGAAAAATGGGGAGCTGAAGGATGCAAATAGGGTTGTCCGGATACGCATGGTGAAGTGGCGGCTTGCAGCAGTAATTCGTTTGGAGATTATTGTTGCACTCAGGACGCACATTGTAGATGTTATACTACTGTCTATAATACTTTATGCATCAGTGGTCTGTGATATAACCGACTGGGCAGACAAAGAAATTCGCAATCTTTCAAACAATTCCTGTGTAGACACTTCCTATCGACGTAAACAATCTGGAACAAGGTCATTCAGGATCTTCTGTTTGCGCCTATAGAGGCAAGAGACGTAGTTTTAAACTATATCCCAGTGGTATCAAAAGCACAGCTCGTTATACACGCATTTTTGTGGCCAATACAACGGGCAGGCCGGTACGGAACAACCTGTAAATACTGGTCATATACAGTGTCTTATAATCCGGATGAGCCAGTCGTCACACCGCCGGACCCGTCCATACCAGAAAATGATTCACCATCATTAAGCATCATAACAGGCAGAGTTTAGGGGTATGGTTTCGACCACAAATAGCGAGACTTACGAGTTTAATCATAAAAGCATAAGGGGATGACTTGGCGTTAATTTAATATTTAGGACGTAAAAAACACGAAAAGCTTTATAAACTTATATACTGACCTATTAGTAATATGACAATCCTCTTATCGCAGACAATGGGCTGGAGAGACGGAGATCGGCTAAACAATTTCTTTGCGAGAGCCAATGCATCAGATATTGTGGTCAAAAAGACAGAAACGAGCCAATTTTGGCCCACGTATCAGTTGGAAGACACCCTAGCTCCGGGACGGAACTGGAATTAAATTGACAACGCAAAAATATAAACAGAATTTAACCTTCTACTCTGGTTGACTTAAAAATTGAGAGGACAGGTCCCACCACGTACACGCTTCGCGCCCCAACGTCTTCCGGGGCGCCATCACATCAAATAAATTGAAAAATAACGCGTTGGGCGTTAGCAATTGTTTCTGGTAGTTCTCCGTTAGGCATTGCATAGAAACGTGAGGTGCAGAGCTTCGCGACGCTACAAAACCTGCCCCATCCGCGTACCATGCATCGCTGGTACCTAATAAAGGGCGGAACAATTCATAGCACTGCCTCAATGACACCGAGACCCACTAAGGATGTAATCGTTCTTCGACAAGAGCCGGACGGATTCCACTGGAAAGTCGATGAGAAGACATCCCTTCTCGTAACGTGCCAATTGGATGTGGCGAACCTCAATCAAGACCAACGGGAACATCGGCTTGTTGTAGAGGTGCATTCATCCACACACAGTTTTCCATGGAAATTTACACTAAATACATTGAAACGACACGTGCTTTGGCATCTCAAACGATATCCTTACAACGAAGCCAAAGTAGAACTTAGTAAGGGGCTCAACGGAAGAATCTAGCGGTCACACCAATCAGCGGAACTAAATGAAAGACACTTTGTGGCTCCAGAACAGATACCTAAGGGGTTGTGGAGTCACCGCGATGCAATTACAGACTGCCAGGTGTGGGTCAGCTATCGAATGGTGCTTCACTAGATCAATTTATACAGACCTGGACGGGACCTCAATTACTACAAACAAAAATTGTCGTCCTGTAGCGAGCAGAAAAAGAATCTAGATCACAGCTTTTGGGGATGTCCGGTTGCCTAACGATGCTGGCAGATAATTAATATCTTAAGAGCAGTTCACATGGGGACACAAGACAGCCTGAGCTGTAAACGAATTTTTGTATGACACAAAGTGTGACGGGGCACACCCTTGCGTGAACTTAACGCAAGGGTATCGGTGCCCCAACAGACGTACACAAGGCAAGCGAGGAAGCGTAGGTAGGGTAAAAGCAGAACTGTTATATTAATATAATTAAGTCTTTTAACTACTGTCTCTTTGTTTGACTTAACTTAATTATGCTAATATAACTGAGTGTATGGTGAAGTCTCGTCACCACTCATTGCGCGCGTCTTGCGGCGATTGGTGGGTTGATAAAAATCAAGATATCAACCAATGAACAGACTCTTTGGTCGACCCTTCAATATCACCGCTTCGGTGATATTGTTTAAGGAATATTCAACTTCATATTCTTTGTTGTCACTTTCTTAAAGTGACAATTCCATGTAACAGGCTGCCCCGTTACATCACCCCCCCAACTGATAGTCACCGTGTGACTATCGAAAATTATGGCGGCCACCCGTTGGTCACCATTGGGACAGGGAGCACTTGTTGGGTCAGTTCCGTTCATAACTCGACCTGACCTCGCATTGTTAACATGTCTATGCGGGGTGACTCAAGGCACACAGAGTCTGTGCCTGTGCCAGCTTCTGCGGCAGACGATTCGTCGTCTGCTGCTCGTTCCTTGCCTGCAGCAAGAGGTGCTGCAGGTGCACGCGGTAGAGCACCGCGTGCGCATGATGACCCCGACATTGAGGTCATCTACTCTGGCGAGTCAGACGTGTTTGACTCGGGAAATGCTGCAGAGGCGTCTCGCTCACCGGCGACGCCTCAGTGTTCGCCAAGGCCACTGCCGAACGAACGGACTCGTGAGTTGCAATAAATTCTGTTCGGCAGTGATGACGAATCTGATGATGAGTATGTTTGCTCATCACCGAAGTCAGCTCGTGCTCCTTCGCACGAGCGACCTGACGATGGTGCAACCCATCGTCATACTGACAACCGTGGTACCAACAAAGGTACCACCGTGAAGCGCAAAAAGATGAAGCCGTGGCGTTTGCCCGAACGGCTCATCAATGGCTTGTCTCACGAGACAAGCCAACACCATCGAATATTTTTATTCGATGCGACTGAGCTTCACGGCTTGGCTCCCGGCGCGAACAACTTTCGCGCTAACGAAGACTTTTATCTCGATGTATTCCTTAGACATCGATGGTACAACAGCAACCAAAAGCGTGACAAAGCCTCCCTTTTGGCTGCGTGGAACGCGTTCGTCCGAAACCTAAATAATTTTGGACGAGAAGTGTGGCTCAAGAAACTTGAGGCGACACGCCTCAGGTTCGAAAAGCGAACGCCAACCGGTGCCAGGTACCGGTTGCACTGTTTGTCGAGTGAGGTAGGCATTCCTTGCCTTACATAGGGAGACCCTTGTGCGAGTTGTGTTGACAACTCGCAGCGTGCACATATGGACGTGTATTCCTTAAGTTCGCCCTGGGGAAGGGCACACATCTCGGCTGAGATGCGTGACGCGATTGCAAACTTGCAATCCATCTACAAGCGCCAAAAGCGCGTGTTTACCGATGGGCCCGAGAACTCATCGGATGGGTCTCGTCATACTGGCGGACGAGACCTTCAACATCCATCAACAGCTGAGAGCGGGGCTCCCAGCTGTTCCACGAGGGTGGATACCCCCGCCACTGGACGAGGTAGCTCGTCCTTGATCCTGAATCGTCACGGTGATTCAAGATACGCTCCACTAGAAAGCGTTGATCACCGTGAGCATCCACCAAAGGATGTGGTGGAGGAGGAAATACCTCCTCCAGATGATTCGATTCACCATCTCGACCCTTACGAGATGGGCCGCGCAATCGATGAATTTCGCGATGACTTGAAGCACGAGCGCGACCGGCGCTACGCTTTGACTGATACCGTGCGGAAGAACCGCAAGGACCGCGAGGCTGATCTGGCGAGGGATCGCGCCGATTACGCCACGGCGCAACTGGAGGTCGAGCGGGATGTCCGCTCCCTATTCGGCGATCTGGCGACAGCTCGCGGGGAGATATCTCGGTTAAGTTCCGAGGTATCATATTTGCGCGACCAGACGGATCGTCTGGAGCGCGAACGCAAGAACTTGATGGATGTTCTCGAACGTGGGGGCTATCTTCACCGGAAGAAGAAGGCTCGTACTGACAGTACGGCCTGAGCCTCCCCACGTAAAACGTAGGATGCGTGCGCATCTTACGCGGCAATTCGATTGTGTATGCATTGCCCCTGCGATTCAACACTCGAAATGGCCCAATGTACTTCGGCACTAGTTTAATACTGCCAACACTAGTGACTGCGTGTCCAGGTAGGTTTACCGTAGACAGTAGTACTAGGTCATTAACATTAAATGAAAGAACATTTGCTCTTCCATTCTTGTCTGCATTCCGTTTCTGAAGGTCCACCGCATTTGCGATGGAGTCCTGAACGAAACGGACTACCGCTTCTCGAGTCAGCAGGAAGTTCTCTGCTGAATCTTTGTTTTGTCTTTCAGTGCGCTTCGTGCGCACTGCTAAGAGGTTCTTCTCTTCTTCAGCGAGGTTGTCTTCTTCCTCGCTGGCATAATCGTTGACGATGCTGAGTATACCAGCATCGTCATCATCATCCGAGTCAGTAATAGCGTCGCCGCTATTACTGAGGTGATCTTCTTCATCGATGTCGACTTGATCGACATCGGCATCATACGTGACGACGTTAGCGTCGACACGTGATGAGCAAGAGCCAAAACGGTTTTTGCTCTAGCGAGTCCCTCCCCCCTTATCCAAGAGTCACACTCTAGAATGGTTGGAACACGTGGATGGCGTAGGCCATTCACGTAAAACGGTGTGTGCTGTGTGGAAGCATGCACCGAATTATTGATGGAGAATTCAACCATGGGTAGGAATTCGCTCCAATTCGTAAACGAGTGGACATATCCTCGAAGGATCTCTTCGAGGACACGGTTCGCACGTTCCGTCGGACCATCTGTTTACGGATGGTCAGAAGTATACATCTCCAATCGTGTTCCCAATGTGCGAAACACGGTTTGTCAAAATGCCGCCGAGAAACCGAGGATCACGGTCGGATACGAGTTCACGGGGTAACCCGTGGAGTCTAAAGACCGTGTCTAGAAAGACACGAGCACAACCTTGAGCCTTGATCGACTCAGGGACTGCAGCAAGATGCACCATCTTGCTGAATCGGTCAACAAACACAAGAATACCGTTATTCTTGTGAGCGTCTTCGGGAAAACCGAAGACGAAGTCCATTGAAACGGACTGCCAGCACTCTGTCGGAACAGGCAGAGGCTGCAATGGCGCACGGGATGAAGGAGTAGGCTTCACCAGTTGACAAACCTCGCAAGCACGTATGTACATGCGGACAAACTGATACTGGCGTGGCCAGTAAAAGTCACGATTTACCGTGAGGTAAGTCTTTTCTCTACCACGATGGCCACCTGTTGGGGCATCGTGACACTCATACATGATGCGTAAACGCAAATCATGATGAGCGGGTACGACGACACGAGGCGTGTCGTCGGCAACAGCTGTATAGTACAGCAATCCGTTGCGTGTACTGTACCGATCCGATGAAGATCGGTACAAAGCTGGTAAATCCCTCATGGATTTACCGGATGGATTCACCAGATGATCCATCAATCGCAGAAGATCATTATCTTCCGCGTATGCCTTTCGTACGTCGTCAAGTAAACTTGACGACGGGACACTGACTGACAGTGTCGCAACAGTGGCCTTATCCTCACTGTTGATTTGTGCGTCCGGCTCGAAATCGCATCAGCGACGACATTGAGTCGTCCTGATTTATACTCCACGGTAAAATTATACTCCGCGAAGAAAGACATCCACCTCGCCATTCTTTGCGAGAGGTGTGGGCTGTTTACGGCCGTGCGTAATGACGCATGGTCCGTATAGACAACAAACGGTCTATCTCCCAGGAGATAGTCCCGAAACTTAGCCAGTGCGTACTTCATAGCAAGGAGTTCCTTGTCATGCACTGGGTAATTACGCTCGGCTGCTTGCAGCTGACGCGACTGATAACAGATGACGCGCTCCGCGCCATCTGCATCGAACTGCATTAACGCACAGCCGATTGCAAAATCGCTGGCGTCACAGACCACATGAAATGGTCTGTCCTGATCTGCAATCGCCAAGATCGGCGATTGCATCAAGCTTTGCTTGATACCCTCAAAGGAACGCTGGCACTCAGCGTTCCATGACCACTTGACATTTTATTGAGCAAGCAAGAAAGATGAACAGTCATCTCGGCGTAGTTGCGCGAGTACTTGTGCAAGTACGCCGCTAGGCCAAGGAACTTCCTTAGTCCCTTGACATCGACTGGCACTGGCCAGTCGGTGATCGCCTTGATCTTTTCGGGATCAGGGCGTACGCCGTGTTTACCCACGATGCACCCAAGAAGTGGTATTTCGCTAGCCGCAAATATACACTTCTTGAGGTTAGCGTTCAACTTATGCTTGCGCATAAGTTGAAGAACCTGACGAACGTCAGTTCTGTGAACTTCAACGTCCGTCTTTCCATCCATAGCCCGGCTATGGACGAACACATCGTCGAAGTAACTCGGTGCGAAGTCTCGCACCGGTCTCAACAGATTTGTTACACATCTGTTGAATGTTGCAGGGGCATTACTCATCCCCTGTGGCATCACTAGCCGCTCCCACAGCATCCCGCTGGGGGTACTCACTGCCGTGAACGGGATGTCCCGTTCACGCATGAGGATCCGATAGAACCCATCCATCAGATCCATGGACGAAAAGATGGTACTCTTTGACATACCATCTATGATTACGTCCTTTCTTGGTATCGGCGTCTGATCCGGTACCGTTGCAGCATTCAACTTGTTGAATGCGTGCACTATCCGCCACCCTCCTGTGGCCTTTCGCACACAGAAGGTCGGAGAGCTGTGAGGGGATGTTGATTCCCTCACATGGCCCGATGCTAAGCGATCGGCAAAGAACTTGTCGATCGCTAGTACTTGTTCACGAGGAACTGGCCACTGTTTCATGACACAGTACTTCGAGCCCAGTTCGAGCTCGATCTCGTGTCGAATGTCTTTGTCCTTTGGCAACTGGCAAGGTACGGATTTAGGGAACACATCCTAGAATTCGACCAAATCCTTATACAAAGGATTTGCCTGAAGTGACTCCCAGGATTGAGACGTGTATCGCTCAATCCGAGTCTTCTCATCGAGAAAACTTTCGTCAATCGATGAGCTACTGAAAACCCGTTCGTTCTTAGCAAAAAACATTGCCGACCGAATATCGGCCACATACTCATCCTCCGTGACGAGTATGCAGATCTGCTTGAATTTGCCACTACGCAGATCACGCAAGAACCGTTTCGGTTCTAGAGTTGGCAACTGAGTTATCTCCGAAGTTAACTTCGGAGGCACAATCAGATCAAGCGTATAAGCGCCTACGCTTGATCCGTCATCAACCAAGACGTTCAACCTCTCGGTTACTTCCTGGGAGCTTCTTTCCGCAGGTTGCTGAGGGCCTGATCCCTCATCAAGTGACTCTTGAGGAATTCCTTCCTCAAGTACGTGGGGACTTATTTCCTCGACGTCCTCCGACTTTGGCTGTGCAACCACAGTCAGGGACCGATCCTCTACGGTCGACTTTCCAGTCGACCTAGGATTTCCATGTTGCCCTTTGGGGGCAACAGGTTTCTTCTGTCTAAGATGCTGCCCGCTAGGTATGCATCCATGTCCCGGTCCACTCGACTTATTCGAGTGGTGGACCTTCGGCGCAGCCTGTACTTCTATACAGCCGCCGGGAGCTTGCTCCACAGTGTAGTGATCAACTACACTGTGAGCTTGTGCAGTCGTGCAAACGACCGTACCGCAAGTGAGGTCATTGCACTCACTCGCAGAACATCCACACGCTTGTGGACGCTCCAAGATGTTCATCAGATGGCCATCTGATGAACAAGCGGCAGGAATATTCACAGATCGATGCTGCCAGCTCAACCTTGGCTCGTACTTTCTGAGCCAAGGTAATCCCAGGACGACATCAAATTTGTCATCCAGATCCAGTACGATGAAGTCATCATCGTACTGTTTGCCCTCCAACATGTAGTGGATTCCGACTACACGTTTCGTAACGGTAATCGATGCGCCTGTTGCAAGGCGCACCGTCATCCTCGTGAGGGTAATGTCGCGCTCAACGAACTTGAGCCTACGACCCTCTAGTGACTGGCGTCGAACAAAGTTGTTCGACGCTTCACATTCTACTAGGGCACGAAGCGACAAATCATTTTTCGCTTCCAACTTCAAGGTGATGAGCGAAACGTCATCACCAGGTGCAGAGATACACAATGATTGTGTATCTGGAGCAACTTTCGTCAAGAGATTTGCAAATTCTCTTGAGGTTGCTGGATCAGTAGGGCGCTCCGCCCCTACTGACCCCGACCATTTTTTGATGGTCCGTCTCGCTGTTGCGGCTTCGCAACAGCGCTGGACCCACGCCCATTGCCTTTTCTGGCAAATGGTCGTCCATTTCGCTCAGTACTGTTTGGTACTGGGCGTGGAGCACTACACTCGTATGCGTAGTGTCCTAACTTCTGACATCGATTGCACCTCTGCAATCGCTTGTTGTTTGAAGAGCGAGGTCTCTCGCTCTCAACATAGCAGAGGTTCATTGGTTCTGTACCTCCGAGCTCTTGTCGTCTTGGTGGACGGTAAGCGTTTTAGCTAGCATGAGCCTGTCTCATGCTAAAGTCTTCCTGTTCCGCGGCTGATATCGTTTCTTCAAGCGTATTCAGCTCAAGGTGGAACAGGTGGCTCCTGACGGGCCCTTCTGCGAGCCCTTGCATGAACACCGTTATCAAAGTGTGTTCATGAACTGGGTTAGCAGTTATACTACTCGCTAGGAGTCGTATATGTTGTGCGTTAGCGTTCACATCACTCTTACCCTGCTTGAATTTCAGGAGCTCTGAACGAGCCCTGGACTCAGCTTGTGGCGGCTCAAACGTTTGTCTGAGCCGGGACTTGAAGTCATCTAGCGACCTAAACACATGGGGGGTCGCTACTCTCGAGCCCCAGGGACCAAGTTTTGGCACGCCCTGCCAAGTGGGTCTGATCAAATGTGAGTTTCATTTGCTCATCTTCGACGCGACTAGCCCTTAAGGCTCTGTCGAGTTCGACAAACCACAGTAACAGGGAGTCCTCCGGGACTCCACTGTACTTGGAGATGTCAACCTTCATGACCTCGGGACGACGCGCATGTGCCGTCCCGCCCACAGCAGCATGGAATTGCTGCTGTCTCAACAGCTCTGTCTGTTGAGCACCGAGTTATCTCAAATGCTTGGCCTGTTGAGAGCCTTGCTGGTGAAGCAAGGCTACCTTCTCCCAATCGGCGACAAGTTCATTTTGGATGGACTTGGCTATAGCGGCATGCTGTTGGTCTCTGTCTAGAGACTCCAACATGGCGCTAATGGCGAACTCGCCTACGGTAGAACTCATTCGTTCTACCGCATCCCATTCGATGTCACTCAAATGGGTAAACCCTTCACGCGTGGCGTGAAAGGTCTCTTCATCATCCAACATGAACATGTTGGATGTTGTGGTCCTTGGAAGGAATACAAAGTGCTACCAGGTGTAACGGGGCACACCCTTGCGTGAACTTAACGCAAGGGTATCGGTGCCCCGACAGACGTACACAAGGCAAGCGAGGAAGCGTAGGTAGGGTAAAAGCAGAACTGTTATATTAATATAATTAAGTCTTTTAACTACTGTCTCTTTGTTTGACTTAACTTAATTATGCTAATATAACTGAGTGTATGGTGAAGTCTCGTCACCACTCATTGCGCGCGTCTTGCGGCGATTGGTGGGTTGATAAAAATCAAGATATCAACCAATGAACAGACTCTTTGGTCGACCCTTCAATATCACCGCTTCGGTGATATTGTTTAAGGAATATTCAACTTCTTATTCTTTATTGTCACTTTTCTTAAAGTGACAATTCCATGTAACGGGCTGCCCCGTTACACAAAAGCCCCCGTCGTTATCGCTGATAATTACAAGGAGGTTGCAGAACACGTTTGGGGATAATGTGACAGCGTAATTCTACCAATAAAAGCGGTTTATGGTGGGTGTTATGTTCGATGGGTATCACGACCCTCTATGTCAAACGAAATCAGGTTGTTCACGAGGGCAAAATTGATACGATAGAGGGATGTATTCGAGATTTTTAACATTCAAGGTATTCAGCATTCGCAATCTTTAGCAAATTGGGAGCGTAGACAGCTACACACAACGGCGGACGAGATTCGTCTCATGCAATGTATTGAGTTATATACTATTCCACCAGCTAGAGCATCGCATACAGCCGTGAGTCACGTACCACCACCGGATCATTCGACACCGGCGAAACTAACGTGGATTATGATATTCCATACGTCTTGCACATCTTAATTCCGTTCAATCGATTGTCTGAGCCTCTCTTACAAATTCATTATACCATTTTAAATGATAATATTGCATGTATGAAACTCGTTGCCCAATTGATGTAACGGAGTGAGCCTATTATGATATTAGCATATACAAGATACAGTAAAATTAGAATATCACGTTGAATGTTACTCTGATAGTACTAAAAGACACAGTGATATTCTTTCGGTGACCCAACTTTCTATTCCCTAGTCAGACGGTGACTGCCGGTGCCCTATTACAATATAAGAGGTGGCTTTAGTATTGTAATGTTAGCGAATTGCCGTATAAGTAAAGCCGCAGATTGGCTGAGCCGTATGGAAAGGGAACAACACGCAGGTGAGCGCGACTCCAATACACCCGTCTCAAGTTAAACACGACCGACTGTCTCGACCTGATTTTTGCAGATCCCCATAATTTCGACCGCCTCGAAGATAAGCTCCTTAATTCACGCAATCGTGTCGATATGCATAAATTATTGCGGACTTTTTACTCCAGGGATGCTGCGAGGGTTAATTACGTGGTAATGAAACAAATAAAACGTAAGAAGAAAGGGCAGATGATGTTTGTGGATGTAATCTGTCATTACATTCAGAGATCCATTGGATCCGAAGAGCGAGACCTATCAGAAAAAAACTCGCATTTCAACCCCTGTCATAAGCTCATCTTCAGCTAAGAGTAGTTCATTGTCGTTATTTATTATGTCACAAAGGTCATGAACCGTTCCATGCGTGTGTCTTGAGCTCTGCTGTTATCGTCTACACCTACTTGAGATGATCGCTGCTGTTCATCGCATGCCGATATGTTGTGGCAGTATCCTAACCTCATCAACATTCGCAGCGCTAGCCAATACAGCTGTAGCGACAGGTCCTTCCAGTCAATCCTTACAACTTGGCTTTTAGCATAAGTCATTTTATTCTTCTGTTGCTATTCGTCGTCGGTCAGACCCATCTTCAAAAGAGACACATGTTCATGCGACCACCTTGTTCGATCAGATTACAATTAAAAACTGAGCCTAACTACTATCGCTAAACACACGAGGTAGCAACATGTATGATTTCATTACATAGCATGTGGTTTCGAATTGACAACAAGTGGCAGATTCATCAGTTAAGTCTCTTGCTACTATTTAGCACCGACGATCTTCATTTCTTCCGCATTAGTGTATAATACCATTCGTTGTCATCTCTATCGTAAATTGCAGTTTCGTATCGATCCATGACGCAATATCACCTAATTTAGTTAAGTGCGTAGCCGTCAATTGCTACATTTTAAAATGTCAGGGTGGATGCCATTCACGTCACACTCGCTGAGTCTTACCGATCACACAACACTGACCTTGGAATGATCCGAATCACACGCACTGTGATCGTTATCTCTTCTCGGCGTTTATAAAACGCATCGAGAAATCCTTAGATCGAGCTTGCTTTCTTCTAGTGCCGTCAAAATGAGCGTTAACTATCGATTAAAATACGTGCAAAAGTCTTATTTTGGCTTCTGTATATATTATACTCATACGCCGTGACGTTCTAATGCGACGAGTTTGTTGAGCGGTTGATGAGGTAGATTGCCGCGTTCAATATCTCTGCAGACCCCTTTATAGACACGTCCACTATATGCAGAATGACCCAATCATTTTCAGTATTCCTGCGGTCCATCCGATCCGCAATAACGGTCTGTGGGGTGTGGGCTGTACGGAATTGTGCGATGAGCATCAAGAAGAAGAGAGATGAAGAGCTGAACGTGATATAATTAAGGGGGAAAATGCCCCATTTGATCACGAAAATAAAAAAAATGCCCCAGATAATTGGAAAATAAAAAGCGCCCCAGATGAAAATAAAAATATGCCCTAGATAATCACGAAAATAACACCCCACCTCCTAGTAAACTCATGTTAATGTGGTACACATTAAACTACGCGTCCTATATCATTTTCGTTTTTCCATTTTACGGCCGCGACCAACCCCCGCCCTGTTTGGGAAGCCGCGGACAGGGTTCTGCCGCGGGCGTGCTGCGCTTGCAGCCATCAGTTGCGAGCTTGTCGTGCTTGCAGCCACCATTTGCAGGCGCAGGCGCAAGATATGAGTACGTGAATGTGTCTTTGTATCATCGGTCGCGGCCGTAAACACAGTCAGTCGGTGCTAATGTTGTTGATATGAATGAAATTTCTTTTGCTATTGTTTGTTTCAGTCGCTATTGTTGGTGCTGTTGCTGCTGCTGTTGATGCTGCTACTGCTGTTATTGATGCTGCTGCTGTTGTTGTTGTAGGTGATGCGGTTGCTGCTGTTGCTTGAGTATTTATTGTTGATGCTGCTACTGCTGTTGCTGCTGCTGTTGTTGTTGTAGGTGATGCGGTTGCTGTTGGTGTTGCTCTATAGATGATGCTACTGTTATTGCTACTGATGTTCATACTGCTGTTGTTGTTGTAGGTGCTGCTGTTGCTTTCAATGTTGTTTTACTTGTGGTATTGCATTTCCTTTCTACTTATTAGTTTTGATACTTAAAAACACATATCATATTAATGGACCCCAATTCATCGATTCTTTAGCTCCTATTGATGATTTGATGTCTGCAGACTTCGTCGTGTGCAGGCCTATTTTAGGGAGGAAATGTGCAATGATGCCTTGAGCGTATTCGTCAAACTAGGACGTGGGGCATTTTTTATTTTCGTGATTATCTGGGGCATTTTTTATTTTTAATTATCTGGGGACATTTTTTTATTTCCAATTATCTGGGGCATTTTTTTATTTTCCCCAAAGAACTGCCTTCATAGGTTTTTATTCGTCAAGTTTAAACTATGTAAACCAAAGATTGGAGAATATTGTCGAGTAAGTTGGGATTGTAACTGACTCAATTTGGTGCCCATGACATGTGACAGGCTCACCGTGTTTGGGCGCAACATAATTTGCCGCTGCGTTTGTACACCGAATGTAATATGTATCAAATATACAATTCGACAACATTTCTTTCCTGGGCCGATATACACATGATGCGGAAAAGCCGATATTCAGCACGAAAGAGCATTGGCGGACGTATCGATCAACGTCACCTCGTACTAGTGAATGGCGAGAAGCCTTGATATGTGTGCGTCTAAGAAGATCCTCATAGAAGTAGAGGTAGAATAACGCACAACTCTTTGAGGGCTGCAAGAATTACGTCTACGACTTGTTCCGTTCTACTTTCGCCTTCTGGCAGCTCGATCGTTTGCTGTGCTCAAGACCATCACCAGGGTACCTGGTAGCACTCACCTGTTCAAGCTCGATCATTTGCTGCTCATGAGACTATCCATTTTTCACCAGGATGTCCTGGTACAACGCACCTACCTGGTCAGTGTCGCTAGTGACAACAGAAGCTTGCTGACTTAAGCTTAGCAGTATTCGCTATTTGCAATCAGACCAAGTACACTTAGCCTTATCAGCGAGTGCATTTCTGCTTCTCAACGAACGGAATGTCGAAAGGACCTGGTGTTCATTCTTTCGTCCTGCCTTTGAGATGCTAGAACTTCGATCGTTCCCAACTCACACGCGACACGGTGGTCGAATAATGCGAACCGTGAAACGCGCAGTCGAAACGTGCTGCGTTAGGACAAGCTAACTACCTCTTCTGGAGAGGTAGATCCATCACTGATCAGACCGGTCGCCCAAACTTGATGAGAGTAACGGTCATATGAGATAGCAACTAAATCTGGGTAAACTCACGTCGCATGACTTGTTCGCGCGTCGAAACGGTCCTTCCCTCCATCACTGTATTTGAAGCATGTCAGGTTTCACCGACTTCCGTTTCCCGGATAGCTCCGATAATCTGTCTCATGATCTGTGGCTATCCTACACTCAGCAAACTATCACATCAGACGAAGACCTATCTCGCTCGATTCAGCGTTCGTGCTCGATGCAACCTGTCTATGCATGCGATGTGTGAGTAGCTACCGAATTTGCACGGTCTTCGAGTCAGTTGAGCCCGTTTCCACAACGATGACGAGGCAGTTCCTTTCTATGCCATTGCCGTTCGCAGCTCACCCTCACTAGTGTCCTAACGGACACTTGTACACGTCACTTGACTAAGTTGTGCTGTCGCACTCGATGCAGCAAGGTCGTCAGCTATAGTGACGCAAGTCGCTGCCACTTCACAACCGAAGCTCATGTCAGCTGGCTCGATCACTGCGCGACCTTACAATTGGAAGCTGACATGTGCGCGTATCCAATACAGTCAGTGTCGGACTCCAAGCAGCTTTTTGGCAAAGACCCCTGCAGTTGCGTTCCCACTTTGTGGCTCTGCCACGACAATAGCCCTGCCACGACAATAACTCTCAACAGCCTCGACTCTCTGTGTCTATCTTGATCACCAGCGACACCGCTGCGAAAATCGCTGCAATCTCTGCCTAACTGCTACGGCTGACATGCTCCACGCCATGTATTCCACACACGCACAAGTACACGACAGCGAAATGAAAACAAACGGGTCATCCGCGTCGTTGTGTGCGTTTTCAGCTTCAAGTCAGCTGCTCGTCCTTTCGGCTCAGCTCTCGGCATGTTGCAGCTCTCCAAAGTGATGCGCATAGCAGTCCGACCCGTCACGAGCGTCTCCTCTCGACACCACGTTTGACCTCTCATAACAAATAAACAAACCCACAGAAACAACCAAATGAAACCAAACACCACACGCCGCAAAGTATCGCCCGCTTTCGTCGAAGCGACACAAACGGTCCACCGCTCCTGGGCCGCAGCCCACCCACCACACGGTTTCACTATACCCAAAACCATCTGCCGCCGCCGCCGCCGCCGCCTTTCTTCCCGACATGCCGACCTCCCCCACCCCACTCCCTCAGTTGAGAACTTGCAGCGCCCACAACGCGTCCACTTTCGCCCGCCCGCCCGCCCCCGAGAGACCCACACGAGCGCTTTCTCGACATTGTCGCGCGCCACTCCCTGCGCCCTCTCGCGCCATCGGTCGGTCGACGGACCGTCGAAGGAAAATGGCGCACCAGAAGCGCGAGCACCTGCGCGTGTTGGCCGACGGCTGGGGACAGCAGACCACCGGCAGCGTCTTTTGCGCCGACTCGAGTCTGCGGTACATTTACGAGAGCGCCAGTGCGTCTGCCTCGTTTGCTTTGTCTGTCGCGTCGCCAGTGCTCGCCCCAAGCGCCGCCACGAAACGTCGCGACGTGTCGCACGTACTTGTTCCGTCGAAACAGGTGGCGACTTGGAACGGTCCGTCGGCGACGCTTGGGGCGAGCACTGCTGACGCGCGCGAGAGCCAGTGCGTCAACGACCACCACGTCGCTGTTGCACGTGCGTGCCACGCGATCGCAGAGCAGACGCGTGCGAGTCCGCCGTGCGGCTATGAGTGCTCTGTGTGCTTTAGCGCGAACGCCGTCGCGCAGCTCTCGAACTGTGGCCACACGTTCCATCCGCAGTGTTTTCTGCGATGGTTCCGGTCGACCCCAACGTGTCCGCTGTGTCGTGCACCGGTGGACACGATCGAAGCTGTGGCGTTTGGCCCGCAGCCAACTGAGCTCGACGCGCTGATGGCCGAAATGGATCCAGACGATGCGCTGTTGGGTCCTGCCGCCGACCAGCTGATGTCGTTCTTTGAGACCGAATTGGATACAGACATGGAGCTCGTGGCGCTTGAGGCCTTGAGCACAGCGCCTGCGGACTCGATCGAGTTGACGCTGGAGCCAGACGAGGGAATGGTACAGGAGGCGACGCCAATGGACATTGACTTGACACGAGAACGTGGTGTGCGCGACTGCTTCGAGGACTCGATGCAACGGATGGACGCGGTAGCAATGCCGCAGCAGTTTCTACCTGCAGCTTCGACGGTCCCGAACTACTGGAACGTGCTGCATCAAGGCACGACTGTGTCTGCAGTGCCACTTGGAGGAGCTCCTCCGAGGATGGTGCACATTGTCCCCAAGATGGATGGCAAGACAATACCGGACTCTATGGGTACGAGTGCTGGGACAATGGAGCTGGCGGGCAACAGGCAGGTAAGGTCAGTGTATGACGATCACTACCATCATGAGGCTGTTGGTGGTCGTGCTTTGGCATCTGCCGCGACCACTCGTGTTGTCTCGTGTCGGTGTACTGGAGGCTGCAAGAATGGGCGCTGTGCCTGCGTCAAAGAAGGCGGTATGTGTGGGATCTCGTGTCGGTGCACGTCGTGCAAGAACCCCTACTTGATGGTCAAAGCCGCTGGTGCAGACATTGAGGCACTGTTGAAAGACGACTGCTTTATGCACAATGTGTCCAAGACTCGAGATATGGTCCGACGGCTGCAAGAGCCAGTGGTTGTGCCGTGTTGTGCTCGCACGATCAAGGTCGTCGAGTGCGTGCAGGGCTACACGTGCGAGGTGTGCACCCAGCGGTACGATTTCTCGTGGTGTACGACCAAACTGCTGGCGAGTGAGCGCACTCCACGCAATCACTGTGCCATTTGCAGACGATGCTGTGACCATCGCGACGTGCACTGCCATGACTGTGGTCGCTGCTACTTTGCTGGCGTGGTAGCAAGTCTGCCGTGTCCGTGCAAAGAAGCGCTGGGTCACAAGAAACATCGCGAGGCTATGGCAAAAGACAAGAGTGACGACGCTGAGGAAGAAGCGGAAGGCGAGTGCTGCATCATGTAGTTTTGTGGCATTTGTTTCCTGCCAGTGTAGATTATGTAGACGTTGGAATTGGGAACAAGCATTGCGCCGTTGTTCCTTCGCGCCAGAGCTGGTTTACAGCACTCTTTTGTTGTTGCATAGATGAGAGAAAGAAGCTCTTGCATTTGCCGAGAAATAAGCTGTATAACGAGGAAGCTTAGCGATCTGTGGACGATGGTGTTGATGTGCACTTCGGTGGATTGTCATCGACTAGAGCACGTACTGTACATCGCAGTAGTGGTTGTCTCATTCATCCTATTAGGTGTACGGCGTCATGATCATACGCGTTGCGCACAATACCAAAAGTGTGGGAAACATCTCTTGATGTCCTCTTTTGTACATGTCAGCAGTAAATGTGATCTTTAACGGCAGTTGTACCAAGTGCATCGTAGTCAGATTCTATTCATTGTCAACGCCATTGTTGTTGCTTACCCCTCAACTTAGTTCTGTGCCTTGATCACCTTCAGATCATTTAGAAACGCCACCACCTCTTGCGAAAATGTCGGAAGGTCGACCTGGCCGCTCCACTGCAAACACTCGCCTTCCATCTTCGACGCAGCCTCGAGCTGCGATGGTGTGAGAATGTCCTTGATGTAGCTATGAAGAAACACCTGGTAGAAAGACGCAAAGTCCACAGCTGCAACACGATGCAGCAGCTGAATCACTTCATCCTGGAGAAGATTCATCTCGCCGCGCGTCAGAATGTTCATAAGTGTCGAGAGGAAGCCCAGACGCAGCTCACTTTGGAACCCTGTAAAAGCAAACAACCCTTGCGCCTTGTCCACCCGGTCCAGTAGTCCAAGCACCTGCTTACAGATACGCGGAGCCAAATTCGAGCTTTCGCGACTCAACACGCTCGCGAGGCTCTGGAAGATGGACAGGAAGTACGTGTGCGCCTGGCCGGACGCGTAGCCCCGTTCGCGGGCGCCATCTTGAGTAAATTGGCCAGAGTAGACGATAAAGTAGCGAAAGTGCTTTTCCAGTAATTGTTCGACCAAGGCCACGTAGTAGCCCAGGATGACCGAATCGCTTTCTGGATGCGAAAAGATCGGCTACATGCACCACAAAAAAACACAGCTCGATAGTGAGTGGCTTGTAAGCGTATACAAAACGTGGCTGTCGTACCTCTTTCAGTGGTCCAAAGCAAAGATCGAGGATGTTTTGCAAGAACGAAGTAAAGACCGAAGTCGGTTCTTCGACGACGATCTTCAGCAGCTGTAAAAAGCCGCAAAGAACCATCAGACCAGTGTTTCCTTGGCTGTAAAGTCTGTGTAAGACATCACAAGCGTACATGTTAGTCACAAAAAAGATCGTAGTCGGAACAGGTGCAAGCAAGCACGTACACGCCAGACAGTTGCGGGTTGTTGAAAATCTCCACAAACGTGCGCATTATCTCCGACACGGTCTCCTTTTGCATCTCCTTGCGGATCGACTTGAGCAACTGAGCGTACAGACGAACGATTTCGTTCACCACTTTGAGCGCACTTTTGGCCTGACTGCTCGACCGAGGCGTACTTGACGCCGCCATTTTGCAAATGGTAGTAAAGTAAGTCGTCAATAGGGTAATCAATGACGGTAGGGACGGCTGGAACACAGAGAAGAACGCGTCCTTTGCAATCTTCGGCTTCGTTACAACCGAGCGGGCAAGACAGCGCACTACGTAGCAGTCGCGCCTCAGCTGTGCAACCATAACATGCTCGAGCACGCGGTGCTCATTCTGACGCAGCGTCAAGGCGGACTGATCGATAGACTCGCGAATTGGAATTAACAACGACCCGTAACTGTTCTCCCACTTTTGCGATCCGTTTGAGGCCTCGCTGTTGCCTCGTAACGATATCGCCGAATTCAAAATCGAATTCGACATCGAAGTGTAGAGGTCGCCTTGAATCGCTAGCGGCAAGTGCAAGCTGAACTGATGAATGTGTGCCTCAAGTTGGGTCATGGACGAAATCTGGAGCATGTCGTCATAGGATAATACGAAGCCGAGGTTTGCAAGCAGCTGCGTCGAGTTCTGCATCACAGCCAAAGGGGACGGCACGATGCTCGTGTCAAACGTCTGAAGCAGCACCTGGAGAATGATCTCCGAGGCATGTAGCACGTCCTGTCTAGCGCCACTCTTGATCACGAACGGGACGCAGCTCAAGCAGTACCGAATGCTCGTGAGCGCTTCACACTGTAACTCAATAAAAGCGTCGCCTCGAGTATGCAGTCGGTGCCGCACCATGTAGTCCGACATTTTGACAAACATGTGCAAGATCTGCCAGCCAGCCATCTGCTGAGTCATGTCATCGCTGGAGCTGCAGTAGGTGGCGCACACGCTAGAGAGAATCGCGCAGTTGACGGTCAAGTCGCGAATGGCATACCGCTGCTGCTCCCACTGTTCGGATTGCTGCGTGGCCACAGGCGTCTCATGCAGGCAGAACAATACCTTCTGAGCATTACCTTGAACACGAGGCAGCATGAGATCCAGTAGTGGAGGTGCGCAAGAAGGAAGTGCCGCAATTCGTCGAATCAGTGCGATGCAGTCCACAATAAACTGCTTTCGATCTGAAAGCTCTACCATGGCAGCAGACGCACTGGAAGCATTGCCACTTGCAGCATCCGTCTTGATCTGTGCGAGATCCTGCAACGAACCGGTACCGTACGTTCTGTCGGAGCTTTCCAAGTCAAACGCTATGCTGTTGTCTGCGTCTTCATGGTCGCCATGCGTTCCCGCATCATCGCCGTCGTCCAATTCGTCCAGCTGGTTCCGATTCGACTCGTACACTGCACGCTCGACCAGGTGAAGCATCACGGCCACAAGACCCTTCTCGTAAGCGGCCAGTACGACTCGCATTCGCTCATTCGCAGCGCCTTCATTCTGTTCCACTTCTTCAATGTACGACACCACTACTTCCCACACACCCAGACAGTTCATAAACCCTTCAACATGGGGCTGTTTCGTCGTCAGCGAATAAATGGCCTGCAACAACGTCTGCAACGTCTCCCCGTACTTTGGCTGCTCCAGTCGCTTGAGATGATGCGACACAAACACTTCGACACACTCGCTCAATTTGTCTAAAAAGTGCTCCGTCGCTCTGGCCAGCACCCCGTCTTCCACGGTCTTCTGCAGCAACGGACACAAGCGCAGCATCACCTGCGCGACAATGGCATCCCCTCTCGACGGCTCGAATCGCTTGCTCATCAGCTCTGTTACACACTGTAAGGCCGTTGCACTCGACACACACACGTGCGACGTCAGACCTCGACCCTGCACGATCTCCCAGTTCCTCGCCAGCTCAAACAAGAGCGCGATCCACACTTCCGTCACGAGCTCTGCCACTGGAGCCCACGTACTCAGTGCATTGAACGCCAGTAGCGCTACGTTTGCCACACGATCTTGTCGCTCCACAAGTTGCGGGGCACCGGTTTGCACGTCATGGCTACACTTTTGCAGCACGGCAGCCAGCACCGTCAATATTGCTGGCAGGTGACTGGTCAACTTGGCTTTGGCTTCTCGCGCGATCGTCGCGAGCACAAGTGCATCGTCGCGTCCGAATTCGTCCACAATGACTTGCAGGAGCTCCAGACCGATTTCCTGAGACGGGGCAGCGACTACGAGACCTTCAACTTGGCTCCAAAACTCGGGCCATAAATTATGAGAGTCGCGCCACTGGAGTTTGGCGATATCGGCAATGACTTTTCGCAGTTTACGGTGCACAAAGGGCACGTGGTGGGGCGACGCTGATTGGAGGAAATGCCACACAAACTCACGAAGCTCCATTTGGTCCCTCGGGGAGAATTGGACCCATTTTTTCGCCACATATTCCTCCAACGTCGTTGCTGCAAACCAGAGCGAGTATTCATTCTGAGAGGTACGCAGCAACCTGAAGACCACGGGCAAGCACGCCGCCGGCGAGTCTTTGAACGCCGTGAGCTCTTGTTCCAGCTGCAGTTTGTCGGCAGCAGACGTGGACGGGTCCAATAGCCGTTGCAGCGCAGCCTCAACGCCAGCGATCGCTGCGTCGGAGCTCATTCGTTTTGTCAGGATCGCTTTCTGAGCGGCCCTTGTGAAATTGGGTAATTTAGAGAGTGGTCAGACAGTGCATAACGCCACGTCACGACGACAGAATAGATAGACTCTGGTTTTAAACACGCTTGTGGAAACAGTACCATTCCTGTCAACATGGCTACACGCTCGTACGCTGGTCCAGAGTGGCTATTGTTCATAAGGACGGATAGCGACCGCGATGGGATTGTCGTGACAGCGGTGAGTACGCGGGGAAAGAATGTCGTGGCCGAGCGAATGGTGGACGAGACCGCGTTGATGGAGCATGTAGGACTGGGAGTGACATATCATAGTTGTGAAAACGATTGTATTGATAGACGAATTGTTTAATACTTTGCGTGGCGCTATTATGTGTCACGATACAAATACGAAGACTAACCGACTGACATGCTCACTTTTACGCAGAGCGAAGAAATTGGTGTCGAAATGGAACCGATCGAGTTTCGGCCTTTGCTGCTCGTGTGTCACGCCCGAACAAGTTTGCTGCTCAATTAATTGCGTTGTATTCGCAACCAAGAGTCTAATTGTAGTTTTGCTGTTTTCTTGCTCCAATTACAATTATTATTCGCTTCTGTATTTGCTATGTATCATGGCGACGGCTATTTCTATTATTATTGTATCACGATGACTGTATTTTTGCCATTGTATTTACGATTGTGGTATTCTTCCGATTATTGTATTTACTTTTTTGTGTTCTTTGTATTTCTGTTATTCCTGTTTATTATTCTTTTACGGCGTTGTTCGTGTTGTTGTTGCTCCGTCTGGTTGATTCCAAATAATAACATGACTATGCAGAAAACACTGGAAACGCGTCGCAATGTCGACCTGAGTGTGAGGATGAGGGCAGAAAGTGAGACAGTAGAAGAAGTTCATCTGTTGTTGACGTACGCGTTCAGCTCCGACATTCGTCGAAAAGGAGCGTTTCGACTATCGATCGTTGCAGCGGATGCCCCAGTGAGTCTCGTGGCATTGTTGACCAGCATTCATGCGACGCCGCCACGTCCGATACTTTCGGAAGACGAGCAACGAGAGAAAGTGGCAACGGAATTGCCGTCTTCTGCGTCAAAAAGCAGCGATGCTGTGGGTCCTGAAAAGGCAGAGGATGGCAACATGAGAGACAGCGGAGAAGCGACAGCTTTCCACAGGGCTTCGAGTTCCACTGCAACAGCTGCGTCGATCCGTCCAGTGCGGCTGCAAAAGAGACTCCATCCTGCTGGAACAATGTACTTGCAAACTCTCTGTAGGTACATTTCGTCCGAATTGTCGAGTGTGACCAAGTGATTGTGTCGTGTGTGGATCTCTTGTAGGCGACGGAAAGGTCCTCGAGGGGCCAAGTTGGCAAAGAAGTAGCAGGTTGCTGTGCAAATATGAGGTTGCGTTTGGGTTGTGCTGTACGTTTAACGACATGAGTGTTTGCATCTTGGGGCGCTCGTTTTAGCGCTATTCGAACAATGAATGCGATGTGCATTGATTGCTGTCTTGTGGCGATTACATCAGAACTCCTTGACCCATAGTGCACCGCATACTGTGATCAGCTCTACTCAAAGCCGTGAGCAAGTCTGTCTCGATACGACTCTTCATAGAACTGCCGGATTTGCTACTTTTGTTCAAGTTGCTGGCTATACAGGACTTATGGAGTTCGCAAATCTGGCTAGTTTTGTGGGTTTGCCTCATGCACTAGTGCAGCGCTCATGGGTCCTCCCTTGCAGTGGAGGTGAGACTCATATCGCCAGTATTGTACTTGCAGCACGTCCATCTGTTCATGGCCATGGCGTTGTTCCTTTTTCGACTCGTCTTCGTACTTGCAGACATTGCAATCGTCTATCAGCCACTTTGCCGATGAAACGTCGCGCGTCTCGTCGATCTCCAGTAAAGAGCCGTCGCTTCAGGCTGACACTTCATCGTTCATTGTACTCGTGCGAAGCAAGTAGAAGAAGCAATGTAGAAATAGTAAATCGTGCATGTCGTGTCGATGGCGTTGCTTACAAACAGCACACCTGTGTATGCGTTTCGACTCCATTTGTTTTACCTGCCTCGGCATATTCCACGATCAACAACGTGCTCATGTTTGCTCTCATGTGCAACTACTGTGTCCCCGTGAAGCTGCGAAGGATGTTGAAAGAAGAATTGGTGTTCTTCAATATACGTACGTGTGTCGTATTGCAAAGTCGTTGCATAAGATATGAACTCCTGCAACGCACCCTCTTGAAACCAGACATTGCCATCACCGATCACGGAACGAGGAGCTCAATACATATTCAGAGTCCAACCGGCAATAATTATTAGGATCCGAAATGCAGTACTCTATAGGGCAAATGCATGTGTGAGTGCACGGATCGTAAACGTGCAGTGGCTTGCACGCAGATGACTTGAAGTTGAATGGATAGCTAACTACAAGCCGTGTTTTAACAAAGGCATCAGCCGTATCCGCTAAGACCGTAGTGGTCGCATGGAAGATGACACCTGCTTCCGGCACGCTGTTCGTTCACTATATTTCGACTTGATCCGCCAAGTCTGCACGATTCTTGACCCAAAGTCGAGCTTTTCTCGATACCTTTTTGGCATCTTCGTCGTTGTTAATCCAGGCTTTGTAGCAAACTGACCTCTGGGACGAGTCGAGCTTCTCACTTTTGCTCCAGGTATGGCCACGAATGCTGACATATAATTGATTGAATCCGGATGCTCCGTCGAGTTGATACTGCATGTTACCGAATCGACAAGCCGACATTGCGCGGTACTGTTGAACGGTTCGTTTCATCAGTAGCAGCTCAAGATATCGCAGTGGCTTAACAACATTTCTGCTGTTGCCATACGACGAATTGCATAAGTGGTATGTGTGGTGAGTCAACATGAACAGTGAAGCGCGTTCGCGACCTTTTTTGGACAGTTTACTGCTATATGCTGGAGAGCGGACAGCTAAAAAGACAGATACTTGATGAGTCATGTGCTGCAGTACAATCATATCGATACTACAGCGCGTTCCGAGCTTCTGATGCGTTTTCAAATGGAAGACAGACATGTGCGCTCATGTTCACACTAGTTATTGGCAACGCATGTGCTAGATTAGTTTAACGAGCTAGAGGGATCGCTATCGTACAAACGCTAGTCTCTATCGTTGCGGAGCCAAATTGTGTACTTCGATACTAACAAAGCGCTTGGACCGCACTTTGATCATCGAATAAATGCGTCTGGCACGGAAGGTAATCGAGTCATCGAGACGGTGCTACCGCTCAGGTTGTTTTCGTATCGCTAATGATACTTGTTAGGAGATCCATAACGTCAACACGGATGGTACAACCATCTATGAGGTCTACTCACGCTTCGAGCTAGGTAGTGCCACGGATGCAAAATCAATAATAGCTCTGGAATTTACCGTCGCGAGGTCTGATGGGGGGTTTGCATTGTACGGAGAAGGCGGGTTTCGATGTCCGTGATGATACACACAACAAACACGTGCTACGGAAAAGACGCTCGACGCAAAGAACATGTAGCTACACAAGTGTAGACCGATAGAGTGACAACCAATGTACGCAATACATGTGCAGTAGTTCCTCTTATCAACACACTCCTAGAGCATCATCCAAGAGAACTTCTTCCATCGTCCTCAGACAAGTTTGGCACATTTCTTCTTCAAATTTGATGATTGCGTCAGTGAACAGCTTCTCTTTCGCGCCTGAGGCCGCAGAGCTGAAATTCATGGGGACGAACCGAGTGACCGACTCTAATGAAGTCCCGGCGTACCCATCCACACTGCTCAGTGACGGCTGGAAAACGCACCAGCCAGTGCCATCCGAGTGCATGCCAGCAAAGTCGCCTTCCCCTTCGGTAAACTTCTTCCAGACAATAACGACTCGATGGCCTTCGCAATACTTTCGCGCAACGTGGAACTGCACGAGCGTACCACGACTTCCGGGGACGGATCCCTGGTATTTCGCAATAGTCGTGTTATCGGGAATCCAAGCCCCCTCTACTTCGGTGTAGCCTTGGAGGTTCTCTAGACTGCACGCACGATCGATACGAGCCCGTAATCGATCGAACGAGAACGGTGTCGTCAACTTCCCCGCCAGTTCATGATACACCTCATCTTTCATCGCCCGTTGCGAGCGCAAGTAAAAGACATTTGCTTCGTCCTTCTCGTCCGACGGATCAGCCGTCGCATCCACTGCCAGCACTTCCCAGACTTTGTCCGTCTGTGCATACACGTCGTCGAGCTTCTGGATATACGTCTCGTACAGCGCTTGATCGGGCGACTTGCGCCGCGCTTTCTTGACCAAACAGCCTTCACTTCCTCCTTCCTGCCGTTCGTCTCGAACCCGCTTCCTCACGAGGGCTCCCAGCTCCCGGATGAGTGCTGACTGGTGCTTCACTGCCTCAACGTATCGGCCATGTTGTTCTTCTGCCCGCAGTTTGGCCTGCAACTGTCGATCTGCCAGCGCTTTCCACATGATCGAGCGATCGCGCTCGGCACTTCCCGCTTGCACGATCGCCTTGGTCTTCTTCTTTTGCAGCAGTGCCAGTTGATGCGACAGCGTGTTCACCAGCTCATGCAGAGCCAGTCGTTGGTCTTTTTGTTTCTTTCGGTACGAGCTGCGCCGAATGGCATCTCGACTGCGAACGCTCTCGCCCGCATCGGCCCTGGCAGGAGACAGTGGGGCCGACCGCAGACTTTCCGTATCGGTCAACGACGCGTCGCTGCACGATAAACGCATGTCGCGGAGACTGTCTGGGAAGCCCTCGGACCCGTACACTGCGGCAGAGGCCGTGACTTGATCCAGCAATTGCACGGCCGTGTCGGCGCTTGGCATCGTGAGCAGCGGCGGTGGGTCTTTGTCGAGGGACTGGACCAGGACGTTGCCAGGAACGGCCGTCCAGTCGAAGCTGTGCAAAAAGCACGACACTTCATCGAGGAACACCGAGTCGGCCATTCGTGGGGCGCCCAAGTTGCGAGACGGAACGGATAAAGTGTGCAAAATGGACGCGAAGAAGCCGAAGCCGAAGAAGAGCGAGCGAAGTTCAAGTAGCTGTTGGGCTGGGCGGATGACGTCATCGTGTTCACTCGCGATGGCGCGTCGTGGCGTAATCAGTGTAGAAAAAGGAGGGGGCGCAGGGCCACGAGCGCCAATCCGAACGAACGACGGCCCCGACGTGGCAGGTGATGACGAACGCCGGTGTTGCCACACTGACTTATGTTGACCGCGTTCTCCGGTAGCCGATTGAATAGTCAGATCCGTGGGAGAAATCATTGGCGCAAACGTTTTTCCAGCTAATTTGTGGACCTGCGCGCGTTCAAAGCGCCTTCGTGTGCCCCACTGGGTTCAGTTTGGTTGCACTAGTTGCACCTTTTTTGGTCAGTTGCCCCTCTGGGGTCAGTTTGGTTGCACTAGTTGCACCTCTGGGTTCAGTTTGGTGGCATAAGTTGCACACAGGTCACTATAAACAGTCGAAGTCGAGTTGCGTGAGTTGCTCGAGGCCGTTTGTGCCTGTAGACAGCGCAGAGCAACCTGTTCCTCCGCTACTTGCGAGAAATACAGCGAACGAATTGCTATGTCTACAACACACCAATTTCCTCCTCTGGCTATATACAATGGCCATATGTCTCTGATCTCGGTCCTTTTTAGGTCCCAGTGCTTCGTGGTCCGTTCGTAAAAGGTGCACTTTGTGAGACGAGAACGGAGTTGCTACACAGCTTTTGGTCTGAATGTTTGGTGAAGAATAAGGAGCGTCGGTGTGGTTACAGTTCGCGCCTTTAGTGTGCACCACATGGGATCCACTGATACTGCTCCGGCTGCCAGCGTACCCCGTATGTACCCCCCCCTTCCCACCCACTCCGCTGACTCTTTTCTGGTCGCATTCGTCTATGAAAATCTCTCAGCCCGCCGGCACCACACAGCGAGTACACCACGAGCGACTCTCAGCCCACATTTGCACTCTATTTCGATGGGCCTCTTGATGACCAAATCTGCGCCTCGTGGTACCGCACCACATGCACTGTAAACGATAGCCATCGCACTTGCTCGGACAATAATGGACCGAAGATTGCGATACTGTGCAACAACAAGGAGCAACACACTCGCCGTTCTATCTTTCTTCGGGCTCTCAGATGCGTCCGGGGGCAGACTGCAAGCGATCTCGTGCCGGGTATCACAAATGTATATTCGCAACTTTGACGGCCACTTGGTGTGGGCAGTGTGCAAAAGCTTATTGTACTCAAGAACAACCTCTTTCTAAAAGCGTGGGCTTCTGTGTTGTCCTGTTCGTATTGATGAGACAACGCGCTGTCTCGTGCGTATCGCCTGGTGTCGTCCGTCACACTTTCATGCCACCGTCGACTTGGAGCAGCTTGTATTTCTGTAGAGTACTGAGCTTTTCCAACCATACAGACATGAGCCTTATGAAGTATTTCTAGTCAGCCTTGCAGGGCTCACTGCCACCGTGAAAAATGTCTACGAGTCACGATTTGATCCAAATTCGACATACGAGTAACATCCCAACTTCTCACTTAACTTACTCGAGCAAACGCACGGTATTGGCGATGTGTCCAAACGGAGTTAGCATAAGGCACACGCTGGTCGACATTGTCTCTCTACATACTTGACTACAATAGTCCCATTTGGTTGCGCAGACACCGCTTGACCGCAACAATTGTATCATATATTTGAGCATAGAATTTGCCATCAAAGAGCTCGCTGATCGCAAAAGGTCTATTCCATGGTCGCATCCGACCGTCTGTGCCATCAGGCGAGAAGGAAGCAACTGTAGATCGAGAGCTGCGTCTTGATTGACCGTTTCTTGGCGGCAGCTTCTAAGCGGCAGATCGCAGATCGCTTCATGTTTCATGCAATCAGTCGTACGCAAATGGCGTCAAGCACATAATCTGTGGAAGGAAAGCCCTCTTTGCACCTGTTGATGCTGAAGTAACTTTGATCATGGTTTCTTCGTTCTGCTGCCATTTTACCCCCAGTACATCTTAGCACTTCTCTCCGTCGAGTCGTACGCGAGGACAACTGTCATGTTGCAGTTCAACTACATTCAAACACTGGAACACGACCAAGACAACACGTGAGGATATACAGCTTGTTACGGACGGCTGGCTCCTTTTTGATCTTCAATTTTTACCTAAGACAAGTGAAGTCAAGCAAAGCGTCACATGTGGCAGTCACATGATGGAATCGCATTCTCTCGTTGTCGTACCTCAACGCATGGTTTCTATCCCAAAACATCGCAGTCGCTGACTGACGGCAACGCTTGTCCTATACATTGAGTGCGAGCTGCGCACACAATAGGAAACCTGATGCAGCTTCTCGCGGGTGGGACGTGCCTTGGGGGTCACGTACTTGGTCAGCTCCTTTCTCTAGCATTTGCTTTGTCAACTGCCGTTCGATTCACACCAATGAAGTATGTCGATGGAGCCTCTCGCACAATACATACTTACATGCCGCATCATGTAATTAACGCAGTTCGCCAGGCTTGTTTGACGTCGTGACGAGTCAAGCGTTGGGCAAACCTTCAGCGTTGGGCAAACCTTCAGCGTTGGGCAAACCTCCAGCGTTGGGCAAACCTTCAGTGCACAACAATCTGAGCATGTTATTTCAGTGGCCATCAATCGTCACGTCCATTTTGATGCGGTGCCGTTTGTTCTCAACTTTCCATCGTGTCGACTGATTCCATCATCGTAACAACGTGTGGGAAAGGATGCTGTTCATTTCAACATGGAGCCTTTGAGCAATGAGAACGAGGGAGACAGGACACCCGCCTACGCGTTCTTTGGACGCTTGTCGCGCACTGCGTGTCGGTTCATCGACCGTTGCGACCGCTCGCTCCACCATACAAACCGGAGCCAGTACCAGCGCAATGAAGAGCATCACAGCAAGTGGTTTGTCATGAACCGCTCGCACATTCGCGAATGCCTCGCCGAGCTCTTGGGGACGTTTGTCATGATCTGCTTCGGCTTGGGCGTGAACAACCAAGTGAGTCTATCCAACGAGACCAACGGCACGTGGCTCAGCATCAATTTGGCCTGGGGCATCGGTGTGCTCATGGCCGTGTACTGCTCGGAAGGTGTCAGCGGCGCCCACTTGAATCCAGCCGTTTCGCTTACTCATGCTGTCTATGGACGTCTGCGATGGTGGAAGCTGCCGGGCTACTGCTTGTCGCAATGCATAGGCGCTTTCATTGGCGCTGCTGCAATTTACCTGTTGGATTACCAGAAAATCCAACGAGTTGACTCCACCTTGGACACGACGCAGAGCAACTTTGCCACGTACCCGAACGTCGACATCAACAATTATACCGCTTTCTACACGGAAGTGTTGGCTTCGGGAATGCTGCTGCTATGCATTTACGCAATCACGGACCAGAACAACCGCTCGCCTGGTACGGTGGGCACGCCTTTTGCGTTTGCGCTCATGATCATGGCACTTGGGATGAGTTTTGGAATGAACACGGGGTATGCCATGAACCCTGCACGTGACTTTGGTCCTCGTCTCTTGACGTACGCGGTGGGATACGGCTCCAACGTGTGGACGGCCGATGGCTTTTACTTTTGGATTCCGATTGTAGGTCCGCTCGTTGGAGGTGTGATTGGTGCTGGCTTGTACCGACTTCTGGTCCAGATGCAGCACCCGTATGAACAGGATTCCTAAGATCCCCCGATAAGCAGAACGAGGAATGGCAGCATCGGTATCGCAAGTACAGAATCGATGGGCTGTAGCACTTGCAAGTCAGTGTCGCATCTTTCGTTATCATCACTTTGTTTCGCAGTGTTTATCTTTATCAGTTGATTTAGTCGTAGCCTCCACATTTGCTGAAACTTTGGCCACTTAGTAGAGATCGAGCGAGCGAGACGTCTTGGATCGAGAGTCTGCCCGGACAAGAGCAGATGACGGTCGGCGGCAAAACAAGACTCCGATCGTCGCCGTCTCCATTAGCAGCAGTACACCAAAAGTACACTCGCTACGGTGACTCGGCGGGGACACTGGCGTCCGAGAGCCGGCGCTTCATGATGCCGCGCCAGCCGCGACGTAGACGCTGAGTTTCTTGGAAAGCGATGTATCGTTCTACCAGGTAAGCTTGACCAGCCTTTATGCCCATGGCAATTACTGGCAGCAGTGGTAACGGACCTGCAAACCATGGCGCTACGAGCCGACTGGACTGTGCGATGCAAGCGAAAATCGCTATTCCGACACTTACCATTGACAGTGCGTTCCAGACCGAAAAGCGCCGTGTGAATGTTGAGGACGAAAGCGCAAGTGACACGATACCCATAACCGGCGACAGGACGATTGCGAACGGTGGAATGAGCAGCACTGGGATCATGATAGAGGCGCTGCAATCGTGGTCGATTTCACCGTCGGTAACACATTTTAAGTTGACCAAAATGGCGAAGGTGATTGCGAGATCAACCATGAGAAGCGTGAGCAATGAAATGCTCAGCATCCACGACAGGTTGAGTGAACTGCTGCGAGGCAAGTTTCGAGGAAGCAGATGGCGGCGAAGAAACGACGTCAACACTTGACGCGGCGCCCTAGCAGCGAGACGTCCGCGCAGCTCGTCAGCACATATCAGCACCCCCGGGACGGGCAGCGAGCCATCAACGGGTCCAAGCCAGCCTTCGTAATAAATGCGATGCGATGCGCTGTTTACAGTCCTCTTCTTCGCAGACGCCGATCCCACCAACGCATCATCCGCGCTCACGTTTCGCCCTGAATGCCCACTCCCGGTCAGCCCATCTCTAGGCGAACTAGAAGAACGTATTCGTAGTGCCTCTTCTCGAATGCTACTCACAGGGATTTGGGCCAGAGCGTTGCCGCTTCCTGGAGCAGTGGAAGTGCGACTGCTCACTTGTGACAGTTCGTTGCTGCTGACTGCTGTGCTCGACCTATTCGTGTCGTACAGCATGTCGTCGTTGCCAAAGCTGCCATTACGATGAGGTCCAGGATAATCAAGTGAACTCCCACGACCGTATCCGTACACATCATTGATGTTGTAGCAATCCGGGTCTTTCCAACAGTTGCTACTGTAACCTTGCCGACTTGGGACTGACGCCAACTGCTGGGAGCTGCGATTGTTGTCAACGTTGTCACATGAATCTTCTGCTGTCGAAAGAAAGAGGCCGAGCTTAAATTCCTCCCCCATGTTCAGCTCGTCTCGCACGTAGAATCTACCAAGATAAATGCGCAATCCCCCTAGCTTACTTGAGTTGCTCCCTAGCGCAGATAAAGCGCGTTGTTTCTCCAAGTACACTGCAGCAGGCAGAAGCGAGTCCACTAGTGAAACCTCATCGCGCTGCACGACACGTAGCAGCTCGTTGAGCTCGGCAACAAATTCAATCCATGGCTCATCAATAAACGCCGTTAGCTCAGGACACTGAGGGATAGATCGCACAAGCAGATCATTCGGGTCCAAGTAGAACGGCGAGAAGTATGTTCCGCAACCAGCAAATAGTAGCACAAGCGGCAGCGATGGCTTGCCAATCTTTGTTGTGGGCACACACACGGACTGTGAGCTCTCTTTGTACAATAACTCAAGGTAAACAAGAGAGTAATCAGCACAATAGCCGAGCTTTACGGCATTGAGTAGACCACGAGCTCGAGGCCCTTTCATACAGGCGTGGTTGTACTTCGCAACAATCCGCTTGAGCTCGTTCACACGAATATGTCGTCGGAACAGCTTCACCTCGGACGCGAATGGGTAGCATATCAATGCCACTAGATAATACACAACCTCCCCCCAGCTGGAGCAAGGACCACGTTGCCAGGCCAAAACGCGGTTAATGCGGTCCGCCAAGTTCTTAAACTCGACATCGTACAAAACCTTCTTAAGCGATGGCGGCACTGTCGTCCGAAGCTTCAGCGGCGAGTCAGGATCGTTGTACCCAGCCAAGTATAAACGGGACATGTGCTCGGGTAGATCACGCTCCATGAGCTTCGGGTAGACAACTCGTGGCCAGTAAAAGCACCGAAAGATCGACACAAACCAGCTGCGCTGCGAGTTCGCTACAGCCGATGAAAGTAAATGTTGCCGTTCACCCTTCGTATCCCGACTGTTGTACATACGAGTGTACGATGGCTCTTTGCGGTTTCGACACGCGTATCCGAGAGAAATAAAGAAAGTCACTATGCCCATCAACACAAGAGCAAAACCAATTTCACCGCCGCATGCATCCAGTAACTGCTGGATTGGCGATACACAGTGATATCCTGAATATCCGGGATCGCATGCCCAATCGCATTGCGCGCTGGTGGCACCACGGCCAATGTAGTGCGCGTTTGCCGGCGCATTGCTGCACAATACGCATTTGGCACTGTTGCTCTCAGACTTGTATTTCCCTACGGCGCACAACCGACAGAACAATCCGCCGGAGCCAGGTGGGCATGGAAAACCAAAGAACGAGCCACTTGCGCCAGCCGGTACTAGGTAGTTCGGCGCTTCTTCAGTGGCTGGTGCCGGCAATGCTGGTGCGTCGCTATCACTGCTAGCTGGATTGTACGAGGTGGCTCCTCCTGCCACTGTGTAATTACCATCAAATCCTCTTGTGCACCGATCAAAGGTACTCAGCTCGCAGCCGGTAAGCTGCAAGCGACCGCCACCGCCACCACCGCCGCAAAGGCGAGGAATGATTGTTGGAGCTGGTGGTGCCTCAATGCCGTCGGCAACATCACCTTGAATGGTTCCAGTATATAAATCTGATGATGCCTGAAATGCTGAGGCACTCACGACGCTATTGACAGTGTCAATACATTCCGAGCCACCACCGACAGCGCTGATATGCCCATGACCACGCAGAAATTGTGCGACAGAGAGCCCCAAGAACCCGCCGGAGCCACCACCTGCACCGTTTGCCCCACCAACGCCGTTGCAACGAATTTCGCCATTGAGTACGAGACCGGTTGCACCAAGCAATACGACACCACCACCATTTCCGCCATCCACACAACCGCCACCTGAGCCTAGCATGCCTGCACCGGATCGAGTTCCATACGGCAGACCGCCAGGTGCATAAGTACCAGTTGCAGTCACCACGCTTGAATCAGCTCCATTACCACCGTATCCCGCACCTCCCCCGATGGAGCCAACACACGATCCCATGCCCGGGCCCTGATTCGCCAATTCTCCAGTTCCATCTGCTGAGACGACAGATCCTTGAGAGATTTCGACAGAGTCAGTTGCGCACAACAAGACGGCTCCTCCGCGCACAAGGCCAATATGTTGTATCAAAAGTTCATCATTCTGCAAGAATTGATCGTCAAGTTGTTGCTCTTCCACTTCCGCGGTACCGACATAAATTGATCCAAGCGCGTGTAAGACTAGCGTAAAATTGCTTGCTATCAACGACGCTGACAGGATACTTAACGCCGCAGACACCTGCTCCGATCCAAACTGTGTATCGTTCTTCACCACGTCTTCTTCCAATGAACGAAGCGATGGCCACTGTTGCTCTCCACAGGAGCCAAATATCGCTTTCATATTTGGACTATTGAGCGCTTCCACGTGGCCATTTATTGAAATTGAGTGCTCGGAAGACACAGATAGCACTCCAACAGATATTGTTCCACCCAGTACAACATCACCTCCACTTACCACCGCCAGCACTTTCTCGTCAAACCCATTCGTTGTTGCAATTCCCGCATCACTAGAATCAAGGGCGCTCGATACATTGGCGTCCAAGTGAACGCTCCCGCTTGCAACAATTTGTGCGCTCCTTGCAAACTCTAAAACAGTAGTGCCATCCATCGACAAAGAGCGAGCAGACAGCTGTAGTGCGCTAGTAGGCATGATAATGTGCGAGTCACTGGAAACGACCATGTCACGCACTCGAACTTTCAGAAACGAAGACTCGTTGCCAAAATGACTACCGATCAAAGTAGGCCGTTGGTGCGTCAACCGCAGTGCATCCAACAGGAATGATCCATTGATAACTGTAAGGTCTCCTCCCGGCAGCTTCAGGCAGCTCGAGGCAACAACAGCACCGTCGGAAATCGTCAATGCATCAATATTCTCTGCCGCGTCATTCTCGATGTATAAACTCGTGACCGCACCACCGATCACCGTGTCCGTGACGTCAAACTCCACAGCTTCTCCGTCATCAGCTTCCACACGATTGGGCCACAGACGCTGCAAGCCGTTGTCAACAAGAAGGTGGGCCTCATGCACGCCGTTCAAATGCTGCACTACTTGGTAGTACGTACCCGCTGCACCAGCAAGCGCTGAAATCTGCACGTGGCGAAAGCGGCTACTCATTGCTAACAAGCTCTTCACTTGGTCCGATCGGAGTGTGCCTCCAGTTGTATCAATCGCACTGCTGTCCAGCTGACTGGACATGTAGCTAACCTGCACTCGGCCACCGCCTCCTGCAGGAAAACAGTCCGTAATACCACGGTCTACTGCCCGGTCCGTGCAAAATGCGTCCCCTCCTTTCGCCTGGACGGCCCCTCTCAACGACAGCGCGTTGGCCAAGATGTAGACCGAGCCGCCCGAGCCGCCACTGACACCATCCACAGCAGCTGCTCCGTTCGCCTGAATCGTCGCGCCTTCCATCACAACGACGTCTTTCGATGCTCGAATTTGGATCCGACCGCCTCCACTGACCGTAGCAACAACGTGTTCACGCTCGCTCGCACCTTCTTGGCCCTCGTCTGCCGTGGCCCCAACCGTCGCTCGACTCCCACTGCCCAATAGAAACGGCGCAATCAGCGCACTCGGATCGGCCGCCGCGTCCCCCGACTGCTTCCGCGCGACCGCGTCGGCCAACAGCTCCTTCTCGATCGCCCACAGCGCCGCCAGCTGCCAGCCCGCACTGCTTTGCTGCAGCAGCACTTCTTTCCCGTCCTTCGTGTGGTCCACGCGCGCCGTCCGCCCGCGCACGTCAAAGAACCCGTGCGTGGTCTGCTCCGTGAGCATCGACGCGTTCGCAATGAGGCGCTGGCCGCCGCCGCCGCCGTAGCTCGCGCCCCACACGTCGGTGCCGGTAAACAGTCCGTCCTGCGCGCGGAACACGCCGCTGTACGACGCCGTGAGCTGCGCCTGCGCTGCCAAGTGCACGAACGCGGCCTCGAGGCTCATGGACGTGGCCCGGAGCGTCGCGCGGGCGCCCACGAGCACCGTCTGCCCAGCGCCGACGTGCAGCAAACAGTCGTCGCCGTCGACGGCAACGGCGACGCCTGGGGCCAGCGCGAGCGAGCCAGCGACGTCCCAGTGGCACGTGTAGCCATCGACCGCCGTCTGGGGCGCGTGGGGTGTTTGGCCGGCGGAAGTTGAGGTGCTGGTGGTGTGGACCGACACCCCTGTCAAACGTGATATCGAAGGCCGCGGTCCGCAGGTGAAAGATACCGACTGGTCGAACGTGCACGACGACGTGCTGGCGTTCCACGCGCAGTACTCGTGGTAGTCGACGCAGTGCGGCGATTCCGACGAGGCGGTAGCGCCGCGACAGCTGCGGACGAAGACGAGGAGGAAGAGCGTGCGAAGCAGTGGCCGATGCGCAGCGGCCATGCCGTCTGCCATGCCGTCTGCATGCCGTTGATCGTTCACGGGGTGCACCGCGCGCACTCGGAGTGATGGTCACCGCGGGTCAAGTGCGTTTTATCAAGTATCACAAACCACAACGATCCGTGGTCGGTGTCAATGGGCGCCGTGCCAACAACTCGACCGTTGGCCGTATCATGATACACAGGTGATAGCACCGCCCGCGTGGCAGTCGGACCTTTTTCTGCCCGTGCGACCTCCTCCACGCGCGGTCGTCCCTCCCCTCGTTCGAGTGACGTCTGCCACTGTCCCACGTGTCCCGCCGCTCTGGTCATTCGCGCGTTTGCATGTCGTACTTACTGCCGCACCTCGAGAGCGGCTGGGCCGTCGACCAGGCGATCCTGAACGAAGGCGACCGCGTGGTCGTGCTCCGCTTCGGCCATGACCACGACCCGACGTGCATGCAGATGGACGAAGTGCTGTGCGGCGTCGCGGAGGACGTGAAGAATTTTGCTGCGATTTATGTGGTCGACATCACGGAAGTGCCCGATTTCAACACCATGTACGAGCTCTACGACCCCTGTACGGTCATGTTTTTCTTCCGGAACAAGCACATTATGATCGACCTTGGCACGGGCAACAACAATAAGATCAATTGGGCGTTTAACAACAAACTCGAGATGATTGACATCATTGAGACCGTCTATCGAGGCGCGCGGAAAGGCCGCGGACTTGTTATTTCGCCGAAAGACTACTCGACGAAATACCGCTACTAGAGACTCGCAGCCGCTGGGACAGGTAAAAAAACCACTGAGCGTTCCTAGTGACGTGCGTGTCCTACCGTTTGAATGGACTCTTTGTTTCGTCACTCTATTTCTTCTTTTGACGTTACTCGTTTACTTTTCGATAGGTTCTCAGTTCTTTTCCCTCTTTTCTCGTTTTCTTCGTCGTCTCTTTCTTCGTGTTCTTCCGCATCTTTTCTTCTTGTGGGAACTTTGCTGGCGGATTCTCAAAGATGTGGTGTGAAAGAAGACGAGGAAGAAGTCGGAAGTCATTGACAGATGACACTTATAGATATACTCGCAGTAAGAAGCTTGGAACGCCATGCAGGGGACGGTCGGATCGCGGGGTATCATGGCGTTGTACGATAGCACGTAGCTGCTGCATCTTCAACAATAAGGGCAGCGCCGTATCTACCCTCGTGGTCTGGGCACCACTTCATAAGTGTAATCGTGTCGCCTGCATATCTCTTCGAACAGTTTTCTCGCACACCGTTCGTCGCCATAGCAAGAGCACCACCAATCAATTCGACCGCCTCGTTTCGTGCCGGTTCTGTGTCGCAGTTGCATAGCTCCTCTATACGCGGCCGTCGCGCTTGCATCGTGGTATGAAAGAGGACGCAAAGTGCTCGTGCGAAAGTAGCGAATCAATCTATGCGCTAACAGGACCACACGTGCAATCACGATCACCAGCATTGACTTCTGCACTAGTCGTACAGTTTCGCGGTCGTACACGGGTTCAACGACATTGTAAAACTAAACTTGCGCCTGGAGTTAACGACTGTCGACGGCACTAGTTCCGAAAGTCGCTAAGCATTCAAATTCTTCTGTAGATATGATGACGCGTTTTGTGGTCGACATTATTCGACGCCACCTATGCACACGACAATAAGCTGTCGTTTTCTGTATTCGAAAGTCACCAACCAACTGTAACGATTTACTTACATGCTCGGTCAAGTAAGGTGCTGGAGTGATACATACACACAGGCGAACAAGTCGAATACGGCCGAATGGCTCACTGTCACAGTTGCTATGCACATCGCATATATCATAGTTCCTCATTTGCATGTAGGTACATATTGATATGATGGATGACGCAATTGGGGAGCAGCGGCGAGCAACACGAAAACGAGAACGATTTCGTGACACGTGATTAGCAAAGTGAAGGCTCAAAGAGTATACGACAGATAAAGGAGCGAACGTTGCAGACACGACGTGAGTGGTGACATTGTAGCTGATACACAAAACTTATCACGACTGGCGCTGGCTAATGACGATACCCACTCTGACATTGACACGTCCCACCGACCGACGCACAAGTCGACGCGCTTGCAAGTGGTCCAGACGACATTGAGGATCAGGCTGGATGTTTGGGATAGCTCAGGACTCAAGATTCAGACGAGAAATGTGTGGTGGTGTGGGAATCTTGTCCCATTCAGTTGATGAGATAAACGAACGTTCTATCAGGGAAAGGAGACATGCATTCGCGCATGCTGCCGAGCTACGTCTACACCTACCACTTTACTTTCCGCATCGTCGAGCACACTTGCTTCCATCCCTCCTTGCCTCATCTCATCTCATCTCGCCCTCTCGTAGACTCAAATCGACACTGGCTATCTGCATCTGTCAACGTAAAAAGCATACACTTAGGTCATGCCATGCAGGTGCCTCCTTTCGCCCGCATTGTTGCGCTGCAGCATATATAGTAAAACCGATGAGGCTGTGTGTTGAATATGAAGCTACAACCTTTGTTCATGTGCTTGTTTGCGATTACGGATGAGTCCGTTTTGGCTGCAACACTGGGTGTTCACAGAGAGATAGATACATCATATGTTGCGCAGTTAGTTCCCGTTACACATCCGTCATGTGCGGTAGTGTACACGTATCTGAAAGAAAATTGCGGCGTGACGCTTAGTCTGTCCAAACAATCAGATTATTGTGTCAGTCAACGAGGTACTGTACACGAGCCGCAAATTTGCTTTAAAGGAGTTATAGAAAGATAGTTCCGATTGAGAGGGTCAAGAACGGCGGCGTGTACCAAAGTTGTGGCGTTCTCTTCTGATGACGCACTGCTTCGATGGATTCATGCACGAGTCGTACAGATTACGTCATACGATCAGCGTTCCGTTCAGCGCAATCATAGTCTCATGTCATTGTAGTAAACATTTTCCTTCCGACAAACACGACATGGACCATAGCTAGAGAGAGAGAGAGAGAAAAGAGAGAGAAGGTTTGAGGTGTATTCGGGTATAGGAACCATAGCTTAACGTCGTTTGCGTATCGCCATTTCTTGTGCTCATGGGTACTTGTATCCAACCAACAGCTAAAGTGAAAAAGCAAACACCGTGACAATGAATTCTTTCAAACGTGTATTTGTGACCTGTATCGACTCGCAGTACTCTGTCGCATGAACGAAGAAGTGTGTTACTACGCCACGCAGATAAGACAAGCCGCTTGTGTCGAGGAGCAACGAAGGCTGTAGTGACGATACTAGTCGCTGCGGGCTCTCTTTGGACGCATTACGACGTGCCAGAGTTATAGAGCGGCGGGCGGACGTAAAAACGTTGGTATCTGCGAAACGCCTTCTGTCTATCCGGGAATTTCCCCATCGTTCCCCGCAACTTTAACTTTCGAAAAAGAAGTCTCGAGTCATCATATGTGCTCAACCAGCTCTCGAGCTGGACAACTTGTAACTTCACAGCTAGCTTCTTGGTGTGCTCAACCGTTGCCGCTTTGGCTAGCATGTCGACGAGAATTTCATCGTCATAGTGCTCCAATAACTCTTCGTACATGCTCTCATAGGCTCTTTCGTGCGTTTGTCGCATGTATTCAGCCCAAACGTTGATATACGGATGGTCGAATGGGGAGATGCTTGGATCGCCTAGGACGGGTACGAATCGGCTCAGGACGTACTCCGGTGGCTTATCAAAGTAAAGCCACCGTTTAAAGCGCAAGCGCGTCAATCTGGCCTTAAGAGCTTCGGCTATAGGCAATTCCTCCAGCACTTGTCTTGCAGAAAACGCTCGATTCTCCGGAGGAAGACGATCTGTCATGTCGGATTGTACCTCCTGTTCTGGAGCGACCGATAAGTGGTCGGCAGAAGGTGCAACCTCATCCGCAATGGAGCCAAGTGAGCGGGGATTTTCTGGGCCTGATGCTGCCGTGGCACTTGGGAGGATCGCGAGCGTACTCGACAGCAGGAGAAGGACCTTGCAGCGCATGGCCCGATTTCGTTCACGTTCTAGAGCGCAAATCAAAGACTGAGCTGCCTTCACTAGTAAGAAAAAATAGCACCCGCGGCAAAGATATGCACGATCGCACGCAAAAGGGACAGTAGGATAATGTGATTACTACAAGAGCAACTGCAGCATCAACACGTCTTGTTGAAATGACTAGAAACTGGTCACTGTCGCGGCTTTTCTGTGCAATATGTCACAGATGGCGCGAGCCACCAGCTACCAGTCTACCTCTGGCAACCAGCACATTCACTACTGGCAATAGCCAGACAGCCCATGTATCAGCTTATTGGTTGGGCGTATGCTTTGGCAACTCGGGACATTTGGTGTCTCGCTTGACAAAACGTTCTTGTTGTGTCCCATTGCTGTCCAGTTATTCATCCGGTGATTGCGTAATACACGCGCAGCTGCATGCGATTGTTGACAACGAACGAGTAGGTTTAAGGTACCATCGTGCCCTGAACGCGACTCTCGTGCTCTTCTGTGGCCAGACATGAGGGATGCAGGCGCCATCGTGCCATGCAGATAGACTTTGACACGATAAAGGCCAAGTGGTCAGAGAGGGGGAAGAAGAGAGAGAGAGAGAGAGAGAGAGAGAGAGAGAGAGAGAGAGAGAGAGAGAGAGAGAGAGAGAGAGAGAGAGAGAGAGAGAGAGAGAGAGAGAGAGAGAGAGAGAGACGTATGACAGTGAGCGCCACGTCACGTGTGTTCGGAAGACACCTGATTCAACAAATCATAGCCAGTCATCAGGACGGCAGGGCGCAATCAGTTGCGGTAAAGAACGAAAGGTGCAAAGGTTTTTGCCACACACGAGGGACGCGCTAAACAGCGCCAACTGAAAGACTACCTGGCGCCAACTCAATCTTTAACTACACAAATACATATAATCAGTTGAATTTGGGTCGTAATTTGTGTTCGTCTTCACAGAGGACAAAATGACAGCGGTACGTAGCACCGAAATCTACGCCAAGAGAAGCTCAAACAGAGCGCAATCAAACTGATGGGGAAACCACGACCCTGCCCGGGTCCCCGCCGATTCAATAGGAGGCGAAGTAGCCTCCAACCAGCCGATCCTTATATTCAATGTGTCACCTCCTACGCAACTGCATCCCTATGAATGTACGCGGACCTACGGAACGAAATCATCGGGACACGGTAGGACCGTGATCCGCTTACGGCACACTAAGTTTGGCTCTGACATGTACCCAATTCATTCTTCGGCAACTTCAGGGCGATATGTTAGAGTTGACGAGCTCTACCGCGAATGAGCCCACCTGCTGGCAGAACAATATTAAAGTCGTATTGGTTTTGCACACAACTGCGTCACTGGTTTCATTGACGTGCAGGGGTCAGTGGACAACGCCAGGATCTAAAAGGCGATCACGGGACAAGAATGTAAGGATAGTGACAGACTATGTGGCTCTTCATGACAGCCTTGTGATTCTTTTCCGACGCGCATGTCTCTATAAACGATGACAATATGCACCTACACACACTAATGATGGGCATATCTGTATCGTGTTTAGCAGGATGACTGGGAAACAAGTGTGGATACGCCGTCGCGCTCAAGTTGCTGATGAGCCTACGTCGTGGAGAATGCTAGGTTGCAAAGGTACAGTAGTGTACCTGTTCTTTGAATATTTATGGAAACTAGCGCCCTGGGGTCAATGATATGCAGTGGACTGGCGAAAATGTGTACAACCAGGAGATGCCAAGGTAACGAAGCCACTGCTTTAACCGCAGCAGTCTACCAATATCTATTGGTTTCTCGGCGCATGTGAATTCTAATTACAGATTCGCTTATCCGATAGATATATTGTCCAGCCTCGAGCGTACATGGATACTGATAGCTCGAGTTTTGGCAGACGAAGGCACCGCGGAACGCACTCAGTGAAATGCAACAACAACATTTGGCGGGGTCCAGATCACGCGTGTCGAGGCTATTGCAATAACGATCCAAATGAGGTTAAACTCATACCGAGATCAGCTACGTGCTCATACCTTGTCTTCGCTCCAGTAGTGGCCACACCTGGTATCAACTTTCTTCTTAAACTCGACAAGTCGGGTCGCATGTTGCCATCAACCTTGGACTGCTGGAGGGACGTAATTGAGCAGTCGTTGTCTTGCTGACAATTCTTCATTTAGAAATCTGAAACCAGTAGCTTTATAAGTCGCGATAGGATCAAATGAAGGTAAACAGTAAGCTTTGCTGCACGTACCTGGCTCGAACCTGCCTTCCGTCAGTGCAGCACGTGCCTGGCTCGAACCTGCCTTACGTCAGTACAGCACGTGCCTGGCTCGAACCTGTCTTACTTCTGTGCAGCACGTACCTGGCTCGAACTTGTCTTACGTCAGTGCAGTACTTTTGGCTCGGAATTTCTTTATGTGTGTTTCCAAACGCTAAGGCGTAACGTTTGGTAATGATGTGGGGGGAGGGCTGTCGCCTTAAAAAATATGTGATACGTTTGTATTAATCGCAAGACGCGGTGCTATGTACCGCTGTCATTTTGTCATCTGTGAAGACGAACACAAATTACGACCCAAATTCAACTGATTATATGTATTTGTGTAGTTGGAGATTGAGTTGGCGCCAGGTAGTCTTTCAGTTGGCGCTGTCTAGCGCGTCCCTGCTAAGACACTTGCTACAAACGAGCTCAAGTGCAGTAATGGCCAGCGACCACGACATCAGAAAAGCCGGTCAACCGGCTTTTTCACCCGCATGAGAAGCCCTCACAGTGAAAGGGAGCTCAGGGTATGTATAGGAGGGAGGCCTTTCATCGCGGAGTGCGAACAGGAAGGAGAGCAATGGAGAAAGACGTCCCGAGGTGTGGGGAACACGTTGGTAGCGTCTCAAATAATTTGCACTAAGGCACGCGCAAGTTGCCGCTCAGCTAGAATCGGGGTCAAGGCGTCGCCCCGTTCACCGAGCGCGATTTCCGGCACTAGTAAGAGAAAGGTGACTAGATGGTGAGGCTGCTGTCCATTCGATTTAGTATCCAGGCACCATGCCACTGGCGAACATGGCTGATCAAGGTTGCCCAAGCAGTGACTGGAAACCTCTTGTGACTTCTGTATTGTGTTTGCTTCATCTTCTTGGCGGTTGTGCAAGTATCACGACCGCAAAAACCAGCGTCTGAATAGGTTACAACAATTTGATACATTATATCGAAGAACAAGCTCTCTAAAAGAACTGGTGGTACATTATGACATCGAGGAACAGGTGCGTTGTATAAGCTTAATTTCCGATAGCGCTAGATATAAAAATGTGATCTGGAGTCTAATCTTTGGCCTTTCTAAAAACAGCGTACGACTAAATTTTGAAGTCAAAAGACGCTCTTATAAGTACAAAGTAAAGGATAGCGCCAGTAGAAGTGCCGTTTCCTGCAAAAACAAGTCAGACACGTAAATACAATTCATACAAATGGTCGAACGTTGGCCCTGTTCAAGATGTGCCCTCGAAATCTATACGGTCGATGTCACGGGACACCCTCCGCTTGTACTGACACAGTACAAACTGCCTACGCTGACCATAGTGTGGATAGGTGCTTGGGATACTCACGTACACGCACGTGTAGCGGAAGATTAATCTACTAAACATAGGTGGTAAGCTAAACGGGAAAAGTAAAAGTGTACTGATCGATACTAAAGGTCTTCTTGATATGATCGTTTCAATCTTGCTTGTGTAGATCGGCCTAAAAATATGCAAATTGACTACTGGCTCACCACCTGTTGCGCGCCTCTAGCATCAATTGTCAGTTTGATTCTTTAATTATTTGTCCTCGTCCTCTATATAACACTGAGTCGAACAGGACCTATTACTACCTCCCGGAGTGTAAGTCCTCTCAACATTTTTAAGCAAGGCGAATCTTGAGGAGTACGTACAATTTAAACAATAGTTTTATCGGCCCATTTCAAATAATGCCGTATTACGTGCTGACCTAATCACATCTTTACCTTTCAACAGCAGTTACATTAGTGACTGATCGATTGACGATTAGTGGCAGAGATTTTACAATGGGATCATTCTGGGAAAGAGGAGACCTTATTGTTCGGATACAATCTGTTTTGATTTGCATCACTAGGTAAAATGTTTACAAAGTGTGCAAGCAACTTTGCATACTTAGCGGATGCGCGGATGCGTGCAGCCACTGATTCGAAATATGAAGTCAGAAGAGCAGGTGGTCACTTGCTGATGCTATGATTGAAGAAATTACAACGTAAATCGTTTCAGGTATACGTAGCGACTCGTCACATGTACTTCATGCGCGCGTGAAACCTGCTGCAGCTGCTATTTTCATTAGTAATGAAAGATAAGTCGATAGAGGACTAGATTGTCAGTGATATGTAAATCAGACACTAAAAAAGTCACGAGCTTTGTCCTATGCTAATTCCCTACCTTCCATCACACTGGATCACGATCTAATAAATCCGTGGTCTTGCAAACTGTTGTCTTGTACTCAGCATAGCCAGAGATATAGATGGGCAAGATTCCACCAGCTTCGTGCTAAATGAGTGACTCCGATTGTGTAGACTATATGGCGTTATCATGAGTCGTGCATCCAGAACATATCGCAAACACAGTTTCGAACAAGTAATGATACTCTTATGTTTAGGTCACCTCTTCTCACGAGTCGAATGAAGCATCCAAATCTCGCTAATGGCAAAATATACAGGTAAAACCGGGGCTTTAGAAACGACGTTGTACAGGTCTCGTCGTGGCGGCTAATTCAGCGAATATAAGCGCCTTGAGGCTTTTGAGTCATCTAACACTTATACCGCTTATATCCTTAATCGATTCGATCGCAATTACGATATCGCGCAACGAGTGGTCGACTGAATGGCTCTGATTAATGCAAAGTGCCTTTAACTGTGTAAAATTGTTCCATGTAAACGATACAACATTAGGGTTTTTCACGCCCTATTTCAACTGATAACAATCGCTTACTTTTACCGTTGTAAGAAAATTTAATGGAGATATTAATATTAAAAGGAAGTAAGCAGTACCTATCCACTTACAATTTGTTATGGACCAACTTATTAGCAGAAATAACCATCAATTTTTTCTCGACGCATACTAAGGGTGGAAGCAGGAGGCCACATTTGATGATAAGGGTCAAATATAGCTTCATCAAGATTAGCTAGAAAATTTATGGGGCTATATAGCTCCATTACATACATTCCTATCTTTCCTTCTTATCGATCTGTCCGTTTAAGAAATTGAGGCTTCCCCTGCACGCACCGTTGGCGTGGCTATTCGTTGCATTTACACAATTTGTGCCAATGTATGTAGCTTGTACTGTGTCAATACATGCGAAGGGTGCCCCGTTTTATTGACAAGTCCTTAAGTGTTGGACATTTTAGTCGAAGCGATTGAATTGATCGCGACGATAGAAATGTCATATGTTTATAACGCCACGCAGTAGAGAAGAAATAGTAATGGGTGGGCTCTGAGACGAGGCGTGAATGCGCCCACAGTAGGAGTCGAATGGTAACTAACCTCTGCTGTAAGGACAACGCTGCTTGTCGATTCGTCAGGAGTTCATCGCACTGACACCAGTGCTAGAGACTATCGCAATGACCACAATAACATAGAAAAATGCCTAATTTGGACATTGGGGGTAATAGATGACTGGATCCATAACAGTAACGCGTTTATCTAAGCGTACAACAAATCGATACACTCTAATTTATGACTTAAATTGAATTCTAGCTTGATGTAATTACTGCAAGTCTCATCTGACTATCGAATAGTAAGATGCTCGATGCGCTAATTAAATTGCACCTTCTGTCAAGTAGTTGGGCTTACCTGTCTCTCAGGTGGAGACATTGTAAGAGTACGATCTGAATTGTACATACAGGAAGTTCTTCATCACTAATAAGTCTTATAAGAGGACGCGCATCTTCTGTAACATGTACGAAAAACGCTTCAAGAAAATTAGATCTCATCAGGGCGTTACCTTTTAACTACTGCACTATATATTGGATAAGTCTCTTCGTTCTGTTTCAAGAGGCCAGAACGTCAATTTTTCGTGCATGTGATGCCCCTATCTAACCGATAAGATCAGATATCCACGCCACCGGATGAGACATCACATTATGTTTTTTACACAACGAGGTTCTAGATACACTAGAGTAAAAACATCAACCCTAGCGATAGTAAACCAGCGTATATTGTGATGGTGTCCAAAAAGACCCGGTCTTCTCTATAAACTTGAATTAGATTCAATTTAAAAGAAACAAACTGCGAATTACTTACGCTACGCGAGGACAATCATAACCCGTAGTACAGGTTTCACCCCATGTACGAATCTGTGCAAAGCATTTCATCAATTATAAATATACCGTAAAAGCAATCGTGTCAATTCGTTTTGTACATTTATGACCAGAAGAAAATTATAATATCCATGACGAGCTGGCATCAGTTACGTAGTAATTTCCTAGTAACGTAGAGCGATCTATTTACTAAACAAACAGGCTGAGCGATAATATCGTAAACGCAAGACGCTGATGACTAATATCGAGCTTCGTGGCACCTTCTCCGTTAGTATAGGTCTCGTGATAACGACAAAATCTAGGAATCCCCAACGAAAATTTGGGATGCGTTCGCATCGTTCATGACGTCTCAATCGTGAATGCTCTTAATCGATAACACAGCATAAAAAGTGGCCGATGTAATACAAATAACGTTATTTCGCTCGCATTTGTTACTTCTTGTCTTAAAAAATTCATCGTCGAAAATACGACTAAATGCGCTCCATTTAAAATTAGAAACTTGACCTTTCATTCTGCCAACCTACTGCTATAAAATAACCGCACCTCTATTACAATGGATTATTGCACGAAGCACATCGATGATTCTCGTGCCAGCAGAAATTGCCCAGTCGACTTCCATTTAGTTATTATAATGCGGTTATGCCCATTGATAACAAAAATTCCTCTTAGCATTTCTACTCTCTCCTTCGCATGAAAAATAGTTGGCGTTACTGCATATAGTCATAATCGTCATCATTGATATCCTTCGCGTCAATTCTGACGTCGGCACGTTATGAGCAAAAATGGTAGGGCTGAAACTCTATCGCGCCTTCACTCCTGTTATCATTAAGTCAATCTCTTGCAAGTTGAGGACGCGCTCGTGGAGTAAATAGTTACAAATGACGGCGTTTGCGTCTTCGGAGCATACATCGACTTAATAATGGGGATCGAGCAATCACCAAGAAGACAACTGTACTATCAAAGTTATAATATATTTAAAGTATTCTTAGAGGATAAATCGGCACGTTTAGTATCAACAACAGTTTTTAAATGGCTTGAACTAGGTAAATTGTACCTTGTTTTCTGTACTAATTCCACGATTAACCAAAACTCCGCCATGACGTAAGAAGTTGATTGAAGTGAGATATACGGGGGTTTTCGTAAATTCATAATACATTTCGATGGATTAATGAGTAAATCTATTGCCTACCATCGACTGTGGGACAGCGAAAAAGCATAATAATGCTGAACAGACGCTATAGCACCAGTTTTATTGCGATAGCTTCCTAAAAGCCGAAAAGAATAAGATCACTCAATAGAGACATTAATTCTGGCGGAATTCGTAGAGGCTGCAACTGTAGATGAACAGCTACGCTTTACACTTTTATAGAGCAACTACGGATTTATTTGCACTAAAAACGATAAAGTCGTGGGCAAAGTTAGCCTTGACTGACCTTAGAATATAAGTCTAATATATACGATTCCTGCAGGATAGTGCATCATGACATTCACGCATGGTCCTCGTAGCAAAACTATTGCGTTAGAAAGCTAACAAGTGTTGTATCAACGAAGATTACTGTATCATACAGAATTCCATTTCGGTCTTTTATATGGTCGATAAATACCGATACGTCGCTGAAAAGTATTTAAGGAGTGCTTAGATGGATTTAAAAGATGAATAATAAGACGCAGAATAAGCTAGGTCTATGTTGCAGCCTTTTTATGCCATGAAGAGATCCTCACCGAGGAGACAGTGATATTCATGATAAAAATAGTGAGCTCATCAGAAGTGGTGAATGAAACATCCATGTCGATATTTTTGAGGCATACAAGCGAATCAGCGACGACTTATATTCGTCCTCAATTATACATTACTGATAACCCACACTCGTTAGAGGGGAATGTTTCCACAACACCTTTTTTGAGAGAGAAGCGGGCTGTTGACGGCCTTGCATAATTATTATTTTCGTAATAACATTTATGGATTTTATTCAAGGAGATGCACGTATATTTTAGCCAGCGCAAAGTTTGTAAATGGAGGTTCATTATCATGCACTGGGTCATTTAGCTCATTCAGTTAGAGTTGACGCGAACAATAAAAACGACGCGTTCCGCGTCGTCTTTGTCGTATTTTATCGTACACCCATTTACAACATCTTTGGCATCATCGACTACGCAAAAGGTGTTTTTATATGCAGTTTTCAACACACACATTTATATTAAGATTGTGATAGCTTTAAACGAGCGCTGACACCCAGCAATCGAATCACACTTTTGCTTTTTATTATTGTACAAGAAAAAGGAAGGGCCGTTTGGAGCGGCTTCTCAAGATCTTTGAGATTTCTTCAACATCAATTGGTACTGGCTATTCAACGATCGCCATAATCTAGTACAGAACAGGGCTAACGAGGTCTTTACCAATATTACATTTATAAAAATAATATTTTGTTTGATTCGGATATTGACACATCTTGGGGTCAGCATATATGTTGTGCCCGCGCGTAAGTACACATAAGTGCTCGAAAGTGAAATAGTTGGACCTTCACATTCGTCTTCTCTACAGTTATCCTGTCAACAAAGAGGATAGTTAGATTGACATCAATGCAGAGATTGCTTTGATCTAGCAATTGATAACATATGTGTTGAATGTGTTAGGAAGTTACTCAGCCTTTGTGTGATTACTGGACCCTATCAGTGCAAACTTCTAGTAAAATTTTCTGCTAAATATTGGATTTACCATCACGCGTAAGGATCTCAAAGAAGCAATTCATAGCCACATAAGTGTATATGGTATATTAAGTGATGATGAGTGCATTTGCATAGGAGCATAAGATTTGATGCATAGCGTTTGATTGTGCAAGTGTTTATCAATGTGTACGCCACTAGTAGGAATGCATTGTATATTGCATTTTATGTACGATTGTAGTTTAACCGTTTGGTATGGCAGCACCAACCGAGAGGTCACCGGTTCGAGCAAAAAAGAAAGTTAAGACTTCGGGTTCTGGTGCATAGGATTCACCAGTACTGCCTTCCAGACAGCGAAGCCCCCCACTTCTACAATGATGACATCATAAGAAAGGTAAAAGAGCGTCGCTTTTTCAAATTTTGGCAAAATAGAATTAGGAAGCGACAGAATTGCAATACACTCAGTAGGATAGTACTGCACATATGTATTGAATACTTTTCTGTTTTCTGCTTCGCGATTGAGTGCTGTAGTTTATTAAACAATAAATTGAAGATGAGCTTATAGACATTACTACCATATGGACGTCATGGTATCGTCGTCTGAGCTGGTGTTGGCGCAGTGAATGCGTTCATTAACCACTATCTTTTTGTGGACCTTTTTATATATAATGTCGGGCATATGTATGGGGAGGCTGTCTCTGTCACATGGAAAGATACTATGCAATCGATTAAGAAATTTTCGAATGCAATGTCTCTTTCCAGAATTGTTTTAAAAGGTTTCAGACACATTACATTAAAAGGCGTTTCATTCAAATTCGTAAGAATCGCTTTTGACTTGGCAATCCACACAAAACGAATTCGGTTATAAACACCCAAACGATCACGAGTTTCTATTCAAAATGTTTCGTTTTTACTTGCCCCATTATTAAAACGTGTATTGGTAGATTTAGGTCCTACTATCAGTAGCGAAACGTGTCATTAATGATCTGACTATACCCATTCTTTACCAGCAAACGGTACTGCCGTTTACAAGTTGACCACGTATCCGCCCTAGGCGGGGATTACGCAGATCTGCAGGATTATGCTATCACGCACGTCTCGTAATAGCGTTTTGTTTTCAAAACTTTTTCAAATAATAATGAGGCGCTATCAGATCAATTGTAGAAGCGACAGCACTTGATACGTCGCTGACCGTCATATATAGCGACTTGATTATGCAGTAGGTAATTATTAAATCATGTTAGGTAAATTTATATATTAGTATCTTCAAGATCGGATAACTTTCGTATAGTAATTTTCTCCACGGCAAATGTTAAGGTTAAACATAAAGTAGATCTAGATACCATTGTGTTGCTATTTCTGGCCAAATTATGTCATCTCAATTGTATGCTCTCTGCTAGGTGTGCATCTCTGTCCTCTTCCTATTAACCTGTTCATGTTGTTTACCTTCGAGGATACCTGTGTTTCGGCGCAGCCGCCGACAGCTTCACCCACAATGGCGTGCGTATATGATTGACTACTATTAATGAATTGGGCTGTCGCAATAACGATCAAACCACACGTGAGGCCATCATAATAATTTACAGAAACATTAAAGCGCAAATAAACTATAATAAGGCGCTCATTAGATGGTCTTCTAATGACAAATTTGGATTTTATTTCCAAGGATCAATGCAGTCAGATTGTCAATGTTTCGTAACTCCTGGACCCATACTACAGCAAGACTTAAATCGATGATCGTCCAAATCAAATAAATGACATCATCATCGTAAACTTCATCGTCTAAGATAAAGTCAAAATTAATATTTTGCGATTTTTTCTATTACGGATTCGCCTGTTGCAAGAAATACCGTTATTTATGTTGATTTGCCTTGCGCTCGACAAAAAACCGCCTATTATATTCTAGAAGCGCCTAAAACAGTAATTTGACGCTTTACAGTCAACATGTTCCTGATAACTGAAATATCTGTTTCCACTAAGAACTCTTAATGTCATATGGTACATATTTTTACAAAAATGAGAAACATTGATGACTTAGTGTAGGAAGAAATCTTCATTAATCAGAAATGAGTTTGTTGCTGCACTTGTGCAAAGTAAGTAGAAAGTATAATATTACGTCTTAATCCTTACGTCAATAGTACATGTGCACATAAGTTGACCGTCGGCACTACAACTTGACCAAGTCATATTGCACATGGCATTCGCTCCATTCCTCCCTTACCGTGAGTTAGTTCTACGTGTCAACCGTTTATCCTGTTCCATCCGCCTTGACATCCTAATTGTACCGCGTAGCGTCCGTCTCTCCTTGTCCCAACTATTAAAATGTCAAGAATATGGACAATTTAGTGATGTTGGGATTTACCTGTTACAGGTCTTGACGTTGAACCTCAACCTTCATGACCTAGTAATGACCTGCCAAAAACAATTTGTGCTGGAATAGATCATGTTTAAGGTTTGAAATGTTCATCATAAAAAATACGTTGGTACGGTGTCACCTAAATAGCAGATGATGAGACGAACAAACATATGGTACGACGAGGCGACGATGGGAGATGGGACAGGAAAATACAGGCGACGTCGCGACATGTGGGACGATGACATGACGACTTGACAGCTCGGAACGGGTAGATACGGTTGCGATTGGGGATCACCGTGTGGGATGAGCCGGTAAGTCGGACACCATCCGACAAGTATATGGTCAAGTCGCCGTGCTGTTAATTTCACGTCGTAGCATTGACAAAGGAAGAGTGGTTAATGCTGAATATATTTTAGTTTTACCTCCTACAACTTCCGAAAAAACGCAAACTACAACATACGCATTTAACAATATCTTTTATCACATCAAGGGTCTAAAATATCTATTGACTCTAATGAACAACAGGGCGCTCCTCACCTACTCCGACCGAATTTTGACCATCCTTTACGCTGCTGCATAAGATGCGACAGCGTCGAACTTGGATCTACAGCTCTTTTAGACCGACTGGCGGTCTTTACAACACTGTCTAACCAAATCTGGATTACGAGCATCATACCCGAAAGAAGGATACCATAGTGTATAGACATTGATTTTATATCTTTAACTCTTTTTTCTGGAGAGAGAGCTAATTTGCTTTCCACGAAGAAAAGGTCCGTCATTTCTGGACCTTCATTCGAATTGGCGGCAATAGGTACCCTTTTTCATTTTAACCTGTCTCAGACTAACGACTTTCGGTTCCATCACTGAGACTGCTTTTAAGGGCGCACCAAGTGCCACGTGAAATCTATAGTTTATGACAAATTATCTGCATGAATAGGCATGACTAATGATTGACGTCGTGTTCTTAAACCGGTATGTTGTTATGCAACGTGAAAGGTGGCGAATATGGCGAGCGTAAGGGTGCACGTTAGACCTACCCTGTCCGATCTCCGGGGAATATAATTAAGCTCTTTAATATTCCCTCGTCAGCTCAAAAGTCTTTCCGAGACGAGTTTGTTTTGAGACATCTAATGAATGAAAGCGTACAAGTTGTTAAGCTTGATCCAAGGCCAAGTTGTGGCACTATCATTCGACTTTGACCGTGCGGATTCATCATCATCGCTTTGTCGATAATACAACGAGGTATTTTTGGTATCGCCGATCTCGACGAGCCATCTCAATCTGGACTCTTCCTCGGCTTAGTCAACGCTATAGAATTTTGAATGTGAGCTCGCAGTTCGACGTGAGTGCGTCAACCGGAACACATCAGCCTGTATCGCAGCTCTGAAAAACAGCTCTGTCTTCTTCAGAACTCTTTCTTTTACGTTTATGTTACCTTCTACTTCCCGGCGGTATGTTCATGCTTGATGGGCTTGTAATTGCTGCATTTTACTCAACTTTTCTAAGCATACAGTATGGTGGTGATGGCAGGTCCGAAGACGGTCAACTCACACGCTGTACTATGGTCTATTTCGTAACTGAACTATTCATGCGTGGCGAGAAAGATAATTTGTAGCATTATCCGATCTGTTCATATAATGGGGTAAGATCTCGTTATCTTTGCACGCACTATAATTATTACAAGAAAGCGTAAGAAATAAACGTTGACCGATGCGCGTATAATATAAAATATAGCTCTGGTTTTTATTATGTTTTATCGTAGCTCAAGTAAAAGTGGCACCATGATGTCTGATGAGATCTCATGTACATATTGTATCTTATTGGATAATGATGATTCGCGAGCCCACTTACCAGAAAAATAAAAGTATGACGCGCTAGGACATCCATCTTGGTCACAACTTATAATCTACTTATATACTTTAACTAAGCTCTGACGACTATTGTGAATGTCTACTATATAACATAGCAGGACGTGTAACGGTGATGCCCCGTTTTACTTCATCTTGGTAGAGACGTCCGCTATCAGTGAACAGGCCGCGAAGTGATACCAACTGTAAAGGTGCTTTAGAAATGGAGGCTCGCATAATCGCTGATGTATTCCCAACTACCCAATGACGCCAAAACTAAACAGACAAGACCTAGTTTTCGTGAGATATAGCCCTCCTCATCTTCTGTACCGTTGTGAGGGCAAGTGGTACTATTCTGGGTGAATTTGAGTCGATTTAACACCTGACTAATTTAGGAATGAGATGAACATTAATCGATTTAATCAAATTATAAACCTAATTGCGTCGAGATCTTTTGGAACCCGACGTGCGATAACATGAACAGTACAAAGACCGCCTCGTCTTGTCGTTTAATGACGATATTAAAGTTAACTAGCTTTCTGACACCTTCAGCCGTATGTGGTATTTTTATTAAACGAATTGCTTACGTGTGTCCAATAGCTGTCAAAAATTAGGTACAATTACTTTACTCCTAGCCAAATACTACAGGAGTGATCTTTTCGTCCGAGCGATCGCTGTTCTATGACATCGGGGTTCGTTTTAGAAGTTAGTAGCGTATGCATTTATAGCTTCATGTGTGCTCTATTTCAAGTTTATTATTCGAACTAAGATAATACATATGCATAGCCGTGGATCCAATTTGATGTCACGTATCGTCTTCACCTTAGTACGTTCCATGTTATAATGCTGTCCACATTATTCTAGCATTTATATTAGTCACGATTGCGGATCACAGACACTGTATCGCGGCCAGCGTAGTGTGGTATTCGTGTTGTATATCGCATATTATATATATTGGTGTGATGATCGCTGGACACGAATAACGTATTGTAATTCACTTAAAAGCCGGATCGCTATCGAGTCGTATATTAACGGTCGCGGTTTTTGATCGGATTTTTACCCACAGAGCGCGGAAATGGAAAAATATTGACTGATTGCATTGTATCAGCGATATCGCTTGGAACCTCAAGGTAAAGATACGCTTGTCGCTACTACCGCCATCTTCGACATGTCTTATCCAATGCTTCACGATTTATTCATCTTTGATCTTAAGTCTTAGGTCATTGATTGCGTAAATCAAAGAAAATAGATAAGCCATCTTAATGGCTCCGATCGTAAATTTTAGATCGCGAATAATTGAATGCCATCGCGCATTCGAAACTCTTTTTCATCATCCTTGACCGTTACAAATGCTTATAGTATCGAGGGAGACAATCCGATTCCATAACCTCCTGATGCAAATTCCACGGTCGAGACAAGACAAATGCGACAATCTCTACCAGTTTTGATTTGAACATAGAACGACACGCGATTCGTCCGTCCATTGATACGACTTGACCATTTTGCAAAAATGCACCCATTGCTCCGGCAAACAGTAAAATTTACCTCTACTGACACAGTGTAGGTAGTTGTCTAGATTCCTGGTGATAATTTACGTGCTATTAAAAAGAATGATCTTCCAACGTGTGTGGTATCAGAGACAGAAAAGTTGAGCTTAATGTAATGTAGATTAGGATTCTAGCAAATTTTATATTAATCTTACTAATACTTTTCGACTACAAACATGACTTGTATTTACCCGATTACACCCATTGCGTGCACCTAGCAGCAATTTATGGTTAGTTTGGTTGTTTTTACATTCTTAAATTAACATATACGTGGAGCGGTGCTGAACTGGTCCGATTAAAATGACACTCCTTATATATTTAATTTATAAGGTAATAGTTAATGAATATTATCACACGATGTAATATTCGGATTAACACAATGTGGTGTCAATGAAATGTGACGGGCTCAACCCGTTTCATAAATGCTCGAACTTTGTTAAGAAAGTGACAGATACAGGTTTATTTGTTTAAGATGCTTGATAGGATTAAAAATGCGAGACAAAAAAGTTACAGCAAAAGAAAAAGAATGATATTTTGGATGTAAGTGCATATTTCCATGCTGTCGATTGTCCTTTTGGTGATTGCTTGCACAGATTATTACGGCCAATACTTAAACACCAGTCATCTCGTGTTTTATCCTAGACACGAGTACGATTATCTCTAATGCTTTTGAGAGACGCCAGCGTCACAAGAGGCCATCGCTTTCTAAATGCTTTTTTTGGTATGATATTCGCCCATCCGACTTACAAATTTTCTCGTAGCTCATCGCCACACACGATAGCTGGTCATTGAGTTGTATAGCTATAGACCGTTAATGTAGATCACCTCGGTCGCATAAAAAGCTGCGACTTTTTGCCCTCTAATTTACCGAGATAAGACAATGGGGAGCAGGAAGTAAATAGTATTTGTTTTGCCTTCTTTGATGTGATTTGCACTGCAAACTGCACACGATCGACAAATGTACTACGCACCAAAACAAACGTGTAACAATTCAGCTTGTTCCTTATAAGCGAAAGAACACGACGAGAGCAGAAGAATACACACACTCAGCATTTCATGCATTTTTGCTGAACACTTGCGAGTACGAAAACGATTAATTTAGCTGTGAGTTCAATTCGGGCGGAAAGATTCAATATGTATACGTCAATAAATGGTCGATTGCACGATGCAATGTTGATTAATTCACCTTTCCAGTGCCCATCACTAAAGTGCTGACTTGAGACATCATTTCAGTCCCTAAATAAGCCATTCGAGCTTACGTTACATACGTCTTTGTTGCCTGTCGTCTATCGTTATGCTGGGCACCTGAAAAAGCTTGAGATTTGCACGAAAATCATCTGTTGTGCCAGGCAACAAAAGGTTCAGGCGATAGATATATGTGTCAAAGCAGAAATCGTGTAAGCCGTGGAAAAGGAGAGAGCCTACACGCTTCTTAAGCAAAGCCAGTTGTTCCAGCAAAGAGCAGAAACGCATTGGCATTTCACCATACTTTGCAAAACAGTTCGTAGAACCACTTAGAAGGCTACCTTGTTTTCAATCGCTTCGAGGAGGACAAGATGAGGTATTTAATGAAGTTGTACACGAACCGGGTTCCACAGGGTTGCAGCATTAAATTTTTTCACAATTGTTAGATAGTAAATGTGCCTACGTGCTTCCTTTAGAACCATATGATTTATTTCTTCGTCGCCCAGAATATACCTCACATTTTTTTATCTCGCAATCGCAATATTGACCTTTATCAAATAGAGATGTTCACGTATGTCGACAGCAAAATACGAAGAAGAAGTTTATTATATTTCGAAAGCTCACCGATCCGACGATCAACGAATACTTTAGATCGTCAAGCTTGTTTGTTTCATTTCGCAGCTTACAAAACGCGTCCAAAGCCGGTTTGTAGCTTCACAATGTGTAACAAATTGGCTCTTTCCTAAGAGCTCCATCGAGGCTGTTTCTGCTCAATAATTAATACAATTCATGACGTCGATGGGAAAGGCGAGACGGAAGCAAGTGAAACATACAATTGCAGCAAGTGAGTAAAATGTACAATTTTGGCCCTTTTGTGCCCAATGCCAACATACTAAACAGCCACCAGCTCCCACCGTGCCTCTACTGAATTGTCTTGTTTTGCAGCTATAAGCACTCGCAAATGGTGACATACGTACATGTAAGTCGTACATACAGACGTTGCACGCATACCTGACAGCATTGCCACGTCTTTAGACAACATCACCGCCTTCTCGAGTAGTGGACTCAGCAATGAAGACATGCCCACCACTATTGTTGACCACAACCGTGTCAAGTTGAACTCGACGAGCATCACGGCGCAGAGCCCAAAAAACGCGACTACTACTATGCCCATCACGTTAACGACAACTGAGGTTTAGGCGTCGAATAAGTTGTCATAAGCTTCGTTTGGTTTGACAGAACATAACGTACTTATATTATATATAGGAGATTTATAGGTACACACCCACCCTTTGATATGTACACACCCACCTTGAATAGAGGCCCCTTCTTAAGTACCGTAACCTTCCTAACTAGGCACCGCACACTTATGCATACAAAATGCCATATAAACATTCTTTGCTTTGTACACACCCCTCCATAATACAGGCCTCCTTTGTGGCAGCACACAGCCTTGGGTATGACGTCCGCTCTCATTATCCGGCATCCCCCTATTAGTATCCCTATTTTTACTACCATTTCCCCTAATTTGAATAGAGTCCAGAAAAACGTAACAACGCTTGAAATGCGAGAAGCAATGAAGCTGGACGGCCGCGCTAGCTCCTGCCGCGAAAGCAAAGAGGTACATCTTGTGACCTCAACACACATACACCACGTACGTACACGTACACACGGTCGATGACCTGCATAGGTGCGTTCGCTGGTGACCATTATGTGTTTACCTTAGCAGATGGCGACCGTATCGCTCAGATTCACGTCGAGGCCACGCAGTTGCTTAACTCGGTTGCCAGACAGCTTCAGCATCAGGTGAGTTTGTGCCTTTTCACCGTATTAACCCTTTAATAATTCATCAGATTACGCTCTTTCGACGCATTACGTGCACTAACACATTCGTTTCTATCTAACACCTCAGCACACGCAGTTATCAGATTCCTGTATCCAGTCAAGTGCTGCTGATGAATAGTCAAGTCATTTGTCGCAAGAAGATGGTAGAAGATAGGTACAAGACAAAGGGTCGGCAGAAGAATCACTGACTTTTTGTGGTACTCTTTTGTTCGTCTGCTTGCAATAGTTCGATCAGGCAACGGTGAAAATGACGACCTAGTGGAGATCACGTCTGCTCCCTCCACTGCACCAGCTTTTGCTATCGCAGCGAGCATCACATCTCATCCGGGCATGAAGATGCACGAGATTCCGGTACGATATCGTACTCTCTTTCGCGCGGTGTAAGACGTAGTCGACCTTATTGTGCATCTATTTTTGGCATTGAAGGCGTTTGTTCTGGTGGCTGAGAACTTGACAATGTTTTTTGTCCCTTTAATAGACCACGGCCCTGGTCGTTCACATTGTAGACAGCGTCTGGATTATGAACAGCTTCAGTTTGCAACAAAACATGCTCGAATGCACTTGGATCGCGGCGAGTAGAGACGTTGTCTTTTCCGCGACGCCTTCGAGCGCCAATTGGACGACCGCGACCCTGCCGTACTGGTAGAGGTTCATTCACCTCTACCAATACTTCCTCTTGTGATAATAAAATAATACGAATCCAAGAGAATGCGCTGTTGTTGTGGTGGAAGCTGAGAATAGCGATCTCGAACTCGAGACAGGGCTTGGTCCAGAGTAAGATCGGTAGTATCCTCGTGACAGGTGTTCTCGTTGCGATCAAGCCACCACTGAACATAAAAATCTTCCTGTTGAAATCTCTCACGCGTTGCTAAGATGTCGCGAACGCGATGCGAACATGGGATTCCAAGTGTTGATGTAAAGATATTAGTACATGAAGTTGAAGGCGAGATACGTGCCTTCTTTACCTCTTCATGAGCCTTCTTTAGTGCGTGATGTTCGTCGAACATCAGCCCAAATATCACCCGAGAGAGCGATAAGCGTATGTGCGCGGCTATAGGCAATGCTGTGCCGAATGACCTTGTCCTGATGATCAACGGCAAGCAATATTCTGATAAACATCTGCAAGATCGCCCGTCGACACTGCTATCCGTGATTTGACTGCTCCATGCTGTCCCTCGGCTCAATTACTTGCTGAGTTTCCAAGATGCCGGTACGCTTTGTTCCATGCAAGGATAAACCGATCTTGATAACATAGCCAAGTCCTTTTAATGTATTTGCTGACGGAAATAGGATAGCGTTTGCAGATGCCAGCCCAATTTGTCTTGTATGATGAAACATCGATGGAATAACACAGCTGTTTGAATTTAGCCTCGAACGTTTCCTAATCTTGTTGATTTTGATGGTGCTTGCGGCAGTTGGCAAGTACATTCTTTGAAATATGCCAGATACAAAGCAGATTGTGCGCTTAAGAAAAGCGCGTACGAAGCGCAGCCATTAACGCAAGTTCCCGATCCGTGATAACTACATGAGGTAGTTGATCGGCGATACAAATGATTTTTACATGATCGAGAGCCCAGTTGTAGTATTTTTCTCGATCGGACGAACGAAATGTGAACGCGACCGAAAAGCTGTCATTACTTAAGACACTCCGACTATGTGTAGCCTTGGCATCTTGAATCTAATAAGAAGAGAAAAACGGTCAATGCTGATAAATCAGGTCATCTTGAAATCCGATGCGATTAATACGTACTTATTGACCTTGTATGTACAATCCATGATCATGACATGAGGAAATTCTCGTGCAAGTCGGACGAATACGCTTGGTGCAAAGAAAAGCTTGGTAATTCGACCTTAGTCGTCGCGGGTGGTAAGCATGGAGAATGTTATTTGCCTGAAGTTCATCCAGCAGCATCTCCATAGGTGTTCTTCCAGCAAGGTGTTTTTCCCGGACCACCGCCTTTGCGTTGTATATGTCCCTTGGAATGAGATTGCAGTTTGGATCGCTTTGAAGAACTGTAGCCAAGATGACCTTGGGTGCTGCACCTGATCTTGTCATGGCACTGATCGCCGTGGCGTTGTGAAGACTAATTTTTCGTGCGGCGGGATAGGCAGATACATCATCTGCTGCTTCGTGGTTGTGTTCGCTGTTTCTAACAGCCAAAGACCACTGGAAAAATGCCACAGAATCACAATCGCTGCAATTAAATGTATGGTCATTGTCATCATCATTGCATACTGTTTCCCTTGTAATTGTCACGGTAAATGGATACTTGCAGCTTCGTGTTGAGCTGCGACGCTTTCGCGACTCATCTGTGAGGTATTCCCGTCGGTTCTTGTAACGACCAGCATGAGCACAAACCAACCAGACTTTCCTGATCTCACCCGAGCGGCACTTTTTAGAGCGACTTCTGGATAAGGTGTAACCTTCACTTATCGCATGAGAAAGTACAATCTTTTCCGCGCCCTCCAGCGACGCGTAGACAGCCTCCGCAGGCGGTGCAAGCATAGTCGATTGATCCTTTCGGTATTTCGATATCGTAAATATAGTCACCCCCTGCACCGGATAAAAGATCGCAGTGCTGTCTAGATATCAGAAATTGATACCTTTGTATCTTGTGCATTTACGGTCATCATTATGGCAATTGATACCTTTAGACTGTTTAATTGGGAAGGTACATGTCCCCCATTGACAGTTATTCTTGCAGTATGAGTCAGATGTATGCATATTACATAACCTAAATATTATAATCATCTATAAGTTAGGAGAAATGGTAGTAAAAATAGGGATACTTATAGGGGGATGCCGGATAATGAGAGCGGATCCATACGCAAGGCTGTGTGCTGTCACAAAAGAGGCCTGTATTATGGAGGTGTGTGCACAAAGCAAAGAATGTTTATATGGCATTTTGTATTGATAAGTGTGCAGTAACTAGCTAGGAAGGTTACGGTACTTAAGAAGGGGCCTCTATTTCAGGGGGGTACGCATCAATGGGTGGGTGTGTACCTATAAATCTCCAAAAATTAATGATCTTTAAACATGGGAAATGGCAGTATTATGGGTACTCATATGGGGTGTACCGGATAATGAGAGCGGATTTCATACGCAAAGCTGTGTGCTGCCAAAAAAGAGGCCTGTATTACGGAGGAGTGTGTACAAAGCAAAGAATGTTTATATGGCATTTTGTATTGAAAAGTGTGCGGTGCCTAGTTAGGAAGGTTACGGTACGTAAGGAGGGGCCCCTATTACAGGTGGGTGTGTACCTATAAATCTCCTGTATACAATATAAGTTCGTTATGTTCTGTCAAACCAAACGAAGTTTATGACAGCTTATTCGACGCCTACACCTCAGTTGTCTTCAACGTGGTGGTCGTAGTAGTAGTCGCGTTCTTTGGGCTCTGCGCCGTGATGCTCGTCGAGTTCGACTTGACATGGTTGTTGTCAACAACAGTGGTGGACATCTCTTCATTGACGAGTCCGCTACTCGAGAAGGCGGTGATGTTGTCTAAAGACGTGGCAATGTGTCAGGTATGCGTGCAACGTCTGTATGTACGACTTACATGTGTATGTCAATTTGCGAGTACTTATAGCTGCAAAACGAGACGATTCAGTAGAGGAACGGTGGGAGCTGGTGGCCGTTTAGTATGTTGGCATTGGGCACAAAAGGGCCAAAATTGTACATTTTACTCACTTGCTGCGATTGTATGTTTCACTTGCTGCCGTTTCGCCTGTCCCGGCGTTTATAAGCCGTGCTGAAGTGGCATCCTACGTAGCGATAGATCAAGTCACTGTCTGCGACAACGTATCGAAGTAGTCGAAGTGTCTCGTGGTCCCTTTGTGGCGTAATCATCGAGACGTACTTGCAAGTATGGCTGCACATCGCAATGGTACTATCGCATATGGATTCACGCCTTTTCATCGATCAGTCGCATGAACAACTCCACGAACGATGCAAATGGGATCTAAAGGCCGAATCACAATGCCTGACCGAGAAACGTCCCAGTGCGAGAGCTCGATCTGCTTGAATAGATGTGGAGCACAAAGTTCAAAGGGAAGAAGAAGAAGTGCAAGTGACATGTGTCCACCGAGATACGTAGCGCGAGCATTGCACAAAGCATCATGTTGCGTCACACTTGGCCTTAGCTTAAATAGGAGCGGGCCACATGCTCGTCGTATACAACTATCGCCAGCGGTCCTTGTATCCTCCAGTATAGGCGCGTTTCAAAAATGCACAGCCTCGCCAAAAACCAGGCACCACAGTCTTAGCAGTTCCCACGCCCTTGCCATAATCCGTCTGCGAACGTAATCATACGATCCCTTGTCAAAACAGGCGCTCCCTTCTCCCGTAATCCGTCCGCGGACGTAACCCTACGGTCCCTTGTCAAAACAAGCGCTCTCATCTCTGCCGTAATCCGTCCGCGGACGTAATCCTGCGGTCCCTTGTCGTCGACACACACGCACGCTGAGGAACTTCTTTCGTCATACCTCTGCGTCAAAACTGCTGGTGTCTACACATTTGCCACTCGTTTTACCAAGCCGCTTCCTGCTTGAGCACGACATTAAGCGCAGCGGGGTTGTTCTTTGCGCTGATGGCACCGTTCATGAGCTTGTTTTCCACATTGCGCTGCCGCTGACTCCACAATCCACGGTAGTAAGGCGCCACCAGTTCAGCCAGTCCAGGTATCTGTTGCCGACTTTGCTCCGCCGATACACCACACAGCTGGGGCATCAGGTACGAGCAGAGTTTCAAAATACTCGACTGTTCACCGTTAGACGTCCGCACTGCCTCCAATTGTCCCCACCCACAGTCCCGGATCTCCAGTCCCTTAGCACTGCAGCTCATAAATGGCAGGCGATCAGGACACTCTGCTACCGATTCCCACACAAACACAACCCGACCAGAGACTTCATCGACAGCACGTCGCATTACGCATCGGACGATGAGTTCAACTTCAGGCGCTCGATGCTGTCGAAGCGGCATGCGGCTTTTAAAGTAGAGCGTATCGCACGTAGCACCTTCCACGACGGTGGCTTCGGACTCGACTTTCATCGACTGCCACACTGCAGCTGCGCATGCCCGCACGTCAAACGGCAAGATCTTAGCGTCCTTCACCTCCATCACGGGTCCCCGACGCTCGTCCAAGATCATTTGAGCTTCCTGTACTTCCTGTTTCTCCCGCGTCAGCCCTCCCTTCTCAAACACTGCGTCCAGTTCAGCCAACCTGGCTTCCAAGCCAGACGCCAACGACGCGTACACAGCCGATTCTTGCGTCTCGCTCGTACAAAGCCGCTTGACGCCAAGCACCGCAGCCTGCGTCTCAGCATCTGATCCAGAGCTCATGGACGACTTGCATCGTTTTCGCAGCAGCTTCTCGAGGCCTTTGGAAATCTTGAGCTGCTCTTGAATCAGTCCCTTTAGCCGCAGGTTTTCCATCTCGGCTTTGCTTTTCTCCTCCTTTTGGTGCTGCGCCATGCGTTCCCACACAGGCACAACCAACAGGCGCGAAAAACCAGGAGCGGACTCACGAGCAGAGTCCACAAACGACCCTGAAGTAGCTGCAGCAGCAGTCAAAGCACCCGCGACCGACGACGACTGCAACGACTGCCCTCTCTCTCGTCGCTCTTCAGCAGCGCGTAACATCATCGCACACGACTGTCGTGGCATCCGAAGCCGCACGTGTTCGAGCTCGCGCTGGAGCTCCTGAACCTGCGCGCGCAGTCGCGTGAGTTCGTCTTTCTGTCGCTTCCGCGAGTTGTTCGCCACTTTACACAGCGTCGCGGGTCGACCGCGTTTCGGTCCGCTCGAAACCGCTACAGGCCCACCACCACCAACAGTAGCAGTAGCAGCAGAGCTACCACTAGTGACTGGAGCAGCGGGCGGGGGGACCGCCAGTGGACGAGCGGCTGGCGACAGACCGATTGGACTCCCGCTGCCGGACGTCGTCGGCGTTTGCGCTGCAAATGCACTCGTGGACAGAGGCACTGGATGGCCGCTGCGGCGCGACGGGATCAGCAGCTTGGGCAGCGACGGGAGCCACGAGCTGCTCGACACAGAGCTCGAGCTGCTCGAGCTGTGGCTGCCAGTCGGCTGTCGCAGCGACGGCAGCGGCCGCCCTGTCGTCGCGCTGCGGCCGTGGCCCGCGAGTAACTTGACAATGGTATGGGCCGTGACGTTCCGGCGGTCCTTGTCGTCGCCCTTGTCGTCGTCTTGAGGGAACGCTGCGCGGGGCATAAAGGGACTGCAAGTGCTGCTGCGCCTTTGGCTGTGGCTGTCGTCACGAGCGTACGGTGTGCGGGGCAGCGCAGCGTGACGGGCGGTCGAGTGCGTCAGCTGATGGGGCGACAGCGACGTCGGACAGTCACGACTGCTACTGCTACTACTGCTATTGCTACTACTGCTCCAGCTACTGCTGGTGCTACTTCTGGACGAGCCGACCGCAGTCGATGCGTCGTGTGGAGACAGCGTCTGTTCACGTGCGAGGAGGTGCATGAGGCGGTCAGAGTCCGTCCGAGAACCGGCCAGAGATGAAGAAGAAGAGAGAAAGGTGGACAACACAAGAGGTACAGTGGGGACCGCACACGCAGATTGGCTGCCGAATTGGCTGTCTGGCTGTCTCGTCTTCACTTGTCGTCGACAAGGCAAATTAGCGAATGGTGATGATGCAGACAATTTGACAGTCTTTAGGCGAATAATCATGGCTTGTTTCTGTGCGCGCAAGGAAGCGCAACGCAGTGCGGCCCGAGGCGCGGAGATCCTGCGCTGGTCGATATCGAGTTCGAAAGGGGTGTCTGGTCGGCCGCGTAATCCGCCGATGTCTGCGCGGGCCAAGAAAAAACAACCACTGGCGCGCGAGAGGCGCATTTGACTTGAGTAAAGGATCCAGTTACGCACCATGCGCGTTTTTTCTGCCACCAGGTCGGTTGGCGACAGTCTTTCGATGACTCGAGCTTAGAAAGGGCCATAGAGTGGGACGACCCACTGCCGTCGAGAGAGGGAGAGCAGCAGACAAACCGCGTGACTGGCGTAGACGCCACGTCGTGACGAAATGATTGCCGCATGGGGTCGGTCGCGACTTGAATGGCCACGTTGGTCGATCCAGAGAGCAGAACGCAGCCGCGCGTGCGACTAAACGTGGGGACGAGAGCGACTGTTGCGACTTTTTTTCCACCACTCGCAAAGCTGGTGACCCGAGTGCGGGTATAGAGCCCGTCCCATGGCCAGTGATTGGTAAGCCAAATGCATTGCTGTCGTCGAGGCGATCGAGGGGACTCGGCGCTGATGACGACGGGCCTTTGCTTACGCGTTGGCGGTCCCGTGCGACTACTGCCCCTGCGGGAAAATCCACACACACACACAGAATCCGCTTGACGAGCCACAGAACGACAAACAAAGTCACACTAAGTCTGACAATGGGAATGGCTCGTATTGTTGCTCACGTTCTTGTTGTTGTTCTTTTATGGACAAAACAGGTGGCGAGAGGCGCTTAGACTCATCTGCTGCATACCGATAGAAATCAGATGCGTCGTGTCTTTACATCGCAACTTGGACGAGTGCGTGGGCACGACAAACTGTCGTCCATCGCGCCTTTTCTTCGAAGTGAGGAGACCCCATGTTTACTGCGCTCGAGACCCCTCGGGACGTCTGCGCCAACTGCTGTGGCTCCTCGCTTGGGGTTTACGCCAGCAACGAGGCGGGCAATTGTAAAAGAAGAATACGCGACGCACCGCACGCGGGCACAGACGTGTTGACTGAAGGGCTGACCCAGTCGTGAGTCTGGGGGCCACGTGTGCAGAAGTTGTGCACAGAGTGGACGGCCGCCATGGCATATGGAGTCGTTCGAGTGGATCGAAAGAGGCTGCCACTACCACTGGCAACTAAACTGGAGGCGTGACAGCAGTGAGTATGAACTCCGCTTCGCTCTCGAGCGCATAACGAGAACGCTGGCGCATTGATTCAACATCGCTTTGCCCCGTGGATCGGCAGCGTTCGTTGATGCGTCAATCGACACGATATTGGCCGCAACGTCCCTCGGCAGTCTCCGTAGCGCTGCGTTAGGCTCACAATCGAGTGGGATCGATCGTTCCACAGATAGCCAGTCTCGCGCCGATGACACTGATGAGCAACTTTGACCAATTCATCAGCGCGATTGATTAGGAATGTCGCGGAAGGCGATTCCACGCTGGTGGCCGGTTCGAAGTTAAGTGGTGACAGATGCGTCAGTGGGACTCGCACGTGGACAGCAGTGCAGCACCTCACAACTCGTCTCGAAAACGCGTTCATGCGCTGCTCGAAGCCATACCACGCGACGATCGCTCTCTCCCAGGCCTTTCTTTGCAGGATCACACAGGCTATCAAGCTGTCCTACCACTTGACCGCTGGGCGACGTGCTCACAACAGCGCACGTACCAAGTGCCGACACGTTTATGCGATGTAGGATTTCCGAAATTTTCGCAGCCAGATTGACGTCAAACCACGTCTCAGTATCTCGTTACGGACTCTTTCTTTCAATGGTCCCGCGGGCGGCAGATTTGGGGAAGATATGACAGGCGGGGACGGCCCCGCGCCATGCTCTATCGTTTGGCGGTACACAAGCGGTAATGAAGGGACATAGACCGCTTTCAGGTAGACGAGCGAGCTGCCCTAGCGGCGCAAAGGGATACAAACAAAGGTACAGGCCAAAGGGAATGCATCCACTGCTGTGGCCAATGTGAGAGTAATCGTAGCTACGCAAGACGGGGCTGTGAGGCCCACTGACTTTAGACACAGAGCACCTCTCTCTCGTCGATGACTGCCATCATGTCTATTGTTGCCTGATCAATCGTAATCCGCTCGTATCCCGATGCATGTTTTGTAGACGGCAATGTGTAGCTGGCAAAAACACCGCATTGCTATACCAGTTGCATAGCGACCGAAGCGATAGGAGACATCATGAGTCATGATGTCTGCCACTAGATTGATGATCAAAGCGCCTTAGGGGCGACAGGAAAGAGCTGTAATGTTGTTTTGTACTCTGTCGGCCTCTTCTTTTGCCGTTTGATTACGCCCGTCATCATCGTATCGTCAAAAATGACGATGGAAAGATACCGCGCCCATCAAGTATAGAAAACGACCTGCGGAGCAGCAGTGCCTACTTAAGTACTGAAGGCAGCTTACAGCGACACCCCTTTCCAAACCTCGTCGGTATTCCCCTTGCGGCAGGTGACGCATATGGCCGCGACCGCAAACTTCAGGAATGGCCTACGTCTGATGCTGTCGCACCTTCAACAACGAAAACATGGGGAGGGGACAGGATCCATATTTCCCAAAATGTACGGGGCTTTAAGGCCAGCGTAAGGGACGGTTGGTTGACGGCGTAGAGAGGGATGCCTCGGAGTCGTCGCCCACTGGTTTTGTGTATACAAGAGACGCATGTGCACACGGAAGCGGAGGCAAAAATGCTGAGGTATCGCTGGGCCCGATTGTGGGGCCAATTCCTTGATCCCGAAGCACCTCCTCTCTCGTTTTGGAGCATTGGCTCTTCCAGTCAAGACGGTGTGGCCATTCTACTCACCCCATCTTCTGCCCGCACAGCTTCAGCCTCGCAATCGGATCGCTGGTCTCCTCGGGCATTAGCAATATTGATGGGAGAGGTCGTTCCTATGAATGTATACGCTCCCACACTGCGGGTTGAGATAGAAGCTTTCTTTGCTTCTCTGCTTCGCTGGAAGTTGGACGCATCCAATACTATACTTGCGGGAGACTTTAATTGCGTCCAGAGCCCTCTTCTTCATCGGTTCGGCAGTCACCGCTCTCATCGGTCGGAAAGCCCAGCCCTAGACGCTGTAGTTGCGACACTGAGCTTGACAAGAGAGCTTCGGGAGCATGCAGATGACGAAGGTATTGGAGATCCTACTGACCATTTTACAAACTGGAACGGAGACCGCGCCAGCCGCATTGATCGTTTCTATGTTCCCACAGGCTGAATTGATCGTATTTTGTGGGTTGGATCGCTTGTGCCATCACATTAGTCGGATCATCAGGAGATTTATTCTATATACCAATGAAAATGATGGAAAAAATAAACCCTATATCACCACCACAACGTCAAACACTTTTATTAAAAAATAACTTAACTTGCATTTTTAAACTAAAGACGCACAAATTTCGAATTTAATTTTGCCTGGATTAACTTTTTTTAAATATGGTAGTGACGAAACTTAAAGAACTTTCATTTGACGATTTGTAAAATGATTAGTAATAAGGGTACTAATGACGAGTGAAAATGGAAATTAAGGTTCATAATTCGAAAAAAATATGAAAAATTATGAAGGTTGTGGTACACTTGCGGGACCCAATAAACGCTCGTTTGTCTAGCCGAAATGGTTAGGTGGCGTACCCGATCACTTTATCGAAACCGAGTAGAGTAATTGACGAAATCGTCGCGGAAATGGACGGCATGGCTATTGAGCAGAGTGTTTCTACCTTTTCTTGGGATCTTGCTGTTGACAAGTGTAAACAATGCGTTCGATGCATCCGGAAGCGGGTCAAGCAGCGCCAAGCGACATTCCGTAGCAAGCTGTAAGACAGAGTTCAACGACCCTTAATTACCCGGGCACAATTCATCTCTTGCAATATGGAAAAATTACGGCAAGAACATCTGGTGAGACTCGGTACCTAGCTCGCCCGGACGGCTAAGCAATTACGATGGCTTTATAGTCGAGTTGCCGTTAAGGAACGCAATTACACGATCACAACAATATTACGCTTTCAGGGATCGTGCTTTACCCGGAAAATGACTATTGCAGACAAATTTGCATTCGAATGGACTACAGTTCTTGGAGTCATTCCATCGCAAGGAGCCTCGTGAGACCTTGCCCTCCGCTATTACGAGTTTTGTCCATCTTCCCGTAAACCAAGTATTGTCGCATGCGGACAATCAGGCTCATTTGGTTAAGGTCACGGAAGCCGAAGTCCTCGCCGCCATTTCTGCCCTCTGTCGACATAAATCTGCTGGACTGGACGATATATATAATGACTTTCACAAGGATACGTCGGCGCTTCTTGTCCCAGCTCTGGCCCAGCTCAGCAATCACATTTTGATGTGAGCAGAACCACAGCCTTATTTTATCGCAGCTTTGATCATTCCATTACTTAAGAAAGGTGACTCAGCGGATGCGATGGATTACTGGCCGATTTTCTTTTTCAAACCTGTTACAAAATTTTCGCGAAGGTACTGACGACACGGTTGCAACATGTGTTACCAAAAGTCATTGACGACTCTCAGCAAGTATTCGTACACGGTAGCCAGATGTCATGACTTGTGATGATGATGCTTGCACAACTGGCTACAGCTACATCAGATGAAACAATCGCAGCCGAAAACAGCCGGGTCATCCTTCTACTGGACTTCCGCAAGGCTTATGACATGGTAAACCGGGGATTTTTGTATGAGGCTCTTCGCCACTTTGGTTTCGCGGATAGGTATGTTCAGCTCATCACTCGGCTACATACTGGCACTACCGCCTCATTCCTTGTTAATAAAGAGCAGTATGGCCCAATTCCAGTCGTCTTTGGCATCCGGCAAGGTTGTCCGTTTGCTCCCTTATTTTTCTCTTGTCGTGGTGGAGCTGTTGGGCGCTGCAGTGCAGCAGTCACCATATCTGTCGGGGCTTTCAGTCCCTGGGCGAAATCCTGCAACGCACACGTTCTCGGCATTTCGATGACTCGACGATATTTCTCGACGAGGCTAGTCAGCTAGATCCAGCGCTCGCCCTTGTCTCTCGCTTCGGGCATTATCAGGGTTTGTTGCACAATCACCCATTAGTCAGATCATTTGTCATAAACGTGCGGTGCACCTTTCAGAGGTGAGGGGAATTACGGTCCTTCAACCTTCGAAATCAGTGCGGAACTTAAACTATCAAGTCGGGCTAAGGGACTTGCATACTCGCACTTGGGCGCTTCGTATCAGAAAGCTTCAGCGGAGGCTGCTGGTAGCTTCCGTAGTGGCTACGTGTGTGCGCGTTCAAGTATTAGTTCTTCGCTCAATCATTCTACCGTCGGTGTTTTTCACGGCGGCGGTTTTTGATTTGCCTGAGTAGGCACGACGAGAAATTAGCTACTTGTACAAACAATTTTTGTGGGCTCACGCGACATTAACGGAAGCCAGCCGCCATAAGATCAACCCTGAAGTTATCTTCACCCCTAAAGAGACAAGCAATATACCTTGGACTCAGAGGAGGTGACCACTAAAACCCAGCGCAAGAAGCACGCTTTGCAGTGGCTCACGCAAGCTCAACACAACTACTTTGACGCCTATTATTCGTAAGATTGTCAGGCCGACCGTCGAGTTCGAGCATAATTTTTCATTGCTGGACACAGACGACAGATTACTTTTCCTGTTTCGCGACATTTCCAAGAATTTCTGGGTCTGGGAGTAGGACACGCTACTGCAACCTACAGCAGAGCAAATATCCGTACTGTGCAATCGGGTCCGTACGTCATCTTTAACTCTCCTCCGCGGCGCTATTAGTTGGTGGGAGGAAAATGACTAGGTTTCGTCGTATCATCTCCCTCTTCCGGATCGTTTGGCTTCAACCGCTCCACAACGCTGCTTGATGGGTCCATTTTGGGGGACACTGGGATGGAGTAATAATCCGTGGATTCGGAATGTTAATAGTCTCCCATTAAAATGCTCCACTTACGACCGAATCGCGGCCTGCCAAATCTCGGACCTGCACATTCGACGAACAGGGCCTACTAAATTCATTTTCAGCATTACGCCGGCTGGATCTCGATCTGTTCACCACTCGCAGCCTACCTACGTCGTTGGGTGACTGCAAATTTGATGGCATCACCAACTCTTCCCATTTGAGAGGAGCTATCGTTCGAGCCTGCGATAGTTCTTTGCCATGCACCTTCTTTCGCTACATTTTACCTGGTCGACGGTGAGACGTGCTCATGTCGTCGGGAAACGGTCGGGGTCCAGCAAAATAGCTGGCCATCCAGTCCATCTTCAGCAGTGTGCGGATAGAATTCACTGATTCTTCACCTCGCCTCTGCCCTAGTTAATCACATCTTTAGCCAAAGTTATCTCCTTAGGGGCCATGCGCCTGCGTCGACAAGGCGTAGTGTATTACTTCTATCACCGGCATCACCGCTTCCCTTGCGCCTTCGCATCGTCAGTTGCGAATGGGTATATTCGGAAGACTATTTTACGTCTGGCTTTTTCAGCTCACTAATGACGGCTTGCTGTCGCTTTGGGACCGCTGGTAGAGCGATCAGAAGGAGTCGTTAATTTGGATATGTGGCAGCGTGCTGCCACACATGTCGATGTCCGTCTCACGTTTGGCAGCATGCCAATAGCCTTTCAAACTACCAGATCTGGACGTAATACAGAATCGCCACCAAGAAACTTAATCTTTACCATTACGGCCGTCACGAGGACAATAGTTGTCGGGCGTTATTGACGTGCCAGGATTATTATTAAAAGTCGGCTTATATCCTTTGAGAATGCGCTAAAGCACGCGTGGATGTGGTAAAGTTACCGGGCTTTGGACTGGTGGCCGGGGCTTGAGAGCGAACGGCTACCTCGCGAGTGTAAATCGTCAAGCTCCGGTGTTACTGGACAGGCAACGTTTTCAGATCCATCATATGCTCCCGGAGGACTCCGCGACAGGCGGCGCGGTTTGGGACCGGCTTTGTTTTTTTTTGAGCAGCATCTGTCTAAATCACTTATGGATTGAGCGGAACGACGCTGTTTTTTGAGGGATGCGGACGATAACTTTTCACATCGCTACGCGTTTTTGGGAGGTTGGCATTAGGCGTATTACATCGTTAGCAAAACGCGAACATCGTAGTCCCGACACCGTTATTGCCGGGGCTATATTGCATTCATGTATCGATATTTTACTCCCGACCCTCAAGACGGGTCAATCTATTCAGGATACAGCTACGACCAGCTACCGTCTCCGGAGCTTCTGTCCTGGCTTGGAACTTTTCAGACATCTTGCGCATAATTGTTTGCTAATAGACGGTCATAAAATCATCATCAAGTTAAGAAAACGACACAATTAACCGCGATGGCTGGTTCTATCAGGTTTGCCTTGCATCTGTTGTGTTTCGAACACGATAGTGGCAAGATCCATTAGACAATAAAGAACCTGCTGACTTATGGTTGCCGAGAGCGTTGCTATGCTTCCTGAAAATTCTGTACCAACGAGTACATACACATGATATAAGACGATTTGGAGCGAGATGTCGATACAGTCCCGACCGCCATAAAGGCGCAGAAAAAAAGCGTAGAAAAAAATAAGAGTGAATTAATGGGATCAAAGCATGGCCCGAGAAGGAATGACCAGAGTGAGGACAATATTCAGCCAACGACGAACTGAGAGCGTTGCTGGCGAGCTGATTGGCCAGAATAAGTATGAACGTACCTCCAAAAATATCAGCTTTGTGACAATTTGCAAATGTCATGCGATTTATTTCGACGTATGAAGTCATAGTGTGTGCGCATTTCGGAGGAGGGTCTATTTTAACGGAAGTATTTTTGTGACTTTTGTGAATCGAAGGGGCACCAGGCGGTCAACAAGTGCTACTTGTTATACGTGACCTAGACGAGAAACGACACGTGAGCCGACCAGAGCTCTCTTATATGCCGTAGGAATATCCAGACGATGGTTCATCCCACTCAAAATCAATTCAAAGACGAATTCAATCAGCTATCACTACCTGTCGACAAAATAAAATTTGGCCTCACAAGTTTGACAGCAGACGGTCTCCATTGTACGACCGAGTATTTGCGTTTTACAATACCATATGCTCAGAGCGCTATAGATGGGGTCTGAAGACCGCGACTATAATAAATTGGTGCGTTCGTATTCTCTTTAGAAGCCTTAGCGATAATGATCTATATATTTAAACGGCCATGCAACACAAACTGGTAGGCAACAGCAATAGCTGATGCCAAATACACCCGTCTTTACAGTAGCGTACAGTAATCGACACAGCTCCTGGCACGGTATCCATGCGGACACAGATTCGACAAATGGTTCGACCAGATGTATTTTCTGTTGAAAGAGCATTGATGACAACGTTGACGTCATGGTTTATTGTGGTTGCCAACGCATCATAAGACGATACACAGAAGTTATGTGTCACGACCGTAGCACAAAAGCATCGTATAACCAACTTTTGCACCCGATAAAATCAATTGAGTCATCATAATTAATTAATTCAGGTGCTTATATTCGTATTCTTTACTGCCCCATAACACATCAAAACAAACACGACACCGATGAAATGGACAGTAAAAGTATATAACTAATGCTTTTCGCTATCTCTTCCAATTTTCCTATAATATCCGCCGGCTTATTTGCGATGCTAGATATTGTTCAGCCAGCTTAATAGATGTTGTGCGTTGCTTTTTACAAAATTTACATGAAAATTGGTATACATAGCTTGAGACCTCATTTATAGTGTAGAGATATATTAAATAGAGCTGTAGATTCACAATCTGAAAAGCGCAAGTATGTTGGACATGTAAAACGATAAAAAGAAGATGTTTATCCATATGGCGTATCTACGCCGCCAAATCTTGACGTGTAGGACCGAGCCTTTCAGGTAAATAGAAAGAAAAAGATGACAATATCTGTCCACCAATATGAAATGCCATCGAACACAAAAGTTTTATTTCAAAACAGGATCTACTAAGGATTTACGCCCAAATAATCGAATTGAGCAGTTGGGTGTATTCTTACCTTGTCTGAAGCTCAGATATGGTAGGTCCTCGTGGATGAAGCCATTGCACTACTGATCGCTGAATTCATAAAATATTACCTTTTTGCGCATAATGATTTACTGCGGAAATTGATGCATACAATTTTAAAGGCTTATAACGTTTCAACCTTTTAAATAGTACGTGCCAACTCTTCACTAGGTCCTTTAGTACTCACGACGGTGTAAAATTGTGATTTTTCGACATCGTGTATCAAAACGTGAGTAACTGGAGCCACACGTGAGTCTTGATTGTTGGTTATGCATAGACATGATCGATTTTATCACATCATCTGTATAGTGCTCCTGAAGTAATACCACAATAAAAACCCGATTTGATTCATGACACTCATCGTGATTTTTCGAGATTGCTTACGTTGATATGTGCATAATCAAATACGTATGACTGTGAAGAACGGAACGCTAGACATTATTGGTAACTTTTTTGTTCTGTAGGTACAGCCTGTACATTAAGTTCTCCTAACGACATGTCTCTGCCCTCTTCGGGGCATTCCTTCACACCTTTCCTGGTCGTGGTATCGTCTCACGGGACGGTCGATGCTTACTGGTTGCCATAATTGTCTGACAGGCCGGATATCCGAACCATTGGTTGTGTTTTTTGCTTTATCGGGAGGCCGTAATAGATGGTACCGGGGTTCTTGGGGTAATACCAGTGCATCTAGTGTGTCGCACACATTTTCAAAGACCTCATGGTAGTATGACATGTTATCAAATGCGCGCCGCTTATTTAGCATAAGTGGTACTTATCTAGGGCACCAGGGGGGATCCGACATTATTTATAACGCTTCATTTCGGCGATAAAGACCTTTAAGCGTCACTGCGACCCATATGTAGCACAATCAAGACTTCAAGTGACAATTTTCGTAGACCATTTCGTAATGCATGGTTGCAGTAGCAATTATGGAATTCATATGTCTGTTATATCTTGTTTTATCGAATAAAGATGCCGTTATACTCGGCAGCTACCGAGCATTTAATATTGTCACAATAATTGCTCATACTAAGGACGCATTGACTTTTTGTAAATACATCTCATAGCTGCAACATCTATAATATCGCAATTTTTAGATTTGATGTATTATATGCGGCAGCAGTTTCATTACCCGATAATAATGCTACGTTTCTGATACGGAAAGCGGCGTGCTGTTGTCGCGAACAAAATATCAAAATTGGATTATGATAGCATACATGAGTATTGGCATTTTTGTGTATTAAAATTGTTAGTTACTTCTCTACCTCATTTATACATCTAATAATTACCGATCTTTGTTATAAATATTGAAAATTGTGACGAACTTAGTCCTAATTTGTACATTATTTTCCTCGTTTACGTTGCAAATTTGCCTTTTTCGCTTCGTGCATTGCTAATACCTGAAAATATCTATGCGCATTGTTGTGGTGAAGTGATCAAGGTATTTCATGACAGAAGGACCGATCTTGATTTTGATGAGTCCGAGCTAGCGATCGATTTGTAAACACGGCTGTACTAGGCTCATTACGTCAGTTTAACGGGAAAGAGGTCAACGGAACTGGACTTTTTTTACTATTAGAGAGCGATAAATGATTAGAACGAGAAGAATTTTACGCTATACAATATGACGGAGGCTATCGTGATCGGGTTTCCGTTCACTATTAGGTGCGCGATCGCAATTAGAGATGTGTGTGGTAAAGTAGTGATCGCTTTTTTGAGTTCTCGATCCCAATTCTCCACTGACGCCCGGACGACCGACTAACGGAGGGGGTACTTAAATTCCGTGTTCTTGATTGCCTTTTTCACCTTGTGTACCCTTCGGTGTGGCGGGTTGCACTCTTCCAGGTGGACTCGTGTCAATAGAGTTTAATAAAATTCATTGGAATTTTAATTATTTGAACATGTTTGTAATGGGATCGAGGTTCGATCTCGGCGTGGATATCTTCACACCGCGATCGGGATTGACGTAATCTCGTGAAATTCGTCACGCGATCACATGCATGCTTGTGGGGTGCTCGATATGGGTCACCCTGATCTGTAACAGATCGCCTTGTCCAAATGTAGACCTTGATTCGCGAGCCTTCTGACTACTTGAGCCGTCTCGCGATCTTGGGTCCTCAACCACAAAGGGTTTTCTGCGTCCAGTCGCAGTTGGGGTGTTGTTTGAGAGATCTTGATCCCTGGCCAAACAATCCAGGGATATCACTTGATTAAAGTATGTAAACCTTTCCTTGACGTCGGGTGGCCAATGATCCACCCGGAGGAGAAGTCGACACGTGTACTTTGAAGCAAATTGAACTCTGTTGAATGTAAACCAATCAAACATAACACCCTATCCCTATCCCCATGTCTTGGACATCGCTTGCCACATGTAGCTCTCTCTAGACGGTAGCGATCTTGTACTTGCGTGGCCCACACCTGAAATAATTGTCTGATCGCGATCACATACCTGATCACTGATCACGATCCCAATCACCTCCTGATCGCGATCGCCTTGCTGATCGCGGATCACATGGTGTGCTCCACACCAAATTGATCGCAATTACCTACCTGATCAATGATCACGATCGCGATTACATACCTGATCACTGATCACGATCTCAATCACTAATCACGATCCCAATCGCCTCCTTGATCGCGATTGCCTTGTTGATCACGGTTCCCTTCTTGATCGACTGATTGCCAACGTTACCTTCCGCCTCATACCTTAATCCAAGATCGCAGGTCCCAACCTGCCCGATCTGATATCCATTTTAGTCTGACTGTTTAATGGACGCGATCTGACCAGATGTGGGACCGGGCAGCCAACCGTTAACTGGCTCGGACATAACGGGAATGCGATCAGTTCCTCTACAGCGAATTTCCATAGTCGCTACACCACAGTCGTCCCCTGCGCCGTTAGTCGCCACACAGTGTCGATCTGACTGCGCACATATCTTTTCGCTAGTCTGTCTTTCGTGTTTACATCAATTTTTTCATTCGTTTAATCTCCGTTATCCATTGTTAAAATCGTTTCTATTCTTCTTCTCTTTATCCATGCTCAATCAGGTCATTTAGAGTTCCGATCGCTTGCGATCAAAAGCTACAGATCTGATCAACGAGCTCATATCTACAAACATCCAGATCGCTCGCGATCAAAGATCTACTGATCTGATCACCGTGATCAAATTCACCGATGCTGATCCCTGTCGATCAAAAATACTGCTAGACCCTCACCTGCGCGATCACGTCGGTAAGCCTTCGATTGCCATACTCACAACATCTACCGCCTTTCCATATTCCCATACAACCTTCCTGTATGTGACCTCAAGTCAACGACCTGACCATTACTCACCAGCATTCCCCTCTTCGTGCGACTGCATCACTTCAAACAAATTATTCCGCACACGATCACGATATCATTTTTGTATCAACGCTCCACAGTTCAAGTTAGCTTCGTCCACCCACGACGGATCACCGAATCTTTTCCAATAGACTTTGAACTGTCGGTGCACCCTGGCATAACGTGTCCGCCGTCCTGATCGTATGTCCATTATTATATTCACTCTGAACTCGTCTTCAAACAGATCGCCTTCATAACTGTCTTCTGTAAATAAAGCTTCGTCAAAACCAACTAGATCCGCTTCGCTTATTCTCAGTTGTTCCATCAGTCAATCCGGAAACAGTCGTACGAGATTCAGCTTCGACACGTGTACCACTGGGAGTACCTAGCAGGCGTACCTGCTATTTCATAGCAGTCGATCACTCGGAACGGTCCGTGTCACATATGTGCCAGTTTCCGAGCGTACCCCTCCTTCACGCGATTCAGAAATAGCCAGCCATGCGATCCGCTGCATATGTCCAGCATATCGCTATCCTGATTATGCTGATCATCTCGATCTTGAATTGATGCCTTCAGTCGACTGTTAACCGCCACTCTCGCCCGTTGATAATGGCATATGCCAAAGCGCCATCGTCGGGGACCTCAATCTCGCGACGAGGTACTCCCTGAAGGTAACGTGACTTTTAACGTTGATCGGGGGTCCTAACCGTGGATCATATAAAATGGGTTTTCACCGCAAATCCGATCGTGTGCGGTGTTGATCACGTATGTCAATCGTTCGGCATATTTATCCCAATCTCTCTGGGTTATGTCCGACACATACATCTTTATCGCTTAAGATAACGTCTGTACCATGCGCTCTGCTGTGCCGTTTCTTGTGGCCTATAAGCCATAGTAGCTCGTTGTTTCTGCTCCACGATCCGACTAAACGCACGAAAGAACTCAGACATGAATCCTGGATCTCGATCGTGACGAATTGCTTCACTTGCACCAAACCTTCTAGATACGCATTCTTTGTAATTTTCCGCGATTGTTTGTGCGGTCCGAGACGCACTCGCCTTTGCAACTACATATACAGAGAACAAGTCGACCCAGATCAACAACTCTGTGTTTCCTTTAGACGATCGCGGCAGAGAAGGAATATGATCCATCGCTAGAAGCTGAAAAGGGTACGTCGCTTGTACATTACCCGGCGAGCTACTTCGATCGCAGGCGAGGCCTATACCTGCCTTGTAACGGGTCTAGAACGTCCCGTCGCTAGCTTGCACAGGCGCTTTGAGGAAGCGTATACTCAAATTACTAGGTATTAAGTAATTTTAAATCTGATTTTTTTTGTTTTGATTCGTACTAACTACGAAGATTTTTGGATCATACTAAATACGATCTTGTTCCCGACCTTCGGGAACCACTGATTTTAGGCTAAATTATAATTGGCTCATATTGAGTCTTTTAGATCCCCAATTATAAACCAATAATACATAACCAAGCTGTGCCCGCTATTCGGGCACAGCACCTGCCTACATATGTAATTATCTGTTTATTAAGTAATGTGGCTTATTACAAGTCTCGCAATTTACACACTCTCTTAAGTGAAACTTCGCCCTTATCCTCTCGTAAGTTTGACCTATACCCTGGTGGTCGCCCTCCAAACGGGTATGGTAATGATGTACAAAAATTCTGACTCAATAGCTTTGGGATCACCAACCGGTCCAGATCTACGCGATCTTCTAACTTTGTAGCTGATCTGGGACAAAAGATCAACAACTCGTCCTGATCGACCTCATAGTTCGTCGCTATCAAGGTACATGATATTGCATCTGCTGATGCAATCGTGAATACGTCTCCAGTTAAATAGATCTTCAAGTGAAAGATCCACCTCTCTTCATACTGCGCTTATTTGATCCGCTCGATTCGTATCTGTTGTACGATCCCCTTTTGAAAAATTTGGGGCGAATGGCGGCGTCGTACGGCAGCACGGGCAATCGCAGCTACTCGCACCCTCTGATTCGTCTTGCGGGGTGGAAGAAACTCATCTAGCCGATCTAGAGTCACTATATCTTGGCGATCTTGGTCATCCATTACTATCCCACCTTTCTCGTTCCGCAAAGCTTCACTTGCCAATCGGTCTGCGCTTGCGTTCCAATCGCGTTTCACATGTATAAAATTATGTTTGGGCCAGGATCGGAGTTTCTCCATCGCTTTATGCCTCAAAAGTTGTAGACATGGCGCCTTGCAATCGATCTCTCCACGCAATTGCCTGATCACTAAATTTGAATCTTAATATATGATTACCCGTCCCCTGGTCTATTCAGTCAACAAATCAAACATACAAGTAGTCCTCTTTACTCTGCTTCGTTGAAAGTTTAGTTAGGGATGAACTTAGACGCGGCAGCCACAACCTTCCAACCTAGTAATCTCCACACGATCGCGCTGCCTGCTCCACACTTTCTCTTCACTCTAGCAGACCCATCATAACTAGCCACCTAAAGATTTTGTTCCTCTTCGACCGTAGGTGGAGGCATACTGATCGTTTGTCGTGGTTGTTTCTTTTATACAATCGCGATCAAGATCTCATCCACTTCCTGTCGAGGCGTTATACTCGCTGACAGAGTACTTAATATCTCATCTTCACCCTTCTCACATCGACGGTTCTCCTGTGTCCAGTTTGAAACAATGCAGCCCATCGTCCTAATCTCCCAGTGAGACCGCAAGAATGGAGCAACCAGGCTAAGTTTGAATAACGCGTCAACACGGTGATCTCACAAGACACCAGCATGATGTAGTATATATCTATCATCCTTAGCAATGCTAGTACCTCCTTCTCCTTATGCCATAGTTAACTTTGTTGGGCTTCAGCGTACGGCTTGAAAACGTGACCGGCCAGTACACCTCCTCATGTATCTGCAGCAATGCAGCCGACGCGACCCACTTGCTGGCGTACACCACAATCACTGGCGGTCGATCCGGGTCAAAGTGTTTCAAAATGGGTGTAGTCACTATCTTCTGTTTCAAGAAAGTGAACGCGATCGTTGCTTTCTACCATCGACTCCTGCCTTCCGGATCCTGATCGGCCCCAGCAATTGGGCGCGATTCCTAATCGCCCTCAGCAATTGTGTGTGATTCCTGATCGCCCTTAGCAATTGGATGCAATTCCTGATCATCTTCAGGGATTGGGTGCAATTTTCGATCGCTTTTGTGGGTAGTATGACACAGCTAAGCTCGCCCCGCAACCCTCTCTGTCCTTGGGTCGTCGTACGCTTGACGGATCTCATGAAAATCGGCTTTTCGTAATTCGTACAGTACTGAGGCGTACACTGAAAAGTCTTCGATGAATCGAATGTAATAGTTGAGGCTCCCCAGATAAGATTGCATCGATCGTAAGGAGCGAGGAAATGGTATGACTACCAATGATCCTAAATCCTTTGAGGGCGCTTCAACTCCAGTTAAAGACACTTGATGGCCCAGGTAGTCTATCTTGCGTCGTCCCCAGAATCTCTTAGCTAGACTTATCGAAAAATTCCATTAATTACACACGTTCAACAATCGTTCCACTTTGTGGTAGAGAGATTCCCACGACGGGGCAGGTATCAGTATATCGTCGATGTGTGAATTTCGACCAAGGACCGACGTCTTCCTGTCAGAATCCGGTTCCCCGTCGGTAAACACATCGATAAGATCTGGTGGTCCCGAAGTGGTCGTAGTTGGACGTGTGCCAATCTTCTAATTTCCATATAACGCATTGTCGATCATTCGTTGTTAAATCTGCGATGCGTTTTTCAATCCATACGGCATCCTTAGCCATTCAAACAGGCCTGATGGCGTAATTAACGCCGAGATTTCTCTGGCTCTCTCCGTCATCTCCACCACCCAAAAAACACTTGCCATGTTTAAGGAACAGTACCTATTGGCTTTATCCATATCCTGCAGCAAGTAGCTGATCAAAGGCATGGGGTAAACCATCAATATCGTCCGCTGAGTCACTCGTCTATAGTCGATGCATAATCGAATATCTCCCCCATTCGTCTTTATGAATACCACGATCGGTGATGCCCACGGAGAAGTGGTCGGGCGAATAATCTGCGCCGTCTATAGCCCCTTGATCAGATCAGCTAGCTTCCCGCGAAATTTGGGAGCGACCGGTCGCACCCTCTGTGGGATCGAATTAGCGCCTCCGACATTAATATCACAGACCGCTTCACGAGCCGCAGGGGGTAGGGCATTACCTTTGCCGATTAGCAGATGGCTATTCGCCCATATTAGTTGTTGCAACTTCTCTTGATCACTTGACAGTGGCTCTCCTGGGTCGCCCACTTGAAAGTCTTCTAAAGATATCTCGGCCGTCGGTGTAACAACTTCTGGTAGGATCGCCATGTGCTGATCGGCATCCTCAGCATACAACTCTCCACTTTCGTTACGATACGTCGACTCGGTAAGCGGTTCAACCCCCGTCTGTTCTTCTCCGACCGCTACGACGTCATTCCGTTTCACCAGTCGATCGGACTTTTCCTGTAACTTAAATTCTCTAATCGCACTCCCGTCTGTCTGACAACAGGACTTTCCATGCAGCAAATAGCCGACACCTCTCCCGATATCTTTTGCATCGACCATCTTTACTTTAAAGTTTGACTCCTCATGCCGATCTTGTGACTGATAACCCCTCCTGCACCCTTGGGTCGTAGAGACCGACGTACAACTTTCGTTGGTAGATAAACATCTTCCTCGAGCTGCATACAACGCTCTTCTGTGGCCCTCGCGATCTCGTCAGACTGAATTCTAAACCGTTTTTTTCCATCACCATCCATGGTGGGATCGCGTCTGGATGATCGATGGATCGTATCTGCCCTGGATCAGGCTCCTCGCAATCGTTACTCCCTGTCACAGTCGGCGTCACCACTCTGCTAGATATTTTGACACGGTTTGCATACGCTCATCGTCTTGCCCTTGTCATTTGTATGTTCCGTCACAAGTACCGTGGTCTATCTTTGATCTCTCTATATAGCGCGATCATCGCGTTCACTCTCGTTTATGATGTGCATCGAATTCTCGTCGATCACGTTTTGATCAGGTTGTAACTTGTCAGCACTGCAGTCGTTCGCCTCTTTTTCTGTCTTCACTTCTTAGCGTTTTAGATCTTTCTCGGCGTAGGATATGATCGCTGATAAACCAATGGCCCTTCATACTTTGCGGGCGAAACTTCTTCTCGATCAGTTGTTGTCTCGAACGCTAATATCTGCCACTCGTGATAACGTCGCGACCCCACAGACACGTACCGCTGTGATCGGGGTATCGTGTCCGCTACCATACACAGCCCTAATGAAGTTCTCCAGCGTAAAATCACCGCGCGATCACATAGGTTTGTGAGCTGTATATAGCTGATCCTGCCAGGCCCGGTAGTCACAGTTGGTACCCACTCCACGTCTCGGCTTTTCCACAGTTTAGCTCATGGTGGCGCGATACCGATCCTCACTTCTGTTGGTTTGCCGAACGGTATCACCACGTGTTGATCATTCAGGTTGATCGCTTGGATGGTCGATCTATAAAGTGGCTTACGCCCCGCTAGACCAGTGCGGACTTCATCGGGTAGACATAGCGTTCCGTCCGCTAGATCCAAGCGAATACTCGCCTTAACCATGAAATACATACCAGTATAGCCTCTTGGACGACTTGATCACTGACCCACACGTCGAGACAATACACTGGTAAGCCATCCAATTTAATCTTGGACTTCGTACGCTCAATTGTAATGTATGCGTTTTCCCCTATGCCGACACATTCATGAGTCTGGCTTTCGTCGATCATGCACCTGTGGTGGAGTAGGTCGCCAAAATCGATTGGCGTTACTCCAAACCGCCCACTGTGCCGGACTGCCGACTTGAGGAGGGGGTACTCCTATTCCGCTTGGATCTTAAACTCACCTTGTGTACCCGTCGGCTTGGCGGGTATCACTCTTTGGAGGACGTGGCGATGGAGTTAGATGTCGGTCTTGGTGTGTGTCGACCTTGGGGGCCCCGAGCGGATATGCTTCAGTCGGAGTCCAGTTAGGGCAGCCACTCGGTCAACTTGGTTGAGAGTGGACTTATAACCAGAGTTCTCAGGGCTAGTAGCGCCTGGACTTTGCTTGTCTCAGGGGTGTTAACCGCCTGGCCTTTATGTGTCTCAGGGGTGTCCACCGCCTGGCCTTTATGTATCCTCTCCCTTACCACTAGGGTATGGAGACCGCTTCCTATAGCGGGATTGAGTTGGGGGGGGTGCTACTCCACGAACCTACAGGCCAATATACTTCCTGGGGTTCTATTTGCACTTGAGTCTTACCAGCACTGTCTATTCAACGGGTGGGCCAAATAGATCCCTGGCCCGGAACAGGTTGGTAGACTTACAAGCTTCTTGGCTCACGAGACGTGTGGCTTGGATCGCAAATTGAGTAGTCTTTAATAATGTCCTATCCTTTAAACTCCTTTACTCTGTACTTGCCTTACGCCTGGACTCACTATGCTGAGTGGTCAGGGACGCTTGATCTTGATAGTCCGGGTCGGCCGATGGATGACCAGGTCGGCCCTTGGGTGACCGAGGTCGTCTTGATCGGCCGTATCCACCGAAGGGTGACCGGGTCGGCCCTTGGGCGGCCGAGGTCGCCTAGATCGGCCGTACCCACCGAAGGGTGACCGGGTCGGCCCTTGGGTGACCGAGGTCGCCTTGATCGGCCGTATCCACCGAAGGGTGACCGGGTCGGCCCTTGGGTGACCGAGGTCGCCTTGATCGGCCGTGCCCACCAAAGGGTGACCAGGTCGGCCGATGGGTGACAGAGACGGCCTTGGTTGACCGAGGCCGCCTTGGTCGGCCGTACCTACCGACGAGTGGCCCGGTCAACCGACGAGTGGTTGAGAACGATCCGCATTGGTGCCGCTCTCAACGGCTGGAACCCAACGGCCGCTTCTCCTCTGTGGCCTCTTGGCCTCCAGTCCCTTTCCGATCGCGAGGCCCCTGTCCCTCCGGTCCATCCCTCCTTAAGTATACCCTTTCCAGAAAGTTCGCTTTACCACACACCCTACCCTACGAGCTATGGCGGTGTCGATATTGACACTTCAGCACCGGAATCAAACAGCATAGTGGCTTGCTCATTATCGATCTTGCCAACCGCTTTAGTCTGCTTGAACCACTTTCCAGGGGTGTGGTATTTCCAATACCCACGTGATTCCCCTGGTGCGAGATCTATCTCCATCTTCACGGCTGATCGAGTGAATTCATTAATTCTTATTACAATTAAAATCTCCGGGATACAAGTTAAATCAATGCGTATATTAGCGATCGGCTCGGCCTGATCGTTAACTTCTTGATCCTTCACTTGTTTCTCAACGAATGCATATATGCAACGCCTAGAACGCTCGGGTCGTACCAGATTCCATCCTGGCGAACGTCCTACTTAACATCTCCTCCGCCTCGGACGGAAACATTTCTGCGTGCTTGGTAGGCACATACCACTTGCGCATCAGATTGTGGAACTTTTCCAAAGGGCACTTGCCACTCTCATGCACTTTCCCACAAGCTGCACACGCGTAAAAACTTGTCCGATGGATGCCCTTTACGGCCGCACTTCTAGCAAGTCAATGGCTTCCAGCAGCCACGTTCATTATGCTTGATCGATCCACAGTGAGTGCACGGATTCGATCGCTCTCCGTGATCGCGTAACTCCTCCTGACCAGCTTCCTCATGCGGTATACGATGATCTTGGTTTAACTCCACTGGTGTGGAGACGGTGGTCGCACAAACCTTGCGATAGTCCACGTCATCTTTCGGTCCACTTGAATCCGACTTCGAACAGCTGCTTTCGCATCCAAACCTGATCGCATGTACGGCTCGGGTTGATTTGGACGGCACCTGATCCGCATTAACTATTGATCGCTGATGAAACTTTCCCGATCCCATCGACGACTTTGTGTGCCGGTTTTCTATCCGCTGGTGCGCACGCAACGTTTCTTCCATGTTGTCGGCGTCCGACAATCGCAGTAGATAAAGTGTTTTGCTAACTCGCGATCGTCCAGCGTAGAAATAAATGTTTCACATGCTCACGCCGCGTAGCGTGTCTTCCTTTTCGAATCGCGATCTTAGCTCCGATCGCTGCCCCATTCAATCGTTGTAAATTCTCCTGCGGCGTTTAATCCGGTCATTTGCGTGCGTGGTAATACAGTCTGGCGTTTGACACACCGTACCCTATATATTGCATCCTGAAACCTTCCGGCAGGTATTTCCACGTGCGGTGAGTAGTCCGGCTCAGTGCTTGTGCCAATTCTGTGTCGGTCTTGTCAGTAGATCACCGAACACCAGGCATTAATTTTCATCTGATATTTGGTCCCTTAGGAACGCCGACTTGACCTTGCTGATCCAGCTTCTGGCGCGATCTTCGTCTCGGTCTCTGCCATAAATTTCTTCAGCTCGCCGATCACCGAGAAACGGATACGCTAGAGAGACGGACCTTGATTCATTGACACTTCTGCAGACGCCATTAATGACCGCCTCGGGTATTCCCGCTCCGATTCGTATGGGGTATGTCTTCTGTGATCTCCAAAGTCGGATTGATTTTGACGCGGTCCGACCGACTCCACCTCAACATCCAGAAATTTGACTCTCGCGTTATTGGCATCTTTATCTCTTGACTTGAATAGTTCGCTTTGACAGGCTTGACTCCACTGTCTCTGTTCGAATTGCTCCATTGCATTATCAATGTAAGACAGCAGATGTCGTTGTAAGGCCACTGCGTCATCTATGGTGGCGCGTATAGCTACCGATCGCTGTTCATCCCTGATTCCTTTGGCGCGATCATGCAGATGAGAAGATCTACTGAGGCCTAGTGACATCCGATGAATGCCGATCGAGGCATCTGAGTCGATCTCGGATTCCGCTGAGGCATAATGCGACGATCCGGTGTGGTATTCCTTCTTTATGTCCGCGAACGTGGTACTCGCTTGATCTTCAATCTTGGCTTTGCCTGTGAGAGGGATCAGCTTCTCGTACAACGATCGAAATTCGCAGGTAATTTGATATTAATCAAAATCCAAAATCTTTTCACATCGATCATCTCCGCCACGAATCCAGCTTCATGAGAAAGTTGCATGATACCATAGTTTCATTCCAGCATGTTCGATGCACTTGCCGGGGTCGATACCGGACCTTGGTCTCGTCGATCAGTTCTGGCTTCAGCACTTAAAGTACTGGGTCGCTTGATACTAAATTCTTGAGAAATTTTCCACTCGTACATCTTGGCCGGTTCTTCATTTTGCCACTCTTTCATCATGATCTCGTCTTACACGAACTTGAACGGCTTTGGAATCTTGTTCTCAACTTGATCACGCTGATCGGGCTCGGTCGTTGTTTCTTTCACCCACACAGTCCTCAATTTATCTTTTCTAGAGATCGCGGGTGTGACTTTGAGCAACTTTTGCTCGGTTTTAAACGATGAGATTTCCAATTTTGCATCATGCATTGTAGAACGATCGGCGGTGGTCCACCAAGGGACCTCAGGAGGGGGTAGAGGTTTTTCTTCCATATCGAGCAATTCATTTTTCTCTTTTACTTTCTTGTTATTAGAGCCCCTCCTGGAATTCTGATGAACTGGGAATCTTCCAGACTCACGCGTCTGTAGCGATTCCTTGGCCTTCGGCTCTTCCGTCCCAGGTTTAATTTTTATCTTCACATCTTCAATAAGGGACTCACGGTAAAATCCCGAGTCACCAGAAGATCCGGGCACGCGCACCATTGTGGAGGAGTGGTGATCGATATTTTGTGGTGTCGATCTTAACCCTGCACTGGAGCCCGGACGATGGACTAACCGAGGGGGTACTCCGATTCAGTGTTCTTGATTGCCTTCCTCACCTTTTGTACCCTTCGGTGGGGCGGGTTGCACTCTTCCAGGTGGACTCGTGTCAATAGAGTTTAATAAAATTCATTGGAATTTTAATTATTTGAACATGTTTGTAATGGGATCGAGGTTCGATCTCGGCGTGGATATCTTCACACCGCGATCGGGATTGACGTAATCTCGTGAAATTCGTCACGCGATCACATGCATGCTTGTGGGGTGCTCGATATGGGTCACCCTGATCTGTAACAGATCGCCTTGTCCAAATGTAGACCTTGATTCGCGAGCCTTCTGACTACTTGAGCCGTCTCGCGATCTTGGGTCCTCAACCACAAAGGGTTTTCTGCGTCCAGTCGCAGTTGGGGTGTTGTTTGAGAGATCTTGATCCCTGGCCAAACAATCCAGGGATATCACTTGATTAAAGTATGTAAACCTTTCCTTGACGTCGGGTGGCCAATGATCCACCCGGAGGAGAAGTCGACACGTGTACTTTGAAGCAAATTGAACTCTGTTGAATGTAAACCAATCAAACATAACACCCTATCCCTATCCCCATGTCTTGGACATCGCTTGCCACATGTAGCTCTCTCTAGACGGTAGCGATCTTGTACTTGCGTGGCCCACACCTGAAATAATTGTCTGATCGCGATCACATACCTAATCACTGATCACGATCTCGATCGCTTCCTGATCGCGATCGCCTTGATGATCGTGGTTTCCTTCTTGATCGACCGATCTCGAACGTAATCTTCCCCATGCCAATAATCCCATCTCCAGGAATCGGACCATTCGCCCGTCAATTTCTAACCCGATATCGCAGGTCCCATCCTGTCTGAACTGATATTAAAGTTAATCTGACTGTCCAGTGGACGCGATCCGACCATTTTTGGGACCGGCGCTGTCATCCATGTACTGACTCGGATATAATTTGAACGCGATCAGTTCCCTTATGGCATTTTTTCGCGTTCACTTCACCACACTGCGACCAGTCTCATTTAAGGGTTTGTCTTACGAGTATTTGATCGCTTGCCAAACGATCAAAAAAAACACTTGATAAAAGTATACGACTTTTTCCGACGTCGGGTTTTTTATCCAAAACATATTTGGTGTCGACACGTGTACCTTGATTCAAAAATTAATCTCTCTTTTGTTTAATGTAATATTAATCAATCACGAACTAGCACGATGCTAAGTAAAAACTCCGGGGGCTGATGTTGTCCCCTTGTACGATGTAACACACTTCGTACACTCTTCTAAGCGCGGATCGCGAATTGCATGGTGTGGTACACACCTATATGAGAGCGATCTCGTTCTTCGTCCTGATCGCGTACCTGATCGCAATCGCGTAGTGGTGCACACACCTTAGTAAATCGACTATGGAAATTCGCTGTAGAGGAACTGATCGAATTCCCGTTATGTCCGAGCCAGTTAAAGGTTGGCTGCCCGGTCCCACATCTGGTCAGATCGCGTCCATTGGACAGTCAGACTAAAATGGATATCAGATCGGGCAGGTTGGGACCTGCGATCTTGGATCAAGGTATGAGGCGGAAGGTAACTTTGGCAATCAGTCGATCAAGAAGGGAACCGTGATCAACAAGGCAATCGCGATCAAGGAGGCGATTGGGATCGTGATTAGTGATTGAGATCGTGATCAGTGATCAGGTATGTAATCGCGATCGTGATCATTGATCAGGTAGGTAATTGCGATCAGACAATTATATCAGGTGTGGGCCACGCAAGTACAAGATCGCTACCGTCTAGAGAGAGCTACATGTGGCAAGCGATGTCTAAGACATGGGGATAGGGATAGGGTGTTATGTTTGATTGGTTTACATTCAACAGAGTTCAATTTGCTTCAAAGTACACGTGTCGACTTCTCCTCCGGGTGGATCATTGGCCACCCGACGTCAAGGAAAGGTTTACATACTTTAATCAAGTGATATCCCTGGATTGTTTGGCCAGGGATCAAGATCTCTCAAACAACACCCCAACTGCGACTGGACGCAGAAAACCCTTTGTGGTTGAGGACCCAAGATCGCGAGACGGCTCAAGTAGTCAGAAGGCTCGCGAATCAAGGTCTACATTTGGACAAGGCGATCTGTTACAGATCAGGGTGACCCATATCGAGCACCCCACAAGCATGCATGTGATCGCGTGACGAATTTCACGAGATTACGTCAATCCCGATCGCGGTGTGAAGATATCCACGCCGAGATCGAACCTCGATCCCATTACAAACATGTTCAAATAATTAAAATTCCAATGAATTTTATTAAACTCTATTGACACGAGTCCACCGGGAAGAGTGCAACCCGCCACACCGAAGGGTACACAAGGTGAGGAAGGCGATCAAGAACACGGAATTTGAGTACCCCCTCCGTTAGTCGGTCGTCCGGGCGCCAGTGGAGAATTGGGATCGAGAACTCAAAAAGCGATCACCACTCCACCACAGCAGCTAAACCTCAAAGGATAAGGGCAGGACCGCAAGACGGTATAAGTGGTCGGAAGGTCAAGCGGGTCAAGTATCTACGTATTAGAAAAGGCTATCTCGTTGAAAGCAGTGTGGATTATATTGATCACTCTACAAGAATGTCCGTGATCGTCGACATGATCACCTACAACACTATCACAAACAACGTCATGGTATATATCATCACGAGTCCCGGAAGAGTGCAACCCGAACTACCTACGGGACAAAAGGTGAGGTTAAGAAGCTATATCACGGGAAAAAGTACCGCTCCGATAGTCGGTCGTCTGGATGCTCGGAGTGCGTCGGGGTCGCAAGAGTATTGTGATTGCCACTTCACCACATTATTTTACGCTCTGGTACGAGCAGTATACAGAATCTGCACACCACCAGTGATTTCACGTGTCTTCGTGTCTTGTCCAATGAGTATCTTAATTTATTGTTGCGAAATTAATGTCGTGCCTTGACGCTGCGAAAATATACTGTAGACGAAGTATTTAGACGTGACAGCTGTACAATCGATAGAATATTTGATGGATTTATCATAAAGGAGCTAAAAAAATGATCAACTCAACAATTGCCTCGTCATCTTTTGTGTGAACACATTCATGTGATCCGTAAAGACTACACAGGAAAAGCAACTGAGTATAAACATTCTTGCGCTTTTACGAATTTGGTTGGCATTGTATAGACCTAAGAAAGTATCTTTTATATGAAATGAGTCGAGTCCAATTATAAATTCACTTAATGGGTCACGTCTTATTGCTTATACAATATGTGAAGCTTAACATCGCCGATACAGTGTGCAAACATATAAAGTGGTACAATCGACAATTCGTAAAATTGAAAGGTCGTTTTATGCAATGCAATTCATGTAAGATGAGGTTTTTAAATCGAATTTCTACACCACTCTTATCGATCATAATCCCTGACTTATAGGCAATTTACCAGGATGACCAACCCGTTTTGTGGGATACCATTTTTAAACCTACTGTCGAGACAGTCGAAGGTGATGCCAAAGTCGATGTGCATTAATCCAGAATTGTTAACAAATTTTGGTAAATTAAAGCTTTGATGCAAGAAGATGCAAGTACGACGGCTACTTCATGTCGAGCGCTAATATATTTCGTGTCGTCATATATTTGGGATGCGTGAGATCCTTCTCATGACGACACATGATACTAAGAGATCTGATAGTATCTGAAGCCGTGTATTGACCAACGAAGTCAGGAGTGATCCAGCTGACTCTAGTCTATTAAGATTTTGGTTACAAATTTGGTCAAAGTTCCGTTTTTTAATATACATCTTTAGAATGGTCCATGAGGCAGTTATAAAAAATCGATATATATATTCACACTGAGCTTATTTCATGCGCGATATTAGATCCTTACGTTCTCAGACCAATTACAACAGACATCGGGAAAAAGAACGCGTGAGGGACATAAATACATATACGTTATGTCACAAGTATTAAGCAGTTACACCGTACGCACATAGTGAAAGACTATGGGTGTTGAAAATATTATTTCGGTTATCATTATCTGTAGTTTAGGAGCGATTGGATGAACGCATGTGAGATATATCTGTGATTTTACCGTTTGCGCTATACATGACTGTCCATGTCGGTGAAAGATAGTTTATAGTGCTTTTTAGATCCAAGCAATGAGTCGATAACAAAGACACGTATGTAATCAATTCCACATAAACGATCAGTTTCATGGATTATGTGGGAGGCAACAAGTATAATTATTGGCGGAAATTAATAATAAAAATTGTGGAGAAAGAGGTGGAAGGTGTCCAAGAGATCAGGTATAAAGGGCCTGTTTAAGATGTAAAAAGTCACGCCAGAAACTTCATTTTTACATATTTGGCATATTGAGTTGTATTGTTTACATACCCAAATATATTTACTGTATCGCTATACGATGATATGATTTGGCTTCCAACTTAATGTCGGAGCTTACTGCAACTTTATTTTACGTACTTGCACAATCATTGTATGTAGGACACGGATACATATCACGTATATAGAAGGCTGTACTGTAGAAGTTAAATTCAGACCGAATTTATCATTACTAGTTCCAATCGATAAAGTAATGGGTGTGCTATCGACTTGGCTAGCTAGAAAATCGATAACGATTATACTGGAACTGCACACGTCACATACTACTCTTACGAGTAGGAACTCAGCAAGCTAAGCATAGAAATCTATAATTATACAATCGACTTATTGATCTGGCTAATCATATATCTGAAAAATAAAAGTTCCTTTCGCGGTCGAAAGGAATAATTTTTTGGGATCAAGCATCTGCGGCATCATTCATGTAGCTGCGAGACAGATTTGTACACCTATATCAAAATGTACTGGTGTATTGACATAATATAACATTTACTATATCGCGTTGCAAAGATTCACAAACAGAATCGTCAAGGCTTCGCCTACCATATCGAGCGAGGCTGATATAAAAAATCCACTACTATGCGATTAAGCAAGCATAAATCACTGACATATCGACAATTTTGACCTAACATATTTGACCACATGGCATAAATAATTAATTGTAAGTCGTCAAGTCCAAGATCAATCCTGCTATCCCGAAAAATATAAAATTGCAACTTATCCAGGTAGCAAATGTGCTGAGCGGAACTGAATTAGGATCGCTCTATATGTATGGACATATTCGCCATTCCAGGTCACGAATACATATTGGAAGTCGTTTTTGTTGAATGGCCACGTGTTCTTACGATGTCGTAGATTCTACCTGATGGAGTTCGCGTAGTAAACACGTCATCAGTCCCAGCTGGGAAAGAGGATATGACGACACGAAGCATAAGATAATATGAAAATTAATGTTAGGAACCGTGTGCATGTAAACTTAAAACCAGACAAATTCTAACTCTTGTAGGGTCAGTCGATCGTATGACAAGCATGAAGACAAATTACGTAAAGAGACCAATACCCTCCGTACGGTGTTTCAATCTTATTGCTATCGAAACAGCACATATTGAGTTAAAACACTTTATTAATACCAAAACAAATTTTTTTGTGGTGGCGATGCACTGATTTTGGTCTAAATCGGCTATTGGTGAGCACTAAAGCAGACTCATGAAGGTTCAACACCGATTTCGCATTCTATCGTTCAGGTTGACACACGACTTTGGCTTTGTACCACGTCGTATTGTATAGTTTGCAGACTGCCTTTACAATGGTCGACGTTTATGAGAGGAATTTAAATGAACTCGATTATACCTAATATTGGACGAATTTCATGATACATGCTACATTTGTTGGTCTCTCAAGGGATGATCAATTTGGTCACATCTAAGATGGCATACTAAAAACAAATTACAGTCGTGTTGCGGACACACATGAAAGTCCCACAAATTCAGGTTTTTTTTACATGAAAATAAAGTGTGAAGGAGTAATACTACGTGCTTACATATTATTTTAAGACAATAAATTAACCTTTTGGCTTGAAAACATGCTTACTTCGTTCATAATGCCGTACAGTACCTCCTGTACATATGGCTTGCTAATTTAGAGCATTTATGCCGCTCTTGATTTTTAACTGTGACATAGTTATATGCGAATACTTCAGACTGCAAAGCCCTAATCGACTTCCTGTTGGCGGCGGCGAGTAATTTACGTGATTGAGCGTCTAAATTATAATGCTTGTTTAGTCACCGAATTTCATTGTATCTCACTGCTCGGATATTCGGATTTATGTCATATCGAATAGGCATTGACACTTATCAACACTTCCTTAATGGATCGTCTAATCAGAGCATATGAACGGATTTCCGCAAAAAAGTTCATTTCCCTTTTTATAGCCCTTTACTTACCACAACGCCACATTAGTGTGACCATCCTCCTGACACGTGGATGGTGCTTCATTATCGCGTCCTATATGGAATCGGAGAATCGTATAGCATCATTAAGAAAGATTTCACTGTGAATACGAGGTCGTATACGTGATACTGCTTGGAAGCGAAAGTCGTTGTCTGGATTAACCTTGTAGTCGTTCGTGTACGCTTCATCCCAGTAAGTGATTTCAAGAAAAAAGGGGCCACTCAAACGCCGTAGTCGTAATAATTGGAATGGAGGGTATTTAAATCGCTGATATTTGTTGGGTTGTCCCTCCATATGTTGAGAAAAATGTATCGCCGAGCTGTCAAACCGACATCAGGCATGTTGAGGGATTCATTAAATTTAATTCTTCTACTTCCATCGATTAATAAGTAGCTTTTAATATAACATTTTGCTCATGCTGTGATACGCTTGACATCCTTGAAATCACGAGACAGTCTTACGCCCTCTTGGCCCAGCGTAATATATAAATTCGAATTTGTGCGTATTGTTTGACCTGTAACAGTATGCATTCCTGAAGGAGAGTTTTGCAAACGCTTATTAATTTAAAAATTATGCTAATTAACATTATACAAATATTGCTCCTATAGTTTAATTTAGTAAGATTGCCCTTGTCCACATGAGTGTAGCCGAATGTTTACCGAACAAGCGACACATTCGCGGATTGTTCGTAAACGCCGACTCATTAAGCGATTTATCTAAGTGTGTACTTCCTTTGATCGACTAGCTCAAAACGACTGCGCATCGCTGTCGCGTACGTTTATATCGCTTCCATTCATCGTATCGCAGCATCATTTATTTCTCGTACAGGATTTTTCGGTACATGAGGTCCTCGACACGTATCTAAAGCGGATTTATGCGTAGCGTATTATTTAAAATCTCTTATCGAACGCACTCATTAAAGCCGTCAATCTGTTTGTGATATTTTTTTATTAATTGTAATAATATAAACCCTGAAAGATTACTCCTATTGTTGTTTGTATACGATACAGTTAAATTAGCGAGATAAGTCAAGTCGATACGTACTTAAATTATTGTTTATTATAGACGACGGCTTGAGCAAGGCCTCATATGTCGTATTCCTCGTCACAGGCTACATGAGGTCTGTGTGAACTGTATGAATTTTTTTGCTTTTGTCGCAGTCACTACATAAAGAGTTTTACAATTGTCAGCTTCCCCTGCATGCAGCTCTCTCTTAATTTCTTCGAAATTAATTACAAAATTGGCATGTCAATCAGTGCACCTCTTGTCTTTATCAGCGCATTCAAATGAAATCGACCATGCGTAAAAACTGTAAATAGCATTGACTGCCGACCCCGACGCACTCTTTGTCTTGAAAAGTATCCTATCGCTGTCGCACATTTTCTTAATACCGATAATTTGCTCGACACTGTCGCATTGAAAATACTGAAGATCGTTTAAACTATTTGTATGGCTTTACCCTCGTCCGACACGCAATTTGGATAACAGCTAACGACCGATTTTGCAATTTTAATGTACATCTATATTTTTTGACGCGTGTGCTGTCTATACTCATATGGAGCACCGAAATAGTTCCAGTTACCCGGAATAGTTGCGATCAACGATGGCCACTTAAATTTTTGAATGGATCCTTTTGTATGATGAGAAATGCATTAAAGCGGGACTTCATGTTCGCTATCGCACCATTATTAATCAGATTTTCACGAAATAGATACTTTTAAGTTGGTGAAAGTTTACTTTTAATTAAGTGATTTTGATTTTATCAGTATCTTGTCATGTGGACCACATTCCGCAATTAATACTCGGTCATCGAAAGCTATATTATTAATTTTAAAAAGGCACTTATTTTTTCGACCTTTATAAACCTATCGCGTGATTACACTTAATTTCGTCTGTAAATTTGTTGAATGCGCACCCTGCATCATTTATCGAAACTATGATCATGTTTTAAAAGTAGCTTTGTCGTCACCCCGATTAAACTAGATTTTTTTGATGACTCCAATTTCTATATAAAAAGATTCGTTGACTCCGCAAATTCAGTTTTAGTGTTTCTACGGCTACCTAAACCCCACGTCCAGGCAAATCCAGCGTTTAACAGATCGGATATTGAGCCTGTCGATAATTAACCTGCAAAACACATTCAGCGGGTGGCCAGAGTCAAAATATACGCCATAGGCTCGTCAGAGCTATTTATATTACTAGTCAATCTTAATTTAAATTTAATCTTAAGCTCATAAGGACGGCGAGTTATCTTACTACGGGTATTTGTATTCCTACCGATGCGATGTGATAAAACGTGATTTTGTTAATGTACAAAAACGTCGACAACTAAAATCTTAGTGCGATGCTTAATGGATACTAAAATAGAATTCTGCGATTCGACATATCGCCTAAATAATTAATAAGCATTCAAATGTATGTCATTTATAGCGCCTTACCACTTTCACATGTCATTATAGCCCATTTACGCCAGCACCATTGAATTATTGAGTCCTAAATGGAAGTAATTGCTACTTCCTCATAAAAATTGATCTTTTTTGTAAGCGCAGATATATTAAAGCGATGGCAATTGGTTTTTGATTTTGGGCTGATAGCTTGTAAGAATGCTTTGTGGACTGGCCGGTGTGATAATTATGCCTCTTTAGTGGTAGCTCGAAGGAATGCTTTAACTTGCCAGTGTGATAAATATGCCTCTTCACTGGCGCTCGGACGATAGAAACCAAGCAGTGACTATGTGCTCGGCCATAAAGACGTTATCACCTTGTGTTCCCGTCGTCAGCGCTACTTGACTTGTTTTAAGTCAGTGTCGTACTTGTACATGTTGGTGATCGGCATCGACCATATTTAATATTGCACTCAACCGATCGTAAGTACTGTACATATCTTTGATTTTCACCTTGAAGTCTATATTAATGTGAGCTTATATGTCCGTTGTAAATTCCATGTCCAAATTCCATACTGCGTACGCTTGACTTCTGACCTCTTCGTCCTCATTGTGATTATGATTCTGAGCTACCAAGAATTCGATGCGTTTAATTGCAGTTAAACTCCGTCTTTAGCGTTTTTAATATTCCGGACCGAAAAGTATAGGTGCGATCTTCTTGGTAGCGCTACTGCTGTTCTCTATGGTCCGGAGGACAAATAATTCCCCATAAACATAAGAACGACGTGTATATTATACCTAAGTAAATCTAGTTTAGATAATAGCGAAATAAATTCTTATAAAACTTAGCCCATGCTTTTTTAAATCGTCGAATGAAGTGACACAAATTCCAAATTTTTTAAATATTTTTATTTTGAAATTTGGATTACAGACGTGAGAAATCGGGACCGCGGGTCGTGATCGCATGTATGAATGCGAAAAAAAGTTGGAATCAAATCCGTAGAATTGGATCCACGCAGATAATGTAGTAGACATAAAACTCCACATGATTCCTTTTGACCGCGGGTCCCCAACGTCCATCGCGCGATCGCTGTTCCTTCTTCTTTCCATATATTTTTCTCGAATTGTTCTCCCACATTCACCATTTTCGTAGCTTTATTACCTCAGATGACCAACTACGAAATAGCTACTGATTTCGCCATATTCGCGTATCCCTCATCTTCAAAAATCGCACCCGTGGCTTCTTCATCTATTACAACTATATATTACGCAGTGTAGAGCATATTCATTATGTTTTGAATTTGCCTTGGGACTGTCACAGATTGCCATGAATTCGTAGTGTTAATTAAGCATTATTACATGAGACCTATTTAATGGTCGAGAAGGATCGTCTTAGACTGTGCCCACCAATTATAGTTTGTGGCCCCCAACTTACATGATTTTGGAATAAATAGATGATAACAATGCAGGCCATTTATCGTAAGATATAAATATCAAGACCAATTGGTGTCACCCTTCTTTCTAATATCAAGGGTTTACATAAAATGTTGTAATAAATTGTGGTAAATGCGAACACTTTTGCTTTAAACAACGTGATTCATTAGCAATTGTTTGGGTGGTAAAATTTAAATTGGCAGCTACATTTTATCTCAGTAAACTAAATAAGATACGCAATGCATCAGAAGATATAGATAAAAAGTCATATCGGTTTATAATGTTAGTGTGAAATCTTCTGGACATATATTTATATATAAAATAATCGCACCATCCCGAATCAATAACATAATGACTTTTTAAGAGATATACACTAATAAATGCGTGCGTCATAATAGCACAATATTTGTAGTTTGGATCTGCTGCAATTCTAATCACATGGAAGGAATGCGCATAAATCAAACTCTTGACGCAAAGATATTATCCAAATAAAAGAGTTTTTCGTCTATCAAAACCTATGTATTGGATTTGTGTGTACTCTTACTGATATCTGTCACGTTAGAAGTTGACATGGGCACTATACGTACAAAATTGGATTTTGAAGTATGTAAGCGACAATTTAATTGAGGGATGAAAGTTCATAGCTGACTATCTCGGCATATTTATGTTTATAATTTCAAAATAGGGCTATGAATGATGGTACAGTCTCGTAACGATAACACATTATTGCTCATGGCTCATTAAATGAGATACATATTTTTATCGTTATCCAAATCAATTTGGTAGCCTCAAATACAGCATGTATACACAACCCTTCGATATTCATTTATCCGAGCACATTATGCGTCAAGTACATCACGCAAATCATTAATATGAAGCATCTCATCATCTCATATAAATACATATATTTTTTTCGTGCAAAGACAGTGATTTTTGTTTACTGCATATTTGTAAGGCACAGGTGCAAATAAATTAATGCGTGCTTTGTCAAGTCGTCGTTGATGCAAAAGCATAACTTTATTAGCCTAAATTTAAATGTTTGTGATAGCATTTGCGTTTCTCGATTTTGCTCGATCCTGTATATATAATTGTATTTTTTTCGTATGATCCGTATACATCTTTCCACTGAGTGATCACACAAGACGATATACGCATTCTACGGTCAACAAATACGTATTGTTTCCCGATTTAATCTCTTTATGTAAATTCATGACATCGCACACTACCTTATTGTTTTATTGTTGACTAATGCAAAAAGTAACGCGAACTTTATAGTATCAAGCATCAAAAATTGATCATTCATTTCATGTTGCGTGATAAAATAGAAATTATTACTGAATGTACCTATAAATCGAGCTGACAAAGACTTTTGTCAAATGAATATGAATTTGGCAAAAATATTGCTTTCAATCGTCACTTGGTTTTTCATAGATAAAACATAACTCAAAATGCTGTTCTTCGATTTGGACATTTTTGAATGATCAATTTCATAGCGATGATATTGAAATGTATTTTAGATTCTCTAGTATGTCTCTAATATATATCGCGGTTACACATGCTTTTATTTGTCCTATCTTTGTAACAGGTGAATATATATTTTTGTTTCCTTTCTTCCTGATCAAACAAATATTAATTTTAAACCAATGAATAAATCTTTGTTGTCTTATGTGCTTCTTCTTCGTTTGCGGTTATCGTCTGCAATTAGATATTTAAATTTAGAATGTTTGTCAGCGCTCATATTACTTTCACAGCAATTATATATGTAACGATACACATTTGTCAGTCTTGCGACCAATGCTGGATGAAGGAAACCGAAAAATAGCAATTTTGCAACAATAAATGCCAGAAACATATATGTAGAGTAAGATTGAAGCTTCACTACATTTATTTGCTATCACATAAAGTAATCTACACATCAAATAATGACGTTGTTTGCATTTTGACTGCCTCATGTTTAATAAGTTTGCGTATATCACTTAATTACCTAACATTATCATACAAGCACCAATTTTCGCGACGTATTGCCAATGCCATCGTAATAGGCTACCTTTTTTACAAATGCTTGCGCGTGAAAGGGAATATAGACCTGTCCTGGATAAATACATTGTCACGTATGACATATGTCGGTGGCATCGTTTAATATTAATTTTACAAAGGTCCAATACGGTTACTAGACCGAGTCTGAACTACATAATTGTGGTTTACTAGCTTTAAGATATATATATAAATAACACGATATAATCAAAATCACGCTTGGCTACAGAATATTATTTTGAGGAGTTGAGCCTAAAAACTAAAAGTATCCTTGTAATGATTATGGCCGTTTATTAATGCCGTACACGGGCCTATTTTTGTGTAGCTGTATGGAAAAGACAATATGGCTCAAATTTTTTGAATCTTCATCCATTTCGTCAGCAATGCTAGAGTCAAACATACGTGAAGTATTTGGCACTAAGATATTAAATTGCACGATTGGCTTTATGATTTGGACGCAAAAAGCCGTGTTCGATTAATTTGGAGCGCAGAAAGCTACAACAATTAAATTTTGGACAATAAAAATCATTTGTCGTCGAACTAGGTTTAATTGAGGCCTCAACAGAAGTAAGCGCAAAAATGGTTAAACAACGGGAGCTTGCATAGATGATATCGCGAACGGATACCTAACCATAATTATATTTTAGAGACAAAATACACATTGCTTATGGAAATTATCATTTTCCCTACTGACACAAAAAGCGAATTGGATCGTCTTGTAAGCATTCTATTTCATTCCGTATTAATTTTAAACAATTGCACATATAAAAATATTGTGTAAATGAACGTGTCTAATATTTAGACAATGTGAAGTGACAACAAATAATGTATCTTTGAACGGGCCAAATTATCCAATATATTGATTTATATCATTACGAATTTGAATGATACATTTGAGGCCCGGATGTCAATATGAGAAGAGAGCTTACGTACATACATTCACGTATTATACTGTTGTCCTTGCATCTCCACAATACTTTCATGTATACTTAAATGCATAAACATATGAGAAAACCGATTTTTTGAAAGAATTGAATACTTATGGGATTATTGATTACGGTCTTATCTGCTTCTTCTCTTTATTATCAAGCTTTTGCATATTATACCGTAAAAGCTATTACAAATATAGCAACAATAAGTCGATTCCGAGATGCAGAATGACTTAGTAGCTGTGCTAAAATGCAACCAAAAATAGGCATTTTTGTGAAGCGCTAGGATTTGAGAGATATAATACGTTGGGCCTTCGGGGGTGTTTCATATTATTAATGGAAATAAATCATAGAAACAAATATAGATACATTGATATATGTATACAGCGGCAAATCACCATCTATTTGACTTGATTTTGCTTGATAGTTGACGTGTAAGGTTTGTCTTATCGAAGGAACTCATGAAAAAACACATTGATAATACTGATTCAAACTTTAAACATTAATGCAAACAATGTAAATGACTCGACAATGTATGCCAGTACCATAAGGTAGAAAGCTTAGCACTATGCATTGAAAAATATGTATAATAAATAATAAGTCTCTTTAAAATGATAGGACTATGAAGTAGTAGATGAACAAGGCTCTTGGTAAAATATTATGATTAACGACAAATTTAACTACAGAAAAGAAGGAACGACGCAATACAGTATAACATATGGTATAAAATAAGCTCTAGCATAATTAAGGTGCGAATTAACCACATCAATTGTTATATCCCCGGCACGGGTAGTGGAAGCGGTCCAAACGGCTGTTCTAGTATTGATCGGTGTACAAAACGTAATATTCTAAATTAAAATTATACAGACTTAAGCTCATTGTAACATTACAATACGCGTGTGAGAGTTAGTATATCGTGATCACATCGACGAAACAATGACAGACAATATATAGATGTCACTATTTTTAATATGTGATTCTGGGTACATCTAAAAACGAAAGTAAAGCATAATTAAGCATGATACGCGAACAAGTAAAGATAGCGCAATCGGTTTATATGGTCGAGTGCGAGGTAGTTAAAATCCACAAGACGGACGAGACAAGAACAAGAAACCATTACAAGTTTTAAAAGTCACAAGGACGAGAATAAACGTATGACACCGAAGTTTACTAAGCCGCTTTTAACCTATTTAAATGGATGGGGTAGGTCGTAACGAAGATATCAGAGAGCTGAAATTCAGAGAAGCGTCGCAGATGACCGGCTTTGGGCTGTAGCTATATTATTTATAGAGCCAATCCATGTTGAAAAGTAGCCGACAACAAAGCGCGTACCTGCATCATTGTGGGAGGCTGAACAGACTTTCTTGGCTTACAAGGGTAATTAAGATGATCAAAATTTGTAAGCACTTGAATTTCTCCGCACATAAAACACTTCATTTCATTTTTGCCGAGATCTGTGCGACACAGATTCGACCTTATGCTGCTATCGCCAATGACGCAATCGACGCTCTTCAAACTGAACACAAATACTACAATAAATGCGTTAAAGAGATTATAAGATTGGCCAAAGTTAGGTTAACGACCCATATATAAATTATCAATCAGATAAACGACGAAGCTAGCTCATAAAATGGCTTATTATTATAAATTTGAGTAATGCTAAGTATGACCAATGAGGTGCAAATGGGTTCTTAAAAAGATGTATGATAAAGTAAGTTGTACATTATAACCGTCGAATAAATGAAATAATATTACACAATCATTGCGATGGGCTTCTTTTCCTCGAATCTGTTACCAGTTTGGAAGATATACTGGTCATGATATCGGTGGTACTTGATGAGGTATACGATTATGGGTAGCTCAATATCTGCGATAAGCCTCAAACAGCGATCACCGACTGCTGTTGTTCGCGTAATCAATTCATAAAATTGCCAATGATAGGCACCTATCGTGAAAAATCTATAACAATCGAAGTGAAGAAGTGGCGACAGCGCATGGAACAGAAAGACACGCGATTATTGTTTAATTGGATCTTAAAGTTGTAACACCTATATAATATCTCTGGAATTTTAAGAAGGACAAATACAAGTAGATCCGATCGGAAGCTTAAGGATGTGTTTATCGTGTACTAAGAAGATTATGTTGATGCTTAAAAGCTTTCGGTGCCCTTGTTAATAATAAATAAAGTTATGTTGTCTATTTATGGATTTAATTTGATATATTGTGTAAAAAAATTGATGCTGATTACAATTATAGTTGCGACATCGGTAACATGGCTAACACAGTGAATCATAATACGTTAATTCATAAATGAGTCAAGTGAAAAACAATTACATTAGCTGATATGGAACTTAAAAGAGAGGTCAATATCGATAAACGACATGAGGCGAAAAGTTGGTAGATCTCACTATTAATGTATTCTACTAAAGGACGACAGTATTTATTCTAAAACTGCATTATTTGTAGAGTATTTGTCCATACAATTAATAATATATATCCAATAAAAACATAATGCGCCTTTACATGTGCTGCAATATCTAAAAACAAACCTCGATCAAAAAACATATGATTTCGAAATTGGATAAAAAGCTGTGTCTTAATATTCTGATTCTAAGTAGATCAGCCAAACAATGACTGAGCTCCGTAATATGACCCATGGGGATTACCGCCGTCGACCACATTTTCTAAGACAGAAAAATATAGCACATTTTATCTTCACACTGTATCTTTATACAAGCGTCGATGATCCTGTTTGTGCATGACCTAAATGAAGTATCTATACATCCAAGAATACAGATAACAAGAACAAGCGTCTAGGCTAAAAGTTTTAATATATAGACGCAAACGCGCTAATTCAAAGGCCACTACATCAAACGAAGACACAGCATGAAAATGCAGACTTTTTTAAACCTAGGCATGAAGCGTTTCAGCAAAAAAGTAATTGTGTTCGATTGAAATTTTCGATTGTGGACGCGCTGACAAAAGAATCCTTAAAAAAGACACTTTTAATGGATATTTTTATTGTGACTTTGATGTGTAATGTCACATTTGTATGATAAGTTAGAGTGTCGAATTGACACCAATTTGATCAAGAAATTCGAAGACAAGCGTTATAAAAAAACTTATAAACTTATTTTTTTCAATATAAGGTAGATAATAGTAAAAAATAAATTTCAAAATGTATAATAAATTCCTTGATTCAAATATCTTTACATGCGATAACGTAAACAATCTATCTATATCAGGTGATACTTAGAACACCTGTTCAACTGTCTTTAAAAATTTGCACGTATACCAAAAAATACTTTCTTTAATGACAGACTCAACGACAGAAGCGAAAGTGAACAGCCTTTGTTTTGAAAGTGCGGCGCAATCAACGCGTATAGGACGGGATAATGAGTGCAATTATATATCTATCGATCAAGCGCCGCTTGTAATATATGTAGTTATTGTCAAGGTCCGTGCACTTCCTGCTTATCACTTGTGGTCAATACGAGTATCACAGATTAGCTTACAAGTATGTAAGCAAAATTTAATAAGGTGTCATTAAACACAAGACTGAAATGATGACACTGCCGACAGATAATTATTATCGACAACAAAGGATGTAATAGGAAAAAATTACGTGGGATGATTTACGGTTTTAGTATAAGTACTGGTCAGAAAATCATATCTATGAACTTAAAATTTTATCGGGTGGTAAAAATATATGTATAGACCGGTGACATTACCATTATTGTTGCTTAGCATTTCTTTCGGTAACGACACTGCTTTGTAGAGAAACCTGTGAAAATACCTTAACTTATAAGGCAGAGTCGAACATGTCCCGGCATTCATCTCTTTTGCAGCAAAAAAGAAGGTAATTCGATGAAGGTTCAATTTATCTATCTGAATGAAATACCTATGATGGCTGTCTGGCTGCTTAAGGTAAAGTGTAGGTGGTGGTTACGATAATAAAAGTGAGTCCTTTATTTTGGTATCAACACAGATAGAATTTCATCCAACGGATGAAACAAAGCAACGTTGCTTCGGACGCCGCTTTCTGTACATGTTATATGGATAATATGATCTGCTTTTTGCATTCGAGATCAAATGGTCGACATGTATACCAGCCGAAATCGATAGACGCGTTTGAGGTGTCTAGCATTCGCCAACAATTTAAACTAAGCACGAAAATTTACAATATATATAATTGCTGTTAAAAATGGCAAGACTGATTTTCGACTAAGATAGCAAATACAAAAAAGAAGTAGCACAACGTACGACCGATATCATGAATTTACATAAGTATAGGGCAAAGGCGTTAATAAATAGTGTGAAAGTAAAGATGTTTTAAAAAGCATGCCAAGATAAGCAATACATAAAAAATTTATACCACAATATTCAAAAATACGAGAAATCTACCAAGCCTTGTTAGGCTTAATTATACACCCTCTTTCTTTCATACTTGAAGATTTTAACAAAGTATAATTTAATTGCGCCATTCTGTTACCTTCGGCTCGATAGCGTACCCGGCGCGTTGTCATTATAAATACAATGTATCTTTGCGTATATGTAGCGAGAAAAACCCTGTCTAAAAAAAGTTCTAATAAGTATGCAAAATAATTTAGCGATGACAAAGAATTTACTCAGGTGCCTTCGCTTGGAAAAATCCTTCTATTAAGACCAAAGGTTTTGCACATTCTTGATCTTCTGGTTTGGCTCGTATCCATTTCCTCAGTTGATAGATGAGATGGGATTTGCTTCTTGTTTGAGTGCCCCCTTTTTTGCTATGGATGGCGCGGTGCACACACATCTTGTCAGGGCATCTTTCTACACGAGCGGCAATATCTGATCTTTTCATCTATAGGACAGGCTGCTTCAAACGTCATAAATTTACACGAGGCATGAATGTAAATTTTCATTTGGGCAGGTTTTCAGTGTGTCGAAGCACAATTAGAGCATGAACGCAAGGAGTATTGGCATCCTTAAATTACCTAGACAAGCATTAAACAACCTTATCACGAAATTGAACTACAAAAACACCAGACAAATACTTATACCCGACCAAATTGCGACAACGAAACATGAGATAGAGCTTAAATCAATTTTACCCCACGCCGCAGCGGCTAGTGTTTTGTCCACCTGGAGAGATGTATATAGAGTTCGTACTACCCACATTTTCACTTACTTACCTTATCAGCTCACATACCTGCCACGTTAGACTTTTTCCATTAAGCAGAAGATAATTAAAAGAATTGGAAAACTCTTGAACGCTATGTTTACAACTTCCACGTTATTTGATGGTCAAGGTGTTGTATCATGGACATAAGGAGTGAGCTGCTTACCATCATACAGATCCAATACCTAGAAGACACGCCAACGCACTTTCATTCAAGCTGGCAAAGTCCACTTCCGTCTTTTTGTACGCAACCTTTCTCCATGAGCGAGCCAATATTCACGACAAATTTTCAAATTCTTCGACTTGTATTTCTTGTTAAAAATTTTCATCAGATGCCGAAAGCCATAAACGACGGAAATTCTGATACAAAATGCTACATTGCATTTATAAGTACCTTTTTCCTGTCCGATAATATGAATGCTGGAAATAATTGGAGGTGAGAGAGTAGCAATTTTAAAAACAAATTCATGTCCAATTCTCTTTATTCTTCATCGAGACAATACCGATTCCTACCATAGAAAACCCCATTTTGCCATTGAGAACGTAGTTAACTATAAGGCCTCCACCGATGGAAGCCTTAAAAGGGTTCCTACCACGTCAACCCCGCGCTCGCTGTGAATATGATCAGCTGGTAGACATTCTCGGGAAATTACACACAATCGCACAAACATATCATCCAAAATTTTGATCTTCGTTTCGTCCCTTCGATCAATCAGTTTAACCATGTATGATGAAATACCGTTATATTGCATACAATTACTGTCGAATAACTTAAGCATTTATCTATTTAGCGCATGAACACAGTTCATATACAGAGAGGAAATTCCTTTATTTTTAAAATATATTAAATTAATCACGGGTGAAACTTTCCTGCCAAGGCCATGGCCATGTCTCGTTTTGCAGGATAAACCGCAATTTTATTCGCAGTTGCACATATACGAGACGCTTTGGACGATCCCGATACTGACAGGAGTGCACGATAAAATAGTTGGAGGGCCATATGTTTAGGAAAAGACAAACTGCACCACAAACGAACAGTCATCTTGTGTACACACAGCTTTGTAATGGCGCTTATCACTTAAGAAACACGATACGGCCGACTCTAATGTCTGTTGTGCTCATTTACAGTTGAAATGATGTCGCTTTGGTTACTGTAACACCTGTTGTCCCAAAAACGTGCTAGTTTGCTGCTTAACGTCGTCGCTTTTCATCTGATGTGCGCAAGATCACAAGTGCTGACGTGTGGCAAAAAAAGGTAGAAAAGGTAGTACATCTATAGTTTTCTACGTGGCCAAATAGTCTATATCGCTAAAAATGACTCTAGCTATTTTATCGAAGGAGGATGTATAATTTTGCGTATACGAACCAGGCTTGGTATATTTTTGTAATTATTCGATCTCGTAATATATTTTTTTATGGAAGCGTTATTCATCCATTGACTAAACGTTAATTATCTGCCCCCCCAAAATTAATTTTGATTGGCTATAATTCACCATTCTGATTGGTCAAAGAGAATGAACGCAACTGTAAGAATTTTAACACCCACAAGACACTTACCTATAAATTGATCATTTTGGTCGTCAAGCTGCTGTTGTCCTTCCGTATTGCCGTGGAATGAAACTTGCCTTGGCGAATTTCGACGTTACTTTGGAACGAGAGGTTCTGACGAGAAAGTGAGCGACCGTAGTGGGCGGATAACATTGGGCTCTCAGCTGACGGTGGCCCTATGTGTTCAAGACTTGGTTGATTGCGTTCATCTATTGATGTTATGTGTGCGCATCGTTGTGTCCACGCGACTAAGTCTGATCACTCATCCTTGACTGGAACGAGTTTACTGCACCAATAGACTAACGTAATGCAGAGAATGTCGAACGTCCTGTCGGTAATAGACTGGATTGACGCAGAGAAGGCCGACAATTCGTCGCTGCTCACGTGTCTTAGATAGTGCTAGAGCGTAATCGAAAGTGTGCGCCTGTGAGGCTTGATTCGTGGAGAAATTACTTTGCATCCCCCTTGCCACTGCCGACTGTTGAGCTTTAGTCTTGTGATATAAATTGTCGAGCCGTTGACTCACGCTTAAATACAGTATAGCGTTGTTAGCTTGGGCCATTTCGACCTGCAAGAGTGTATGAATCTCCTGATCAACTGCAGCTACATAAGCATCCTAGTGCACAGCACAAGACCCGGTCAGGAACCGGTAAGGAGGAGAAAAAGAGTCTGCAACTCATCTCACGACCTTACATGTCGTCAACACAAGACAGTACGTACCCGCGTCTTCGCCTTTTGGCACACCTGCGCCTCAATAATTATCGCAAGCTGCCGAGCCCTCGTGTCATCCTGCTCTTAATGCATACTCTGCAGCTGTCGGTAACTAGCAAGATACCAAAAGCACAACAAATCAGACATAAGCAGCTCACACTCTCGACAGACACTCTTGCGACACAGCAACGACCAACGCACATTTGCTGCAGATACGTTCGCCTCAAATGTATGTCCTGGGCACACTATTGCTGCTGCTGCTGCTCATCCTCTTGTAACATCGTCCTTTTGTCCTGCTCCTCCTCTTGCAACATCGTTCTCTTTCCTGCTCCTCTCCTTGACCTTCTGCTTCGTCCTCAGCTACTGCCTCCTCCTATTTTGCCTTATCTCTTCTTCCGTCTTCTCTCCTTCTCCTTCTTCTTCACCTGCGAAAATCGACACGAAAGGACTCCACTGCGCTTCGACTCTGCCTCCGTCTATGTCTATGTCTCTGTCGCTTTCCATCTTTTCATTCCCGTACGCTAAAGGTTGAAATTTATAGGTAGTGTCTTGTGGGTGTTATAATTCTTACAGTTGCGTAATTCTCTTTGACCAATCAGAATGGTGGAATGTAGCCAAATTGAAATTAATTGGAGGGAGGAAGTGGATGGTTAACGTTTGGGTGGTGGATGGAGAACGCTTCCCTTGTTTTATTTGTAGATCATCTTATTATTTTTAATATACCCCTTAAAATATGTCGCAAGGTATAATTTAGTACACATATATTTTTATTATAGAGGCCTCGTATTCGCTAAGAACAACGATGAAGTAAGTTGTAGGGATATAGATGCTTTAGGAGTATACCTGAATAAATTATAAGCTTAACTTGTAGCATTTGGATCATCTTACTAATCTCTTGTCAGCTAATATCAAACATTTTTACATTAAATTGACAAATCGATTTTGTAGGACAAACAAATTTCTTGCATCTCACATCAAATAGGATTAGCGAGTATTTCGTTGACAAGTTGTTCATGCTCTCAATAAATGATTACGAACCACACAAAAACTACTCAAAGGTTTTTTTAATTCTATAAAACTATCGTTAGATAATAAAGTGGCTCTTATTTTAATGGAGACTAATATATGCTTGACCTTGTTGACAATTGTGCAAGAATTCAATATGTAGAGTATCGTAAATTATGATGTATTTAGATCAGGGATTTTAACGAGGGGCTGCAGTTTCTAGTTCTGAATAATTGCATATAACACTGTTTCGCTCGTAGATTTAATTTTTTTGTTGTATTAATCTATATGCAGCGTCAAATCATTACAATATGTTGGCCAACTTCTGCGCGCAATTATCTCGGATTGAACCTCCGAATATTTATCGATCAAATTCTTCAACAATGATTAGGGTCCATTATCAGTTTCCTTTAAAAAAAAGGTATATAATGAAAAGATAATATACTATGCCGTCGAGATATTTTTCGTTAGTACAGAAATTATTCTGAATACTTGAAATGTCTTTACCATGGATTACAGTCATCGAATTTTGTTCATACTGATTATTAAAGTGTGTAATGGTACAGATTTTGATTGTTGATTACCATTTTTGTTGCACATACTTCAAAAATCTCGATTTTGTATCATAAGCTGGAAGTATTGGTGACAGGATTTTAGGTATTCCTTATTTGACGCTATGCTGGTTATAGTGCACCCGCTTATACCGCTTACAATGTCCAATATCTACATAATTATAAGTGTTTGATATAATATCCATCGAATCGATTGTACATTTGTTCTTTAAAAGAATATGCAGTACATATATACTAATTATATTCTACTTGACACGGCTCGGAAAATTTATGTTGATTCAATTACGTTTGGACCTGCAAATGCAACACAAATATAATGGAATTTATATATGATTTTGTGCATATATTGGTAAACGTATATATATATGGGGCTTTGCTAAATTTACACCCCTTTTTCTTAGATTCACACCCTTACCTTCAAAATCTTATATATAAAAATCCTATTCCTTTTTAAGATTTGATTTGTGACAAAGGTATTACTGAGTAATTTAGGCCATTAATTGGCAAGTAATACAAAAAATATACATAAGATTCTACTCACACCTGTTGTCCTGCTCCTCCAGCATTTACTGATAGGTCTCCACGCAATAACATGCTTCCTCCTTCCGAGGTTGAGTATGCAAGTCGGGAGCCTAATAGACAAAAAGAGTATGTGAGCTCTACTAGTACCTCAACGAATTTAAGCCACTCGGATCGATCTGCGGCAGGTCATTATAGGTGCAAGGAAGTACGAACCAGGCACACTCGATGGATAAAACAGCATGAAAATGTGGTAGCGCAGAAAGAAGTGGAAGTTGGGCACGGCGTCGTACAGAGTGAGTGCTTGAAAAGAGTAGCGCGGCAACTCCACGAGGCCCCACCATAAGCGGAAAGCCGAACAGATGGCGCGAGGCGGAACATATCCCAGACGAGCCATAGCCTAGAGCTCACTTGCATGAGTGTAGATCCCAGTGGGGATCGCACAAAGCCCACGGCATCGTGCACGATCTCCGTTACGGCCATCGTCTGAACCACTTTGAGCGGCAGCGACACAACGTCCCACGTGATTTGTGCCACTTGGCTCCAGTCTAGATTGCCAGCTTCACGCACCTTGAGAACCGTTGTCACTGTTAGGTACAACCCGTACGCCTAGTCAGCGCAAGAGACGTTATTAAAGGCCAGCAGGTAAAAATTGAGTTGCGAGGACTACGCATACGAAGAGAGGGAACTATGATCATCCTCTGCGTTGCAATCTGGACACTCGTCTGTATCTCCTCTTGTTCTCAGATTTTGGCCTGCACGACCCTTCGTGGAAAGTCGTCAAGAATAAAGCCACCACGGCATTTCGAACTCTTGATGTCGTCCATGATGAAACCGACGACAATCTCGTCGGTCACAAGTGCGCCCGACTCCATCGCGGCTTTGACCTTTTTGCCTCTGTCGGTGCCAGCAGCTATAGTAGCGCGCAGGATTACGCCCGTCGATAAGTGGCAGAGAAAGTACTCGTCTTTGTCCAACGGCGATTGTGTACCTTGTATATAAGATTATAAAGGAAGGGTGTGAAAATAAGGAAAAGGGGTGTGAGTTTAGCAATTCCCTATATATATATACTTTTGTATAGTTTCACATTGTTCAAGTCCAATAATTCAAGTGATAATAACGCACTTTTGAACCATTCGACAATTATTTAAAGCTAGCGATGCTGCTTGGTTTTTAAAGTATTTATATTTTTTTATCAAATGTTCGAGCTCGTAATCTAGAGTAATTGTCAGCCGATAAATTAATTTAGGAAGATTAACAGAAGTATGATGATTGTGTGATCATGTTTTGTGTCGGTGTCGTAAGAAAGCGCTGATCATACCAATCTATGTTGATTCAATCACCTCAGGAGCCAAAGCAAGGTCTTAAAAACAATTGATGACACGTACATCTCTGAGGTAATACTTGAGACCCCCTGTATCTAATATACGGCTTATAAAAGGGAATTTATAATCGATAAAATTATAACTTCATCCATAAGTGAATAATATGTAAAATTATAAGCTTATTCAAAAGTAAATCATCTATATATTTTTAAGGGGCATGTATGTGTTATAGTGCAGCCCAGGTTATGGGTCTACAGAAACAAAAGTCGATCACTCCCCTCTCAAATTACGATGGGTCGATCAATATCTTGCTTACAAATGTAGCAATCATACTAACAAATGTTTATATATATATATATATATATATATATATATATATATATATATTTATGCGAAAGTGGATAGACGCGGCGGGGCGCCGTAAGATAAATGACAACACCGTCCTTACTTTCAATATAGACCACGTAACCTCATCATCTCAGCTTAGCCGACAAGATATAGATCGTTAACAATGTCAGACCACAAGTTCTATTTCTACAAAATGTCAGCCGCATTGATTGCTTCCTCTCTTTTTTTTAAAAGATTACATGAAAAAAAGGTTATACATTGCGCGCAAGTTTAAGGATATCTAGACTAATACAATCTTGAATAAATATTAGATATTTATAGGTACACACCCACGTTTTGATACGTACACATTCACCTGAAGTAGAGGCCCTGTTTTAGTACCGTAACCTTCCTAACTAGGCACCGCACACTTATGCATACAAAATGCAATATAAATCTTCTTTGCTTTGTACACACCCTGCGTAATACAGTCCTCTTTTGTGGCAACACACAGCCTTCCGTATGAAATCCGCTTTCATTATCCGGTACACCCCCTATGAGTATCCATAATACTGCCATTTCCCACATTTAAAGATTATTAATGTTTTCGATCAATAATTGAGCATACGTCTATCTGGTTCTGATAAAAAATCAGTAAGATTTGCCACTGCTTTCTGCCACTTCTTACGGTCTTTGCTTTGGCAATCGATGATGTTGCCTCGCGCTGAGGCTATTACCAAGTTTTTGTTAATATTGTAGGCTTTCAATTGACTATACATTAGTGAAACTGAAGTCATACGATTAAACAGCTATATTCACGTGCTTCTCGTCAGGCCTTACATTCATGTTTCGCTTCTGATCTATGATGAGTGTGCGTACAATTTTAGGGTACCGTTTGAAGAGCATGGGAGCTACCCAAACAGCGTCAAGTAAGCCTAAGGCAGAGACGGTGGTTGAAAGTCAAAGGGGGGTTGAATTCATGGCAGCGAAACCGACGGATCAGAGCTGTATGGCGTCAATAAGTTCATCGAGCTCGCTAAGCAAGCGACAACTCGTTCGCATTTATTCGGGCGTCCCTCCTTTGGGACCATGTCGATATGCTCAAGCTAACGTATTGTCCATCATCTGTCGCTGTCCTATGATCCGTGTTGCACTGTTTTTTACGTCTTGCTATCAAAATATAAGGTCCGTCCGTAGCAAAGATAATGTATGCCCGAACGTGTTGCTGTGGCTCGCGCTTCAACACTACAATCAAAGAAAATGTACATTGTTTGCCTAGGCAAGTAGCCACTAACTTTACGGTACTAGTGTGACGCTCTCGTCAATCTTTACTGTGCTCGTGAGATTGCTGGGTCATGATCCCACTTGTGTAAGTCACAGCTTGAATTGGTAGCTTTTTTACTTGTGAGTCTACGATCCCAGTGTTGCAGAGTACGTACCTTGGGGCGTACTTAATAGTATGACTTCTATCAAGTCATATCGTGTAGCTTGTCTACCGATCTCCAGTGACGATCACTACCATGATGTCTCGGGCAGCATCGTCAACGTTTGCAGCAGCATGTATCGCGGGATAGTATAATTATCTAAACACATTACGACGCAGACATTTACCTTTTCGAATGTAATCCTCTACATATCTGGATGAGCCTCTATAGCTGGTTGCTCACGCCATGGCTATACTTTCAAGGAGCAGCAACGGTTTCTAGTGCTAATTGATCCATCTACGAAAGCCAACAGAGCCATCCCATTCGAGCGGTTAGTCGAAAAATAAAGGGCGACCAGCTTTAACCTGACTGCACCACTGGCATCAGCTTGGCAATTCTGCACTAGATGGGTCCCCATGTGCACGTATTTTGATGCGCTTGTCCGCAAAGTATTTGCACCATAGTTTAGTACAAGTCAAGTCTGCAGCATTGGATTAAGACAACGCTTTCAAAGCCCGTTCGCAGCAGTTGTATGAGCCGTTTTTTTGGTCCACCAATAAATTTGAGGGAGAACAGAGTATGTCACCTAAGTATTACAGTTCGTGCCCAGAATGAAAAAGACGCTCTTAAAGCGTGCGTAAGTGTCATTACGACAATCGAAAGACGGGCTTCATTGAGTACTACTTAGCACATGCTGCGTGTCTGCGAACCAAGAAAAATGTCATGGTGTAAGCTCCTTTATGACATCGGCCGATATTTAAAATCAATTTAGGGCGGTGTACCGGATAATGAAAGCGGATTTCATACGGAAGGCTGTGTGTTGCCACAAAAGAGGACTGTATTACGGAGGGTGTGTACAAATCAAAGAAGATTTATATTGCATTTTGTATGCATAAGTGTGCGGTGCCTCGCTAGGAAGGTTACGGTACTAGAGGAGGGCCTCTATTTCAGGTGGGTGTGTACGTATCAAAGGGTGGGTGTGTACCTATAAAATTCCTGTATACTGTTTAGTAATTCGAACTCTGTTATCAAAATAGATGATAAAAGGTTAAATTCATCATTGAAAATTGAATAATTATTTGTCTGCAAATATTGTTACTATCACGGTAGATCCCGACAACGGTTAGAGATAATTACAACGCTTCAAAACATTCTTTGATACATATTTTTACTGGTTCACAAGTATTTCGCTGCAAATAACTGCAGAATACGTAATTAAAACTGACCTCGCAACTTTACCAAACATACAACATCATCATTTGCGATGTCTGCTTAGTTTGCTTAGAGTGATAGATTTTCCTTACTTTATCCGCAAGACGTTAACCTTAGCTCTCATTAGCGCAAAAAGTGGTCAAGATAACGAAATTTCTAATCATACAGCACAAGAATGTTTTGGTCACTTATGGTTAGAATTTTAGTGATTAGATATGCAATGTACATTAGCATGTGTAGATGCGTGAAGTCGATCATCTTTAGTAAGCGTAAAAGTGACAAATGCCTGCAGATTACGTGATGACTGCACAATTTGACATGTGTGCATCAAACTCGGAATGGCGTATAACAGCGGTTGGATATCAGTTCAAACCGATCTGCGGGTGGCTAGTAAAGCTATACTTGGTTTTAAACTGCTTTGTGCAACATTCACCATTCAAACATTTTTTTCTATGTGCGATCTTGCGATGCGATCCACGCGTCAAGTGATCGTAGCATACTTAGAAATGCAATACTACTTTTTTGTTTTTTAAATGGCTTCCATATGTCGTCAGTGTCATATCTGTATGCCTGGGCTGTGAAACTATAACGTCTTACGCGTAGCAGCTAGCAAGTTAAAACCAGTTTCTACCAGCGCGAGAAATGACACGTACATGACCGAGCTTAAAAGTCATGTTAATCCAAACACATTTCTTACTCTGTGCTGGTATGCCCTTGAGCTGATTTCAATCCAATAGTACGTGCGTCTGGACGTCACTTACACATAAGCGCTGAAGGAAGTGAGAGATCTGTGCAAAGGATGTTCAGAGTACGTGGCATGTAGAACTGTATTTATAAGAAGTTTATCGGTATTAAACTTTCTTTGTTTTCTATTAATCTATATGTAAAGTTCAAACTCTCAAGTAGGTTTCTCGTTCACCACCCATTGCGCGTCTCTGGCAGCGATTGTTGGTCGCTCTGGTTGATCGTTTCGCTTATATCAACCGAAAAGTGGAGCGGTCTTACGAATTACCCTTGACGGTAATATTCCGCTAACAATTTCTCAGCATTGAAATATTGATGTATATTATCAACTAAGACAATATTCACATTAGTATTTGTGGAAATCAATGGAATGTATTGGGCTGACCCCTTCACACATGCTGCTCTCATGAACCGAATCTCCTCACCTAGACCTCAATTTTAGTCATCATTCTCTCATTTCTTTCAGAGATTTCCATGTACGCCTCACGTCGACGCACGAGTACGTTGGCAACAGCGATCCAGTCGAGTATTTGGTACCACAATCGCTGTAAAATGCAAGTCTCCGACCAAAACTCGTTGGCGTCCTACAGTGATCAGTCGGTATGAGGATCCGCAAGTGCCACGACAGTTTGCGGAAGACCATCGACATCTGAAGCACTTGAAAATTGGTTAATGGTCGCCTCTTCCACACAGTATTGATGAACAAAATTTAGGTTAGATGGCGTCCAAGTGAAGATGACGTCCAAGTGAAGATGGCGTCTAAGTGAAGATGGCGTCCAAACGAAGATGGCGACCGCTGACATATCACCAGCTGGTCTCACAAGGTAGAAGCATCCCGCGCCAAGAAAAGGACATGAGCAAAAGTGAAGATGCTGTCGTGGTATTGCATCAGGGTCGCGTGCGCCACGGACTTTTTGCACACAAACAATGACCATGCAACAAATCAAACGAGACTGGTCAAGCTGCAATTAGCGGACAGGGACCATAATGGGAAAGTGTCTATATTTATGTCTAACGACGCTCTTACGCGACTTGTCTGCTTCTAATGATACTGGCGCCAACCTGCATCGGACGCAAGACAGCGACCGGCAACTCATTAGCTCGTACGACGAGCTTGATCTGCTTGATTTTTGTTCGAGACGCCGGGCCATTTATGCACAGCGCTTTTCCTCCCTATCTAAGTAGTTGAACTGCGATTTGGCGCTCGTCCGAGTTTTCCGCGTTCAACATGGCGCTGGTGTTGACGATTCGAGTCAAGCAAACTTCTGAGGCATGCGGTCAAGCTTTCGAGCTTGCAGCCTCTCAATGGTGGCTTCTAAATTGACCACTTGTTTTTTCAAGTACTCGATCTCCATCCTCTGCCGTTTCTGCGTCGACCTTGGCAACACATTGCCGCTTTCCGACTCGACGACAAGGCTGCGCGGACGCTTGCGATCACGAGGTTGCGATTCAGATAGAATAACTCGCGACGTCCTTGTAGCCGTCGTAGGTGAACGTGGACAACCAAAGAGGTCGTTGAGGACGAGCAAGTCATCGATTGTAAGCGACGAATCATTCGAGCAAACAGCGCTCAACACATATTCGGCTTCCGAGCAATCGTCTGCATATTGAGGGCCAAAGTTGATGGGGTCATCGGTATGGAATGACGGGTAATCGTCAAGTGGATGTGGCATCATATTCGGTTGGTCGGATAGAAGGATTTGAGCAATGCTAGGCACAAGGCAAAATGAAGACTGTTGCCAGAGATCGCAGGACTCTCCATCGATCGCAAGCAGCGCACGTCCGATTGTATGACTATTGACAATGTAAAAGCAAACCGGCAGAAAGGCCATGAGCGTTAACGCATTCAGTCTGTCCCCCGTGATAGTCAAAGAGTAAACTTTTTGAATCAACAGGAATGACAATCATGCGATCGCGTTGCATTGTCGTTGCGCGAAGAGCATTGTATGTTGGTTGGCCCTCAGTGTGTTATGTCCACACATATACGACAATCATATTAGACACCAGCCTTGACATTTGTTCCTTTCACGGACACTACAAGCGTCGTCGTAAGCTCGACAAAAACAACATCTGGCAATTGCTGAAAGTGTAGCCTTCTTCCGCTTAATTATTTGAAGTTGCTTTGGTAGCGAGACAGCTATTGTGCAGACGATACAGACCTCTCAGCCTCTTGGATCTTTCGACTGTCGTACCGTTTCGTTGACATTTTCAGCTTTTCGAGACGCCGTGAGACGCATTCGATCGCACTTGAGACACTCAAAGAACGGGCAACATGCTGCCTCGGTGAGTGGATTCAGCTAGAATTATTAGGATGGGTTGCTTCGCACGCCAGCGATAGCCTATGAGCGCGGGAATGTTTTCAGAATATGTCACATAGAAAGGACAATTAACCTGTCGGTTCAAACACGTCACTGATTATTGGGGCTTCATTTTAGCGTATCAGCGTAACTAGTGCACGTAGACATCAAATAATCAAGACCCATCGTGGCAAACGCTGCAGTCTTACAACTCTTGTGAAGTGTCGTGGATCCAAACAAATAAATTCATACGCTATCGTCCTACAACCTAGATAGCTATGCGGTACGCATGGATTGGATCATCGCATCGGATCGGCACCATCGTTTAACTCTTAGTGTATCGCTTCGATCTATGAATTTGTCAGCTCTGAGGGACCCTAGCCTGATAGCCGTGCTGTTCCGCCTCTTTATTTTTGTGCATAATTAAGAGCTCGCTTCACGCAATTTGATCGGAATTTACAGTTCAGTCGGTCAGTGAGCGAACTATTGGTGTCTCTGTGTTCTTGCAAGTAACTTCTTCTTCTTCCATCATTGTGCATACTGACACGCTAGGCGCACCGGCCACAAATTAGCTCATGGCGCAATTTCCGAGGTCCTACAGCGTACATGCATGACTGGGCATGCACTTGCATGGTAATATTCGTGGTACCAGCCGGGTTTATAAATTGTTGAAAGCGTTCGTCAGCATCAAAACTCGATCCGCAATATTGTTAAAGGTGGATTGTAAACTCTGTAATTAACGAATGAAATTGTCGAAGCTCGATCTAAGCATTGCTTCTCCCAGAAAGGTGTCAATCATTGTCTGTATGTGCATGTAAGATGTCGCAGCCGATGCAATTACACGTCATCTCGGTATGTGCAAGTTTTTGAGTCCTAATGGAACGTAATTTGGGCTGAAGAAGGGGACAAAGATGCTGGTGCTGACGAAGGTTGACGTACGCTCACATTGACTGCAATGAGCGGCGTAGCTCGTGTCGCGTCACATCAACAGATAAAACTATTCAAAATCACCATTAGACGAAGTTGGACGGTCAAAATGATGACCTCGTCGACTTAGCAGCGACATTTATAGATTTGCATACGTAACGACGACCTTCATTCGAATGGTGCTCCTTAATAGGCCGATCACAAATAAGGCAGGGCGTCTATCTAGACCTGTCCTGATGGTACAAAGGCTCGTATTCAATGGGCGTATTTTGCGACAACGATCCTCTAGCGCAAGTTTAATGCTTGTATAAACATTTTAAAGATGACACTTCTCAGGGGTAGCTGGATCTTTTGCCATGACTCCATCGCAGACGAGCTCGTTGTATATTCGCTCCGCAGCTACTCCTGTAATGGGGCATCGAAGACTACGTACTGGTCAACCAGTACGGAGTTTACTATCACTGACTGCAGTGATAGTCAGTGCATTGCTAAGTGTAGAACTACACAGAGAAAGGTAGAGCGACATAGGCAAAGGCACTAGTCGTGGTAAAAGTAAAAGTGTTATAAATACAATTAAGTCCTATAACTCTTGTGTCTCTGTTTGTCCTGACTAAATTATATGAATTTAACTAAACGTATGATGGCGTCTACTCACCACCCATTGCGCGCGTCTAGCAGAGATTGGTGGGTTGATATCATCACCACGCATAAACCAATGAGTAGACCCTTCGGTCATCCCACTAATACCATCATCCTTTGTGATATTGTTGAAAGAATATTCAATATAATATTCTTTGTTGTCTTTTTATCCTTAATGACAATATCATCTAACAGGCTACCCCGTTTAAAATCCCGCTTTGCTATGCTCATATTTGAATCCTCTCGATTTCTCAAGTAACCTTAATCCTACCTTCTATTGTGACGTCCGCGTATGCGTTACATTGTGAAACTAACGAGTATGTGATTATAGGGATAATGAGTATGCACCGCAGTTACTTCCAATGTATTAATAAGTTTTTCCTCGTCATGATGCTTTCGGAGACGACGTTGCTTGTCTACCTTCAACCTCCAGGCACCTGTTGGTGCTAATTTGTGCTAGGAGCCGTGCGTGTGGTTTGATTTCCATTATAAACCCACCTGTGGCGCATAAGATTTTATAAACGGGCCTGTGCGTCACGGTTTGCTCAATAGATCTGCTTCGAGTCTCCTTGCCTTCGCGGCATCACACCAAAAAAATTTCTTCTGATGTACACTAGCGTTTGTATCAATGGACGCAGTTGCAGCGCTGCTGCTGAAAAAAGCCCAAATCGATTTTTATAACATCGATGTCGAAATTGAGATATTTTAGGTTTCTGCTAGATTCCTATGACCTGGAACGACTATCTTGTGCTTCCCTCTATAGCTTTATAGTATTAGTAATAAGTGCATAACACCAATAAATGTAAAAATAAACGTTATATTCTTCGTAGCTAGAAGTACGTATAAGAAACTTGCTTTATTGTCGGGAACGCATCGAGGTAATGCGTAGACTGGCAGACGTATATAATTTTTTTGCTATATACACCACAGGCGCAAATCGTTCCAATACTATTTCTCTGTTTATCTCAAATGCAAGTGAACATAGTTGGAGCAGTACGTTAAGAGGTAATATTCGTCATTGCTTTACAAATGTTGGCAAAATTCAATAAAATATCAGACAGATAAAATATGCCCTATTGAAACACGACAATGAAAAATGCTCCAAATAATTAAAAAATAAAACATTGTTCCACGTATAGTAAATTCAACTTATTGTGGTACACAAAAGCAGAATCATGATGTCGTCACACTTCAAACAACTCAACCGCAGCACATCGATACAAGTTCTGGTTCTGGCTATGATGTTTATCAACGCAATTGGTATAAGCACGATGCAACCTAGTATAACCCGTCACAATGGGTGCTGGCAATTCGGAGTACAGGTTGCTTAAATTTCATCGTTTTATTGAACCGTATCAATAGTCTTAAACGCAGATCCGTAGAGCAGCAACATACTTGTCTTTTTATAGCTACACACACGCACACGTATGCTGTACGTCATTGAGCCCCAGCACGCGCGTGTTGCGGGAGTTCGTGCACGCGACCCCATTCACTGCAACGACAGCATCTCGCTGCAAAAAAGGCAGCATTAGCAGCATCGATAGAGCAACAACAGCAACCACGGCACCGGTAACAACAGCAGTAGCAAAAATAGCAGTAGCATCATTAACAGAGCAACAATAACAGCAACCGCAGCACTTACAACATGAACAACAGCAGAAACAGCAGTAGCAGAACCAACAGGGCAACAACATCAACAATCGCAGCTCTAACAACAACAACAGCAGCAGCAGCAGAAACAGCAGTAGCATCATCAACAATATCAACTGAAACAATAATAACTTAAGCAAAAAAAAGAATAATAAATATTAGCACCGATTGACTGCATTTACGCCCGTGATCGATGATACGAAGACGCTTTTACGTCCTCATATCTCTCATCTGCGACAGAAACTGGTTGCTGCAAGCGCAGCACGCCCTCGGAAAGACCCTCTCCGCGGCTTTCAAACAGGGCGGGTATTGGTCACGGCCGTAAGTTAGGACAACAAAAATGATTAGGTACGTGTGGTATAATGCGTGGCACATTAACGTGAGTAAACTAGGACATGAGGAAATTATTATTCTCCGATTATCTAAGACATTTAGAATTTTCCATTTATATTTACATTTTTCACTTTTTGTGATTAAACGGAGTATTTATTTCCTAAGATATATTATATAAGTCCATAACCCGCTTCTAGACGCGTGTAATAATGGGTGAGTTATATCCAGACTCGCAAGTTTGTTGTATACTATAGTGTACATAAGATGAGGACGGTTTCTTTTCGATCATTATCTTAATTAAAAAAAAGTTTCGTTTTTCTATTTTCATTGCAAATTTTGCTCGGATTTTTTACTGCCTCTGCACCACAATGTACGTGTAGTATTAGGAAAGTAAACTTGTTACGACACACAGGCTTACCATCTACCTGGTAAGAAATGAACCCCCTTTCAAAAACGCCTGTCGATAATTAAGCCTCTTGCATCGTCGGTCTGTCCCATTACTTCATATGCTTCAATCGCTAGTCTCGCTAAAGATAGCTAGACCTTAGCATTGCAGCTCGGATTGTGCATGCGTGGATTCTCAACAGCTGATACTGCATTAGAGCATACATAAACCGTGAGTTTTTGCGCTGCCATTGCCTAAAGTACAGGACCTTTAAATTGGTCAAACTTCTGCATTGTTGTAAATTCAGTTTTGTGATCTATGGAAGTTATCAGGCGAAACACATGTATATTACAGCATACTTTCTTTGTGGAATCAACGCCTTATTATATGAGACGGTGGTCGTCAGAGCTTTAACATCCTATCAGTCGGTGATGGTAAGGTGCGTACGGTTAGATAACTTTTGAAAATTTCTACTATTGAATACTGTGCATCCCTTCTCTCGTATAAAATGAAGTAGGTGACAAAAACATTTTTAAGATGCTGTAGAACATATAAAATATGAGTTCCCTGGATCGTTTAATACCTATTTCTTCGGTTCTGATAGAAAAGACGCCATTCCGGTCGAGGTTTGTGCTCGCACTCGTATCCCTTGTGCCCTGAGCGAACATTAACGTGCCATAGCGTTTGGTGAGTCATCGTAAATCCTATTCACACGTTGCGGAATGCAATTTAGTCGTTTTCTGTTCCGTTGGTTTGTTGAAGGCAGAAGTCCATGATCTTAGGGGCGGAAAATATGTGCAGGAGAATTGCGACAATGAAAACACGTGCAATCTGCTTGACCATGAAATGCGACAAAAATACATGTTGTGCACTTTTGTTTGGCGTTGCGTATGCCCTCAAAACGATCTTTTTGTAAGCTTACCTACCGCCGCATCATGTCTTTTGCAATATTCTTCTTCATGTTATTGCATTAGTATGCCATCCATTTATTGAGCTCAAATCAAAAGACTATTATCATTGACATTCTGTCGTCACTGGTGAAGGATCTTGGTGCTGATAATAATTTTACGACAAACCAGAAATTGCGCTGTATCATTGTTTAAAGCTAAGTATAGGTCGACAAAATATAGTGTTGTAACGAAAGTGATGTGGGTCATACTACATCACATTTATTACTATTACGCATTTACTTTACTACAACATTTATCAAATGCTACAGAAATTGATCGTCCCAGCTAAACCAAAGTTATCGGCGTAAACTTTACGATGAAAATAGTTGGTCGCCATGTCTACCGTGTTATAATTATATTTTAAATATGTGATGCAAGCAAGGTCCTGTGTCTGATCCTTGTAGCATGAAGTCATATTATTTAGCAGCTTACGAAATCTAATGATCCATCCAGATTGTATGACCTTATTTGATCGAACAAGATCTAGGTCAGAATATTTCGTCAGTGTGGATATCTTGATATAGTTGATGCCACTCGCTTCGCTTACCATTCCTACAATAAGACGAGTACAAATACCTCAAAATATCACACGTGGCAGAGCTTAAAACTGTAATGCACCATTTATATTACTAATCACCTCCGCTTAATCAATCATCTGAGTTTAAAGTCTTAGTTTGCACATGCACAAGGCAAAGATAAATAATTTGATAGATCTGCTGAAAGGCTATAAGAAAGAGGGGTGCTTAGCCTCTTTATATATAAAAGGATGCGACCATCTTATCAGTAAATATTATTATTATGTCGATGGGTGTGATCCATTGCTCGATATTGCGGTGTGCGATCGGTTGCCACGGTATATGTTTCTAACTATGTCGAATGTAGTCCTCGGATGGTAGCAGTCTTGATGACTCACATATTTGTTCTTAACTTGCAACTGTAACAGGGTGATAATATAAAAATATACTTGAAATATCTAGCCTGTTCACTTCACATTCTTCACATTCTTTTTAAAAATTAGCCCTCGAATATACTCTGGTCGTTCAATATTGATCTGTCATGGTCTGGTTTGCCTCCTCGCTCACAATAAATATGTCTTTATGGTTGCCTCTCTATAAACATATGGTAGAGGAATTGATAGACAATCTCTTACACTATGATTATCAATATATAACTTGTCAAGGATACCTAGCAAAATTAACTTAGTAAGGATCACAAAAGTACAACACTTTTCATGAGTTTCTTACCCTTGCTAGATTACATTGAAATCCCTTCATGTTTTGAAACGTAAGCAAAATTACAAATAGAAATTCAGATACGACTATTAGTGATAGGATAACACCTTATTCATCATGCAATACAATTCACCTATACAGGTGATCTCGAATTTTTCGTTTATCTACTTAGCTTGACAAATTGTATCGTATTTCTTGAGAAAGCTAAATTGATACAAGGTCTGCAAGCGGCTTGGTCAAGAGGCGCAAACGACATCTTAAGCACGCCGTCTACAATACGTGTCGCACAAAGCTAAGGTTGTTATTTTTATTATTTCCTAGTAATGGACATATCAAATTGCAACATCGAAACTACTGATGAGCTATCAAATGTTGTAAAATATTGTGATGGTATCAGCTATCTAAGTCGGAAGAAGATATTAAGCATATATTTAATCCTCGTTATATCTTGATCCGCAACGAGAGAAGCCTGTGATTGGCTATGCGATAGGAAAACGCAAAATTTCTTGGCTTCTACACTTAGGAAAAGACTCAATCATCGTACACATTTGACATAAATACATGCTTGTGTTGACGTGTCGATCTATTAGTTCGTATCTACACTTACTGTGAACAGGTATCAATCTTTATCGATACACTTTTCTGCAACTCTGACCTTGTATGACACCGTGCGGTAATAGAAAGAATGATCTGTTTTTTTGTTTTTGCTTTAGTGAACAAAATTAGATACCTTGAGATTTTTCGAATTTGACAAAACTGATGTCACGATGTGACGCACCAGCGATGCATAGAACATTTCTATACGACATGAAACACGTTTCGATAAATAATATACCTCGGGATACTTGACTCATCGTTTTTTAAAGAATTGTCGGGTCTATAGCTGTAAAGTGATCAAAAAATCTTTACATGAAATAAACTGCTTAATGTATTAAAACTGACATTGAGGGAATTCCGTAATCAGGATAACTAAGTATTTGAAAAAGAAGCACAGAATAACAATCGACAAGTCGATTTCGAGTAAAGCGTTCTAATTGCAGATTATCTTTGTTTGGTCAAGCATTGCTGATACGATCAATAATGACGTCATAATTCGCATATAGCTTTACATAGATCGTAAGTATTTCAGCCGATCGGCAAAAGAAAACAGAATTTGGGGTGATGAACGCTTACACCCTTATAACTTTAAGCACTTATACATAAAATTTGTTGCTACAAGTCACTGTTTGCTCAAGGTTATACATGATATAAAAATTAAGGCAGTATCAGATTCTAGGAAACAGGGCTTTTAGTTATCGCATGTACATTGTGCTATAATGTATCGCTATGCATAAAAGCACGGATAAGTGTAGACGACACTTGCAGTCGAACTACGAACCAATAGCTAAGAGACAGCAAACACCTGATAATCTTTGCGGTCAAAGAATGTATTTTTCGATACTGACTCACATATACAACTCGACTTAAATATCAGGCTATTCGACGCGCCTTAAACCCAAAATCACCGCATTAGCCTTTCCGCTAATGATGAGCATCCACTTTCGTCAACTTACCTGAACAACATTAAAATAATATTTTATTTTGTATATGTAACAAAGTTAAACGAGAGATGAGCTCGTATTATATATATAAAAATTACGGGCGTTTCGAATATGCATGTACATCTTTCTTCGTTTGTAGTCTATATGAAAACTAATTATAATATATCGCAATCATCGGTGAATCGTAGTGGCTTCGAAATGTTTTGAACGTTGTCAACAAATAGATTGAAAGCCACCTATTCTAGATCCTTTGAGGTATCTACTGTACAGCGTAATCCAGTTTAATTGATGGAAAAGACAAAATACTGCTGAAAACCACAGCGCGTATTGCAATATCTCTCGAGCAGGCAAAAAGGTAATATTAAAATCAAGCCGATTTGTTTTTCCTCATTCGAAATTTTTATTATAGTCACGATAGTAAGCTGCAGGTTAAATCATACGTTTTGTAACTATCCTCATATCGGTTGAGTTGGACTCATCAATTGTCTGAGAAAGACGAAAATATATGTAAATAGCTTTCTTCAGTAGTTTAAAGCATATATGGGGCAACTATGGCCGAAACACTTATCTTATATCGTGACAGGACGAGCCATTAGCGTTGTTGTCTACCAAGTTCACTTTGCCCTTATCATGCTCTATATATATAGAATTGTTTTGTATCTTTGTATTATTAATTGGCAATAGCAAGTGTTTCCGTCGAAGAAAGTCGAGATTTGAAAGCTGGAGAATATGCAGATCACAATTATAATCTATGATAGATATATAGACTTCACATTATATTTTATGCTTTATAAGCTCAGACAAATTAAAGGCTTTCGTAGCACCCGACACAATTGCGGCGGTAGGACGCATTATAAATTCTTCCGCTGTGAAAAATCAAATTTGCTTAGGTACTCATTTAAAAAACGAGTAGCAGCACTATAACGACTAAACCTTAAACTTAAGCTCGTGAGACGAAGTACCCTGGTCCACTCAGTTTTAGGTGTGTGCAGCAGTCATAAACACTAAGTTAAACTCGTATTTTGGAAAATATAGTTAACCCATCTCATCAACCGCCAATTCGACAAGCAAAAAAAATTTCTACTAGCAATTTTTTTCGTAAGGTAAATATTTCACTTCTTTATTGAATGCATCATATCTTTCATTACGATTCTTATACTTCTTGCTGCAGTTAGCGCTTCCGTTTTCTCCCGAAACGCTATGATTGCGAGCAAATATACCGCAATTTCAACTTTTTTTTAGCATTTTATCTTCTTCAGCATCTCGCCTTTCAGCTAAGGCATGTTGAGTTCTATACAACACAAATGGTAATTGATGTGCATAGAAGAACGACCAAAATAATTACCTTGATTACAACACCAATGACCTATACAATTCCTCATTGTATTGACTTTAAAAGTAAGCACATTCTCAAATCACTTCTGTTGACGATGCATATATTAATACACCATTTTGTCCTATTACAAATCTCATTCGGGCCAAATGTCATCAAAGACTAAAAAAATATTAGCAGCAACTTCAGATAGCGCGCTCCTGCGTGCTATAACCAAGCAAGTGTGGTATATCAAATGTAGACAATCCAAAAACTCTCCTTCGTATTCGTTTAGCTTTAACTACTGGAACTCACAAAGAATAACCATGCCGCTTTGCCATAGTAATCCAAATGTCAGCCTTAAGATGCATAAACGGTATTAAGCGCTTCTCTTCCTCCACATAGACGACCCTCCGCGTGCTTCGAGCGCCGTCAATTATTGTAATTTGCAATCAAAAATTGATGGGTTAATTACGTTGTGACCATCGCTTTCTAGGCTTTCTCGGGTACCGGTATGCCGATTTAGTGTAAACCACAGACAAATGCTCATTCCCATACACTAACACACTAAGACCATCTGTAAATTAATGTTACACTATGGTACTACGAACATGGTGCGGGTACGTTTATTCTGTGGTATATCACTATCTATATCTGTTTTAGGCTAAGTACACTATCTCGAAGCTGAGACTTTCAACAATTCAAGACCAACGTTTCGGGTTCTGCTCTAGTAGAATGTAAAACCTTACATCTTAGAATTTGGAAGTCGTTGTCCCATTCCAAACAAATTTAAAAACCTTCTTGTCATTTTGATCGATCAGTTATACGTGCCATGCCATGGCGTCTTTCTTCGGACAGCGTTCTACGGATCTCCCTAAGGCATACAATCTTGAGCTATCCGTGCCGCCGATTCGATGTATCATTATTTCCCTTCAATCAGGACTAGTAGCTCTATGAGCCAATAGAATCAATCGAGTCGTTGTTTCTCGAACTAGTCTACTCGCAAAATTGCACTTTTTTGAACTTGTCGACTCATTATGTCGTCGTTCGCGATACGAACTGATCGGCTTTTGAATCATCGGCTTTTCTCCGGGAAGGAGCTGTGACATCTCCAAAACTATTTATCTTTGTCTCGAAGTCTATCTTTATGAGAGTAAATGTAAGAAATCCAGCTACAAATCTAGCAGTCACATGTTTTACCTTAACCACTCGCTGTTGGTAGCCAAAGTGAATATTTCGTACCCGTTTTTATTTAGTAAGTTACACATCGTGATTGCCTACATTAAATTTGTACGATGATCCTGCGAAGCAACGTGCAAGCTGCTATGCAGTGATACGTGAAGCTGTTGATTGCTTCCGTTAAACTGTGAAGTGATCAAAGTGATCAATCGTTCCATTACACGACCCCCGCAGCTTTTACCCCGATGTGTCAACTTTCATACGCTGTCATGTTTGACGATTTGTATGAAAAAAGAGAAAAAACAGACTACATGTAATATAATTTTTCTCTTTCAGGCACCGTGTCAACCTTTGGCACTTAAACTAATTTTTTCCTCGTACAGGTCCTTGTGTGTACGCATTTTACTGATCTGTACAAGCTAGTCACAAGCCGGTTACCAAATTCCAGCATAGCCAAAAGCTTCTCGTCATTCGTCGCCCCGTCGTCCCTCACTGCCCGAGAAGAGGCGAGACCCTTATTTCAAAGGTGAGAATATAGCTCGTGATGTTTGTTGGAAAAGTTATTTAAAAAAGAAGTCAAATTGTGAAGTGAATGTACGTTGGTCCTCAGTTCGCAAACTACTATTGCTTGTCCATGCCTTCAGCGTTTTTCTACCCCAAGTTTGGTAATCTCCACATCGTGCATTACTAGTGGTAAAGAGCATGTAAGTAATCGCCACATCGCGCATTACTTGTGGTATAGAGCATGTAAGTAATCGCAGGTGTAATTTTAATACTCCCACTCTCCGCAAATGGATATTTTTGATCCGATGCCACTTGCCTGAAGCAGTTATTTGAGTCTCTTTGTCCGCCGAATCTAGGTATATATGTCAGCTAGTAGGTTCCCCGTCGACTTGTACTTGAATGTGATGATATTGCGTGTCACATTCTCTCGGATGTAGTGGTGACAGATGTTGAAGCACTTGGTCCTGACATAGTAGCCTGCGTTGTTAGCAAATTTAATTGCACCTTAATTTTCTTCTCAGATCAACGTCGCTACCACTTGCATATGACCGAGGTCCATTAGCGTCGCGCGGATCTATCGGGCTTAAACACAATAGGTGCGCCACCAATCGTCACTATTGTCCCTGACACCGGGCTTCGATTCTCAATGTTGCACCCCAGTATGCGTCCGTTTAAGCTAAAGCATGTTTTTTGCTGGCACTACCATCGTAAGTGATTTTGTAGCCCATCGTCGTCTTGATGGATGACATATTTTGCAACGGGGCTCTAAATCTGTGATGTATAGTAAACAACCGATCGACGACCTGTATGGCTTAGACTTCATGTTTTCTCGCAGAAGGTTTGTCGCAGGCGATTGCATCTTCGATAAATCAATCCCGAATCACATGGGATGACTACTGCCTTGGCGTCCTCTTGGTTAAAGGATTGACTACGTCATTGATATAGCGAGTCTGTTGGATCGCTAGTGTAGTGACGTTGCGATCATGTATAATATCTATGACGAGGATAAATTTGACCTCGCTTAGTGCCTTCCTTGTGAACGAATGTTAATTTGCTACCTTTACCCGATGGATCTCTTTGCTGGTCGCAGCAGCAATGAGCATGTCGTCGCGAAGAGTCACACATAAACGAAGTGTTCATTTTTTTACTGTAGAAACACTGATCCGCATCACTTTTTCAAAAATCAAACTGCAAAAAAATCGCATGGAATGTCTAAATTCATGCACTCGCAGCTGTCTTGAAGGATTAAATTGCTTTATCCAGCTAACACATCATCTTATCGGCGTTTGCGATGCCATTTGGTAATTTCATGAATACCTTTTCTTGAGATAAGTGTTTAAAAGGCCGTCCCAGCATCAAGCTGTTCGGTCTTGAATTCCTTCTCCACCACCACATACATCACGACCCGGATCGATTCAATGCAGACCACTGCCGAGTACGTCTCAAAGAAGTCGACACCAAACTTTTGCTTGGAAAATTTTGCAACAAGTCAGGGCTTGTAATGCACCACATGTCCGTGCTCGATACGTATTGTACTAAATACTCATCTGTATACGATTGGTCGGACTTCCTTTATCTCCGGGACCAACTCCCACGAACCGTTGTCCGAGTAAGCTCAGAGCTCGCCTCTATAGCCTTCACCCACTCAACGGCGTCGTCGCTGTCCATGTCTTGCTGATTTGTGGTCGATGCATCATCTGCACCGCCGACATTACTCGCGTAGGCTGATAAAGATCCTGCAAGCAGACTATCTTTATCAACACGAGGTCGCTTGGGTGATGGCGTATAAAAGTTATCGCCTATGTCAGAATCTTTTTCGCGATCCATCTGTGCTCGTCAGCCGTTGTCGATCCAGTACCAAGAAGGAGAACTGGTTCTCTTGTACGTTGAGATCGTTCCCTTTCGGACCTGAACACAGTGGTAGAGTGTTGATCACTCTTTCGAGGATTCGATCCCAACTCTCCACCGGCGTCCGCACGACCGATTAATGGAGTAGGTACTTCGATTCCGTGCTGTATGCTTCACTCACCTTGTGTACTCGTCGGTCGGGCGGGAGGAACTCTTCCAGGTGGACCCGATTCGATGGCAAGCTTGACCGTGGTTGGGATTGGTGCTGTCACCTAAATACCTTTACACGATAGCGGGTGTACTTGTAAGGTGATCGATATGAGCCAGCTTGATATTTACGAGATCTCCTTCTCCAAAGCAGATTCTTGATCTGCGATCTTTCTTACCACTTTGATCCGTCTCGCGATCTTGCACCCTTCGCCTTTACTTGTCTGCTACGTTCGATCTCAGTTGGAGGTTTTGTTGAAAGTCCTTGATCCCTGGTTAAGCAATCCAGGTATCAATTGATTTAAGTACTTAATTTCTCTGACGTCGAATGGCCGATGATCCAACCCAGAAGAGAACTAAACACACGTACTTGGAAGCAAATTAAACTTTGTTTGATGTTAACTAAATAAATCAAAAAAACTAGCACATTGCTAGGCATATCTGTATTCCAAATTTTGAAGCCACGTGTCTCCCTCTCCCAAAGATATTCCCGCTGTATCTGTGTAGCTTACACCAAGTGTGCTCTCTCTGGAACTTTGGCGTGACCCAAACCCATCCTGAATACAGCAGATCGAGATCAAGAGACCGGATCGAGACCGTGAGCTACCTATCTAAGACAGTATTTCTCCAATCAGAGCTCTTTCTGATTTTACTGACGCCTGCGATCTTTGGACTCCCACGTCCCAACTCAACGGTCAAAATCTCCTGGAATCTTTGCAACAACACTATCTTATCGTTTTCTGTCAATTATTGTATACAATAATACGTCGTCAACTTTCTTCTCGATAATACAGGATCATGTTCAATTTCTTGCATCTCGAACTTTTTTAATGGTTCCGTCGTTGACTCCATACCTCCGTCCGCCACGAGCAGGTACTTCTCAGGTTCTGGCCGATCCACTTCGTCGACATTATTTAAAGTACGTTGATGACTTCACTTCTCTCTGTCTTGACGTGTTGTAAATTCAATTCGCCTGGCTTTTGTCGGCTTCACTGATCTTGAGGTATTTACTTTGTCTAGCTCCAGATCATACACACGATGGCCCTTTTAAATTGTCCCCATAGAGCCAAGGAACATACACTTAAAACAATTTGGGTCCAGCCTGGTGCGTTTAGAGTCCTCAACATTTGCATAACCCATCGATATAGATACTCCTAAGTGGTCCAGTCGAGGCTTTGTCTTATATCCAACATCGTATGGAGTAGCGTCCAGGTGCGTGCTGTTTGTTGATCGGTTGACCAAGTAAACTGCCGTGTTAATGTATTCTTTCCATTAGGAAGTAAAATATACTTTGAAGTGCATCATGCTCCGCGCCTTCTTCATTAATCGTCCGATCCATCCGTTCAGCCACTCTAATAAACTGAAGGCTGTATGGCACAGTCTTTTTGTAACGGGGCACACCCTTGCGTGAACTTTACGCAAGGGTTTCGGTGCCCCGACAGACGTACACGTGGCAAGCGAGGAAGCGTAGGTAGGCTAAAAGTAGAACTGTTATATTAACATAATTAAATTTTTAAACTACTGTCTCTCTGTTTGACTTAACTTAATTATGTTAATATAACTGAGTGTATGGTGACATCTCGTCACCACTCATTGCGCGCGTCTTGCGGCGATTGGTGGGTTGATATCATCAAGATATCAACCAATGAACAGACTCTTTGGTCGACCCTTCAATATCACCACTTTGGTGATATTGTTTAAAGAATATCCATCTTCATATTCTTTATTGTCACTTTCCTTAAAGTGACAATTCCATGTAACGGGCTGCCCGTTACACTTTTGGTGCACAACACCGTCACGAGGACGAGATTGGGGGGTCTTGTTTACAAACTCGGTGCGGTTGTCAGATCGTAGACACTTATTGCTCTCTCACCACTAATGCTTGTACATGGTCTTGGAAGACTCAATCCTTCTTGGAACTTTGCTCTTCTTCTTGAGGTGGTATGTTAAAGCATACTTTGAGTGGTAGTCAACGATGGTGAGCACATGCTTTGCGACACCTTTTGACTCCGTCTATGCTGGTCTTATCACTTCCGTTTGCACAAATTCCAGCTCACGGGACATCTATGTCTGCAAACGAGACGTTAATTGCGCCACCGTTTGCTTTTTTAACCATTTACTGCATAGCGCTTTAGTAGTGGAAGATGTAATTAAATATTAGTCTTCACGCGCTGCGTTTTTGCCAGCGCGTCTTTGTATAAGTGGCTTATGCGAGAGTGCCACATATTGCGCCGTTTCCTGTTGAAGATCTAGCATGTAGGACTTGCCAACCTTCCTCTCCGAGGCGATTGCTTGATTCTTGTTCCAAATGATATAGACGTGCGCTCAAATTCAACTTTGAGCCCTCATTCTGCAAACTTGCCGACGAATAGTAGTAGCTGATAAACGTAAATTATGTGAAAACCGTCCAACATCCGAGTGCTCTTGCCTTCATTGCCCGTAAAGCGCATCGACCCATTTCCTGCTTTATGGATCTTATTGCCGTCCGCAATGGTTATATCAATACTTGTCACCATGTCCTTGTAAGAGAACAATTCTTTTCGGTGAGGCGTCATCGGTGCCGTTCCACTACTGTCGATCAGCCACCCTGATGATAGACTTTCTCCAGCGGCGAAGAAAGGGTACCCGTCATCCTTTCTCGGTCCCTGCATGTCCAGGCAGTCCCTCTTCATTTGGGCAAGCGTGTCACAATTAAGGCAGTTGCTTAAAAACCCCACTTATATTTTTTTAGACGGTGTCCTTTAGTTCGTTATTCCTGCCGCCCTTGTCGAAGCTTGCATTCTTCGAATCGCCCCTATACGTAGTAGCCTTCAGCGTGCGTCCCATGGCTTCCTAATTGTCCTGTCGCTCATATTCCTTAAACATCTTCTCCTTCACCACAATTAATGTGACGTACATGGCTTTCTCCACGATCGATGCGATGAGCTCGTACTCAGCAGTCTGTCTGCAGAGCCAAATGACGAGTTGCCGAGCCTCCTCAACCGGATCAGCCAGAGACTGAAGACCAACGATAATTCATCGAACTTGTCCAGGTGCTTGGTCATCTTTATGCCGGCGTCCATCTTGCAATTATGAAGGAGGCGGGTCATCTTTACTCGATTCGGCATGGTCGTGTGATTGTAGAACTCACGCAGCGTAATCTATGCCTGGATAGCCGTCGTTACCGACCGAATATTGGTAAGATGCTCCAGGGCAATGCCTTGAACAATCAATTTCAGTGCCTTCATGTCTTTCAGCATGCATTTAATGTCCATCTCTGCATCAGGCTTAGCCATCTGATGGTGCGCTAGCAGTTCCTTCCTTGTCAGCTTCATTCGTATGACGATCTACGAATAGAAGTAGTTGTCGCTCCCGAGGATGACTTTAGCCTTCTTCGCAGACATGTGGGAGGCGGGTATTTTCTTTTGCGTCTTTTGCGGCTTTTACATTCTGAAAAGATGTTTAAGGAAGAAGGCTAATTGTAAAGTCAGTCTACGCTTGGTCCTTAGTTCGCAAACTATAATTGCTAGTCTAAGCCTTCTGCATTCTTCTATTACAGTTTAGTTATCACCACATCGCGCATTACTTGTGGTATAGAGCATGTAAGCAATCGCCGGTGTAATCTCAACAATGTTGCCGCCACGACTCGATATAAAGTCATGCGACTCTTTGCAAAGCTAAAAAAGATCGTGCAGTCTGCTATTTTCGTGAGACGAGCTCAGGACACCACGAAAGAGCGGTACTTGACTCATTCTGGAGTTTTGAATGGAACACGTCATCTTCGCATTGGTATCAAGCGTCTTTAGATCGACGATCTTCCACACTGCAGGCGTCTGATCGACTGCGCGCCCAGGATGCATATAAATGTCGTCAGCAGTCTTTTTTGTAAGTGTCATTCGATCAGCAATTTAGCAGACAAATATATCGCGAGGATGTCGTTGTTATAGTACGTCGTTGTCATCGCACATGTATAAATATGCAAAGGCCATATGAGAGATTTGCTCAGCGATGGTTATGATGCGAGTTAATTTGACTTATTAAGTAATGTCAAAATGCACAACACTCAATCATCATTCCCTTACCCGTTCTCAAATTGCTTAAAAGACTATGTAGGTACGGAGAACGTGTGCAAATTACAATTGCAATAACAAAATATCCGCGGTGATCGTCTGATAATAAAAAGTAGTGCGCCATCCACCACAGTGAGGACAATTTAACTTTCAAAGTGAGGTGCAGGATTGGACAGCTTGTGCTGGGTAAACCCTTATAAAAAATGTACTCATGTGTAAAAAAATTCGATGTGCAAATGCAGCGATAAGCAATATGAATTATCTGTAACAGGGCACGCCTTGTGTCAATTCGACACTAGGTTGTGTCGCCCGACGTCACGCACACATGGCGTGAGGAAGCGCAGCGAATTAGGCAGAACTCGAAAGTTCTGTCGAAGGTTAAAAGTAGAACTCTATTTAATATAGTTATGTTTCTTAATAAATCGTCTTTTGTCTTGAGCTAACTATATTAAACTACAATCTCCTATGTGGGTTTCTCGCTCACGACCCATTGCACGCGTCCAGCAGCGATTGGTGGTTAATCTGGTTGATGTACCGTGAACATCAACCATCAGGTGGAGCAACCCATCAAAGAAATATTACGCTCGAAGGTAATATTCATTCTACCTTACTCCTTACGAGCAAAGTCAATTGAACATTATCTAAATAGACAGGGTTCAAAAATTGATACGAAGATATTAATTTTTATATAACGGGCTCACCCCGTTACATCATCCCCCCTTAACCATCAGTCACTACAGTGAGTGATTGGTTTAATGGTTACAAAGTGACAACCGTTGGGTCATGCTGTAGGAAAGGAAGCACTTGTTGGTTCTGCCCAACGCATTCAGCCTTTCAGCGCATGACGAGTTCGTCCATGTGCTGCGCGAACAAGTCCGCCAGTGTATCGACTGCACATATGCGTGCAGCCGGAAAACAAGCTGTCCAAGACTCAGCAGCAGGTGTCAAGTCACCTGAAGCTGCCACTAATCAGCCTACAACTATCGTAGTTGCAGAAGCACGTAATCATCCACGTGCTGATTCTTCACCCGCAGCTTCGACTGCGGGAGGTAGTCCCATATACCAAGATTTCGACATAGGTGGTCTATTATGGCGAGTCGGATTCCCTATCCGACTTAAAGCCGTGCGCAGAGCCCAACCGCAAGGTTGCGAAATCGATGACTGCTACGCCTCGCGGCAGTCTTGATAAAGACTTACGCCATTATATGTTCGGTTCATCCGAAGATACTGTGAACCCGTCGCCGGGATCAAACCGATCGCGCTCATATTCGTACGAGGCGAGTGCAAACATTAGGACGTACGTCTTCATGACAATTTTGATGACTCTTCGCGGAGTCATCGTAGCCATTGCCGCAGCAACACTAGGTATTGAGGCGATCGTGGGGCTAGCTCTCCTGTTGGCACCACGCAGCAGGAGCAGGATCGCAACGCGTTGCGATCTGCTCCTGAGAACAAGCCATGGATGCCTACCTAAAGCGAGTTGAGACAGTGGTATGCTTATACCATTGGGAGTTTTCGGATCCCACTCTTTGACTCGTCAAGGATCCAAATACTTGATCCCAGTGCGATATGTTATCACACTAAGCATGAGATTTAGATAGATCTCTTTTCAGGCATCGATGGTACCACGGTAGCCACAAACGAGACGATCTATCGTTGGTACGGGCGTGAAATTTTTTTATCGGAAACATTGAGAATCTCGGCCGTGACACTTGGCTGGAAAAACTTACTGCAGCTCGCAATAAGTTAGAACAGAGGTCCAAAAACGGTGCTCGGTTTAGATTGCTGCGATTGTCTCGAGAGGCAGGTTTACCTCGCCTCTCGTGGTGAGAAAAAACCCAAAGTTGTATTGACAACTCTGTTCACGCCCCTAGGGAGGCCTTCCTCCCTAATCGACCCTACTGGAGGGCGCGTATCTCATCCGAGATGTACAAAGGGATCGAGAATTTACAATCCCTTTCAAACGCGCCGGCCTTTCATTCGACACCGGTCCTCCTTCAAATGGTGGGTCACATCGTGATGCTCGACAATACCGGGCACATCCATCATCAGATGGGAGCCCCGCTCCCAGCTGTTCCACGAGGGTATATATTACGCCACTAAACGAGGTAACTCGTCCTGGATCCTGAATCGTCACGGTGGTTCAAGATACGCTCCACAAGGAAGCGTTGACCAATGTGTGAGTCATTTAAAGGATGTGGAGGAGGATAAAAACCCTTCTCCAAGTCGTTCGGCTCACCATATCGACCAATACGAGATGTATCGCGAAATTGACCAATTGCGCGAGTATTTGGAGCAAGGGCGGGACAGATGCTGTGCTCTGACCGATTCCGTGCGGCAACACCACAACGATCGGGAGGCTGATCGGGTGAAGGATCGTGCCGACTACGCCTAAGCCCAACTTCAGGTTGAGCGTGATATACGATACCTCGTCGAAGAGCTATGAACAGCTCGCAGAGAGATCTCTGAACTGCGTGAAGAGGTCTCTTCGTTACGCACCCAGACCAATCGTCTGGAGCGCGAGCGTAATAACCTAATGGAGGTTTTTGAACGTGGGGGTATCTTCATCGTCTTAATAGGGATCGTATTGACAGGACGGGCGGGCTTCCCATGAAAAACGTAGGTTGCGTGCGCATCCTAAGTGGCAGCCCGATCTTGTATGCGTTGTTTTGTCTGAGCAGCACACGAAAGGGACCGATGCACTTGGGCAGTTGTTTGCTGCTGCCTCCATTAGTCACGTTATGTTATATGTAAGTTTACCGTAGATAGTAGGACTAAGGCGCGGAAATGAACGAAAGAACAATTGCTCTTACATTTTTGTCAGCGTGGTGTTTCTTCTGGTACACCGCGTGAGCGATGGAGCCCTGCACGAAACGGACCACTGCTTCACGATCCAGCATAAATTTTTCTGCTTACTCGGCTTTGTTGTGTTCAGTTCGCCTTGTGCGAACTGTAGAAAGATTCCGTTCCTCTTTCTGTTCATCAGCAAGGGTGTCATCATCCTCGCTGACATAATCGTTGGCGATGCTGAATATACCAGCATCGTCATCATCATCCGAATCAATAATAGTGTCATCGCTATTATTGAGGTGATCTTCTTCATCGATGTCGACTTGATCGACATCGGCATCATACGTGACAACGTTAGCGTCAACACTTGATGAGCAAGACCCAGAACGGTTTTTGCTCGAGCGAGTTCTTCCCCCTTATTCAAGAGCCACACACTTCAAAAGGGTGGTCAGACGTGGATGGCGTAAGCCATTTACGAAGAATGGTGTGTGCTGTGTGGAAGCATGCACCGAATTATTGATGGCGAATTCTACCAGAGGTAGGAATTCGATACAACTCGAGAACGAGTGGACGTACCCCAAAGGATCTCTTCGAGGACATGATTGGCACGTTCTGTCGGATCATCTGTTTTGAGATGGTCAGATGTCGAATAGTTTAGCCGTGATCCGATTGAACGGAACACGGGTTGCCAAAAGTCTGCCGTGAATCAAGGGTCACGGTCTGAAACGAGTTCCCGGGGTAGCCCGTTGAGTCGATACACTGTGTCGATAAAGACACGAGCACAGCCTTGTGCCGGTATCGACTCGGGGACAGCATAAAGATGCAGCGTCTTGCTGAACTGGTCAACAATCACAAGAATGACATTATTCTTGTGACCGTATTCGGGGAAACCGAAGACGAAGTCCATTGAAACGGACTAATAGCACTCTGTCGGGACAGGTAGAGGCTGTAAGGGTGCACGGGATGAAGGATTAGGCTTTACATGTTGACAACCTCGCAATCACGAATGTACTTGCGCACAAACTGTTACTGGCGGGGCCAGTAAAAGTCACGACTTGCCGTAAAGTATATATTTTTCTTTCCACGAGGCCCGCACGTTGGGGCATCGGGACACTCATACATGAAGCGTAAGCGCAAATCTTTATAAGCGGGGACGACAACACGAGGCGTGTCGCCGACAACGGCTGTATAATAGAGCAGCACGTTGCGTGTTGTGTACCGATCCGAAGAGGTAGGTACAAAGCCGTTAAATCTTTAAAGGATTTACGAGATGGATTCACCAAAGGATCCATCGAGCGCAGAGGATTCTTATCTTCTGCGTAATCCTTTCTCACGTCGTCAAGTAATGTTGACGACGGGATACTGACCTTAAGTGTCGCAACAGTGGGCTTATCCTCACTGTTGATTTGTGCGTCCGGCTCGAAATCGGGCCGGTGCGAAAGCACATCAGCGACGACATTGAGTCGTCCTGGTTTATACTCCACGGAGAAGCTATACTCCGCGCAGAAAGACAGCCATCTCGCCATTCTTTGCGAGAGATGTGTGCTGTTTACGGCCGAGCGTAGTGACGCATGGTCCGTATAGACAGCAAACGGTCTATCTCCCAAGAGATAGACGCGAAACTTAGCCAGTGCGTACTTCATGGCATGGAGTTCCTTGTCATGCACTGGGTAATTACGCTCAGCTGCTTGCATCTGAGGCGACTGATACCAGATGACGCGCTCCGCGCCATCTGCATCGAACTGCATTAACGCACAGCCGATTGCGAAATCGCTGGCGTCACAGACCACATGAAATGGTCTGTCCTGATCTGCAATCGCCAAGATCGGCGATTGCATCAAGCTTTTCTTGATACCGTCAAAGAAACGCTGGCACTCAGCGTTCCATGACCACTTGACATTTTTCTTGAGTAAGCAAGAACGATGCACGGTCATCTCGGCGTAGTTGCTCGAGTACTTGTGCAGTTACGCCGCTAGCCCAAGGAATTTTATCAGTCCATTGACATCGACTGGCACTGGTCAGTCGGTGATCGCCTTGATCTTTTCGGGATCAGGGCGTACGCCGTGTTTACCCACGATGCACCCAAGAAGTGGTATTTCGCTAGCCGCGAATATACACTTCTTGAGGTTGGCGTACAACTAACGATTGCGCATAAGTTAAAGAACTTGAAGAACGTGAGTTCTGTGAACTTCAATGTCCTTCTTCCCGTCTATAGTCGGGCTATGGACGAACACATCGTCGAAGTAACTCGGTGCGAAATCTCGCACCGGTCTCGACTGATTTGTGACACATCTGTTGAATGTTGCAGGGGCATTACTCAGCCCCTGTGGCATCACTAGCCACTCCCACAGCATACCTTTGGGGTGCTCACTGTTGTGTACGGGATGTTCCGTTTACGCATGAGGATCTGATAGAAGCCATCTATCAGATCCATGGACGAAAAGATGGTACTCTTTGACATACCATCTATGATTACGTCCTTCCTCAGTATCGGCGTCTGAGCCGGTACCGTTGCAGCATTCAAATTGTTGAATGCGTGCACGATCCGCCATCCTCCTGTGGCCTTTATCACACAGAAGGTCGGAGAGCTGTGAGGAGATGTTGATTCCCTCACATGGCCCGCTGCTAAGCGATCGGCAAAGAACTTGTCGATCGCTAGTACTTGTTCACGAGGCAGTGGCCACTGCTTCATGACACAGTACTTCGAGCCCGGTTTGAGCTCGATCTCGTGTCGAGTGCCTTTGTCCTTAGGCAACTCGCAAGGTACGGATTCAGGGAATACATCCTTGAATTCGATCAAATCCTTATACAAAGGATTTGCCAAAGGCAACTCCCAGGATTGAGACGTGTATCGCTCAATCCGAGTCTTCTCATCGAGGACACTTTCGTCCATCATTGAGCTGCTGAGAACCCGTTCGTTCTCAGCAAATACTGTTGCCGACCGAATATCGGCCACATACTCATCCTCTGTGACGAGTATGCAGATCTGCTTGACTTTGCCACTACGCATTTCACGCAAGAACCGTTTCGGTTCTAGCGTTGGCAACTGATTTATCTCCGAAGTTGACTTCGGATGCACAATCAGATCAAGCGTATAAGCGCCTACGCTTGATCCGTCATTAACCAAGACATTCAACGTCTCGGTTTCTTCCTGGGAACATGTTCCCACAGGTTGCTGAGGTCCTGATCCCTCAGCAAGTGACTCTTGTGGAATTCCTTCCTCAAGTACGTGTGGACTTATTCCCTCGACATCTTCCGACTGTTCTGTGCAACCACAGTCAGGCACCGATCCTCTACGGTCGACTCTCCAGTCGACCTAGGATTTCTTTTGTCTAAGATGCTGCCCGCTAGGCATGCATCCATATCCCGGTCCACTCGAATAAGTCGAGTGGTGGACCTTCGGCGCTGCCTGTACTTCTGTACAGCCACCAGGAGCTTGCTCCACATTGTAGTGATCAACTACACTGTGATCTTGTGCAGTCGTGCTAACGACCGTACCGCAAGTGAGGCCATCGCACTCACTCGCAGAACATCCACACGCTTGTGGACGCTACAAGATGTTCATCAGATGGCCATCTGATGAACAAGCGGCAGGCATCTTCACGGATCGATGCTGCCAGCTCACCCTTGGCTCGTATTTCCTGAGCCAAGGTAATCCCAGGATGACATGAAATTTGTCATCCAGATCTAGTACGATGAAGTCATCATCTTACCGCTCGCCCTCTAACGTGTAGTGGATTCCTACTACGCGTTTCTCAACGGTTATCGATGCGCCTGTTGCAAGGCGCACCGTCATCCTTGTGAGGGGAATGTCGCGCTCAACGAACTTGAGCCTACGACCCTCTAGTGACTGGCGACGAACAAAGTTGTTCGACGCCCCACAATCAACTAGGGCGCGAAGTGACAAATTTGTTATCACTTGCAACTTCAAGGCGATGAGTGATATCTCATCACCAGGTGCAGAGACACACAATGATTGTGTATCTGAAGCAACTTTCGTCAAGAACTTTGCAAATTTTCTTGAGGTTGCTGGATTAGTAGGGCACTCCGCCCCTACTGACCCCGACCTTTTTTCGATGGTCTGCTTCGCTGTTGCGGTTTCGCAACAGCGCCGGGCCCACGCCCATTGTCCTTCTTGGCAAATGGTCATTCATTTTGCTCAGTACTGTTTGGTACTGGGCGTGCCCAAACTACACTCGTATGCGTAGTGCCCTAACTTCTGACAACGATTGCACTTCTTTACTAGCTTGTTGTTCGAAGAGCGAGATCTCTCGATCGCAACATAACAGATTTCCATGGGTTCTAGACCTTCAGTCTCTTGTCGTCTCGGTGGACGAGAAGAGCTCGAGCTAGCATGAGTTTCTCTCTTGCTAAAGTCTTCCTGTTCCTCATCTGCGATTTTTTGTATAAAGCGTATCCAGCTCTAAGCGGAACAGGCGATTCCTGACGGGACCATCTGCGAGCCCTTGCATGAACACAGTAATCAACGTGTGTTCATGTACAGAGTTGGCAGTCATAACTCGGAAGGAGTCGTATATGCTTAGAATAAGCGTGCACATCACGATTACCCTGTTTGAGTTTCAGAAGCTCAGATCGAGCCCTGAACACAGCCCGTGGTGGCTCAAACGTTCGTTTGAGCCGTGTTTTGAAGGATTCGAGCGACTCATAAGCGTATAGGTAGCTCATCTCCAGCCCTTAGGCCCAAGTCTTGGCACGTCCTGCCAAGTGGGATTGAGTAAATGTTAGTTTCATTTGCTCATCGTCGATGCGACGTGCGTTCATGACTCTGTCTTGTTCGAAGAACCATAGTATCAGGGAGTCTTACGGGACTCCACTGTACTTGGAGATGTCAACTTTCATGACCTCGGGACGACGCGCATGCGCCGTCCCGTCCACAGCAGCATGGAATTGCTGCTGTCTCAACAGCTCCGTCTGTTGAGCACCGAGTTCTCTCAACTGCTCGGCCTGTTGAGAGCCTTGCTGGTGAAGCAAGGCTACCTTTTCTCTTTCGACGACAAGTTCATTTGAATGAAATTGGCTATAGCGGCATGTTGTTGGTCTCTGTCTAGAGACTCCAACATGGCGCTAACGACGAGTTCGCCTACGGTAGAACTCATTCGTTCTACCGCCCTCCATTCGATGTCACTCAAATGGCTGAAGCCTTCACGCGTGGCGTGAAAGCTCTTCTCATAATCGAACATGTTCATGTCGGATGAGGTGGTTGTGATCGCTGGACGGACTACAAAGTGCTACCAGGTGTAACAGGGCACGCCTTGTGTCAATTCGATACAAGGTTGCGTGCACCCGACGTCACGTACACGTGGCGTGAGGAAGCGCAGCGAAGTAGGCAGAACTCGAAAGTTCTGTCGAAGGTTAAAAGTAGAACTCTATTTAATATAGTTATGTTTCTTAATAAATCGTCTTTTGTCTTGAGCTAACTATATTAAACTACAATCTCCTATGTGGGTTTCTTGCTTACCATTCGTTGCGCGCGTCTGGCAGCGATTGGTGGTTAATCTGGTTGATGTACCGTGAACATCAACCATCAGGTGGAGCAACCCATCAAAGAAATATTACCCTCGAAGGTAATATTCATTCTACCTTACTCCTTACGAGTAAAGTCAATTGAACATTATCTAAATAGATAGGGTTCAAAAATTGATACGAAGATATCAATTTGTATGTAACGGGCTCACCCCGTTACAATATTTGATTTTTTATTCACATTTCCACCGATAGAAAAACAGTCTCGAAAAACTACGAAGGAAGATCACGCATTACAAAGCTTACAATTTCAGATCACGAATTATTACACTTGACTAAGGAAAGCGGTGAGCATGAGCATTCTTGCAGCCGCGTCCCCGTGACAACTAGATCTCAAGCGGCATAAAAATTGGTACCTATGATTCTAATGTTTGTCAAGAGAAGTGCTGAGTCAGGTCTGGCATCGCGAAGCTACCAACAGCATGTAAAATTAGTGTATTTTGCAGCTCATCAAGTTTTAGCGATCAATGCAACGATGGTACAGCTCTATCGTTCTTTTTACTGATGGAACTAAGTTCACAAACAGCGATAGCTGCTGTTCTCGTTCTTTTGCGCGTCCAAACAGGCGGGCTGCTTCATCATCTTTCGTAGCAAGTTGGCAGTCACAAAGGAAAAAGGGGTTACGAGTCAAAACATCACGTTGAACAAGTCGCTTTCCTAACAATCTGGCAACATTAGGTCTCGCGAGATACTGTCGATGCCTCGTAGTATCGTTTACGACAAGACTTCCATCTTGTGGTCGTTGCGTTGCTCTCTGTCACGATGTCACCGTAATTAACGATGGTATCGTGGGTCGAATGTGCAGCGAATCTTAAGCAGTAGCGTGAGACCAGAGTCGGTGATTTTAGCACTAGCAAAAGGTCCATTGTGTCGAGGGACCAGTTTGTTTGGCAGCACAACGTCGGTACAGCAACAACGCGGTCGCGGATTTCGTGCACATCAATCAAATGAACTGATGCGACGGCAAAACTGGTCGGTTTTCAACCTTTGGTTGGCGTAAATCATATATTCGCGAAGCCATTACGGTCAGTTTGCCTATTCGAACAGAGCCTGCACTGTTGTGGGGACTAGAAGTCAATATCCACCACCACGTGCTCGGATGAAAACATACGTGTTCAAACAGAATGTTGAGTCCTGTGGGCCAAAGGCAGATTCACGATTCGGACCTGCTGGACAGTGCAGCTGCTTCCGCAAATGGATATCAAAAAATGCTGGGATGGCTTGAAGCCACCAAATGTAATCGGATTTTGGAGCCTTTGCATTCTTACTTGCCGTAGCGCGGGTCAACACTTCGAGCTCGATGTCACGAATCACCGGAATTTTGCCATAAACGATATATGTTTCTGGCCAGCCGAATTCTTATCTTCCATATGGGTGGACAGATGCGTCTAGACTGAATCCACCAGCCTGATTCTTAATGACGTACATAGCTCAAAGACTGACCACAAGCATCTGCGATGCTTTTACTGCGAACAGAAAGAGGTTCCAAAGGTCGGGTAGACCGCCTGGTGCCGACCGCTTATGCCATGTTAATTCAGCAGCCGCTCCATCGACTGTTTCGAAGCTCTACTATCGTCGAGTCGAGAAAGTGGCGTTGTACGCTGCGATAGCACACGACCCGGCGACGAAGAGACGCTTGTGCGAACGGCGTATTCGCCAGGTGCGCTCTGAAAGGCATCCGCTTAACAAATCGAGGGAGAGATTGCAGCTTTGATCGCGCAACGAGAACTGCTTCTTCCTCACGTCTTCTGCTGCCACGAAGCGTTGGTCAGGTTGTTGGACTCACAACAGATTTGCGACAGTCCTGTACGCAACTGGGCATTCCGTTCAGTCTGAGCGCTTGATCACGCCATGGAACACACGCAACGCGATGATAAATCTGAAACAATTTGGCTTACGCCAACCGCTTGTGGTCGACCTGTTGTGAGGATCATAGGAGTAAATTGTGACAAACAGCCAGAGCCAAATTGCGTGAGTAATTCCTAGCTCTCACTTGGGAGAGAGAGAGAGAGAGAGGCCGCAATCGGCCACCGTGATATGAGTCACGTCCTCCCCACCTTTGCGTACGGCACATGCGTTGTCGCCGAGCCGTATTGCGCCATGACCCGTTTCTTGCTCTCCTTGCAGTTATCGATCCTCCGTCCATGTGCAAATGTGGGCAATAGAGGTCGTATTAGCATGTAACCTCTTAGCTGTTTTATTGAAACTTCGCGCTGCGGGAAGAAATCAAGGCTGAGAGGGCAAGCAAGAGACGTCTTGTTTGACCCACCCGCCAAAGGTTGCAGTGACAGACACTGCCATCAGCTAACATTCTCGTGTCCAATAGTTTGCACCTCTTGTGGTCCCACCTTGCGATGCGGTCCTCTACGGGAGGTCCGGACACTATCTCGCATCAAATCTACTGACTTTTACTCGATACATTAAATTTTCCTGCATGCTGTACAACCATCCGTAGAAACGTGGCGGTCATAACAAGAAAGCTAGTCGAGCTGTCACAGCTCGACCACACGCCGACGGCAGTCGAAGCTCTCTTCCCCGACGTAATCGTCCACGCCGTGAAGCGCCGATCGAGCGACAGGCTGTCCAGCACGGCGTGTTCATGAAGCTGTCCCAGCTGTTCCGGCCGTTACAAGCGACGATTGCCCCCGTCAACAAGCGCGCGAGGCGTAATCAAGCGCCAGGCGAAGCTGCATAGACAAGCCACCTCGACACCTCATTGGCTCCTCCGATTGTCGTCCCCTCGTTTGCGCACTCATCATTGCCACCACTGCCCCGTCTGGCCGCTTCGTCCCGATTCTGTCCAGCTTTCGTGGCCTCAGGTTGCCGTCCTATGTCCAGTCTGCCTCTTTTCTGCGTTGATCCGGTGGTGATGACGTCAAGTTGCGCGGATTCAAGTTGCCCTAAGGCAGTTTCCGCACCGTTTCTCCGCCTCTTCGCGTCTCCGTCGCCCGCGTCCCACTTGACTGACTGACTGACTGACTGACTCACTGGCTCACTGGCTCACATTCCGCCGCACCCGCTGCTCACTTTGTCTTTTGCCCAGAATGCCTCACCACTCATGTGCGACCACAACTGCTACTGCTACTGCTGCTGCTGCCTTTCCATGCGAACTGTTGCAGTCGAATTCACAAACCCGTGCGGCGTTTCTCTCTGCGTTCTTAGCGAAACCCATTTACACAGTCACTGTAGGAAGTAAACGCTCGCGAGCAGCAGCCGGAACGGGTTCCCCTGTCAAGCGCCAGCGGCTCGTGACGTCGGCCGCCACAGACGTGAGGGCCTATTGCCACGCGGCCGCTGCGCTTCAGCAGTCGAGCACAAGGGCTGTGCCTGCGTCAACGAATGGCAACGTGGACGCCACTCGACTGCATGACATATTGCGGTCGTTTCGTCTCCAGGCGCAGCGCGACGTGCGCGCTGGTCTCGTGGCCATGCAGACCCTCAACGGCGACGCGCTCGGGTACGACGCGCGCGTCGACGCTTCGACGTTTGAGGCCATGGCAGCGAACGTGGCCGAGCAGTACCAGCAGGTGGATCAAGTGCTTTGCGACGCAGGACTGACGGACACGACCACGGAGCGGTCGGTTGCCCACGTGGTCAAGGACGGCCCGCGCGGTCCCTTTGTGCGCTTTGCGACGGCCAAAGTCGCGCCGTTTGCGATGGACACAGTGAGTCGAGCCATGTGGAAGACGGCCGAGAAGAAGGCCGTGCACATTGTGAACGCGCAAGAAGAGGGAGCTGAGGCTTCGAGTGAAAGCGACGCACGTGTGTTCTACCTCAAGACCATTTACACGTTACAGGACGATGCAGTCGCGGCGAGGGGCATCTCGGTGCTGCTGCGCGGAGTCTGTCGTCGGTACGTCGAGGCAGACCGTGTCGTGCTGGTGTGGGAAGGCCGGGGCGACTGGCCCGAGAACTACATTCGCGACCACCCGAGCAGTGTCCCGATTCGGGAACGTGGCTACTGTGTCATACGGACGGTTCAGAGTGAGCGGGTCAAGGGCAGACGGGATGCCGCCCCGCTGAGTTTATCGCAGACTTGTGTCTGCATGACACCGGGTCTGTCCGCCGACATTGGCCTGGACAGTCCCGAGTGCTTGCAAGTGCTCTCGGACTCGGTGATCCCGTCGTACCGAAAGATCCTGGAGGCGCGGGAGCAGACGCTGGAGAATGCTCTGCTTGACGAGATGATTCAGTCGAGAGTGCGGGGACCGACGAAGCGATAGACGGAGAGGTGGTGGTGACCTTGTAGGATCGAAGATGCATGTCCACTTGTGCGATATATTGCGTTCTAACTATTTCAGAGCATGTACAAAGGTACTCGACAACACGAATGGCATTTAGTCGACGGGTAATAAATTCGATACGTTCATGATAACCATATATGGACATCCATGGCTCCCTGTTCTCACTTTGCTTCGAGGCTTTACTGAGTAACTTGTGCAAACTCTGCATGACGATCAAGTGGTATGAGTCCATGAGTTGAGCACCTTCAGGAACGCGGTCTGTCGAGGCAAAGCTTAAGAAAGCAGCGATGGGTCTGTTCTTGAGTGTGGAAGAAGATCAGGTAGCACATGCCGTCATCCTGTTCTGATGAAACAGATGGACTTCCGTTCTCATCGGTTTAGGCAAAGATTGTGTCCAGAAGGGATGTATTTGCATGTACAGCCAGTAAGTATCCTATCGATTGTTCACGAATCGTATTTGCAGCACGTTGTTGCTGGCTACACAGTCAGACAGAGTGCAACTGCGAGACCCGTTTGAAAAACTAGACTACCGAAAGCATGCGCCGTCGTCGCGAAACAGATACAGGCACTTCCATGTGCTAGGAACTGGTGTATCTTTACAAGCACATCTCGAGCGCTAACGGTCGAGAGCAAAGCGAACACAGCCTGCTTTTCTCACTCGGCAGACTGTGGGCTTTGCAAGCACCTGCGCAGTGGATTTTCGGTGGTATAACTGATTGCCATCACATGGAAAAAAATCACAAACGACTGCTGGAAACGACTCGTTTCAATTTCGTAGGGAAGCAAAAACACAAGATGGAATCTCACGATCGCACTTTCATTAGGAAATGATCGTGTCCACACGCACTTTATCGGTACTGTCTTCTCTCCACCTCCTTCCTGGCCAGTCTTCCCTCTTCTCCTCGCGCGGTGCCCCCTGCCTCCTTCTAGTACATCCAGCACGCATACTTATTCCAAAGCGCCCTCCTTCATCTAACCTCCAAAGTTGAAGTGGAACGTGCGGCCACCCTGTTGGAAGAATTGCGCATTGCCGAACGGCTGTTGCTGTTGCTGCGATTGCCCGTTGCCCGTAACGTCTTCGCCGCGGTCGTACATATCGCGCTTTTCCTCATCCGACAAGATCTCGTATGCTTCTGCAATGTCGCGAAATCGCTTCTCTATCACCTCGCGTTCGGCCTCATCCTTATCAATGTGCTTGTCCGGGTGCCATTCAAGCGCTTGTTTGCGATACGCTTTCTTGATCGCTTTCGCATCGCAGGTACGGGACACACCCAAGATCTTGTAGTAATTTTTGGTCTTGCTTTGCTTCAGTGCCGCTTCTGCCTGCGCCAGCTTCTCCTTAAACTCGCGACTCGAGTCGTCCAGTTCCAACGCTCGCTTTGCCGACCGAACCGCATCTTCGTACAGCTCGAGACCAATTTGTGCTTCGCTCAATTTGGCGAAGGCTTGAGCGTAGTCACCGTCAATGCGCACGACCGATTCGCAGGCAACACGTGCTTCGGTATAGTGTTTCAAATGCAGTTGACTCGCACACAACTGCAGGAAAAACTCCTTGTTCATGACAGAGTGCTCTGGGTGCATCTCAAGCGCAGACTGCCAATTCTCCACTGCATCGGCATGGGCACCACGTTGCATCGCGTCCTCAGCACGGTTCACAAATTTGAGCAACTTCTTTAGACTCCGGTACAAAGCCTTGATACCCTTGTGCTCAGGGTCCGAGTGCAACCCCTGACGATAGTGCGACTGTGCTGCCTCGAGCGACTGCTTGTCGCCCAGTGAGTACAAGGCTTCGCCACGCATTTGCAGCGCAACGAGGTTCGAAGGATCGAGCTTCAATATGGTGCCGAGGTCTGCGATCGCATCGTACGAGTTCTGCATCGACACACTCAATTGGGCTCGCTCCAGCAGCAGCGGAACACTAGAGATAGCCGATCCCTCGAGCACTTCAGTCAAGGAAGCGTACGCTGACTGGAAGTCGCCGCGACTCTGAGCGCGCTCAGCCTCGTCGATGGACGCTGCGCATTTTCTACTTTTCTCGAGCTGCTCAGGGCCCACCGTCTCCTTAGGGTACAGCCTAAACACGTCCACAATCACAATCAGTAACCCACAAGCAAACACCACGCAAAGCGCAAAGTACATGCACAAAAGCAACTGGCGTCGTACTCGACAAGTGTCTCGAAATCTTGGGACGCTTCAGCACATTGTCCCAACATCATCAAGAGCTTCCCACGTTGCAGCATCCCCTGCTTGAACTTTGGGTTCACAAGGAGCGACGACGACAAGTCCGAAAGTGCGTGTGAGTACTTTCGTTCGCTCAAGTACGCGCGAAAGCGCTTGTACAGATGACGCTCATTCGTCGGCTCCATTTCAATGAGCTTCGACAGCAGCGATATCGCCTGCGATATCGACCATAATCATGACCACAAATTACAAAGGCACAACAAAACGTAACAATAGTAGTTAGATCAAACAATGAGCAATTTGCCGTCCACTTTAGATCACTCATTGGCGCTCTTGTCGTTCAAAAGCACTTTTGCTGCCACTTTTTAGGTCGCACCGTTTTCATGTCACCTTCAGCAAACGCATTGTCAGCAGCGACACGGACGGTCGAAATCGAATCAGGAGAACCGGACGCCACCTGTCGAATGTAATATTTACATTGATCCGAAATAGTATACAGACAGCTCAGTGGATAAATCACGAGATCGCGTCAGAGAATTATAACACTATGCGGATGACGTACGCTGATTGCATAGAGTGCGCTCAGAGCGCTCGTCACGACGCTCGCTAAGCGCATTGTACTTCAGTTCAGCCCTCGAGTACTATCCCCCGTCGTCAAAGAGGCGAATCGGAGACTGTAATCGACGGTCGATCGGCGTAAACTATTTGCAATAATGGCCGTTTCGCAATGTGCCACGTGTACTTTTCTCTATTTTTGGAATTGCGGACAGAGCGAGCAATCTGGACGACAGGTTTTTTATAACGAGGTCCGATTCTGAGCCGAATGACAAAACAAGGTCCAGACAAAAAACCTCAGAGACTAGCGACTCATGAATCCGGCGCAAAAAGTAGTACGTCTCGCGATTGGAGACCGGTCGAAATGCTCAGGATGGAGGCGGGCAGGCAGGTTTAGTCGAGATGCAGCAGACTTATTATGCGATTCGATTTGAAAAGTGCATCGGCAGTTCATCGTGCACAAGAGGAAGCAGCGCGATACAGAAGTGCCGATCAACGTTCTATACGTTCGCTCGATCAGAACCAGCACGCCGTCGGAATCGCGTATAGCGGGTTGATGGCGTTTTTACGTGCTGATTACTTGTGCGCCTCGAGGACACCTTCGCGACACTGTCGATTCTCAGAGTCCGTCAAAGCGCTTGCGGATGGCGACTGAGGCCAGTTGGGCTCCACGACAGTGCACAGACTTAGCTGAACAGACACACCTGATTTCTGGACGCTTTCGACACGAGTCGACTATCGGTTTTATCGCGTCGTCTAGCATGGAAACTGAATGGTGAGACTTGCCGAGCGCAAGTTCACACGTGCGTTGCATTGCAATGTGCGTTTATCGATAGGAGCGGTATCCTCGGAAAGGCGTGTGAACGACTGCGTATTGCATCGTTTTGTGTTATTCTTTGGTAGCGAATCTGAAGCAAAGTGAGCGTACACGTGGCACTGGTATGTATGCCCCTGAAGCTTCTAGCAGCCGAATCACAGCAGACGATCGATCAAGACAAACGCTTTACATAGCATTAGTAAGACGTCAAAAGGAAGCGACGCCAGACAGCGGTCCATCGAAGCTACCAACGCATAGTATTTGCGATCGGAAGCATCATTGCTTCATGTGACAGCCACCCTCAAAGCATGCATTCGTCATGCATGCTCTACTAGCTCCTGATCCACTTTACTCTCAATTGGTCAAAGTGAAGAAGTGACGCTTGAGAGAGCGTGAGCAGCATGTAGATTGTAGCCAACAACACCTGTCCTTATGCCGATGAGGTGCGAGTCATATATGGGTCGCGCGTCATCGCGACGTCTTTCCTGAATGAGTGAAGCAAGACATTTACGTCCACAGGAACTGATGGTCGAAATCGAAGCAGATGTGTATTACTTACTCGCAATAACTTCTTTGCTAATCGTTGTCGTCGTCGTTGTGTAGTTGTGGTTGTTGTGTACTTGCAAGCTTCGACCTTCGCTACGAGTCGTCCGCGAACTACCACGAAAGTGGCCAGACTAACAACTGAGAGACTCTGTTGAATGAATGAAGGAATGAACGAATGAATGAATGTCAATTTGTACAACTGAAAGACACGGGTTCTTCTGCACGACTCTCAAAGAACGACGACGCTATTGTCGCGACACGAAACGCCATCGACGAAGCAGCAAAGCACAATCGGGGAACACGAGTGACGAGAGGAGGTCGGACCTCTGGGCCGTTTTAATTCCATCATGTTCTGCATGTCGGACTGTAGCTATGTTCGAGAAACGATGGCCGTGACCATGACGTACGTGTGACCCCTTCAGCACTGTCGTTTCAAAACCGCTCAGTGCATTCCGACACACGGAATTCTGCTTTCTTCCTCCACTTCTCAAATCAGAGCTCGACTAGTGCAATTTCGTCTTGGTTTTATCAGCGGGAGGTCGCGCACGCCTCTGTCGTTTTGGCACTACACTACTCCGTCCCTGCACTAGTGTCAGTGGCAAGTCAGCATTCCAGACATTGTCTGGCTTCTCGACATCGATCGCCTTTCGCAGCCTTGTTGGACGACCCACAACAGTATGCAGTCGGGATAGCCAGACCCCACTTCCCCACAGTGCCACGGGCTCACCATTGCTGAATACCGATAACGCCTACGACCATCATGAAAAACAAAACGTCGTGCTGTGCGACAGCCTTTATGGGCTCCGATATTGGCGGTAAGGACCGTTGCAAATCAAGCGTTCATCCATCCTGCTTTATCTATCTGTCTATCTATCTGTCTGTCTATCTTGAGCAGACCCGCTCGCTCGAGTGCGTTGAATCAGCGTTTCAGCGCTCGGTCGAACTCGGGCATTACCCGACCGCGAGTCGAGCACGCACGCTCCACGTCCTCTCATTGTAAAATTAACCCCTTCAAACACGCCCCGCCACATCGACAAACCCAATCGGAAGGTTCGTCCATGCGCTTTCACCACCGCCACGCCGCAACGTCTGCTCCTGCCTTCAAGAGCCCGTTTGCCCCCTTGCAACTCGCCGCGGAAGATGAGACGCAACTTGAGGCCGTGGCCCGCATCTTCGTGCAAAACACCGTGTTGCAGTACGAAAAGTTCATGGCCCAGGACCGTCGACAGTTAGACGGCAAGTACTGGAAGTGCATCAAGCAAGAACGCGACCTTCGCGTGTTTCTCCAGCGTCGACGCAAAGACGTAGAGCGCCGCACGCGTCGACAGTCGCGACTGCGCCCTTTTCGACACCGGAGCATCGACTCTGCGAAGTCTCCGCGTGCCGACATGTACAACACGACCAGTTTTGGCAGTCGCGACAGCAGTTGCAGCAGTAGCTCCAGTTTCTTCAGTCGTGGTACCGGCAGCTTCTCGAGCACATACAGCAACACCAACAGCTCCGATTGTCGATCCACGACGTTCAGTAGCGACTCCAGCATTGGAACTGGACCGTCCACATTACAGGGCGTCGAGCTGCCCATTTTGCAGCTTGTGGGTTCCGTACCAGGTTCGCTGGACGACGCCATGTACGGAGCTCTCGGGACTTCGGCTGACGCGATGCGGGTGCAAAGTGCGTTCGAGCGCGACAATGTCACGGACAATGCCGTGTTGGCAACGATATTGACCCCCACAACGTCTGACCCGTTCCGGTCATTGTCGATCAAGTGGATGGAAAACGCGGGTCCGACGATCGACCATCACCGGTACCACCCGCTGCATTATCCCGTGACGCTTCCAGGCGCTGGGACTCGAGAGGATTTGGTCTTTCTAGAGGCTACGGGCACAACGACGTTGGCGTCCGGGGAACGCGTTGGGTATCAGTTGCGTCACTCGGTTCACTTTCCGCAGACCCACAGTCGACCGAACGTACGACGTGGGAACTTGTCCACGTGTACGCTCTTCCGCGATGGCAATGCCATCATTCCGGACGCTCACGAAGGACCGCCTCGTGGCTCCGTCGAAGTGTTTGCACGCGCCTGTTTGAGCGGTGGCAACGCTGCAGTGCGTTCGGCTACTGCTGCGATGGCAGCCACTGGTGTGTCTGTGCTCTGTGGACGGATGAAGAAGCTCGCGTGGATTCTGGCCCAGCGGCACCCCCCGACGCCGTCGTTGATGGGCGTTGGCCATCCGCAGGCAAACGGGTCGGCACTTTCACGCACGCTTCCGCCATGCAAAGCTCGACATGGATCGCTCACTGTTACGGTCTCAGCAGCTGCGGCAGCAGCGATGGCAGCACCGGATAGCAAGTTGTGCGTAACGTGCAAGAAGAAGGGGTCGTGGTTCAGTGTCCCTGGCAAGAACAAGACGAAGAAGACGAAAAGGCACTCGACGACTACGTGTCAATTGTGTTGGCGCTTCGTGTGCTCGTCGTGCCGGTTGAAAAAGACCGTCATGAGCTGCGTGACGGACTGCGGACGCGGCAGCGACCGACAGGCGACGCACGTCGTGGAGCGGGAGGTCACCCTCTGCAACGTCTGTGTGCACCAGTGTATGGTCGCAACCAGTGCTCGCGACGTGGCCCGCGAAGAGATCGAAGCGGACCCCAAGCGGTGGCGCTTTCCGTCCCCGACTCACGCCCGTGCGCGAACTCGGAGCGGGTACATGCAAGCGCACTTTCAGCTGCAGTGGACTAATGGCTCAACGCGCGACACGTGTGCCCAGGAGCCACGAGCAATGGCTTCGCTTCGGTCGAAACTTGCGGGGGGCCAGGCCGAAGTGTTTGGGCGCTATGCCTGAAGAAGACAAAGGCGTTGATGTCGACTACAAACGAAATGCAGATCGATACACACACACACACACACACACACTCGAGCACGAGAGTGGCGCCTCGACGACCGAAGCGCAGGTCCTGTCGAGTATCTACGAAGCGCCACCTGCAAATGTCGTCGTGCCTTAGAACGAGAGCAGCAGTTACGAACGATAGTAACTCACATGGAAATATATGCTTTCGACCTGTTTGATTTCCCATTTCTCTCTCGTGTCTGCTGTCTGTTTACTTTTCGCCTACGGAGGCAGCGCCAGCCTGTGGGTGGCCTCCACGTCCAGCTTCAAGTGCCTGCGCTCCAGCAAACGCACTGATGCGTCGACTCGCAGCTTCAACTTCAAGCAAATCGCCCGTTTTCCGACGCAATATGTTTTCTCGCTGCAACGCATTCGGCGGACATCCCGCGCGCAGAGCACATTTGTCGACAGACGTCTCATGTCGTTCGCCCTCCTCGAAGACGACGATGAGGTGTTCTCAGCGGTTCTCGCGCTGCTCGACGAGTCGATAACGGCACCTGAAGCGTCAACATCTTCGACCGCATCGTCAGCTCCCGATCCGGTAGTCGTTCATTGTATGTCTTCTCCGCTCACGACGCGGGCCGCCTTTGATGCTGCGCGTCCCGTGACGTACAACTCGAGCAGACATCGCAACGGCGCACGCGAATTGCGTCGTCAGGAGGTGCAGTTCCTACGTACAAAGGTCACGGAGCTGGAGACGCAGCTCCGTGCACTGCAACAAGCGGCACAAGAGCGGGCGCAGGTCACCCAAGTTCAAGTGGGGCGAAACGACGGGGAGGTGTCGTCAGTTTTGATCAATGTATGGAAAGACCTGGCAACGCGGCAATTGGACCAACGGCTGGCCTCGGAGCGGGAACATAGACGGCTCAAGAGTGCAGTGGCCGACCAGAAGACCTTGCGTCAGATGCTGCAACGAGCATTGAACACAAGAGTGGCACGACGTGTAGGAACGAGGCTTAGAGGTTGCAATCGGTGCGAGCCAAAGTGGGGTAGTAACTTCGCTTTTGCTGTTCGCTGTGATGATAATATTTATACTGCAGGTGATCGATGCTAGTTTGCTGCAAGAGAAACGATCCAGACGCGTGCACAACGTGGCGTTAGAATCCGCGGACCAGGAGCTGTTCGCAGAATTGAGAGCTGGCGTGGATTTAGTGTACCACGAAGCAGCAACAGTCTTTTTCCAAGTGGGCGCTGGAGATGTGTCGTCTCCGGGCGTGTTTGGCGAGAAGACGCTGCCATTTGATCTATGCACGACGGCAGATGCTGCATGGAGGTGTTTAGCACACTCGTTTCACCATGAAAAGTGTACGTTTTCGTTCAGCAGAGGAAACGATTGGAGCGAATTGGCCCATGACACGACTGTCGGGGAAAGCTTTGGTGTGGAAATTACAGTTGCGGAAAAGACGGCAGACTTTCGAATCAAGCAAGTATTTCGACGATATGTGGAGTCAGATCGCAGCGTGATTGCGTGGAGGTCGTACATTGACCCAGCAAAGTTTAGAGACCAGAAAATCGAGGGCGTTCGCTTTCAGGAAAAAGGATCGATCGAAATTCGCAAGTTGTCGACATTACAGCCTCCTGGTACCGAGTTCACGCGATTATGTACCTGGCATATCATCACACCGGAGACGCTAACTAGCACGGAAAGGTCTCCGCTTCAGTTTGTACAGGAACTCACAAACTTTGTGCTAGGCGGATCATCGTCTGCGGGCACTGTCCAGATGATTGAGAACATGCTGATGGAGCAGTCTAGAAGTAGGAGTACTAGTTGCGTTGTATAATGCTGGAATGTGCGATGTATCGATGCAATAAACGGGGTTTTCAACGTGCGCTTTGTCCTCTATTCTGTTGCAAAACTTTGCTAGGGACTAGAGAAGCGAAGGGTGTTTGTGAATCAGTGTCTGCTTCTTCAAGACCGACTACACGTAGAAGATCCATTCTGTACAAGTTCTCGCCATCTATCTAGTACAGTGATGGTGACATCGGTTGTGATTATTCATTGAGCGTGATCCATCTTGTCTGTTCACCCTACTGCACTACGAGCAATGTGGATGATAGCAAATGCAAGCGATTCGATAGGTGAGCTGCATGCAATCAAATGCTCGCTTTCGTTTTGTCTGCTCTTGTGATTTCTCACCAGAAAATGAAGCAGCTTAGTCGTTATTTTGGGTTGTGCAGAGCGTCTGACGAACACAAGATCAAATGTTGTTGTCAAAGAAATAAACGCTGAACTCTTCGCCAAGTCGTTGTAAGCCAGAGCTATCAAGTCGGATGTCTTTTGTATGATACACCTCTGTTAGCAAATAATCATGTGACTTGATGCCTAAGTAATGCGTACACATTGATGACACTTTGTCCAAGTGTGAAGAGCTGGATCAATGTATAGTGAGGAAGCAATGATACATTATTTTCTACCTCAAGTTCGATACTAGCATCATCACACGAGATTTCTGGCGCTTACCACAGGCGACTCTGTCGGTCATCTTTCTGGTTGGGTCATTCAATGACTGCGCGATACCTCCTGTCATTATCTGTCACCGATAGAGAAGAAACGGACAACCGCAACTTTATACACTGGTAGTGCTCGTATCGATTATTCCAGCATGCATCCATTCGCGGGTAGACGTTAGCTTCAGTTCCTTCCTCACCAATATTCGGTTTTCTTTGGTAGCAACTTATCCGAACAAAAAAGCGATCTTTACATTGCCAAATCGATCTTCGCATTACAAATCGCAAAGAAGACGGACCGCTGGTGCCGTGAATGTGCTTGGACCATTCGATTTTGGCCGCAGCTTTCAGGTCCTACGTTATCAACATAGCTCATCGCCAATCCAAGCTGTCTTGGGCAAAATCTTTGTAGGATCAGCTCGCGATAGCGCATACACACTATCTTGGTTGCACACGAAAAGAGCTTTCATACGCTATGTGAATGCGATTTTGCCACATAAATTACTTGTTTGCTCGTGAGCGGATTCTGATGGTCGAAGTTGGATCATGTGGAGGGAATGATTGCTTCGACAGTGACTGCTTGACCGCTTGTTTGTAGGTTCGATGATAACACTGACTACACGCGCAGGTTCATGCATTCAAAATGTCAATTCGATCGCTCGAACGAACGTCGCCACCGACGAAGACTCGTAACTATATCTAGCTAGACATCAGTGTTGACTCGTGCCACAAAGTAATGCTAGAACGGTGTTCAGTTATTGTAAGACGCACCGGAGGTGGGTGAATGCTAGCCGCAACCTGACGTTTATTACTCGTTGAAGGCGGGTACGCGTATATTTGTGCACAATTCTAAGGCAAATTGCTTTTTCTTTTGTCGGCTCTTTAATTCCAGCGCACCACCGTTGGCGGCTTGTAGCGCGGAGCGTATGTTTCGTCTTTGATGATTTGCTTCTTCCCTACGACATGAAGGCTTGTACGTATGAGGTCGAACGAGGACGTGATATTTATGCTAGCGAAATCAAAAAAAATCTCCTCGTGTCTTCGTCGAATGGTAGCGACATATCTCGTCGGTTTGCTTTCTTACGAAATCATTGTCAAAGGTTATGCATCTCGCCCCCTCCTACACAACCTACACGTCGAGGCATTCTTACAATATCAGCTAAGATAAGCAATGAGGCGAAAACCGATCGGCTGTACCGATGCATTCTACAGAACTTGTCTCGATTGTTGGAGGCCATGTAGACACGCATTTCTGACTGTACCTTTCATATGACCATGCGCAGCCGGCTAATAGTGGTTTCATTGCCTTTGCACTAATTGCGTCGCCACAGTGTGCGATGGTATATCGCTCATTAAATAAGACATGTAATACAGCCTCCTTATCATATAACGCTACACCGCGGGACGGCATCTGCTACGGAATCTACGCTGACTGGATCGCTGCAAACTGCACTATCGAATGTGATCGACACGATGCCATTTAGCGCAGGTAGCGGCTTTAGCAGGATGTAAAATTGGACGACAATGATAACTTATGACCAACAAGTCAAAATGCTACATTTCTTTGTGTTATAAAAATAATTACTTAAGTATTTATTTATATTTTTATTAGTGATTGGTATTTTCTTACCTAACAATTGTAAATATTAAAACTTCTGAAATTACATAAAAATAATGCGTAATTTTTATCAAACATATAAAATATAAGTGTTGTATAAACATTTAATCCTCAAATAAGCAATTGAGGCTATTGAGGCTCAAAATGCGCCAAAATGGTACTTCACCAAAAATGAAAAGTTGCGGCTTACCTTGCTCGATAGTCTAAGCTCAAATACGCTTGATGCTGACCAGTTTATCTGATGAGTCCAATACGTTGTGCCTCAAGTGGAAACAATGCGTCAGTCAACCAAGCAGTGACGATTAAGCTTGCGCATCTTGGTCAAATAGAAGCAATAATATACTGAAGGTCTATACCGTAGATATCCTTTTGTTGGTCGTGACTTCGAGCAGGACAGGCAAATCAGTGCGAGTCATTTTCGCGCATTCGGGCGTGCATTGGCAACAAACACCCTTTCAGCTGAAATATCTATAACGATTGATGTAGTGCACAAAGGAGAACAAAGTAAATGCGATCCCATGCATTCCGAGAGCTGCACCTTGAACAGCCCCATTCGACATCAACACCTCTCGCCGGAACATGAAGTATTGAACGCCGTCATGAAGGCCCGGACGGGCAAAGTAAGAGTAATAAGAGCTTAGTGCTCCCTGTTCTTAATCGCTTTGTACAGAGGAGCGTGAGTACTCGCAGGGCCCATGCTTCTCTGTACAAAGTGCCATGTGCGTTCTTGCTCATTCTTCGCGGGGCTCCCAACAGATTCGATCATTTCCAGTGATCAGAAACTAGTCTTGCTTTACTCAGCTACTGTTCCAACGTTCAGTCAAGCATGCGCGCTATCTTGAGCATGCAAGAAAATCACTTTCTTTCGCGTAAAGCCGTAGAACAAGAAACTACTTTTCGCTGGACTACGACTGCACGCGCAAGATCACTGATGAAAGTATTGAGGCGGTTGTTGATGTGGTATTGCAAGATCATCGAAGACGAAGTACGTACGACAGCAGATCTAACAAGCCGAGAGTTGCGTGGTGAGACTCTTCTCGTATCGCATAGCGAAAAGGCCATAACAGAATAGATCCGCTCAACGTTTATCAGGAAGAAGAAAAGACAGGGCTACGGTACTGAAGTTTGGTGCGGCTGAAAGAGGAACATTGGACCTGGGTGGTGCTGTACAGACAAAGCCGACCCATTTGCAAAAACGACTCGACACCAATGCTTAGTACGAGCCACAAACCATGCAGCAGATGCTAAGAACAGTCGTTTCTACGATCTGGTTTCACGTAACAGTGAGCGCGGAATGAGAGCTTGACAAGCAAGAAACAGTACCGCAGAGCACGATATTGACTTGCTAGAGCCACCTCTGCTCAGCATGTTTTATCGAAGCTATTTCGAAATCCATTAGCAAAACGACTTCTTTCTTCTCCCTCATATCTCAGCATCCAGCCGTGAAGCGCTGGAGACAAAGTTGACACGAAAGATTCTTGCTCTTGCACCCATCGTTCAGTCATGGTCTACGAGAAGATCGAGCCAACTGGCGTGTGTAAACGGTGTTGTCCCTTCGTATTTTCCTCGCACGTAAGCGAGCCCACGAGATTAGGATTTCCTCAGAAAATCTTCCACTCAGAAACGAACACATGTCGATCTTGTGGTCGGCTCGACGCGTGAGATAGAATCACTATGTTTCCACTGACACCTTAGTCGTGTTCGGCCTTGCATGGCGACACCGAATGGCAACGAACAAGTTGACAGCTTTCGAGATCATACGATACCTGCGTTGGCGCTCCAGTCACTGCCAAGAAACATATAGTATCGTTTCTCTCGGCGTGTTGTCGTTGTACTTGTAACGAAGAGAGTGAAGTCGCTCTGTCGCGTCTGCGGGCTCAGCAACTGCCGACGGCTACTTACATAAGTGACATGCTCGTCAAATTTTGCGTGGTGGTGATACGAGAGGGTGTCATCCAACAGGAGACAAACTGAGAAAGAGCATGCGAGTCCTGCTTGATTTCGTTTGTAATCTGTGGAGCGAGTACGAGGGATACGAGCACGCTAAAGCGCTTGCGATTCTTATGTTGAACAACAGCAGCAACACAACGGGAATTTCGAGCTTGCACCTGTGAGGAGAGCACTATTTGCAATGTATTAGTGCATCCTACCCTGTGCTATTTCCTGGCTTGGCCGCAACGAACTGAATCCTATGGACGTATTGATGCATGTTTCTACCCGCTCCGATATGTCAGCTCTGGGTGCACCATCATCATACGACGTCACGACGCACAAACTTGAAGGACACTCATTGTCGTATCGACAAGGTCGCAGCCTATCCCTGGAAAACCCCGACTCCTTTACTCACCTCGTGGCTAATTGCTGCTACCGGTGCCAGAACATTGACGGATAGTTACGTCCATAGCACGTAGTATGAACAAAAACGATTCCGCGCAAGCACTTTTCAAACAGCACCGTGTGAGCTTCGGATGGAGATGTCCTTGTCTTGGTAGACGTTGCGCTCTCAAAACACCTCCGATCAAAAGCTTCTTGAATTCATTTACGCCCGACTATGCCGGCGAACCGGCTTTAGAAAGGCGGAATTGATTCGCATAAGCGAAAGCTCAAACTTTACGTGACCTGATAAGCTCGTGAGTGACTGATCTGACCTGGCCAACAAGTACCAGTTGCTTGTACATATTTCTTCTACTTGTGATCTACGTGCGTACGTGTATCGCCATACATGGTCTTCGCGTGTAATCAAGCTAGTCCCAGTTCTAAGTATTGTTGAATCGTGCGATCCGGGGCCTCGATCTTGCCTTTTGATCGCAGCATTACTACCAGAATGCCTATCAGCTGTATGTGCAAGGCCAGCGACGTTACTACAAACTCTTTCAGCTAAATAAAGTCTTTGGTCTCTTGTTGTGTCGTGTGCGCTGATACTCGTGCCTTTTTGCGATCTTCCTTTCCTAGTCTGCGCATGGAAATGGCGTCAAGTGATAAGGGAGCTTCTCGCTTATCGAGGATAATCGTCTCATTACATCTCTGTGTCATTTCTGAGCTAAAGAGGTCTACTCGATCGCACTGCGTTCTCGGCGCCACTTGCTGACCGTTTCAACATCCAAACTACATTCAAGTTTCCGAAAGCATCGCGCAGCTGTCGTTGGAATGTTCTCACACTCGCGGGTCCTCCGTCCAACTACGACCTCCTCCTTTCGATCGAAACTCACTTGCCGTTCAACGTCAATTGTAGCGTCGAGAATTGGGCGATAGGTAGAATGACCGACCTGGCAACAACTAGACGAACGCTGAAAGTGGCTCAGCTTAGCCGCTTGCGTGATTCCGCAGAAGGACCAACGTTTGATTGCATCTTGATGAATGCCGTGGGAAACAAGAAGTTAGTTTCATCTGACACGCATAAAGTGACACCGGGTTCCGATCAATCGGAGGTTTTGCATTCATGTGGCCCGCGGCCGAGACCCAACAGCACAGGCGACACAAGCACCTCACAACATCGCAAGCACAACGCTACACGCGCCTCATCGCAATTACAACAACCAGCCTTCTTTCTCGAATGAGATTGCGTGTCCGGTCCTTTCAACGAAAAACTACGTGAATAGGTGTCGGACTTCATGCTCGGCGCAAGGCTCGCCTTTACAAACAGTATGCGGCTGTAGTCGAGGAAGCCCCGTCTGTCGCGTTGCTAAAGCACATCATCCATAACATTCTACAACAGCCACCGACATCTGATCGTCGACGTCCGATCGTTTCGTCCGTCCGTCACCCGTGCGCCCAGTCTGGAGCAAATCCTGAAACCAGCAGTAGATTCGTGCAAAAGTCCTGGAACCAGCACCAGTTCTGAGACGAGCCAACATAGAGCAAAGTTGATGTGAGCCACACCATTTATTAATGAGGACCACTCAATTTATTTGTGTGGTGTACTGGTAAAGTAAGAATTATGTAGAAACACAAATTAATACACCACGGTTTCTAACAAAATGGCGATGATTGATATGGAAGAGACTACGGTACCAATGTACTGTTGAAGGAACACATTTGCCAGACGGGCGTTGCTGCAACAGTGTTTATACAGGACTACTATTTTAATCAAAATCGACAGTACAAGGTCAAGAGGTGTAGTGGTGGGAGCAAAACGAATGTGTGCCCACAAGACGGGTGCCCGTGGGGCGTCAGTATTCGTGATGAATACAGTGATGTCCGACAGTGCTATAGACGAATGCCATTCGCGTGGGTCTATTGCCTTCACATCTCAATTGAATATGCTATGCATATCTGTTGTAAAGAATGAATTCAACAAAAAAATTGCCATGACGTTGCTTTAAACATGCTTGCTATACGATTTTACTATGTCGACCATCATAGCTTTCGTGTACAGGAATCACAATATGTAAAACATCACGAGTACAAACTTGCCGGCTCTACAATGACAATCCCCTCTCCTTTCACTTGCGGACATCCCTTGCTTCAATCATGAGCATCTTAGACGCTTTTAGCACGTACTTTGTGCATCGGACCTTCCGTCTGAGCTCGGTGCTCACTTATTGCGCCGGCATTAAGCAATTTCAACGACTTTCCCTTGTTTCGCGACTTGATCAGCCCTTCTATCCGATACTTGGTGGCAAAACAAAGAGCAACGACGTCAGTACCACGTCAAACGTACATCTGGACTGGCGTCGACTGTTCGCAATCGACCTGCAAAGTATCAAACGAGATTTTAACGATCTTGACAACGTACAACCTATTACACGTTGCAGGCATGGAACAAACAGCAATAAACAGCTTATCAAATTGTGTCATAAATACAATTGCGGTGTACGTCGACCTTCGTACCTACGCACAGTCTATTGGGTTGTCTATTGTCTGCTGATCACGCGCTGCGTCCCCTCCTCTGTCACGTGCATAGAAACAAACATACACTCAGCAACCTTTTCTAACAGAACGTGCAGATGATATACCATTAAGTACCTTCTCAGCGCATGGCTTGCTTCCATGCAAGGATGATAGTGCCATAGTCAGCAAAGCAGAGGCCTTTGACCTTTTTCGTAGGCGCTCGTGGGTCGCAATATGAACAATGAGTCGTCCCTTTGCCAAATAATGTCTGCCCAATGAGATCACACCATCAATTTCTAAAAAATGGAAAGCCTCGCAACCAATCACGCAGTTTCAATCATCGAGGCAGTTGGGAATGGTATGGCCTACATAAACTGTGCTCTATGTTGGCTCGTCTCAGAACTGGTGCTGGTTTCAGGACTTTTGCACGAATCTACTGCTGGTTTCAGGATTTGCTCCCCAGTCTGGGCATTCCATCTGTCGGAGAAGGACACAGACAGGTCTATACCGAGCGACAAAAGGACCACTTGGCCGCAGACATGAGTGGCCGAAACTGGATGACGTGCCCTGTGTGCAGCCCGCAGTGCGGTCTACGTTCGCGATCGTTCATCTCGCCCATCAGGTCGTACGATTGAACGGTGCGATGAATCGAGATGTATACATGTCAGCCGCCGGTCGAGTGACGAAATCAGCACATGAGCTACGAGGTGAGGAGAGTAAATTCGGAGCACTTCGTAGCGATGCTGCGACGTTGTTCATGCAACAAAGACCGTCACCAAGTTCGTAGTGCAACGTCGTACGGCATTGTTGCAGTAGCTTGAGACTCGCACAGCTACTCGTGTGATGTGCTGGAAAGAGAGTCTTTTTCGTGCTTTTTCTTGGCAAACGTTGATCCTCCCTCGTTTGTGCTGACTCTTTTGTCAAGCAAAGACTGCTCTCATCTCAGCACAACGACGTGGCGTTGCAGCGCGAGAGATTAGCCAAAACTGCTGGTAGCAATCGAGTCAGTCGGCACAGACCTGCCCGCAATCAGGACCGTAGAGCGGTCATTGATCAATTTGCATCCGGGCGAAGAACTTGAATAACTAAACCGTTGACCATGCGCTTCGTCGTGTCCGTGTTTGCTGTTGCAGTCACTCTGGCCGCTGCTACCATCTCTGCCTCGTCGTCCGAGCCGCTACGCTCATCACGCACATCGTCTCCGGTTGACAACGCATTGGACGCGAATGCTGGCAAGGAAACCGCTGCTGAGCGAAACGAACAGTCTGGCGTCGACATCAAGGGCGAAGAGAGGGGGTTATTAGAGGCCGTGTCAAAAGTTGGGGCCTCGTTTGCAGCCAAGTTCAGGAGTGGCGGTGGTGCCAAGCCTATCAGCTCCGTTGCACTTCACGCAGGGACGAAGGCCCCTACCCCCAGAAGAAGCTACTTACGTCACTTGTTCAAGACATATATGGGAATGGGAGGTGCTGTGACGAAAGGAGCTGCGGGTGGGAAGAGTGTTAGTGGTTTCAAGAAGTGGGTGTCAAGCCTTCTACGTCGATTTCGTACGAAGAAAAAAAGCGCTGAAGATGGAGGTGCTGCTGGAAAGGTCCCTGCTGATAAGACGCCTGACCTGCTACCGGTCAAAGAACCCGTTCCCATCATTAAGCCTCCGAAGTTGCCGGGTGAAACGACGACTGTTGGTGACAAGAAAAAGAGGGTCACCTGGAATGATGCGGAGCTTGTTAAATTTCCCGAGATTCCTGCAACCGCCAAGGGTACCTAAATCGGTAACTAAACGTTGCTCCATTTTTGGCAAATCTTTTTTTTATCTTGCGTGCGGGTGCTAAGATTACAACATACATGGTTTAGCTATGGGTAGTTCATAAAGCTTTAATGTACGTGCAATGCATGATCGTTATGAAGATTTCTTACTGTACGACACCATCAGTCGGACAACCGTCATTAGTTCTGAAGATGACTTCAGTGAGCGCAAAACATTGCTCCGTGGGTTCTCTAGTTTGCGATATACAGATCCTATATTGCCACACCTACAGCCAAAGGATAGACGACGAGCAACATGTAAAATTGCCCGACATAAAGCACAAGTTTGAATACAGCAACCTGTGATCAGGACTTATCGACGTTCTCGGCTCGTTTGGCTCGATATTCGTAGTATGTGTTGCTGCAAGGGCCTGTTCCATATCGTTGCACCTTTGACCAATCGTACAGACAAAGTGTTTGCAGTACAGCGACATGCCAGACACGGGTGTATCGTATTGCTCAAGCGACGAATCGGACGCCTTAGTCGGTTGCTTACATTGACACTTTGTGTCTAGCGCAGCATAAACGTTTTACAGCCCGAACGTCAGTTTGCCTTGTGAAAGCGTATGTTTATTTATCGAAAAAGCTTTGTTCCCGTCCCTAGTCCATGTGAAGACATATCCAGCACGAAACCGATTACCAGTCGAGTAACTCGACAAGCGCCGATCGTCAGATCGATTGATTTACGAAGCTAAGGCTTCTGCTGCCTCATGACCTGTGACGGAAGCAAGAGTTGCGGTCCACCCTTCGACTTGGCATTGCCGCCCTGCTTTGGAACCCACTTCGTCTGAGATCCTTGAGCACCTGCCTGTCTTGAAATCGGAGTGCCCTCACTTTGTGAAGCCGTTCCCTTCTTGCCCCTTCCACGAATGCTGTGCTTAGGCTCTGACCCACTAGGTCCGGTTGACGTCTGTGTACTCCCTTTTGTCTGGGTCTGATAGAGACGAGCAACTCCAACAGGACACTTTCCTTCATTCAATGGGGCCGGAAGTTGCGGCTGGGACGGCACGACCGCTCCGGGTTGGGGCACGTACAGGGGGGCATACGAACCGTCAGGCATTAGAATAAGCTGCGGTTTCTGTCCAGGCATAGGCGGCTGGGTCCCATAGTATACTGGAGTCGGTGGCGCTACACATCGTGACGGGACTACACACGGTTGGGAGGGCGATTGTAGCGAGGGTATACCAGGGAGTTTGTGTTGGTACGTGTCAGGAGACGGACCTATCACCGGGTCAGCGGATGCATCCACGGGAGGTGCCGGTAGCGTAGCAGCGGCTGCTGTAAAAAAAGCAGCAACGGATGGAGCCAGGTTTTGCTCGGAAGACAGGGGTGCCGGCGCCACTACCGACGACTGTAGCGATGACGATGAATCTGCCGGTTCCTTGACGCTGCATCGTGCTTTTTCACTGCACTGAACAGCATCTTCGCCGCCATGGCTCCACTTTTCGATAAGCTGCTGAATCTTCTCCGGGTCTGGGGGTGCTGGCATCGCGCTAGGAACTGGCGGCGGCACCAACGGTGCACGAGTCATCTCAGGAGCTATAGCTGTTGCCTTCACAAGTCTTTTTGGAGCGCACATGTTTGTGCTGATCGCATAATCTCCGCCCGAAGCACGTCGCGCATTTGAAACGTTTGCCCGTTGGCTATTTTTGTTCGATCCATGCTTCGTACGATCATTGCGGGCTTGTTTCGTGCTGCCTGGAGGAGCCGACACACAAAGCAGGCTGTTCCAGGCAACGACTTTGCCGCGATCAACGCTAGACGTTCCGTAAAGTGCCTCACCGCCTGTAAAGCTTTCATCAAAGAGTACCTCAACGCACTTACTGCTAACGTGAGTAGCCACAACAGTGCCACGGTGGCCGAACGGCACGCCACGCGCACTGATATTAATCACTCGGTCTCCCAAAATTGGCGCGCCTCGGTTTATCGACGACCGCTGCGAAACTTCGTGTCCCGTCAAGTCTTGGTTCACCAACGGGTTCGGACGAAATAGGTCCGCGGCTCTGGTTGTTATAACGATAGCTGCACCTCTCTGTTCCGTTTCAGTCTTCGCGCGCTCCGCTGCGCGCAAAGATCCTGCGACTTCCAACGCACGAACAGCTTTCGACGCAACGTAATTCGAAGTGATCGGAATATGCTTAGAATGCTCGCTTGCACCCAAGCGTTGTTGCTCAATCCACTGCTTCACTGCTCCTGCCTGGACCTCCACGAGTTCGTTGTCATCGACTCCGAACACATCTTTGCCTCGGTACGTCGTGGCAAAGGGTAGTCGGCTCAAGTTACGAACAACGTTGGGGAATTTGTCCTGGTAGGACGCAATGAGCTGCACCGCACGATCCGTGTACTCCCATATAGTGACGCCGCCGTTTCTAGTCTGCAAGTGTCCCGAATTTTCATCACCACTTTCGCTGCTACCGCGGCTGCCAACGATCTTTACAATGTCGCCCTTCCTCCACACATCAACTTCATTGCCACGACTGAAGGCGTTCTTGTCGTGATTGGCGAGTCTGCAATATCCGGGAAGAAGCAACTCCTTACGATAGCGGATGTTCAATCCGACATCAGCACCAACGGGCTTTATTATCACACTTCCGGTGAGTAAGCCCAATGTTGACGCAGAAATACCTAACTTTTGGGCTACCATGTAACCCGGAACGAAACGATCGGTGATCGTTTGCGCGATTACGTATCCAAACGGGGGTTCCTGATCGATTGTGTTCACATGAACGGTAAGAGCGTGGTTTTCTTCATCCTGTTCACGCACAATAGCCGTACAGCCCAGCCACTTGCCGTGTGTGATGAGCGCTTTTGAACCAACAGGAAAGCGCTCGTCCAACGATAACATTGCCGTTTCCTCGAAACGTGCATCGAGAAGCTTACGGTTACGGACAGTAAGTTGGGCAGGTACAAATGCCTCTGTCTCTCCAAACTTCTTCTCAATGGCACCTGTAAGTGGATTTGACACCATGCCCTGGAGAGGTAGCACATGTAGTACCACGGTAATTCCGGCTCTCCCCAAATCAATGCCGCCGCTGCCAGGAATGCCACGCCCGGACAGCAGCTTGACTACCTCAGTCTTTGCGTAATAGTTCCATGCGCTCTTCTCGTCCGAGCCGTATTGTGTAAACTCAATTTCGCTCGACTTGCGGCCACTGTTATTGCGCTTGCGACTAAACTGCTTCAGCCGATATTCTCCTGACGGTGTACTGATTCCCACAACAAGTACCTCGTGAAGGTTTGGCCAATTCGCAAGGACGGTACTCCCCAACAACTCACGCGGATTAATTTCATCTACGGCGGCGCTTTCTCCGTCGTTCAGCTTACCGGATGCCGGGAGCTGAAGAATCAAACTGGACTTACGTGAGCTCATTCCAAAACAATTCAACCTTACACTAGCTATGCGAGTACTTTCAAGCTGGACCGTGTAAAGCGACGGGAAGCCCGGAAGCGGCAGCACAACACCATCCATCAGCTTGCTCTGGAACCTGCCACCGGGAATAACTGGAAGATCGTACTCTTCCACTCGCGTATTGCAGTACTTCACATCAGGATATCCGACAGCACCAGGTAGGCTAGATTCGAGCGTGTCGAGCACATTCAAATCCCGCACGATACGAATCGGTACACGCTGCAGCTTGTTGCGCCGCCGCTCAACTTCTGTGAGCTCCGAGTCCGGGCAGTACTGGGCAATAGCCTGCTTGAGCAACTTCACGTCGATAAAAGGCAGTAAATTGACGCCTTCCCAAGCGTTTCGCTTGCCTTCGGTATCGATTGCAAACTTCTCTGGATAGAAATGTTTGATTGGTGACAAAGGCGAGAGCATTAAAAAGCGGTACGGCTTCGGCACGAGGTCGGCGCTAGAGGACGGCAGATTCGACATCAACTGCTCGAACGGTAGCAACGGGCCTGCTATCGACAGGTCTTCATCAAATACTACATTTGCAATCAGGTTCTCAATATCCGTCAAGTCAGAAACCATTGGTGCATAATGGTACGGGTAGTACCACGCCCATGACGGTGGACCTTGGTAGTAATACGCAAGACACCAAACTAATGCTTCCATGTAAGCTTTTTTCACGTCTTCCAATTCCTTGTTGGCAGCGTCACCATTGCCCCGCTTGATGCCGTACTTCCTCTCGTAATAAGTCCACTTTGTTTCCTGAAAACTCTCGCTGCCAACAAGCATCAACACTTCGCGATCGCTCTTCTCGAGTTCAAACAACAGTTTCGTGTCTTCGCGGCCGTCTAAAGCCTCCAGCAATGCCCGCTCAGCTTCTTCTTCGTCTCCATCGTCATCATCTACCAGCAACGGTGGACAATCAACATTGTCGTCGTCGCGGAGAGCAATAATAGCTTTCTGAACTTCCTCCGCGTCAACGTCGTGCTGAATCGATTGGTGCTTCTTGCCTCGCCGTCCAGATCGTTGTTTCTCCTCAGTCGCACGGTTGATTAGAATATTCTCCTCCTCATTGCCAATCACCTGGAAAAGCTCCTGCAGTAGCTTCACGTTGGTAAGGTTTCCGTTAAGCGTCAAGTAGCTTCCCTCGTGGGTCTCCAGTAGCTTCCGATACACTTTCAGCAGCAACGGAATCGCATCCTCACTGATCTCTAGTGTCGGACTATGAGGAATAAAGTCATTACCAAGCAAGAACGTCAACAGAATGAAATCATCCAGCATGCGCTCTCCATCCAGTGGCGCCTCGACGCGCATCTCTAGCATCAAGTACTCCCGAAAAAGACTCAAATGAACCAACTGCCACTGCTGCTCTTCAATCTGTTTTGCAGCCACTCGGTTGTGCTGCCGACCCCACACTACAGTCTCCCGCACGAGCGTAAAATGAGGCTCATGCGTCATGAGACCCAATAACATCAAGTCCGCGTCACTGCCGTACATGCAGTGCCGCACGTTAGCGTCATAGTCCGCCGTCATTTTCCGATGCCGAATAAATTCAACAATCTTGTGTTCCCCTTCTCCTGGTACTTCACTGCCACTGAAGAACACCTCGAGTCGCGCCCACAATGGATCGTCTTTCATCTTGCGACGGACGAAGTAGACCAAATGCTGTGACAACGTGCTCAAGAACGACGTGCCGGGCGTGATGCAATTCGAATCAAATGGATTGGATTGACCCTTTGTCTCGTCTCCACTCCTTCTTTCGTTCGTGTTGCCATTGTTCAGTTGAATCTTCAAGTGCCTCTCTTTTTCCATCGCCTCTTGGCGCTCGAGTCCCGCTCGAAAGCGACGCGAGCGCTGCTGGTTGAGCTTCGCACGCGGCGCGACGCCGTCAATTGCAATGTACACGAGCTGCTTCGGCTTGATAATGTGCGTGATGAGACGATCCAAGTACGTGAAAATGCCGTGGAGTTGCGCCTCGAGCGACTGCTGCGACAACACGGCGTCGGTTGCTGTATCCGAGTGGGTACAGTTGTGGATAATGCCGTTCATGTCGAGGTAAAACGCGTCAAACTCGGGCAGCAGCGACACGTCCGAGATGGGCTGGTTCAGCAGCGGATACCGCTCGGACATGTAGCGGTAGAAGCGCGGGATGCCCATGGCGAGACACGCAGAGTCACGAGGGGAGGGGGCTTTGCTTGCTGGTCTTCTCGTTCTTATGCTTGTGGGCGCTGCTTCTTCCGTCACTGGATAGGACAAAAAGGGGAGCAGCTGGCTTAGAAATAGAAACCAGCGGCGACGACGACAGGCGAAAGATCTTGTTCGCGCAACAGCAGCTTAAGTGCGCCTTTCGGACGACGCGACAAACAGATGAAACGATAGCGGATCGATTGGACACATTCACAATTTGATCCTTTCTTGATCTGAACTTTAAGATACGAGTATGCTAACTGTCCAGCCACGCTGCGACAAACATAGAGGGAACGCAAACCACGAACACGATATAAAAGTGTAGAAAGTAACTGTATCAGACGAGGATCCGGACTTGAACCCAAGTACGAAAAGCCATGCTCCACACAACACATGATGTGTAAAATCACGCATTTACACACAACGTAAACCATCACGGTGAAACACAACTACACCGCAAGTTCAAGGTCGACTTCGTGGTCGTCAAACTTCCAACAGTATGGTCGCGGAGGCCTGTATTCTGTGAAGGGTCGGGGTGCAATTTCATCGTGGCAATCTTAGATCGTTTCCTAACGCTGTGGAAAGTTGCCGTCAGGTTGAAGAGGTCAAGTCCTTCCGTCGCTGAGTTTCGCAACCGTCGCGCACATGTAAAAATAATGTGTTGATCTGACTCGCCAGGTGATCACGCGTCAAAAGTGTGCGAGCTGCATCATGTCCACAAGCACTAAACCATAATGTTAAACCTGTCTGTGACAAAAATAAGTTGAGCATACTCATATTTGCATAGCATAAGACATTTGCGTGCGCCGTATGCTGATGGGGACACAGTTACTAAGATGCACGTGCTATACGATAAAAGCCCGTTTCATGACAAATAATTTGCAGCAATTCCAATGCAAATAAACTCGATGCGAGTGAAACTCGGATGTTCGTTTATAGCGACATGTATTAAGCAACTTCTGATTCTTGGTTAATATGCGCTAATTTATTATCACAACAAAGCGTCCAAATTAGAACGAACGTGCGATAAGTGGTGAGAAGATAGATCCAGTTCATGTTTCGATTTCCCAATTGTTCAGATAGGTTTAACATACTTGTATCAATTTTCTGACGTTATATAAATGCACTTCCCTTTACCTCATACAAGCGTATTCTCGTTCGTCTATTGTGTCTTCAATACCTTGTGTACGTAAAATTTTGGGGCACCTGTTTAAACTCGGTTCGTGCAAATCTCGGCTGACTCACCTCACGGTGTGTTGGGACTCGGCTTGAGATGAAAATTACTATCCTATGCAAAACACAGGATAGCCGGCTTCAGAGGAGTTGAGAAACGCATCAAGAAAAGCTATAAAAAGCTTTGAATAGTAAGAAACGTGCGTAGGGGATAAGAGAATGCCTACGTGAGTGCTGCTGCATGCTCAGCTGAGTCGTAGAAACTTTTAGAATGATAAACAGACTTCTTGTAATCAGCTACTGTGGAAGTGCCGAAAACAAGCACGTCATTTATCCATCGGGTACCGATTCGACCCCCACCACACTGACCGCCCGTCATGCGACGTCCCCAAGACGGACATTCATGCTCCGACCGTAATCGCTGACTGTTTGAGAAGAAGAAAAAAGGCTGCGATCGGTCTCGTGCGTCTCTTGAAAATAATAAAAAAATGCGTGTCGATCTTTCGACGCGATTTCTGACCTGTTGAACTTCGAACTTCGAGTTGCAAGTTGGATGTTAAAGACGACTGTTGGTTGTATGAGCCAAGACGACCGTTGGAATATTTCGTAAGCGGCGACGGGGCCAAAACGACAGTTGGAAGGCGACAGGGCCCGTGTGACGATAGTGGCGGTTGTTCTTGTAGTAGGGAGTAGTTAGTGATGCACCAACAGGAGCAGTTAGTGATGCACCAACAGGAGTAGCCAAGGTGCATCGTATTTGTACAATCTTAGTTCAGTAGTGAAAACACACTCAAGGGCTCACATCTGCTTTTCGTTTTATCCTTAATCAATTTAACAGGGTCATGAGCCCAAAATACACAGGAAATTCATCGAAGGAAATGTTAAAGCAAAAGTACACGAGCGAAGGAATTCCGATCGAGTGGGATGGGTGTGATTGGCACCTTTTACAAGCTAATTTTGCGAAATGTCTTCGAGGACCACAAGATGAGTGGAATGATAGATGAGCGGTACGACAAGACAAAGCTTATGACGTCAGAAGGCCAAGAAGCTTATGATCAACTCCAGATCAGGGCAAAGCGCTACATCTTCACAAGTTTGTCACGTGACCTGTTGCATCAGGTACGTGAACATAAGACAGCACCAGAACTGTGGAAAGCCTTGGTGGCTATCTATAAAGACAAGTCGGACCCCACTGTTTCCGGACACCGTGTCCTGCAGCTGATTCATGAGCTTTGGATCGCAAATCTGGAGGAAGATGGGAACGTAAATGCGCACCTGTCGCGCATGTTTAACCTCCACCCGAAATTATCTGATCTCCAGTATACCGTCAATGAACTCGATATGCGAGAAGCTGTGCTGGCAAGTTTACCTACAACGACACAATTAAACCAACTACGACAGACAGCATGGTCTGCAAGTGACTCAGCAGCATACAGTCCAGAGAAAATTCGCGAGCTCATTCGGACAGCCACCGCTCTTCATGAGGAGACCACAAGCGTTTTTGGTATTGGTGCCCTAATGGGCGGGAGGAGTAAAGACTTGGATCGTCAGCGCGACAGAAAACCCCGACAGATCATGGACAGCAAAGGGCGCTACAAAGAAACCTTCAAGGCGAAGGACTACAGGAAGAGGTGTTACACGTGCGGCAGTAGTGAGCACCTTAAGAGGGATTGTCCAGATCGTGATAAATACGGCAAAGGTGCAAATATGGTGGCAGCAAAAGGTTTCGTTCGCCGTGAAGGCACCTGGAACATGGCAACGAACCTCACGCACTGTGACGTGCTTAAAATATTTGGAGAAGATCAAGACGTAGGGACCCTGGAATTAAATCACGTGGACGAAGCTCAACAAGACAATGACCCACTTGCCAATAATATTGAGATGCAGGAGTGGTATATTGACACTGCATCCAATACACATGTGGTGGGAGACAAGCGGTACTTTATTCGTTATCGGGAGCTCTCTCGCGATGAAGCAACCGTGCGTGGAGTTGCACCCAGCTTTCAGGAGCAACCAGTCGGAGTTGGATAATCTTACTTGAGTCGTCTGTTGCTGAAAAGACAGTGCTTACAGTTATCGACGACGTACTACTCGTTCCTGGCGCTAGAAATCCGCTGTTTTCGATGGGGCGTGCGCTTGACGATGGATTTCATTTTGAATGGGACTCCACTGCGCATCGATTTACCATACTGAAAAATAATAAATCGGTGGCACTAGCCGACAAAGTCGGAGCAGTATGGGTATTCGAGGGACAAGTTGCATTAGGTAAACGGATCAAGACACATCCAGAAACGCGCGTGATAAACTTTACGGCTCAAGATGGTGTTGGAGATCTACAATTGTGGCACAAGCGTTTGGGCCACATATGCCCTCAGTACATCAAGTTGATGGTTGACCGAAAGCTTGTTGACGGAATGATGCTATCCGGACGTGACGTAAAAAATTGCGAGACATGTCACTTGGCAAAGCAAGTAGGAAGACATTTCAAAAGAAACTTGATCGACGCATTGTGAAGCCAAATCAGCTTGTATATATAAATTTTTCGGTGCCAGGCGTAGTAGCGACACTCAAATTGGTGTAGTTTTGGTGACCATGGATGCTTACAGCAAGTTCGTTATAACGTACATGCTGCGAACAAAAGCAGCAAATGCAGTAGCCGCAGCGCTGAAACAATACATTGCTTGGGTTGAGTGACAAGCTTGTCGCCATGCCACCGGAGAAAGTGTCGGAGCGCAAATTGCATATCCTGTTCGCCAGTTGCTGACGGATAAAGGAGGAGAATTTGCTAGTACCGAGTTTTCACTGTGGCTAGAGATCGAGGCATCGAGCATGTACAGGTTAGATCTTCCAGCTCGCAGCAAAACCCCTGCGAACGTGTGCACGGAACACTAATGGAGATGACGCGTGCAATGTTAGAGCATTCATGAATGCCTCGGATTTTTTGGACCGATGCATTTCAATACTCGGTTTATATCAAGAACCGGACATTCAATCGAGGATGTAACAGCACACCGTACGAAAAGATGTTTGGCATGCGGCCAGACATTCATCATCTTCGCACGTTTGGACCTTTGGCGTATACTCACGTTAGATCCGACGCACAGCGTAGCAAGCTTGATCGTCACGCCAAGATCGGATATGTTCTGGGATACGCGGGCCATGTATTGGGTTGCAAGCTCTATTTTTCCGATGGTCGTACGCGAAATTTTGTACCAGACATTCGCGTAAATGAGCACGTTCTTTATCGCGACCGCCACACCACCACGGCCACACTCTCGGACGCCAACAGCGATGTCAATGCAAGTATCGAAGAGAGAGATTATGTTGCAGAAAGTGAAGCCACGGACAGCATTATTGAAGATGCCGAACTTAATGTCGAGAAAAGCGTTATTGACTACGACGACAGCTTAACCGATGCACAAGACGCGGATGAACAAGACAGTGTTTGGACACGGCCGGTAGGTTATCGTGGCGCAGTTGACTCTGTCCATAAAAATGTGGATGACTTTGGGGCTGGTGCATCAGAATGTAGGATCAGTAACATGGCTGAACCTAATGGCGACTTGAAGGATGAAGATGACACTTGCTTAAGTGGCCAAGTCGAGGAGGATTTACAAGGTGGTATGAGCCATACCAGCTCACACACCAGTTCAATTGACGGCGAACAAGGCTCGGTTGAGTATGATGCAGACATTGACACGAAAAATGTTGGTAGTGCGGCAGAAATAGCAATTTAAGTGGAACCTACGAAACGCAAGCGTGCACAGCTGTCGTCCACAGGATATATCACTGGTGATGTGCAAGTAAAGAAGTGGCGCAAGTATTGCGGATTACGGGTTAGCGTCGATTGCCAGCGCGTTCTAACGATTTCATCGTTCATGCTACAATAAGTAACTGCAGTTACGGATACAAAGCACTAACAAAAGGAATGTCAAGATCCCGAAAAAATATGCGGAAGCACCACGATCTGAATATGCACGCAAGTGGTGTGACGCAGAGTTACAGGAGCTCAAAGTACTGAAGACTAAAGGAGTGCTTGAGGAAATTTCGCTAAAGGATGCGCCACCTTCGACAAACATGTCGACGAAGATGTGGGTTTATGCAGTCAAAACCAATAAGCAAGGAGAAGGGATTCGCTTTAAAGCACGGTTAGTTGCTCGCGGTGACAAGCAGCGCGAAGGTGTTGATTTTATTAACACATTCGCACCGGTCGCTCGCATGGCGTCATTTCAGTTATTTGTGGCATTGTCAGCCTTATTATGATTGGAGATTTACAGCTGTGATGTCAATACAGCATACCTTAATGCGAACCTACAAATTCCACAGTACGCTAATCGTATCCAAGGACATTTCAATGAGAACAACAAGGCTTTTTGAGTCAAGAAAGCACTGTTCGGATTGCGGCAGGCTGAACGAGAGTGGAATTCCGAAATTGACAGCTTTCTTCAGGCGCACGACTTTAAACATAAACACGCAGAGCCGTGTTTATACGTACGGTGGCAGAAAGGAGTAGTGTGTCTGGCGTTGATTTACGTCGACGATCACTTGGCAGCTACAAAGGAAATCGAGCAAAAGAACGAACTATTTCAGTTGCTCGAGGAGCAGTACGGAATCAAGGATCACGGGCGCGCTTCTCAGTATCTTGGTGTTGAAATTATACAGAGTGATGCGAGCTTCACTATACGACAAACTCAGTATATACGTGAAGTGCTCGAGCGCTTTGGATTCCTGGACGCACGCAAAGTAGGAAATTCGGTGGACTGTACCACACGAATCGTGCATGAGGACGGAAAGCCAAGTGACGAGAGGGTGTCATTTCCTTATCGAGAGGCAGTTGGTTCACTTATGTACCTAGCTACGTCGACTCGATTAGACATCACGTTTGCGGTCGGTTTGCTCAGTCGTTTCATAAATCAACCGAGCAACAAGAATGTTGGAGCAGTGAAGCAAGTATTGCGCTATCTATCTAGCACTTTGTATTACGATTTAACCTACCAGCGACAACATGATAATACAAGCCAAATCGTCATTGACGGATTCGACGACAGCGATTGGGGAGGTGATCCCGACACACGGCGCAGTGTGACTGGTGTGGTATTTAATTTTGCGGGTGGTGCGGTGTCATGGCTATTTCGATTGCAAAGTGTCTTTGCCTAAGCACGGCTGAAGCAGAATACATCGCAACATGTGAGGCAGCTATGGGAGCAGCTTCGCTTCGCAACATAGTGGAGGAAACGTTGTATACAACACACAAGAGCATTGACGTGAACATTGGAGTCGATAACTCGAGCGCAATGACGCTGGCGCTGAACCCGACATCCAGCCGACGTACTCGCCAGATTGAAATGCGTTGGCACTACGTACGCGAGCAAGTTAGCAATAACAAGATCAAACTTCACAAGGTCAAATCCGAAGATAATGCGCCGGATCTTTTCACGAAGGCGACAAGTGCAGACCGGATTCAGCACTTAAGTCAAATCATTGGGCTTATGGATGCAAACAAGTCAGACATTGGGAATGGCCTTCAGCATTAACCGGCGACAGTGTACTATTCTACTGCGCAGAGCAATCTATTGCGCATTGAGGAGGGCGTGTTGAGCTTCGAGTTGCAAGTTGGATGTTGAAGACGACTGTTGGTTGTATGAGCCAAGACGACCGTTGGAATATTTCGTAAGCGGCGACGGGGCCAAAACGACAGTTGGAAGGCGACAGGGCCCGTGTGATGATAGTGGCGGTTGTTCTTGTAGTAGGGAGTAGTTAGTGATGCACCAACAGGAGTAGTTAGTGATGCACCAACAGGAGTAGCCAAGGTGCATCGTATTTGTACAATCTTAGTTCAGTTGTAAAAACACACTCAAGGGCTCACATCTGCTTTAAGTTCGTCCTTCGATCAATTTAACATGACCACATGGACCGAATATAGGGAATGCGCGCAGAGTGGCGCAGCAGCAAGACTGGGCCATGGCAGACCGGCGGAAGATGCGAACTGATTTAAGTCTTCGGGCATAAGTGAAGTATGTTCTACTGTACAGGCACTCGTATAACGTGTAACGGGGCACACCCTTGCGTGAACTTAACGCAAGGGTTTTGGGTGCCCCGACAGACGTACACAAGGCAAGCGAGGAAGCGTAGATAAGGTAAAAGCAGAAGTGTTATATTAATATAATTAAGTCTTTAATCCACTGTCTCTCTGTTTGACTTACCTTAATTATACTAATCTAACTGAGTGTATGGTGACGTCTCGTCACCACTCATTGCGCGCGTCTTGCGGCGATTGGTGGGTTAATATCATCAAGATATCAACCAATGAACAGACTCTTTGGTCGACCCATCAATATCACCACTATTGGTGATATTGTTAAAAGAATATTCAACATAATATTCTTTATTGTCATTGTTTCTTTAAAGTGACAATTTCATGTAACGGGCTGCCCCGTTACATCATCCCCCTTGACTGATAGTCACCATGTGACTATCGAAAATATGGCGGCCACCCGTTGGCCACCATTGAGACAGGGAGCACTAGTTGGGTCCGTTCCATTCACTTTCCGCTTGACCTCGCATAGTTAACATGTCTGTGCGAGGTGACTCAAGACCCATACAGCCCGGTGCTGTGCCAGCCTCTGCGGCGGACGATTCGTCGTGTGCTGCTCCTTCTTCGCCTGCAGCAACAGGTGCTGCAGGTGCACGCGGCACCTCACCGCGTGCGCATGATGACCCCGACGTTGAGGTCATCTACTCTGGAGAGTCAGACGTGTCTGACTCGGGCAATGCTCCAGAGGCGTCTCGCTCACCGGCGACGCCTCAGTATTCGTCAAGGCCACTGTCGAACATACGGACTCGTAATTTGCATCTAAGTCTGTTCGGCAGTGATGACGATGATCAGGGTGGTGAGGAATATTATTCTTTACCACCGCCAGCTCGTGCGTCTTTGCACGAGCGTGATGACGATGGCGTGAGCCGTCGTCAATCTGGGAGCCGTGGTACCAACAAAGGTACCAATGTGAAGCGTGATGAGCCGAAGCCGTGGCGTTTCCCCGAACGGCTCATCAATAGCTTGTCTCACGAGACAAGCCAACACCATCGAATACCCTTATTCGATGCAACTGAGCTTCACGGCTTGAGTTCCAGCGCGAAGAACTTTCGCGCTGAAGAAGATTTTTATCTCGATGTCTTTCTAAGACATCGATGGTACAACGGCAACCAAAAGCGTGACAAAGCATCGCTTTTGGCTGCGTGGAACGCGTTCGTCCAAAACGTAAAGAATTTTGGACGAGAAGGGTGGCTCAAGAAACTTGAGGCGACACGCCTCAGGTTCGAAAGGCGAACGCCAACCGGTGCTAGGTACCGGTTGCATTGTTTATCGAGTGAGGCAGGCATTCCTTGCCTCACATGGGGAGACCTTTGTGCGAGTTGTGTTGACAACTTGCAGCGTGCACCTAGGGACGTGTATTCCCTAGATTCGCCCTGGGGAAGGGCACACATCTCGGCTGAGATGCGGGACGCGATTGCAAACTTGCAATCCGTCTACAAGCGCCAAAAGCGCATGTTTACCGATGGGCCCGAGGACTCATCGGATGATTCTCGTCATACTGGCGGACGAGACCTTCAACGTCCATCAACAGCTGAGAGCGGGGCTCCCAGCTGTTCCAAGAGGGTGGATACCCCCGACACTGGACGAGGTAGCTCGTCCTTGATCCTGAATCGTCACGGTGATTCAAGATACGCTCCACTAGAAAGCGTTGATCACCGTGAGCATCCACCAAAGGATGTGGTGGAGGAGGAAAGACCTCCTCCAGATGATTTGGTTCACCATCTCGACCCTTACGAGATGGTTCGCGCAATCGATGAATTGCGCGATGACTTGAAGCACGAGCGCTACCGGCGCTACGCTTTGACTGATACCGTGTGGTAGAACAGCAAGGATAACGAGCCTGATCGGGCGAGGGATCGCGCCGATTATGCCACAGCGCAGCTTCAGGTCGAGCGGGATGTCCGCTCCCTATTCGGCGATCTGGCGACAGCTCGCAGGGAGATGTCTCGGTTGAGTTCCGAGGTATCATATCAGCGCGGCCAGACGGATCGTCTGGAGCGCGAACGCAAGAACTTGGTGGATGTTCTTGAACGTGGGGACTATCTTCATCGGATTAAGAAGGCTCGTACTGACAGCACGGCCTGAGCCTCCACACGTAAAACGTAGGATGCGTGCGCATCTTACGTGGCAATTCGATTGTGTATGCATTGCCCTTGCGATGCAACACTCGAAATGGCCCAATGTATTTCGGCAGTAGTTTACTACTGCCGACACTAGTGACTGCATGTCCAGGCAAGTTTACCGTAGACAGTAGTACTAGGTCGTTAACCTTAAATGAAAGAACATTTGCTCTTCCATTCTTGTCTGCGTTCCGTTTCTGACGGTTCACCGCATTTGCAATGAAGTCCTGAACGAAACGGACTACCGCTTCTCGAGTCAGCAGGAAGTTCTCTGCTGACTCTTTGTTTTGTCTTTCAGTGCGCTTCGTGCACACTGCTAAGAGATTGCTCTCTTCTTCAGCGAGGTTGTCTTCTTCCTCGCTGTAATAGTCGTTGACGATGCTGAATATACCAGCATCGTCATCATCATCCGAGTCAGTGATAGCGTTGCCGCTATTATTGAGGTGGTGTTCTTCATCGATGTCGACCTGATCGACATCGGCATCATACGTGACGACGTTATCGTCGACACGTGATGAGCAATTTTTGCTCGAGCGAGTCCCTCCCCCCTTATCCAAGAGTCACACTCCAAAAGGGCGGGCACACGTGGATGGCGTAAACCATTCACGTAAAACGGTGTGTGCTGTGTTGAAGCATGTACCGAATTATTGATGGCGAATTCCACCATGGGTAGGAATTCGCTCCAACTCGGAAACGAGTGGACATATCCTCGAAGGATCTCTTCGAGGACACGGTTCGCACGTATCGTCTGACCATCTGTTTCGGATGGTCAGAAGTGGACATCGTCAATCGTGTTCCGAGAGAACGGAACACGGATTGCCAAAATGCCGCCGTGAACCGAGGGTCACGGTCGGATACGAGTTCACGGGTTAACCCGTGGAGTCTAAAGACCGTGTCGAGAAAGACACGAGCACAACCTTGAGCCTTGATCGACTTGGGTACGGCAGCAAGATGGACCATTTTGCTGAACCGGTCAACAAACACAAGAATACCATTATTCTTGTGAGCGTCTTCGGGAAAACCGAAGACGAAGTCCATTGAAACGGACTGCCATCACTCTGCCGGAACAGGCAGAGGTTGCAATGTTGCACGGGATGAAGGACCAGGCTTCAACCGTTGACAAACCTCGCAAGCACGTATGTACTTGCGTACAACCTGATACTGGCGTGGCCAGTAAAAGTCACGACTTACCGTGAGGTAAGTCTTTTCTCTCCCACGATGACCACCTGTTGGGGCATCGTGACACACGTACAAGATGCGTAAACGCAAACCAGTATGAGCGGGGGACGACGACAAGAGGCGTGTCGCCGGCAACAGCTGTATAGTACAGCAATCCGTTGCGTGTACTATACCGATCCGATGAGGATCGGCACAAAGCCGGTAAATCTTTCAATGATTTACTGGATGGATTCGACAGATGATTTATTAATCGCAGAAGATCCTTATCTTCTGCGGATGCCTTTCGTATGTCGTCAAGTAAGCTTGACGACGGGACACTGACTGACAGTGTCGCAACAGTGGGTTTATGCTTACTTTTGGATTGTGCGTCCGGCTCGAAATCGGGCCGGCGCGAAAGCTCATCAGTGACGACATTGATTCATCCTGGTTTATACTCCACGGAGAAGTTGTACTCCGCGAAAAAAGACAGCCACCTCGCCATCCTTTGCGAGAGGTGTGGGCTTTTTACGGCCGTGCGTAGTGACGCATGGTCCGTGTAGACGATGAACGGTCTATCTCCCAAGATATAGACGCGAAACTTAGCCAGTGCATACTTCATGGCAAGGAGTTCCTTATCATGCACTGTGTAATTGCGCTCAGCTGCCTGCAGATGACGAGACTGATAACAGATGACGCGCTCTGCGCCATCTGCATCAAATTGCATCGACGCACAGCCGATTGCAAAATCGCTGGCGTCACAAACCACATGAAATGGTCTGTCCTGATCTGCAATCGCCAAGATCGGCGATTGCATCAAGCTTTGCTTGATACCCTCAAAGGAACGCTGGTACTCAGCGTTCCGTGACCACTTGACATTTTTCTTGAGCAAGCAAAAAAGATGAACAGTCCTCTCGGCGTAGTTGCGCGAGTACTTGTGCAAGTACGCCGCTAGTCCAAGGAACTTCCTTAGTCCCTTGACATCGACTGGCACTGGCCAGTCGGTGATCGCCTTGGTCTTATCGGGATCAGGGCGTACGCCGTGTTTACCCACGATGCACCCAAGAAGTGGTATTTCGCTAGCCGCGAATATACACTTCTTGAGGTTGGCGTACAACTTATGCTTGCACATAAGTTGAAGGACTTGACAAACGTGAGTTCTGTGAACTTCAGCTTCCGTCTTTCCGTCCATAGCCCGGCTATGAACGAACACATCGTCGAAGTAAGTCGGTGCGAAGTCTCGCACCGGTCTCAACAGATTTGTGACACATCTGTTGAACGTTGCAGGGGCATTGCTCAGCACCTGTGGCATCACTAGCCACTCCCACAGCATCCCGCTGGGGGTACTCACTGCAGTGAACAGGATGTCCCGTTCACGCATGAGGATCTGATAGAACCCATCCATCAGATCCATGGACAAAAAGATGGTACTCGTTGACATACCATCTATGATTACGTCCTTCCTCGGTATCGGCGTCTGAGCCGGTACCGTTGCAGCATTCAATTTGTTGAATGCGTGCACTATCCGCCATCCTCCTGTGGCCTTTCGCACACAGAAGGTCGGAGAGCTGTGAGGGGATGTTAAATTCCTCACATGGACCGCTGCTAAGCGATCGGCAAAGAACTTGTCGATCGCTAGTACTTGTTCACGAGGCAGTGGCCACTGCTTCATGACGCAGTACTTCGAGCCCGGTTTGAGCTCGATCTCGTGTCGAGTGCCTTTGTCCTTAGACAACTCGCAAGGTACGGATTCAGGGAACACATCCCTGAATTCGATCAAATCCTTATACAAAGGATTTGCCTGAAGTGACTCCCAGGATTGAGACGTGTATCGCTCAATCCGAGTCTTCTCATCGAGGACACTTTCGTCAATCGATGAGCTGCCGAGAACCCGTTCGTTCCCAGCAAATACTGTTGCCGACCGAATATCGGCCACATACTCATCCTCTGTGACGAGTATGCAGATCTGCTTGACTTTGCCACTACGCAGATCACGCAAGAACCGTTTCGGTTCTAGCGTTGGCAACTGAGTTATCTCCGAAGTTAACTTCGGATGCACAATCAGATCAAGTGTGAAAGCGCCTACACTTGATGCGTCATTGACCAAGACGTTCAACGTCTCGGTTTCTTCCTGGGAACTTGCTTCCACAGGTTGCTGAGGGCCTGATCCTTCAGCAAGTGACTCTTGAGGAATTCCTTCCTCCAGCACGTGGGGACTTATTCCCTCGACGTCTTCCGACTGTGGCTGTGCAACCACAGTCAGGCACCGATCCTCTACGGTCGACTCTCCAGTCGACCTAGGATATCCATGTTGCCCCTTGGAGGCAACAGCTTTCTCACTTCTAAGATGCTGCCCGCTAGGCATGCATCCATGTCCCGGTCCACTCGACTTCTTCGAGTGGTGGACCTTCGGCGCAGCCTGTACTCCTGTACAGTCGCCGGGAGCTTGCTCCACAGTGTAGTGATCAACTACACTGTGATCTTGTGCAGTCGTGCTAACGACCGTACCGCAAGTGAGTCCATCGCACTCACTCGCAGAACATCCACACGCTTGTGGACGCTCTAAAATGTTCATCAGATGACCATCTGATGAACAAGCGGCAGGCATCTTCACGGATCGATGCTGCCAGATCACCCTTGGCTCGTATTTTCTGAGCCAAGGTAATCCCAGGATGACATCAAATTTTTCATCCAGATCTAGTATGATGAAGTCATCATCGTACTGTTCGCCCTCTAGCATGTAGTGGATTCCTACTACACGTCTCGCAACGGTAATCGATGCGCCTGTTGCAAGGCGCACCGTCATCCTTGTGAGGGGAATGTCGCGCTCAACGAACTTGAGCCTACGACCCTCTAGTGACTGGCGTCGAACAAAGTTGTTCGACGCCCCACAGTCTACTAGGGCACGAACCGACAAATCATTTGTCGCTTCCAACTTCAAGGTAGTGAGTGACATCTCATCACCAGGTGCAGAGACACACAACGGTTGCGTATCTAAGGACAACTTTGTCTGGAGATTTGCAAATTCTCTCGAGGTTGCTGGATCAGTAGGGCGCTCCGCCCCTACTGAACCCGACCATTTTTTGATGGTCCGTCTCGCTATTGCGGCTTCGCAACAGCGCTGGACCCACGCCCATTGCCCTTTCTGGCAAATGGTCGTCCATTTCGCTCAGTACCGTTTGGTACTGGGAGTGGAGCACTACACTCGTATGCGTAGTGTCTTAACTTCTAACAGCGATTGCACCTCTGCAACAGCTTGTTGTTCGAAGAGCGAGGTCTCTCGCTCTCAACATAGCAGAGGTCCATTGGTTCTGGACCTCCGATCTCTTGTCGTCTTGGTGGACGATAAGAGTTTGAGCTAGCATGAGCCTGTCTCATGCTAAAGTCTTCCTGTTCCGCGGCTGGTATTGCTTCTTCAAGCGTATTCAGCTCAAGGCGGAACAGGTGGCTCCTGAAGGGCCCTTCTGCGATCCCTTGCATGAACGCCGTAGTCAACGTGCGTTCATGGACTGGGTTAGCAGTTATACTACTCGCGAGGAGTCGTATATGTTGTGCGTAAGTGTGCACATCACGCTTACCCTGCTTGAGTTTCAGGAGCTCTGAATGAGCTCTGAACTCAGCGCGTGGCGGCTCAAACGTTTGTCTGAGCCGGGACTTGAAGTCATCTAGCGACCTAAACACATTTGGGTCGCTACTCTCGAGCCCCAGGGACCAAGTTTTGGCACGCTCTGCCAAGTGGGTCGGAGTAAATGTGAGTTTCATTTGCTCATCGTCGACACGACGTGCCTTCAAGGATCTGTCGAGTTTGACGAGCCACAATAGCAGGGAGTCCTCCGGAACTCCACTGTACTTGGAGATGTCAACTTTCATGACCTCGGGACGAAACGAATGTGTCGTTTTGCCCACCGCAGCATTGAATTGCTGCTGTCTCAACAGCTCTGTCTGTTGAGCACCGAGTTCTCTCAACTGCTCGGCCTGTTGAGAGCCTTGCTGGTGAAGCAAGGCTACTTTCTCCCTTTCGGTGACAAGTTCATGTTGTATGAGCTTGGCGATAGCGGCATGTTGTTGGTCTCTGTCTAGAGACTCCAACATGGCGCTAATGGCGAACTCGCCTACGGTAGAACTAATGCGTTCTACCGCACCCAATTCGATGTCACTCAAATGGTTAAACCCTTCACTCGTGGCGTGAAAGGTCTCTTCATCATCCAACATGTTCATGTTGGATGCTGTGGTCCTTGGAAGGACTACAAAGTGCTACCAGGTGTAACGGGGCACACCCTTGCGTGAACTTAACGCAAGGGTATCGTGCACCGACAAGCGTACACGAGGCAACCGAGGAAGCGGTAGGTAAGACAGAGGCAACACTGTCTTATGGAAAAGTAGAACTTTTATATTAATATTATTAAGTCTTTAATCCACTGTCTCTCTGTTTGACTTAACTTAATTATACTAAACTAACTGAGTGTATGACGACATCTACTCACCAATCATTGCGCGCGTCTTGCGGCGATTGGTGGGTTGATATCATCAAGATATCAACCAATGAACAGACTCTTTGGTCGACCCTTCAATATCACCACTTTGGTGATATAGTTAAATGAATATTCAACTTAATATTATTTATTGTCATTATCTCTCAAATGAAAATTTCCATGTAACGGGCTGCTTAGTTACAACTATGGGCGGCGGAAGAGCTTCGAAATCTTCATGAACAATTTTTGTGGAAAGTTGCGACGTCAACAGAGCGCAGTCTTCATAAAGTTAATTCGAATACTGTCTACACATTACGAGCGGCCAATGGGGTCGGCTTAATGTCGATAGCGGTGGCTAAAGGTCGCCCCGGATGAAACACGCATTTCTGTGTCTTTCTCAGAGGCGCGACAGATATGTCGCGGCGTGTAATTTTTGGACGAAACGGAGAGTTCAGACATGGGCCTCTATCGTGAGCACACCGCTCAACCCTCTTCATTCCCGCAATTAACGGAGCAAGCTACTTGGTGCATCGTTGCGGGCTGATCTCTGTTCTTGGCTCCGGCCGTCGGATACGTCGACATATGCAACGGCTCATTTTGCAGACCGCGTGCAGGCAGGTCGGAGACCGGCTTACTATGTGTGTAGCAGAGCCGCTACCTGCACTTACCTGAGAGATATCGGCCGTGGTCGGACGGTATTGACCAACGTATTCGTGGACAGACAACTTCTGGCTCTGCGATGGCACGGGGCGTCGGTTTATGAGCACGAAATACGTCCGCATCCGGCCGTGCTCCCCGGAAGACCTTGCGATTGAGCGATCCGGTCCGACAACATACGTTTGTCACGTCCCGTTGGCTAAGGGAGCGGACAAGCGCCACATGGACCGCGAACTCGGGCGCTGGGCTTTAGCAGTTCTGATGAGGATTCCTCCGTTGGCTATAGGCCGGACATTAAAAGTCCTCATACGGTGGCTTTACGACTTCCCGGACCTCCGGCTATCTTACAAATGGTTGCTGGTCGAAACTGGTGCAGTACGTGGGTAGCAGGCACAGCGCCTGATATGCCATCACGTGGAGTCATGATAAAGTAGGAGGCCAACGGGATTAATTGGACAGTCAATGACTCACATTTAATACCTCCTGAGCATGAACACGATGTGGCCGTCCTCCGGCGATCGCAACGTGCTCTCGGTCTGGTCGTTGAGGCACATCTATCGATCCATAGCTTTCCGTGACATGCTCCACCAACCGTGTCGAATCGGCATATAATGAGGTACATTTAACGCCAGCCGAATTACGAGGCGAAGGTGGGATTGGACACGGCATCAGACTGTCTGCTTCAGAAGTTACAAATATGCTCTGATCGGGGAGACTGGAACTCTGCGTCTCTTCATCAAACTCCAAAGCAGCTGTGGGGACATCAAAATGCGACCACGGAGTATCAAATGTGGGTGTTTATCGCCTGATACTCCAACAGCTCAAATTTTTCTTTCTGGGCAGGGAACTCGACAACAGTTGCAGAAGGCTGTCCGGCTGTGCCGGTCACAAGAAGACACTGGAGCACATGTTCTATATATGTCCGGTGGCCCAGGGATGCTGGAAGGCGGTCCTAATCTCGTCATTTGGGGCTGACGTGGGGCTGGTATAGTATGGCAGTATGCGGGGTGCTGCATGGCAAGAACACCGCCGCCTCTGTCTCGGACACTGTCACATCGGCTGCAGCGGGCCTTTGGTGATACTGTGGCGGAGTATATTGTTCAGTGAAAGCGCATCTGGTGGATCCTGTGTTCCGTATGTATCTCGACTCTTTGAACACAGCGCAAACGAGTTGCTCACGAGCTGCAACAACTTCAATTCCCGGGAAGTGTCCGAACGTTTTGCTGTAACGGACTTCGGCAATTACGAGCGTTATCGGCAAGCAAGCGCAGGACGCTTCATATAGGGTGCGAAGCCTCCATGTAACGGGGCAGCCCGTTACATGAAAATTGTCACTATAAAGTAAGTGACAATAAAGAATATTAAGTTGAATATTCATTTAACTATATCACCAAAGTGGTGATATTGAAGGGTCGACCAAAGAGTCTGTTCATTGGTTGATATCTTGATGATATCAACCCACCAATCGCCGCAAGACGCGCGCAATGATTGGTGAGTAGATGTCGTCATACACTCAGTTAGTTTAGTATAATTAAGTTAAGTCAAACAGAGAGACAGTGGATTAAAGACTTAATAATATTAATATAAAAGTTCTACTTTTCCATAAGACAGTGTTGCCTCTGTCTTACCTACCGCTTCCTCGGTTGCCTCGTGTACGCTTGTCGGTGCACGATACCCTTGCGTTAAGTTCACGCAAGGGTGTGCCCCGTTACACCTGGTAGCACTTTGTAGTCCTTCCAAGGACCACAGCATCCAACATGAACATGTTGGATGATGAAGAGACCTTTCACGCCACGAGTGAAGGGTTTAACCATTTGAGTGACATCGAATTGGGTGCGGTAGAACGCATTAGTTCTACCGTAGGCGAGTTCGCCATTAGCGCCATGTTGGAGTCTCTAGACAGAGACCAACAACATGCCGCTATCGCCAAGCTCATACAACATGAACTTGTCACCGAAAGGGAGAAAGTAGCCTTGCTTCACCAGCAAGGCTCTCAACAGGCCGAGCAGTTGAGAGAACTCGGTGCTCAACAGACAGAGCTGTTGAGACAGCAGCAATTCAATGCTGCGGTGGGCAAAACGACACATTCGTTTCGTCCCGAGGTCATGAAAGTTGACATCTCCAAGTACAGTGGAGTTCCGGAGGACTCCCTGCTATTGTGGCTCGTCAAACTCGACAGATCCTTGAAGGCACGTCGTGTCGACGATGAGCAAATGAAACTCACATTTACTCCGACCCACTTGGCAGAGCGTGCCAAAACTTGGTCCCTGGGGCTCGAGAGTAGCGACCCAAATGTGTTTAGGTCGCTAGATGACTTCAAGTCCCGGCTCAGACAAACGTTTGAGCCGCCACGCGCTGAGTTCAGAGCTCATTCAGAGCTCCTGAAACTCAAGCAGGGTAAGCGTGATGTGCACACTTACGCACAACATATACGACTCCTCGCGAGTAGTATAACTGCTAACCCAGTCCATGAACGCACGTTGACTACGGCGTTCATGCAAGGGATCGCAGAAGGGCCCGTCAGGAGCCACCTGTTCCGCCTTGAGCTGAATACGCTTGAAGAAGCAATACCAGCCGCGGAACAGGAAGACTTTAGCATGAGACAGGCTCATGCTAGCTCAAACTCTTATCGTCCACCAAGACGACAAGAGATCGGAGGTCCAGAACCAATGGACCTCTGCTATGTTGAGAGCGAGAGACCTCGCTCTTCGAACAACAAGCTGTTGCAGAGGTGCAATCGCTGTTAGAAGTTAAGACACTACGCATACGAGTGTAGTGCTCCACTCCCAGTACCAAACGGTACTGAGCGAAATGGACGACCATTTGCCAGAAAGGGCAATGGGCGTGGGTCCAGCGCTGTTGCGAAGCCGCAATAGCGAGACGGACCATCAAAAAATGGTCGGGTTCAGTAGGGGCGGAGCGCCCTACTGATCCAGCAACCTCGAGAGAATTTGCAAATCTCCAGACAAAGTTGTCCTTAGATACGCAACCGTTGTGTGTCTCTGCACCTGGTGATGAGATGTCACTCACTACCTTGAAGTTGGAAGCGACAAATGATTTGTCGGTTCGTGCCCTAGTAGACTGTGGGGCGTCGAACAACTTTGTTCGACGCCAGTCACTAGAGGGTCGTAGGCTCAAGTTCGTTGAGCGCGACATTCCCCTCACAAGGATGACGGTGCGCCTTGCAACAGGCGCATCGATTACCGTTGCGAGACGTGTAGTAGGAATCCACTACATGCTAGAGGGCGAACAGTACGATGATGACTTCATCATACTAGATCTGGATGAAAAATTTGATGTCATCCTGGGATTACCTTGGCTCAGAAAATACGAGCCAAGGGTGATCTGGCAGCATCGATCCGTGAAGATGCCTGCCGCTTGTTCATCAGATGGTCATCTGATGAACATTTTAGAGCGTCCACAAGCGTGTGGATGTTCTGCGAGTGAGTGCGATGGACTCACTTGCGGTACGGTCGTTAGCACGACTGCACAAGATCACAGTGTAGTTGATCACTACACTGTGGAGCAAGCTCCCGGCGACTGTACAGGAGTACAGGCTGCGCCGAAGGTCCACCACTCGAAGAAGTCGAGTGGACCGGGACATGGATGCATGCCTAGCGGGCAGCATCTTAGAAGTGAGAAAGCTGTTGCCTCCAAGGGGCAACATGGATATCCTAGGTCGACTGGAGAGTCGACCGTAGAGGATCGGTGCCTGACTGTGGTTGCACAGCCACAGTCGGAAGACGTCGAGGGAATAAGTCCCCACGTGCTGGAGGAAGGAATTCCTCAAGAGTCACTTGCTGAAGGATCAGGCCCTCAGCAACCTGTGGAAGCAAGTTCCCAGGAAGAAACCGAGACGTTGAACGTCTTGGTCAATGACGCATCAAGTGTAGGCGCTTTTACACTTGATCTGATTGTGCATCCGAAGTTAACTTCGGAGATAACTCAGTTGCCAACGCTAGAACCGAAACGGTTCTTGCGTGATCTGCGTAGTGGCAAAGTCAAGCAGATCTGCATACTCGTCACAGAGGATGAGTATGTGGCCGATATTCGGTCGGCAACAGTATTTGCTGGGAACGAACGGGTTCTCGGCAGCTCATCGATTGACGAAAGTGTCCTCGATGAGAAGACTCGGATTGAGCGATACACGTCTCAATCCTGGGAGTCACTTCAGGCAAATCCTTTGTATAAGGATTTGATCGAATTCAGGGATGTGTTCCCTGAATCCGTACCTTGCGAGTTGTCTAAGGACAAAGGCACTCGACACGAGATCGAGCTCAAACCGGGCTCGAAGTACTGCGTCATGAAGCAGTGGCCACTGCCTCGTGAACAAGTACTAGCGATCGACAAGTTCTTTGCCGATCGCTTAGCAGCGGTCCATGTGAGGAATTTAACATCCCCTCACAGCTCTCCGACCTTCTGTGTGCGAAAGGCCACAGGAGGATGGCGGATAGTGCACGCATTCAACAAATTGAATGCTGCAACGGTACCGGCTCAGACGCCGATACCGAGGAAGGACGTAATCATAGATGGTATGTCAAAGAGTACCATCTTTTTGTCCATGGATCTGATGGATGGGTTCTATCAGATCCTCATGCGTGAACGGGACATCCTGTTCACTGCAGTGAGTACCCCCAGCGGGATGCTGTGGGAGTGGCTAGTGATGCCACAGGTGCTGAGCAATGCCCCTGCAACGTTCAACAGATGTGTCACAAATCTGTTGAGACCGGTGCGAGACTTCGCACCGACTTACTTCGACGATGCGTTCGTTCATAGCCGGGCTATGGACGGAAAGACGGAAGCTGAAGTTCACAGAACTCACGTTTGTCAAGTCCTTCAACTTATGTGCAAGCATAAGTTGTACGCCAACCTCAAGAAGTGTATATTCGCGGCTAGCGAAATACCATTTCTTGGGTGCATCGTGGGTAAACACGGCGTACGCCCTGATCCCGATAAGACCAAGGCGATCACCGACTGGCCAGTGCCAGTCGATGTCAAGGGACTAAGGAAGTTCCTTGGACTAGCGGCGTACTTGCACAAGTACTCGCGCAACTACGCCGAGAGGACTGTTCATCTTTTTTGCTTGCTCAAGAAAAATGTCAAGTGGTCACGGAACGCTGAGTGCCAGCGTTCCTTTGAGGGTATCAAGCAAAGCTTGATGCAATCGCCGATCTTGGCGATTGCAGATCAGGACAGACCATTTCATGTGGTTTGTGACGCCAGCGATTTTGCAATCGGCTGTGCGTTAATGCAATTTGATGCAGATGGCGCAGAGCGCGTCATCTGTTATCAGTCTCGTCATCTGCAGGCAGCTGAGCGCAATTACACAGTGCATGATAAGGAACTCCTTGCCATGAAGTATGCACTGGCTAAGTTTCGCGTCTATCTCTTGGGAGATAGACCGTTCATCGTCTACACGGACCATGCGTCACTACGCACGGCCGTAAACAGCCCACACCTCTCGCAAAGGATGGCGAGGTGGCTGTCTTTCTTCGCGGAGTACAACTTCTCCGTGGAGTATAAACTAGGATGAATCAATGTCGTCACTGATGCGCTTTCGCGCCGGCCCGATTTCGAGCCGGACGCACAATCCAAAAGTAAGCATAAGCCCACTGTTGCGACACTGTCAGTCAGTGTCCCGTCGTCAAGCTTACTTGACGACATACGAAAGGCATCCGCAGAAGATAAGGATCTTCTGCGATTAATAAATCATCTGTCGAATCCATCCAGTAAATCATTGAAAGATTTACCGGCTTTGTGCCGATCCTCATCGGATCGGTATAGTACACGCAACGGATTGCTGTACTATACAGCTGTTGCCGGCGACACGCCTCGTGTCGTCGTCCCCCGCTCATACTGGTTTGCGTTTACGCATCTTGTACGTGTGTCACGATGCCCCAACAGGTGGTCATCGTGGGAGAGAAAAGACTTACCTCACGGTAAGTCGTGACTTTTACTGGCCACGCCAGTATCAGGTTGTACGCAAGTACATACGTGCTTGCGAGGTTTGTCAACGGTTGAAGCCTGGTCCTTCATCCCGTGCAACATTGCAACCTCTGCCTGTTCCGGCAGAGTGATGGCAGTCCGTTTCAATGGACTTCGTCTTCGGTTTTCCCGAAGACGCTCAAAAGAATAATGGTATTCTTGTGTTTGTTGACCGGTTCAGCAAAATGGTCCATCTTGCTGCCGTACCCAAGTCGATCAAGGCTCAAGGTTGTGCTCGTGTCTTTCTCGACACGGTCTTTAGACTCCACGGGTTAACCCGTGAACTCGTATCCGACCGTGACCCTCGGTTCACGGCGGCATTTTGGCAATCCGTGTTCCGTTCTCTCGGAACACGATTGACGATGTCCACTTCTGACCATCCGAAACAGATGGTCAGACGATACGTGCGAACCGTGTCCTCGAAGAGATCCTTCGAGGATATGTCCACTCGTTTCCGAGTTGGAGCGAATTCCTACCCATGGTGGAATTCGCCATCAATAATTCGGTACATGCTTCAACACAGCACACACCGTTTTACGTGAATGGTTTACGCCATCCACGTGTGCCCGCCCTTTTGGAGTGTGACTCTTGGATAAGGGGGGAGGGACTCGCTCGAGCAAAAATCGTTTGTTGCTCATCACGTGTCGACGATAACGTCGTCACGTATGATGCCGATGTCGATCAGGTCGACATCGATGAAGAACACCACCTCAATAATAGCGGCAACGCTATCACTGACTCGGATGATGATGACGATGCTGGTATATTCAGCATCGTCAACGACTATTACAGCGAGGAAGAAGACAACCTCGCTGAAGAAGAGAGCAATCTCTTAGCAGTGTGCACGAAGCGCACTGAAAGACAAAACAAAGAGTCAGCAGAGAACTTCCTGCTGACTCGAGAAGCGGTAGTCCGTTTCGTTCAGGACTTCATTGCAAATGCGGTGAACCGTCAGAAACGGAACGCAGACAAGAATGGAAGAGCAAATGTTCTTTCATTTAAGGTTAACGACCTAGTACTACTGTCTACGGTAAACTTACCTGGACATGCAGTCACTAGTGTCGGCAGTAGTAAACTACTGCCGAAATACATTGGGCCATTTCGAGTGTTGCATCGCAAGGGCAATGCATACACAATCGAATTGCCACGTAAGATGCGCACGCATCCTACGTTTTACGTGTGGAGGCTCAGGCCGTGCTGTCAGTACGAGCCTTCTTAATCCGATGAAGATAGTCCCCACGTTCAAGAACATCCACCAAGTTCTTGCGTTCGCGCTCCAGACGATCCGTCTGGCCGCGCTGATATGATACCTCGGAACTCAACCGAGACATCTCCCTGCGAGCTGTCGCCAGATCGCCGAATAGGGAGCGGACATCCCGCTCGACCTGAAGCTGCGCTGTGGCATAATCGGCGCGATCCCTCGCCCGATCAGGCTCGTTATCCTTGCGGTTCTACCACACGGTATCAGTCAAAGCGTAGCGCCGGTAGCGCTCGTGCTTCAAGTCATCGCGCAATTCATCGATTGCGCGAACCATCTCGTAAGGGTCGAGATGGTGAACCAAATCATCTGGAGGAGGTCTTTCCTCCTCCACCACATCCTTTGGTGGATGCTCACGGTGATCAACGCTTTCTAGTGGAGCGTATCTTGAATCACCGTGACGATTCAGGATCAAGGACGAGCTACCTCGTCCAGTGTCGGGGGTATCCACCCTCTTGGAACAGCTGGGAGCCCCGCTCTCAGCTGTTGATGGACGTTGAAGGTCTCGTCCGCCAGTATGACGAGAATCATCCGATGAGTCCTCGGGCCCATCGGTAAACATGCGCTTTTGGCGCTTGTAGACGGATTGCAAGTTTGCAATCGCGTCCCGCATCTCAGCCGAGATGTGTGCCCTTCCCCAGGGCGAATCTAGGGAATACACGTCCCTAGGTGCACGCTGCAAGTTGTCAACACAACTCGCACAAAGGTCTCCCCATGTGAGGCAAGGAATGCCTGCCTCACTCGATAAACAATGCAACCGGTACCTAGCACCGGTTGGCGTTCGCCTTTCGAACCTGAGGCGTGTCGCCTCAAGTTTCTTGAGCCACCCTTCTCGTCCAAAATTCTTTACGTTTTGGACGAACGCGTTCCACGCAGCCAAAAGCGATGCTTTGTCACGCTTTTGGTTGCTGTTGTACCATCGATGTCTAAGGAAGACATCGAGATAAAAGTCTTCCTCAGCGCGAAAGTTCTTCGCGCTGGAACTCAAGCCGTGAAGCTCAGTTGCATCGAATAAGGGTATTCGATGGTGTTGGCTTGTCTCGTGAGACAAGCTATTGATGAGCCGTTCGGGCAAACGCCACGGCTTCGGCTCATCACGCTTCACATTGGTACCTTTGTTGGTACCACGGCTCCCAGATTGACGACGGCTCACGCCATCGTCATCACGCTCGTGCAAAGACGCACGAGCTGGCGGTGGTAAAGAATAATATTCCTCACCACCCTGATCATCGTCATCACTGCCGAACAGACTTAGATGCAAATTACGAGTCCGTATGTTCGACAGTGGCCTTGACGAATACTGAGGCGTCGCCGGTGAGCGAGACGCCTCTGGAGCATTGCCCGAGTCAGACACGTCTGACTCTCCAGAGTAGATGACCTCAACGTCGGGGTCATCATGCGCACGCGGTGAGGTGCCGCGTGCACCTGCAGCACCTGTTGCTGCAGGCGAAGAAGGAGCAGCACACGACGAATCGTCCGCCGCAGAGGCTGGCACAGCACCGGGCTGTATGGGTCTTGAGTCACCTCGCACAGACATGTTAACTATGCGAGGTCAAGCGGAAAGTGAATGGAACGGACCCAACTAGTGCTCCCTGTCTCAATGGTGGCCAACGGGTGGCCGCCATATTTTCGATAGGCATACGGTGACTATCAGTTAAGGGGGGATGATGTAACGGGGCAGCCCGTTACATGGAATTGTCACTTTAAAGAAACAATGACAATAAATAATATTATGTTGAATATACTTTGAACAATATCACTAAAGTGATAATATTGAAGGGTCGACCAAAGGGTCTGTTCATTGGTTGATATCGTGATGATATCAACCCACCAATCGCCGCAAGACGCGCGCAATGAGTGGTGACGAGACGTCACCATACACTCCAGTTATATTAGTATAGTTAAGCTAAGTCAAACGAAGAGACAGTAGTTTAAAGACTTAATAATATTAATATAACACTTCTACTTTTACCCTACCTACGCTTCCTCGCTTGCCACGTGTACGTCTGTCGGGGCACCCAAAACCCTTGCGTTAAGTTACGCAAGGGTGTGCCCCGTTACAGTCAAGGGTTCGTTCGACCTGAAGTCGGTACCTACAGTGTTGTCATGACTGAGAATCACCAGCTCTCGTTTGCACAAGATATTGTCGACGCGACAGCAAACAAATGTTGTGTCCTCAACCGGCTGCGACCGCTATCAAAATGTCGGCGCTCCTTGCTTGAGTGGTAGTCACACCTGAGCTGACACCATTTGTTCTTTTGTTTCCCTGTCGGAGCCCACGTCAGAAAACGTTTGATTGGAGTGTCGCTGGTCGATTTGCAGTACAGCTAGTTTCAGTAGATACCCTTATAGCTAATACGATTGGGCGGCTAAAACAATATGAGGCAGTAGAGGATATTAGGTAGGAGAGGTAGGTGGTCACGTGGTCTACTTCTCTTGCCCAACGTCGGGCCGGCAACTTTTTATAACTACAAGGGGTTATTCGCGAAAAAAGATCAGCTAAAGGGATCTACTACAGTGCCAGAGCGTGAGGGGGCATCGGCCTATCTGCGTGTCCCGTTTCGTCGTCTGCTTCTCGCTGGCTCTGGATCTGGACGACGCAAATCAGATGCAAGGTGGCCCAATGGGGATAGAAGCGCTGTAGATCGTGGTCGAAGGTCGAAGTAGCGGCTTATTGGTCATTCCCCAATCTGCTTCCGAGCCGACAAGTCCCAAGTACCCAAGTGACGACCATGCGCTTCATCTTCGCCGCCGCGTTCGCTGTAGCGTTTGTACTCGTTTCGACTCCATCGACTGCTTCTTCCGTCGTCGAACCATCCGGCGCGTCGCAGATTGTTCCACTTGGTCATGATTTTAGCGGGCTTGGAGAAGGCCGTAATCATCTGCGACCGGACAGGACATACACTGGAGTCATCAATGCTGGCGAGGAAGAGAGGAAGTACCGGGGCCCTCTTTTGGAGTATTTAAAGCATATTTTCATATTCGTATATGTGCCTTACAAAGATATCCAATACATGTTAGCGTGGCTCAAGGATAAAATTGGGCTCATCTTTGAAGCGTTGAAGAACAAGGTCAAAAAAACTTAAGGATGACGGGTACCTCTGTGGACACGACCACAAGAGATGTGAATAAGTGACAATAGTGCGGTGTTGTACGCACGTGAACTTTCATTCTTGCCGACGTTGCACATGCGCTGAGCACGCTCAGTTTCGTAGGACAGTGGTTTGCACTTCGTGAATCAATCGATCTTTTGCCAGTCATCGGTTTGTTGTGCTCGTGTTCCATGTCGTCTAGTCTATGATACAAATGATGTGATCTGTCGTGTCGTCCGCAGTGCTGAGCGGAAAGGCCCGACTCGTAGACGCTGAGCCCTGATGAAACAGATACAGCCACACGAAGGTATCGTCATAGCAGCAGCGTATCGTAAACCAAACGATTGCTTCTACGCATATGTATCTCTCTGGAAGAGAAGCCAATTGCGCCTGCACGCTGTCAGCGTACACCTCAAGCTTGTCTGGCAGTGATTGAAAAGTCAAGATCGACGACTACCGCAGCTCGTCGCAATTGACAACACGACAAATAGAATCGCATCCACTCGATCGCAACGGTCAGGTAAACGCGCACGCTCTGCGTCACAAGAAGCTTCTGGCGCTCGTAGTCCTCCACGCTTACCTTCGAGCCCGATACGTTGCTGTAGACTACTCGTCAGACCAGTCTCAACACGAGTCGAGCGACGTCGTGAGTCTCACTCGTGGCGCGATCACGTGAGTGTCTCGCCACAGACGTTACCAAACTATTTACAACATCACAGCCACGTGACCTCGAACGTACTTTCATCGAGCTCGTCTTGACACACATTCTTTCATGGCATTCAGTCCACGCGACTGGATGCGGCTCGACTAGTGCATCGCCACGTTGGTCGCGCATAGACTTGCGCAGACGAAGTTCGTCATGTATCGAGCAACGTCGGCCCAGTCTCCATTGGGTTGTGATAGAGATTTCTCGCCACCGAACTGCAAACGTTGTGAGCTTGTCAACTTTGCACCGTGCAGCGTTTGATTAGGTGCTCAACAATGTGGTCGTTGTATCGGATTCGGGTACTTTGCCCGGCGTGAGCACTATCTGCATTTCCTGACCTCCGACCGAGACGCTTGTCGCTGGGAGGAGCGTGATTGTTTGTACAACGGCGTGTCCAGCAGTGGCAGAATGTGGTGAAAGGGCCAAGCGCAGCACGACGTAATGTGATGTTATAATGAACCTCTTACGTCGTATTGTCCGTATCCCGCAACCACCTTAGGCAGCTGCGGTTTCCACGTTATCTACTCCTGCCGAAACTGGACAAAGAGGATTCGTTTGGAGAAGCCATCATGTGGCGGTCAAATCTAACAAAGATGCTTACACTCCTTGGCAAACTTCTGTCCTTTTGTCACATGACAGTAAGTCCTCGACGCAGCGTATTTACTACCACGTGACAATAGGACAGAGATTGTCAAGGAGCGTGAGCATCTTTGCAGCTTTGACCGCCCTATGATGGCTACCGCTAGACAGCACGGTTGGACACTAGTTCGCAACAAGCACAGCGTTTTAGCCTCGTCAATCACTGGGCCACACCCTCACTAGCGAAGTAGCCCCGCGTGATCGGATACTGCAGTGCTATTTCTCTCGCACAAGGACGACCTGGCGGTGGCTGTTCTTCGCATGCGTGTATGGCTGTTCTGTTTTCGCGACTTGCGAGGCTCAACTGGTCTTTACCACGATCTAAGCGCAGTCCATTGTCATACGAGCAAAGCAATGGGCTCACCCACTGGTCGGTGGAGCTCTCAACGGCGACAGCGTCTATTCTTGCGTGGGGTAGACACCGTCGCGTGTCATCGCATTGTCTCTTCAGTTCGGTCCCAGCACGAGTTCAGCATTCTTCACGACAGCTGTCAATGGAACAACAAATAGTTGTCATCCTCATGAACACGACCGCTAGAAAACAAAGAACGTCATAACTCCACTATCTCGTCACGCGTCTACAACATGCAACGTCACCACGTATAATGGATAGCACGCTTCTACCTGCAGTTCTTTGGCGCGACTGATTCGTGTTTCATTCACACAGGTCCAAACATGCTGACAAGTGAACCAGCAGCCAAACATGTTAACGGATTATATTGCATCTCTAAGTATCATCAACACCTACATCTGCCTTTTCGTTCCATCCAACACGCATAGTCTGCGTCGACCAACTACATCAGCCAGACAGCTGATAACAAGGTGGAACTGAGACGAACACTAACTCTAACAACGACTTGAAAATGAGAATGAATGTGTATGAGGTCGCTAAAGCATTAAAGTACGTTCGCACTTAAGAGCGTCGATCTAGATCCGTTCGAAGATATGGCACTCCGACGTGACTGCAGCTATCAATTTGCAGTCTACGTAGTGAACAGACGGTCTCGCGTACTGTATCACGCCAGGCGGACATGCAAGACTCACAGTCGAAGTCGCAAGAGAATGAGCGCTTTACGGTAAGGACAAGAGAATGGAACGTAATGTTGTATCGGGGTTACACGTCGACTGGCAGTCGACAATAGGTGTGGTGCACACACGGGATGGGATCCCATTTAAACTGATATTAGAACACAGTATCAATTGTTGAGGACTGATGTCTGTCAACCATTGATTACGAAATCTTTTGAGAGGTTTATTTAGGTCATTGGTTACTAGGTTCAGTACGTTGTTGTACAATATTCTTTCAGGTTTAAAGAAATATAGTTCAATTCCCATTTTGATCACTTAAGACACGTGCCTCACGAGGCGTCTTTGATCGGTAAGAGTTAGCAATTCCTGTGAAGGTAGCTGCTCATGAGCACTCTGTGCTAGGATTCTCTTGAACCGCTTGGTCTCCCTGGAACAGGGACCGTAAGCTATCTGAGCTTTTTGACTCTTTGAGTCGGGTTCCTTGAACCAAAGTTGCTCGTAGAGCGTTAAGTCTTCTTCTGACTTAAATAGTTGTATAGCTACGCTACAATTCGAAGCACTTGTGATCAAATTGTGCCTGAGGCTTTACGACCAATCCTCCGTGAGCATAGCAAAATCCTCATCTCTTCCTGAGGTCCAAAACAAAAGGTCGCGCTTGATAAGTTGATCGCTGGCCGTGGGCTCAGAATATGTGGAGTTCCTGGATGCCCAAGGTCCCGATCTGCTAAATGCACGTGTCGAGACCTTCATGCAGTATAAACGGCCCGTCTGGGTCAGGTTCAAAGCAAGTAGCGTCTGCTATGCCAACACGCTTTGTGGCAATTCCAGTCGAAGAGGCTAAGGCTCGTCCATTTAGGGTGGACGTCAAACATTATGTCAGGAAAAATAGAGAAAATTTTACATTCTGGATCCGTAATATTGAGATGGCCATGAGATCTGTCCCGATCTCACTTGAGCATCAGCGAGCCTCGCTGGTCATCTCAAAGCTCGATGGGAGAGTAGGCTCTGACGTGTAACACGTCTGTCGACTTGGCGTTTTCCACATGGGATTTGCTCATGCTAGTAATCTTGCGAGTTTCCTCGCCGCCCAAACAGGCTTATCGCGTGCACTCACGCTTCATATCTAACCTTCAGGAAACGAATGAGTTAGCGGACTATGTCCAAGGGCTGAGAACTCTGATGGCTGCTATGTAGTACGACCTTCTCCCTGAGACTGTCTATGTGACTGTCTTCATGAGAGTCTTCGATTGTCGCGGCCAGAACCGAGGTCTGTCAGGTTCATCCCTCTACTTTTGAAGAAGCTGTAATAATCGCTCAGAATGCTAGGCTCAACGTTAAGTCGGCCAGACTTGGTTGGAATGGATACAGCCCCAGCTTCGCGAGTGCAACCTCAACAAACACTTCGGCTTACCGCAAGCCTGAACCGATGGATCTCATCGATGCTGAAGATGAAGGTGAAGCTGAGCTTCAGGTTGCGGAGAACCAACAGGAAGTGCGACGTTGTCATACATTTGGGAGCACTAAACAATTGCGTCCCACTTGGCCTTTGCGCAAGCAGCGCCAGACTCTTATGAGCTAAAACCTCGGCCTTAACCATAAACTTAATATGACACGGGGAAAAGTGTTTACCTGGTAGACTCGGGGCGCCCTACTGGGGTAGAACTAGGTTGTATAACTTCTCAACCAGGTAGGGCAAACCAAGGCTTCGGCCCAAAGAGATCTGTGCCGGTCAGCACAGAGCGTGGATACAAGTCTGATTTGTTAGTCGCCGAGGCAACAGTGAAGGCCTTGAGAAGCATAGGTCAATTTTAATCAATTATGGAGCATCATGAAATTATGCTCGACGTCGTTCCTACGACGGAAGTCAGCGATACGCTGCAGCGATTAAAGCGCAAGCGGATCATTAAATCATCGTTCGTTTAGCGACTGATAGTCGCGTCACAGTTCCTAAAGCTCCGTTGAACTCAGGTGTGAAGTTTTTGGACTTTGACGGCATTGAACGCTGTCTTGTCCTCGATTAGGATATAGATATGATATCATCTTACGTATGGACTGGCTTGAACGCCATGAGCCATGGATTGGTTGGAGGACTGATACCTTAGACGCAAGGCGATATGTTCCTGGCGGAGGTTTGGATATACATGAACCCACCTTCGATCGACAGCATAAGCACTATTGGCGCGAGACACTGACAGAGAATTTTAACGTGCTGGACATTGGTATGACCGAGTAAATTATCTCTTATGTCAATGACATGAATATTGAGCGGAGCTCTTTCACCGTATTTGTAGCGATTCGTACTTCGTTGAGTACACGTTGTGATTATGAGCCACTGCATGCTGAAGGCATGGCTTGCATAGGACCGAGACATCAAGAATGTAATTCTTCTGATGTGAGTGGGTGACATGTGAAATTCCACCGAGTGAGGGTGGCCGCGATGGCACCTCACTAAATGTAGGTAGTGACATTGTTGGCAAAAAGCCGAAGTATTCAGGGCTAGACCCACATAATGCACGTGAAGTGGTACGTTGAAAAACAATGGGTGACGTGTTCGGGGTACGAAACTCTCAATCAGATCATCAGATGTCGTTTGAGCCATCAGGTCTTCGTATAGATCCTGCTAAGATAAATGGCAACCACAGATTCCTACTGTCTCGGCCTCGAAGAGGCTTAAGGTCTCTTGTGGAAGACGATCACGACGTGGGGTGGCAACCGTTAATCGCCGAACACCAAGGACGTCACGAATTGTTACTAGTAACAATACATATTATACACTTGTCAACGGAGTGACTTGCCATGTTGATGGCAACATCAGTCTTGAGACTCTTTCATCCTCATATACTCTAATTGAGCTAGACGATATGTCTGATGGCTATTTTAGCCACGATGTGTCTGCAAAATAGTTATACCAGTTATGGGTCATTCGACATGATGTCGAGTTGAACTCATCCTCGTTGTTTGACGATTTAGTTCTTTAAGACACAAGGGCGACACTTGGTGCGCGTAGTGGATCTTCGATCCTTAGGAATCCTATGGATCCACTCTATCCTTGGTGACAAGTTTCAGAACGTATTGTGTCACAACCCACCGTCCGTCTTACCTCCCGATAGAGGTGTTCGTCATGAAATTGACTTGGTTCTTGGAACTAAATACTGCGTAACACGGCAGTGGCCTTTACCGACCCAACAGTGTGACTTCATTGACGACTTTTTTCTGCAAAGCACGCGGCAGGAATGGTTCGTGAGAGCAAATAATCCTATTCCACACCGACATTTGTGTCAGAAAGCCTAATAGAAAGTGGCACATTGTTCATGATTACAACATGCTTGATGCCGCCGACATTCCGGCTCAGACACCAATCTTGAGAAAGGATGGTATATAGAACAATATGGTGGGATGTACGATGTACAGTGCGCTCGACTTAGTCGATGGTTATTACCAACGGCTCGTGCGAGAGAGCGATATTCCGATGATAGCGGTCAGCACTCCTAGCGGTATGCTCTGGGAGTGACCCGTTATGCCAAAAGGGTTACTAAATGCCCGGCTACGTTTAATCGTCTTGTGACGCAGTTGCTCAGATTTCATCGAGGTTATGCACAGACGTACTTTGATGACTTCTTTTTCCATAGTCGTGCTATGAACGGTTGGTCGGATGTGGAAAATTTCATTGACCATTTACGAGCAGTGCTCGAGTGCATGCGCACGAACATGTTGTATTGCCAACGCATCGATATGCATCTTTGGTGCAGAAGAAAATATCTGTGATAGGGTGCCTTATTGGGAGGCGAGGCCTTAGATTGGATCCCGTCAAAGTAAAAGCCATACTTGATTGGCCGGATCCGAAGATATAGAGAACTTACGTAAGTGGCATGGCCTTGCCAATTACTTACACAAGTATAGTGCGAATTACGCATATATGGCGCTGCCGTTATCCAATATCCTAAAAGAGGATGTGGCGTGGTGCTGCAAAACCACCGAGCATGATGCTTTTCAAGCAGTAAAGGAGATTATCTTGCATGCACCAATCTTTGCTTTGCCTGATCCTGATCGACCTTTCAGTGTCGTCTGTGACGTATCTGACTTTGCCATAGGCAGTGCTATGTTACAAACATATGTCGATGGACGGTAACACGTCATTTCGTTTCAGTTCCGGCAGCACAAAGCTGCTGAAAAGAACTGTCCAGTCCATGACAAGAGCTATTTCCACTGAAGTACGCTCTCCTAAATCATGAGTCCATCGGCTTGGCTCTTAACCATTTGTAATCTATATCGATCATGCGTCACTACGCACTGCGCCCAAGTCGTCTTACCTCTCACAAAATATCTCGTTGGTTTTCTTTATTTGCCGAACATACCTTCAAGGTGAAGTATAAGCCGGGGAAGTAGAATTCTGTGGCTGATGCGTTGTCTTGCAGGCCTTGTTATGAGCTTGCTCATGTGACGACTCTGTCGTCGTCAGTCACTGATCTCATCTGTACGGCTTTCGAAAAGGATGGACAATGTGTAGCTCTTCTACGTGCTCTTGGGAGCGACGAGTTCAAGGACTCAGACATAGAATTTTCGGCACGATTATGTGCGAGGCTACATCGATATTCCATCGATCAAGGCCTGTTGTGATACAGCACGGATATTGAGGACACTCTTCGTATCGTCGTCCCTCATGATGATGAGTTGAAGCATCGTATCCTATATGAGGCACATGCTAATGCGTTGAGTAGTCATCTTGGTCGTGAGACGACCTATGGGTCAGTTCGCCAATGCTATTTGTGACCCAAACTGTATAAAAGGGTGATCAAATATGTGCGTACGTGTGATACGTATCAACGGGTAAAACCCTCATCTGACGCGGCAGCGCTGCTAGACAGTTTTTCTGTACCCAGAGGGTGTTGAGAGTCCATAAGCATGGATTACCTGATCGGTTTACCGAAAGATTTGTATGGCAATACGGGCATTGTGGTCTTTGTTATCCGTTTGCGCAAGATGGTTCATTTAGCGGCGGATCCAGACTCTATCAATGGTGAAGATTCAGCTACGCTGTTTATCGGTTAATTATTTCGATAACACAATTTGCCCTTGGAAATTGTCTCGGATAAAGATCCTCGCTTCACTGGAAAGTTTTGGAAGTTCATCTTTAAGGTGCTTGGCACAGGATTGGACATGTCCACAGCGGATCATCCGCAGACCGATGGTCAAATCGAACGGGCGGATCGCATTGTCGGAGACATCTTGTGCAGTGTTGCGCTGGAACGTCGAAGCGTTTGGAGTGCGATGCTCCCTGTCGTAGAGTTTGCGTTTAATAACGCCGTGCATGCCTCAACCGGCTACACACCGTTCTAGGTGAATGGTCTTACACCCCTAGCGTTCCGTTAACGCTACCACTACGTGGTTCAGGGCTTGGTGGGGGAGGAGTTGCCGATTGTCTTGATGATATCAGCCCTGCTACTGTTTAAAAACAGGGGAGCGAGTTTCTCGCAACGCGATTGAATGTCTCACGACATGTGCGTGAAGCACTGGCTGATAGCCAAGACATACAAATAAAAAAACGCCGATGCAAAAGGCAGAGGTTGTATTGAAAGTTATGAAATCGGAGACCAAGTATTACTCAATGGTAATAACCTACCCACAAATGTAGCCTCCGCTGTCTTCAAGACAAAGTTGCTTCCGCGCTTCATTGGACCATTCAGGTCGTCAATAAGAAGGGACTTGCATATACGCTCAACTTTCCGCGCAAACTGCGCACACATCTTGTGTTCTACGTTGTATTATTAGGTTCATCTTGGGATCCGTCCCACGTGAAATGAAAGGCGCTTGCGTCGCGACATTTGGTATTGCCCTCGGCTAAAGAATTCGAACCATGATGTCAAGCTGATCATTTATTGGATGTGACCCAACTTCTCCGTCTGAAGACGAGCTAGCGTCGTGCCGAGCGCGCTCTGGGACCTTTCAACGTCTTGCTGATCCAGCTTGCTTCGTGACGTAGCGTCTCAAGCTCTTCGTTACGGTTGACCGACCACCACCCACGCTGCTCAAAGAGCAAGGGAACGCTATCTCCATGTGGAGAGACTTCTGAAGCGACGTCGTTGTCAGGGTCAATACCATTATCTGGTGAAGTGGCAAGGGTACCCGGAAACGGAAACCTCATTGGAGATTAAGGAACCCCTTCGGCAGGATTGCTTATATGACCTTGATTTCTTAGACATCGCGGCAAGGTTCTTCCTGCGACCAAGGAGGCTTCATACCAATAGTAGTGGAGGCAGGTAGGTTGTTGGTCATCTCTTGAACGGAACTTACAACTTCCGGCACAGCCGGAGCATAGCCTGTGTGAGTTCGCAATTGGTCTCTAGCCTTAATCTTAGCGTCGTCATACCTATGATTTCGTTCTAGACGAACTTCTGCCAAATTGGCACTTGATCTTAGAGCTAACACGCTGCTGAGGTGTCGTTCCCGATAAACCGAGCAAACAAACGCATTGTCTTCTTCCTTTTGTGATTCGCCTGCGAATAAGAGGATGGGTATACTCTTAATCAGTGGAACTGGTGCACCCCGTGCTTGCGTGCCAAGTCGCAACTTGTATTGACTTTTAGTTGTCAAATAAGGCTCCAGGTACTTCTTGCAAAGTTCTTGTTGACTTTCAATCCCTTCAGGAGATGTGGGTTCAGTGCCAATGGCCCAGTTTGCGAATGAACGGCCTGCCGTTTTGCTTATACGTTCTTCAACATTAAGTGAAGTGAAGACATAGACAAGGCGACTCTCAAGGGTTGTTGCGAGCTGCGTAAGGTTCTGAGGGATCTTTTCTGGTTTGACAGCCAACTGCTGTTTCTTATCGAGCGGAATGTTGATAATGCCATCGCTCACATTGGGTGTTTGATGCTGCGCCGAGGGCGCATTAACTTCGCCACGTTCGTCGAAGAGGTTTGGTGCTTTAAGAGGCTTTGACTTAAGCACAGACGGATTGGAAAATGACCCGTCTTGTATCGCTACCATGTTTCACCTCCTCCCCGAGATCGAGATAAGATGGAAGAGTCCAAGATTTATGTGGTGGAGATACCATGGTTTGGTATTATTAAAAAATGTGATGTTAAGCGCACATACCGTCCTCTTCGACGAAAAAATTCGATTGACGTTACGAGGTAACGTTCGTCTGGTGGTAAAGAATGTAACGGGATCGCACAACGTGTGTGATTTACAGAAGGGATGGATTCCCATTAAAGATGATTTTGGAGCACCATACCAGTTTTTGGGGGCTGACGTGTGTCAGCCACTGAACTACGTGATCCTCTAGGAGATATTAATTAGAACATTAGCATCTAAATTAAGTACGTTCGATTGAGGTGTTCTTTCGATAAAGAATAAAACTCTTTTTGATCTGCGAAAGACACGTGCCTATCTAAGGCTACTTGCAATCGTTAAGAGCCTAGCATAGGCTTTGGTAAGGAAGCTACTCTCCGAGCATTCTGTGCTGTGATTCTTTGAATCGTTTGGTCCCCTGTAACAGGAACCGTAACCTCTCTCAGCTTGTCGACTCTTTGAGTCGGGTTCTTTGAACCAAAGTTTCTCGTTGAGTGTTACGTCTTCTTCGGAGTTTAAGAGCTGTGTAGCTTCTATACAGAAGGGATGAAGGTACAGCGCATTCTTGGCCTGCATCATATGATTGCCAATATCCGTTTGATGTGACAAGGTGTTTCGACGATAGTGAAGCTCCTTGTCCCGCACCCTCTATTCTGGCCGGGACTATCGTTGGCTATGAGCTGTCTAGCATAGGATTCTGATACTGTTCGTAGGATACGGATTGTACAGTGTCAAGATTTGTGATCGAGGGCGGTTTGTTATTACGACTTTCGCTGAATGATGCACTACTGCAGGACCGAGAGGTGTGCGAAAACGATGGCAAAAGGGAATCTTATGATGTGTCAGTGCTTTTTTTGGGTAACAAGAAGGGTGTTTTGCGTGCTGATTCTCTGTTTGATGGCAACAACAAACGTACTCCTTTTCATTAGGCAATGCGACATTCGTTTACCATCCGCAATGCTTTATTACAGCGATATTATCCCAGGCAAGATCAATTTTTTGAAACGGGCCACCTCATTACATATAGTTCAGTCAATGCAAATATCGTCTTTCTTTGTCGAAATAGTAGTACTAAAAAATAAAGCTTTCTTGGTAGATACGGATGCTGTATTTTCGTCGAAGGTACTTTTTGATATTCTCTCCATCCATTCATCTATAAATATCACCTGTAATCAACCATCAACTAATCCTTAATTTCTGATAGACGCGCGCGATGCGTGGTGAGTGAAAATTTCATGGGAATTGTGTAGTTCAACATGATTTAAGTAAGACAAAGACGTTCTGTCAAAGGGGCTTCCCTATCTTAAATGTACAGATTTACATTCTTCCCTTCTGAGTAACTCTCGCTCAGACTCTTCACTTTATCTTCACGTATAGTGTAAATGTCATTGTCGAAGTGCACACCCTATAACTGTTACGGTACAAGATCTTTCCAGTTATCTGGTATGAAGCGAGCCTCAAATTAAAAGGTCGAGTCCGCGTAGTAAAAATTGACTGAATGTGCCAAAACTTGGACCTTAAGTCTCAAGCTCGACAATAAATCTGCTTTAGGTTAATAGCTGTACATATGCATCGGCTTATACAAATGTTCTAGACGCCGCGAGATGCGTTGAAGCACTAATAGAACTATATAAATTTAGCAAGGTGAGTATCGTTTGCATTCATACAACCAGCACATATGGCATCTCGTGAGTTGTATCACGGTCGTTGCGGTCGACGACGACCGTCAAGTTTGGTATAATGTTGGATTTTGCAGATGACCTAATCAAAACGTATCGCTTTCACTTGAAATTGAATACTCTAGACCAAACGATATCCTTCGAGGAATAGAAAGTCTCCCGCCTGATACAGGATCACGCCAATAATTTCGTGTTCCTAGTATCATCCGATACTACAGGAGGTTGGAGGGCTATAAACGATATAAATCTGCTGGGTGAAGAGCAAAATAACTCTCCCTTTGCCATACAAATGATTATACATACGCAATCTAAGTGAAAAGCGGGTCACTACGCCTATAAATGTATTTCGTCGAATCTGGTGTCACTTACGATAGAAGGTGACAACCTTTCGTCAGTCAAGAATGGCCCTCGACGGAGGATTGAATTTGTTGCGAAGTTGAACAGCGTACGGAATCGTCGAAGAACGGTCAGATTGAGTATGGTTGAAGCGGCTTGCTTATCCAGAAACCTCAAAGATCATAAAATTACATATATGTTCACTATCACTGGTGATGATATACCACTCTTGACCTTGAAGACCAAGGTGACAAGAAACATATTACTTCGAGGCTCAGTTGGCTATGGGGCGTTAAATAACTGTTTTTGACGTCAATCGCTAGAGTATCGTATTCTTAGTGTCGTTGAGCGCGAGATCTCTCCAATGAGGATGAAGGTGCTTATTGTAAAGAGACTCATCTGCAATAGTTAAGAAACATGTGGTGGAAATTCACTATACACTATAATATGGACGGTATGATTAAATTTTGTCGTACTGATTTCGGATGGTCGATACGATGTCAAACTTAGCTACCCTTATTTCAAGCGGTATGATATATCGATCAGCTTCCTGCATCGATACCTGAACAAGCCAGCCGTTCGTTCATCTGATACGTATATCGAATACATAATGAAAATTCTCACAGGCGTTTGAATGTTCTACGAGTGAGTGTGATGGCCTCACTGTGGTCGTGTTGTGAGTGCGACTACGCAATGCGTCAACATCGTTGACCTCTGCGCCGTTGGGTAATCTACCGGCAGTTGAGCTAGAATAGGCAGCACCAAAAGCCCACCACTTGAATAAGTCGAGTGGAAGACGCTGAAGGAATCGGTTTAATGTACTTAAGAGAACGATTCAGGAGAAATTGATACCGAAGAGATAGGTACTTGACTATGTGAAATAAAATGAGTTCTGAGTCGATAACGGAGATGTAATAAATAACTTCGTTATATCCCTGAGAAGCGTATGCGCTTGAAACCTTGATCTCATAGAGCATTTAAAATCAACATTGGATATCGCTCCTTTGTCCAAAATCGAATGTAAAAGATTCTTGCGAGATTATGGTGTGTCAAATTCAAGGAGACGTACTTAATTGTGATACAGAGGATGGGTCCGTTACTGATATTTTGGTCGGCAGTGTGGCGGAGTTAGGTTCATAACTTTGCTGAGGGAATCCCGAACCTTCACTGGCTCTCCGATGACTGATTTTTAATGGGTTTATTCCGTTTCTGTGGAGAAGCTCTAAAGAATAATGATGGAGAGTGTGGATCAAGCCTACCTCATTAAGTGCGAGATTGATTTGATCGGTGGAGTGCGCTCGGATATAGACCCGTTGGAACAAATGATGGGATTACACGACTGAATGACAGAAAAAGATTGTGAAAATTATGCGGATTAATCTAACTAACAGTCAAGAAGGAGTATAGTCAAGTATCGAGGACTGACCGATCACGATCCTTGACTAAGGGCTTGGATAATCAAGTTACAAGGACCGGATTGCTCAAGGGGTGAACATCAACTGGAATACTGGATCGCTACGGACAATGGAAAATAGGTGAATATGGAAGCAATCTCGAAGAGTGGATCGTCAAGATCATCAAACATACGAGGTCTCAAAATTAACGGTGATCCGACGGTCGGTGCCCGATCAGAGACTCGAGAGATTGATCACGATCTACCTTGGGTGTCTAATGCTTGATTGTGTGGATCACATACCGCGGTCCACTACCCAAACGATCCACCCCGAGCGATCCACTATCCGAGCGATCTACTATGGATCGGTCCACTATGGAGTTATCCACCACCTAGCGATCCACTATTGGGCGGTCCATTATAGAGTGATCCACCACCTAGAGATTCACTACGTAGCAATCCGCTACGGAGTATTCGCTGTGTACCACATGATGCACGAGGTGAATTGCATAGACAAGAGATACGCAACAGTGATCCAGCGAACAGATAGGAATAGTCATAGGTTTTAGATTTGGCTGGTTGACATCAACAGAATTGAATTTGCGACGAAAGACACTCGCCGACTTTTCCCGGGCAGGAAATTTGGCCTCCCGTTGAATAGAAAGCGGCCTGTGTCGATACAGACTTTGTCTTTGTATTGTTGGCTAGGCGGAACATCAGTTCTCTCCCCCCAGCTGCGGTCGGACGCAGGGAGCCTAACGGTTCAGATTTAAGATCGCGAGACGGCTCAAGTGGTCAGAAGACTCGCGGGTTACGAATCGCCTTTGGATACAGGCGACTCTAGGAGATCGTTAAAGTATACTTGCGATCGACAATGAATTCTTACTCGATCCGCCCCACGTTTGATTGGGCGAATATTTTTTACCCGATCAACCTCTATCCCCAAAACGGTCAAGTTCAGCTCCAACTCAAGTCCACCAAAAAAAGCGCAACCCGCCCCACCGACCGGTACAAAATGTGAGCAAGAAGACACGGAGCACGGAATCGGGGTACCCCTTCCGTTAGTCGGTCTTCCGGGCGCCAGTGGAGAGTTGGGACCACAAGAAATTTGTTACCACCACTCCACCACATATTTATACGCATAGCCTATCTACCAAGTGCACCATAGGCATGGCAGAGTGCAGTCTTCTCGATGGACTCGAGGTGATGCCAAAAGTAATCGTGCTAGGGAGTTAACGAGGAGATGCTCAATCGATCCAAAATGTTCACTCGATTGCGCTATTTCATGGGGGTGATAGAAAAGAGCTACCACGATCTACAATCAACCGCCTTGTCCAAAAATAAAAATGGGCAGTTAATCCACTTTCCTTCTGACCCCTTAAACGTCTTGAAATCTTGTATCCAAATTAACAAGAATCCTGCGTCCGGTCGCAGTTGGGCCGGGGAATGGTCCTATGTGTTCTTGACGCTCCTGGACAAACCATTTAGGGTGAAAATGTAAGAAGTAATAGACGATTCTTGTAAAGAGTCGTGAATTCAAAGATTTCTTTCCCTGAGAGAAGTCGACACGTGTCTAAAGAAATAAATTGGATATCGTTTATTGTCAAGAAACCAAATGCATAAATACAACCATGCTTACGTGTACGCTCGAATTGATCGTCTCATGTCCCTATGCAGTAATTATTTCCCTCGTATTTTTGGCAACACAGATACAAAAGTATTTTGATCTTAACCCGATAGTGATAGTTATAGCAAGGTAGCGATTGCGATTGTGCTCAGCCGGATACGGTTGCGATGTTATCAGCCGGGTTGTGACCGAAACAGTGATTATCCGTGGTAGAAATCGTGGTCAAGTCGAGTCGCAATCGTGATATGGTCCGCAAAAATGTAATTGACTCAAACTAGAATACTACCGCGATCACCTCTTGTCGTGATCGAGGCCAGGCCGGGAACTCTCGGTATCTAGTCTTTCATAGACTTTTGTGATCGTTATTTATCAGGTAAAGCTTACGTCAAATCATCAAATCGCTCTCATGCATATGTGCATCTTGATCACTTGCTGTCACTATTCTTCATTAATGAGTATGCCCATGGAAGATCTCGATACTGTATCGCACGGCAATATTCATTGGTCCACAATTTTAATATCTATCGATTAACACGAGCACCCACTACAAATATCGGTAAGCGGCAACATGATGTAACATATACGATAACGATAGAGGTTCTATCGCTATTCTCAGAATGACTGCTTGAACCCATCGTATAATGCCTACATTCAACAATCAAATATAAGACGCAGATGAAATCGGACACCACAATCCGAATTTTATATCAATATGACTATCTTCGCCACGACGGTAATGTCATTTAAAAAAGTACGATTATCATATGCTCATTGAAATTGTTTTTAATGAAAACAACCATATTGATCGATACATGCCTCTATCCTACAATTCTTTCAAGCAGAACACTTTAAATTAAAAATGTACGAAAGGAACGTTATAATAAGTCGTAATATTTACACTACAGTTAAATTAATTTCAACAAATAATCTCATGAGTATGTAATGTGTGCCCTTGTTAAGATTAAACACCCTAGCCACGAGACTGGGCGGAGTTCCGATTCGAAGTACTGTGCCATGGAGTAGTGTTTACTGCTTCGTAAGCAAGTCATTGAGATCGGAAAAATATTTACCTACTGCTTAGCAGCTGGTTGTCTGAGAGAGCCAAAATCCTCGCATAGATCTCCGAAGCATTATGTAAGACCGGCAACAGGAAGATGGCGGAAAGTGCACTTGTCAAGTAAATTTAATTCTGCAGTGGTAACGACTTAGATGTCGATGCCTAGGAAGGCGTTATCATAGGCGATATAACAAAGTATACCATCTTTTCGTCCTTGGATATGATGGAAGGCTTCCACCAGACGTATGTGCGTGAACAGTACATTCCGTACAAGGTAGTGAGGTACTCTCAGTGGTGTGCTCTGGGAGTGGTTATTGATAGATGCCACAACGGCTGAGCAATGTTCCTGACACGTTCAACAGATATGTAGCAAATCGGTTGCGATCGGCGAGAGTTATCGACCCGAACTACTTCATAGATAAGCTTGTACATATCTTTCGATGAAAATTTGGAAGTAAAGGTTACCGACTCCACGTCCAGAATGTCCTAGCCCTTACGCACAAGAATAAGTTGTACGCCTGCATCAAATAGTGTTTTTTTGCGACTAACGAAGTACCGCTTCATCGGTTTATTAATGGCAGAAAAGGCTTAGCTCTGATCCAGAAATGATAAGGTAATCACTGGATGTCCTGTATCAGTCGATGTAAAGGGAATCAGAACTCCTTTGTATGAGCATCGTAGTTTGAGAAATATTCACCCAACTACGCAAATACGCCGATACGACCGTTATTCTTTCTCGTTTGAAAAGAGACGTTTTCTTGGAGTACGAGTGTCAGCCCTCCTAAAGAAGTATCAAAAAGAGCTTGATACAATCGACAGTGCTGGTGATAGTAGACCAAGACAGGCCATAGCATGTGGTCGGTGACGTCAGATATTTTACAACCGGCTGCGCGTTGATGAAGTATGATGTAGACGGCGCGGAGCGCTTCGTATGTTATCAGTTGGATTAGCTCAACGAGATTGGCTTAACTATTCAGTGCGTAAAAAGGTACAGGACGCCATGAAGTATACACTGAATAAGTATTGCGTCTATCGCCTCGGAGATATAACGTTCATTGTATATACGGAATATGCTTCGCTACGCACGGTTTTTAACAGCCCAAAAATCTCTCGAAAAATGACGAGGTAGTTGTCGTGTTCCGTGAATCATAAATGCTTCGTAAAATAAAACGAAGACACCTGAACGTCGTTGCTGATATCTTGTAAACAGAATTGATTCCGATTCGGCTGCAAAGTTCAATAGTGAGGTCAAAGATATTGCTGCAAATATAATAAGTAGCGGCCCATCGTCGATTTTGCTCGAACTCGTGAACAATATAAGGTAAATCCGTGCTTTCGAGGTTTGGCAATGAGCGGATTTTATTTATCCATCCCTGGCACCGTTACAGCATTAAACTGTTCCGGAAGAGTACTGGGGGTCCGTTTCAATGTATTTTGTCTTCGCGAAATCCACAAATGAAGGCAATCATACTCCATTGTTGTGCTTTTTATCGTTTCAGACAATTCGTTCATCTTATTGCTGTCCCGGAGTCTACTACAGATGAGGGCTGTGCTCGTATCATCGTTGACACATGTCTTCGATACCAAGTATTTTCCGGTGAAGTCGATCCCTATCGAGACAACTCTAGATCGGGGCAAATAGTTTTGGAATTTCGGGCTACATGACCTACGAACACGTTTTATGATTTCAGACGCTGCCCGTCCGAAAACGGATGGTCAGACGGCACGTAACAATAGCGAATTCGAATGATAATTGGTTGGCGGATGCGTTCAAATTTTTTTCGATATTGGTGAGCTCTTGCCGGAGCTGAATCTTCAATTAGCGACTCGGTGCATGTGTAAACCACACATACATCTTTATATGTGAATGTTACGCCATCTACGCATATCCTCATTATCCTTATTCAACTGTGGTATATAGGGAGGGAATCGCTCGATGCAAAACGAATCTGGGTCTTGCTTGTCCAACGGCGACGTCACATGAACGCTTGATACAGTGATGGATATTTGATCAACATTTTTGACGATGAACCCACCAAGATCGACAAAGATGTTGCTGACTCAGATAAAGATAACGATAATGGTGTATTCAGAATCGCCAATGCCTGTACCAGCGAGGACGATGACACCCTCACTGACTAGTGACAGACCTCCCACTAGTGCGCGTAATACGTACTAATAAAAGTAAGACGAATGAGAAATAAAATTATATGGAGGTACGATAAGAATGGAAGGATCGTTCAAAACAATGCCGCGGAAGCAGGGCATCAGCGCAAACAAATCGTGGAAAGTAGGGAAGATCAAACTCTCTCTTATGCGAAGAAGTACATCTCTTCCTAATGCTTACCGTAATTATACCTAGCCAAGAAGAAAGTAACGTGACTGGGAGTAAACTACCGCTTATACATATCGTCCATTTCGTGAGGTGAGTCTCCTAGTAAACGCATTCACGATCGACTACATCATATAATGCAAACATATCCTACGTTCTTAGTGAGTGGTCTACGTCTGTACGGTTGGCACTATCCCTCTCTTGATGGCGAAGATACTCACTACCTTCAAAAATCTTTATCAGATTCTTGTGTCACGCTCCTGACGCCAAGCCTCTTCGTGTAGAGAAGGAATCGTACCACATGATCGGGAGATCTCGTGGCGATCTGCTTACGTCTTAGAACGACGAGAACGAAGCGTTCGTCCGTTATACAACTGCGCAAGATCAGATGCTACGCTATCGATTGCACGTTTCTTTGCGCAATAGTTGCAATGATTTTGCACCGCGTTAGTCATGAGTACACGGTTGTAGTTTTCGCGTTCGTGATCGTGCATCCTCAACTTTTACAAGACTAAGTTTCTCAGCTTATAGCTTACAGGTCCCATTGGCGGGATAGGTCTCCCTGCCACCTCCGTACGTTTATATATTCGCGCGGTAGTCCGCACATTATACTAAAAAGTATCTTATATTAATCGCACGCGAGAGTACGCGAGACGAATTACCTCGTTCGGTGGCGGGGGGCTTTTAGCTTCCTGTTCTTTTTGAGTTGTTGACATTTACGGCTTTGATAAGCTGTGTTACGAGGATATATCGGGAACAGGGTAGCGCAGCAATCTGGATTGATGAATGAATGAACAGACTAGTTCCAGATCGAAATGCACTAACGGAATGTTTTTAGTAAACAAATATTATCCAGCGAACTTATATTCTTTTAAAAAATTTCTTACATAAATAAAGCAGAAGAAAAACAAGTCATCAAAACTAATGTGATACTTGATTTCCACAATCTATATGTGCATTGTTTTTGTCGGTTACCACCCCAAACACTACAGATTGATTAGCTTAATTTACCTTTTGGTCGGTATTCAATAAAAAAATATAACTGATCCAGTACTAATTTCTGGACGGCAAAGTATGTCGATTTTAGTAAATAATTTTTATACAGCACCACAGCGATCCTCTCATACAACGAACGTGAGATCTGTAAGCGGTTAAATTTTTTTAGGTTTCTTTTACACCCTTCTGGCCTCAAATTTTTAGAAGATCGATGTACAATTTATTTAAAAATACGTTTTTAGGCCTTTAGTCAATAACTTAACACACAATGAAACATTAAAGATGGGCGACGACTTTTCGATTACTCAAATCCTTTTTTGCCTATTTTATATTCAAACATCTTTACTTCATAAAATGTGACGATAAGTTAGCTTAAAGCATAAGCCATCTGACTTATGATCTATAAAGTGGTATTCCTAAGGCAATTTAGTTAGAATAGAGGGTATTAAATTGAAGCCGTTAGTAAGAGAAAACGAATATCCAATTTAAATTTTTCTCATTCTTAAATAAACAGGTCCCTCCGCAAGCCTTTCCTACAAACCTTGTCTAGCAGATGGTCTTTTCTGTAGGCAAACTTTTCAACTAACTTATCCTTAAAGATGCCAAGCCTATATCTGGCAATGAAAAAATCGGCAATAAATTTTACTAAGCTTAACTTGTATATTTTGTAAAAAGGATGCCAATTTAATCCTACCCGACTCCAACAAGATAAATATGAAGTAAATATGTGCATTTTTTAGATAAAAGTATAGTCGAAACCTGAATCGGTACCTGACATTTATGTCAACTCGTGCATGAATAATCGCAATGAATCGGATTGAGTCGTCTGTGAACATGATTTATTAACTACATTGTTACAACACTCTGTAACGGAATTACGGTTCTATAGCGAACGTGGAGGTGTTACAGTCATACAAAAATAAAAGTGCTGGTCGCTTCTATTCGGCTTGCAAGGTATATCTAGTCGCGCATGTTCAAAGGGATTGTCGACGTCCCATTTGGACCATTAAGATGGTTAATAATCCGTATTGTACCTTTTACAGTGGTAGCCTTATCGATGACAGGGCAATTTCGTACCTGCTAGACGACCAATGCAATTCGAAAAACATACTGGTATAAATTCGATGTTTAAAGATGATATGAGCTGCGGTAAAAATAATAACCCAGGACTCAAATTCCATGCACTCCTATTAAAAATTAATCGATTTCAATAGAGATCTTGAGGTTTCCTCATTTGAACATAAATAATTGATGTCCTGATTCGGTTATAATGAAATTAGCATTGTATTAATATTGGTAGTGTGGTAGCCCTGTCATGCATAATCTTGACGAAGATTTCAAGGATCATTAAACTAATCGTTGATACATTTAATCAACTTAACTTTCGTTGTGGTCTTTACTAGTGATATTTTCGTTAAATGCAGCAAGTTGTGTTTACTGTATAATGTCATGGTTAATGTGACGCGATGAACCTGTTACATTCCATACTATACATAAGAATTGATTATTCGAATATAGCACATACATTCCTCTTAGATAATTATAGGATACACTTGCACTCTTTTAATAATCCAAGGGTCTACTCATATATTGATATAAGGAAATACTTTATTACATCAATTGCTGTATGACGCACACGATGAGTCGTGAAATAACGTCGCAACTCATTTTTTGTTTATTTTATACTATATACCCTGTAATAATTAAAGATGAAAGGATTTAGGACCTAATCATCTAAATACAATTTCATTTAAGTAATAAGTTTTATTGACTTATCAGCTTTTCTCGGTACTGGGTGCGTGAATAGACAAGGATTGACAAACTCTACTGTCAGTAAGATATATATTTATAGTTTTTACCAGTACGCGACTATCCGTTACCCTTTACTGTGTCAACAAAAGGTCCGAAACCCTGAGCGCCGTGACCGATATATTGCTTCGACTCCGGTGTATCTACAATACCATGGGTGCTAGCGGTATCGTGGTCATAGCATATGTTGTGCTTTTGTGAGTGGTAGCGCCTATTCCACGATAAAAATATTTTTATCTGTCGGACATTTATAAGCTGTGTCATTTCATATCAATACGGTAAATATATCCCTTTTTATCTTAACGCATCGATCTATCAGCGATCGCATTTACAAAGGGCTAAGCTCGCGCTACTTAAAAGTTATTATTTCAGATACAGAGTCCATCTGATTGACTCTCAGCAAGTTTTAGTTAATTTGTGGTGATACAGTATTTAATTTTCAGCACGTTTTAGTCATTGTGATGATGGATACAAGTATAGCTATAATTTTCCGTGCTAATCTGCAAATATCGCCGTTGATATATATTAAGAGCAATAAATCTCAAATCACCGTGTGAATTATACTCTGAGAGCAATAATGAATTATAGTACATCATTGAGCATCTTGTCTTGATCCTGTTTCTGTTCCACAATATTCATCTTATGCAAAAAAAATAGTTCAACTTACATAAATCCCTGTCAGGGTAATGTCACTCAAGCTTGCATTCATCGTCCGCCATACCTGTATCTTCCAGTGGATGATGTTACGTCTTTCCGCACCACCTACTGTCTAGTATTCAGCGCCATGGTCTTCGTCGTCACGCCAAGCCACTATTATGTCGCGCTTGGCACGTCACTTGTTTTTTTGTACTTTTTTCGACTGCGACGAGTGCTGAGTTGCCACTACTTTAGCCCCGACGAAATTTGTTCGCATACTTATTTATTTGCTTCGACAATAAGCTTTACCATGCTCTATCTTGTCACGCCCGAGCTCGTGCTCATTGGCTCGCGCGAACCGGACTTATCCAAGTACGCAAACATTTCTTTTTCTACTTCATAAGAAAGAAGAGATTCCACTAACTGCATGAACAATTTGATTAGGATTTTTGGCGACGCGCTGAGTCTGTTTTAAATATCATTATCCTCGACATGTCTGGAATCGCATCTTGCATGATGTATTTCAGAGACTTTTGCTATCACTTCCAGCCCAAACGATGACCAATTTAGGGTAAAGATAGTGGACTGGCCACATTTTTTCTTCTTTGGTATTACATTACTGTCCTGGATATGGGATCATAATACTTTAATAAATTATAAGTAAACACCGCATCGCGTATAACCAGGTGCGCAGCACAGACCTAAATTGGTACATATGCTAATATATAGCTTTTCAGGAGTTCTTCGCTTTAATGAATTGGTACTTACCTCGAATGTCGATAGTCTTTGTACAAAGACGCAATAATCTTTAACAAGTGGTGTTTCGGCGTAGAAGTACCCGCCTTTAATATGAAGAGTTTGGGAAGCTGACATAGGAGAAGCGATGCAAGAGGGTTCATCTTTGAGTTTGCACGTTGAAGCACCCAATTGATAATCCTGGGTTGCAGCTTTTAATGGGATAAATAACCGTTAGAAGCACTAAATGAATTCGTCGACACGAAGTTCTAAGCGGTTTCTGTGCCCCTAGAATACGGCGTTAAGCTAATTCAGAAGCAAACACATCCGATTTTAATTTCACCACACATGGTTTTACTTACGTGAATCTTTTTCTGTGACATATAATTATAACATGCGCGGGTCCATGCCACTCGGCATCTTCAAATTCTATCGGCAAGCAGCGACCGCGATCCTTGTGTGATTTTGAGTAGAAACTATTACTATGGTTTTAAATGTATTGTTTACGAGCCCAGTTGGCCGTGTCAAATGTGCTGTGCTCGACTCACTCGGCACTACCTGATTTTAACATCACGAAATATTGGTAGTGAGCTCGCACATTATGATCAAAAACTGAACAACCTGCCTTTTGAAATTTTGGCGCTACCATTGATACAAGTGTTTTAAATTGTTCATTGTGAGTAGTCAATACCTTGGTTTGATTAACACTTGATATTTAAAACGTAGGTATATAGCTAATGCTAGGAAAGATAAAAGACCACTTCGAATAGTGGTATTTATATGTATCATAGCGTTCTGCTACACCCCCAGAAAAATCTTACCAACAATTTTAATCGTTCAAGCTGCTATCATCAGGTAGGAATTATTTTCTTTGCAAATGTTTGATTTTCGTCCATTTTTGAACGATAACTCACGCATTACCATTTGCAATGAGTACCTAATGATTATATATATTGTTACATGCCATGAAATCGCGCCCGACTTTGTATAGTCCAAAGATAAAGTTTAAAAAGGAATGTTATGAAAGAAGTACGTTTATGAATAGAGGAAGTCTATAAATTCAGTCAAGTGTTTGTCAAATCTTCCACGATTTATTTTTATTTTCTTCCATATTCAAAATCGATAGTTCACGCCTTAATTAGTGCAAAACCAGAAGGGAAAGGCCCGTCTATAATCCAGTCTTTGCTTTCATTGTGAGAAAAAAGGTTGTTTTCCTCCATTCCTTACAAAACTATATTCTTTACAGCTTATTGAAGATACAGAGGAAGAGCAAAAAAGGCGGTCGTGACATCTATGACGTGCAACTAGTTTTTTTAAGGTAAGTACGATCATGGCTTACTGGCTGCTTTTGCCTTTATAAGTCAGTGCAACGTGCCATAAAAACCAATTGTTCCGACAATTAACAGAGTGGGGCCGCCAGTGCCAATAGAGGCGCGTCGTTCTCGATATACCTGTCAAATTCGTTTTATATTTGTAGTGAACAAGAGTACATAGCTTCGATCAGAATTGACGAACTTTCTTATTCATTAGCCGAGGTTTATCAAGTTCAGTATATTTTTCACGCGGTGATCATGTAAGGTCTTCACAGTCACCGGCTATATCTCGTCGTTTAGATAAGTTGTACCAACGATAATTTGCAGGAGTAAATTTAATTGTTTTATCTCTATTTTGACGTTACGGAATATTCTTTATAGACCGTACGCTTGTTACACCAGTCATCGTCCTGACATACCTTGGCTCGCATAGTGGTCTTAATAAAAGTACGGACTGCAGCTGGTAGATGGACCGCTTCGTAATTTAGTCATATAAAAATGAGATTGATTTTAAGTATGTTAATTTCCCAATCGTTCACTTGCACGATATGTCCACTATTTATCTTGGTTTGACTGTGTCAGTCGCGTCTGGTATATACGTTTCATTAAATGCCTGGTAAAAGACGAAACATAACCAAGTCATCGGTTACTCGCATATTAAGCAGGCAATACCTGAAGCGTACTTCAGTCCTTCCTAAAATGGCAAACATTGATCCGAGCACGTTCCTTTAACCCATTATACGTGTCACATTTCAACCATATAACAAAAATTTATAACACTGAATGAGTCAATATTGTTCATTCTTTGTCAATAGCCAAATATGTAGCTAAATAACGTCGCATCCATCTCAAAGTTGATTTTGCGACTCACGCATCTTCATCCGGTTCATACTTATTAAAAAGGGTCATTAAGTGATAGTACTCTTAATGACATGTACTAAGTGTGTTGGACCCGGTACAATTTGCTAGGAATGGAGGAAGAAGCGCATGATAAAAAGCATAAAATCAAATTTATTAAATTCTCATATATGATATTTTATAGTAATCGGAGAGAATTTTATAAGCTTTGCGGTACGCACGTCGAAATGGAGAGAATCATTACGTAACGATAATTGGTTGCTTATGTATATCGGTCGGATATAGCTCAGTCGGACTTAATTCATTTCAAAATGCGGTTTGCCGACCGTCATCATATTAACACTTTTAAATGTGGCAAACTGCTTTTAACAACATGCGCGCGTCTAGAACCATTTATGGCCAAGATGGCCAAAATATTTATTGGTCATATTAATTACGTAAAGCGCTATTTAGCAAACCATCAGGGGTAGTTTTACGACTTTCATTCCTTGTTCACAACTATTGGTTTACAGAATTGAATCAATACTCTAACAGCTCAATATGGCTTCAATGTGTACTGGGCAAGAAGGCGAAAAGTCCTTCTACTGGTCCTATAATAACTTATGTGACTAGTTGATGTATGATTAGTGACAGGAAATGAGCGCTATATAGATCTGGAGAGAGGTAGCTTGTTGGTAATGCATAGTCCGATTTTGTCCACATCTCAAATTAAACATGGCCATGCAGTGTACGTTCATAGATTCGACGAACGCGGCGGCTCGTACGGATGTTTTTGATGATAGGGCATGTAAAAATACATGGAAGCTGCCATGACTATCTTAGAATTTGTACGTGGCGACGGTACGCGTGGACCTTAACGCTTCGACTGTGTCGGTTGCAAGTACAAGTCGAGTAAGAATAATATAGTTCCTTCATAAACTTATAATCTTTTCTGGCGAATAGGACAATTTATTGACTTAAGACCGTTGCAAAAATATCTAGCGTAGACTAGCATGAGAATCGAGGACGTAAGAGTCTCTTCATCTTGGCGGATATGACCATGTGAAGGGACACATGTCGAAGAGATAGATAATTTAGATAACCTCTATTTTAATTCAATCTGATGTTTTATACAAATAATGACGAGAGATAACGGTGCGGTGAATCCGACCAATTCCAATGCCCATAAAAAATTAATTTGGCAGTCGTTTTGGCGTTAATTAAGTCAGTCAAGCCATCACTTAACAAGTGTGATCACAATTAAGGGATCATACCGCAAAATTGTACATCTTACCCTCTAGAACGCATCAATAGGTATGCTCTAAGGGAGCGGAAAGTTGAAAAAAATCGAAGACCAACTAGATCTATTTATCAGTCGATTTCTACTTATCTCACTTTACTAAATGAAGTCCATATGGCAAAATGCAATGACTATAAAGTTTGTTACGCCATCTCTAAATATCAGGGGTAAAAATGGGAGCCGCTATACGACGTTTTATCGTGAGTAAATCTTGTATTATATTCGGTAACAACCTCTATCATGCCTTCTAATGGGCTTTGTAGTATAGATTAGATGCAGGACGCATAAGTTCGAAAAAACCCTTTGAATATACGATTTGCAAATCCATTGTGGTAACAACAAAGTTTGCACATCGATTGAACTACACAAAACCAGAATGGTTCCAAAATGATCGGTTTATTAACTTTAAAGTTAAAACGAAATTTATAGGTAACCATACAATACAATGTGATCGGCATTTCACAACAAGTCGAGGTACCACACGTTTCACGTATTAAATTTAGACAACGCGCATCACCGATCAATGTCCGTCGAAAAGTGGAATACATATGAATTTAAACCTAAATAAACAAGCCCAAGATGAATGTCACTTGCACTAACCGTGATATTATGTGGATTACAAATTTGCGAAAGTGGACTAACTTTGAGTGGTCCTATTGATTCGGACCCAACGTATCATGACGATTAATTTATTTAGGGGCATGGAAGAGCACAGTACAGATTCCGGAGATTATTTACGTACTGTTTTATTGATTAAGTTCAATGGAATGCAAGACTTATCTGGAAAATATACGTCCAAGATGATGGTACTATTTTTTTCTGATGGACCGGAGATCTCGATCTGGATCATTACGACATACATAAGCCGCTAGATATTCCATAGTAATGTAACACCCTATACGTAAATCTAAACAAATGTTAGAATAAAAATTTACCGTAACATGATATTGAAATGGGTATATTCGTTGATGCATAGACCGAGCTTCTTTTAAGCCGTAATAAGCGTATGATGATGACGGTATCATAGAATTTCTACAATGACTTTACATAGATAGGGAATGATTTTGATGGTAAATTAAAAAGATGTGCTTATTAAGCCAGCTCAATCTGCTTTAATGAACGCTGGTAGAACGGTAAGAAAATAATGACTTGTTATAGCATAATATTATAAGTGTATCATCAATATTCGATCACATACGTTACTATCGATACTATTTAGCTCGTCATCGTAATATAGCACAAGACACCAGTTATTGTCACAATGCCCGATGACTTGAACAATGCGGACCCAATTCGTTTAGTATCTATATTTTTAACATCACTCTTAAATTTGTGGAAGAAAGGTAGAGGGTAGTAATAAGTTCAAAAAACTTTTTTGGAGTGATTCTAGTACGCTTGAGTACGACAAGCGTCTTCTCTCGCTTCATCATATTTACTAATCTTTTTAGCGTATGTGCGTACAAGAATATGTACAAGCAAATTCAATATATGAGAGCGTTTAACCATAACTACATTAGTTTTTAACTGTAAGAGGGCGTAGATGAAAATGATATAAATCCACATTACGCAGGGATAATATTGCCGACTCGGCGGTTTAAGAGTCTTGTCATTCGGCGCGAGCGTGTCGAAAATTTGTACACGATCCGTTCGGGTCAACCGAAATATAATGTTATGACGACCAATAACAAGGGTAATTTTTAAATTATCGATTTTGTAACACATCTAGGGGACAGAATATTGTTCCGAGCAGAAAAAAGACCAGGTAATGTGGTACCGGGTATATACGAAAGTCAATCGAACAATACTGAATGAAATCAAAACAGTAAATACAAAGTGTAAAGAGATTCGTACAGGAATAGACCTCGTTTAGACCTACCCAAGCGAGATTGACATATTTTTAAGTCACAGTGCAGCGCTTAAGCCATCTCATATAACCACTATACCTTTGAATATATCAAAAGACCAATATGAGCAAGGATTGATTTTTACCCTTACGTCTTCAATTCTGAGCAACATTAAGGTCCACGTCGAGAATAGCAGGTGTTGAGGCCAATCCACCATAATAAATTCCCTTATCTAGGATGGAAAGGTGGACTTGTCAACGATTGATTAGGCACTGTAGGGGTTGATTATAACATGAACTTTTATGTTGGATTACCCCTCCCTTATCGCTCCAGAATGATAGTGAGTTTAAATCCTACTTTTAACATAGGCGTTCTTATGGTCTGTGAGAATGAATAATCTGCACCTATTTTATCAAAAATAATAAGAATACCTCTTTAACCCTCGAATGAAAACTGTCGTCAAATAATTAATAAAATTGTAAAAATGCCCCAGATAATCACGAAAATAGAAAAAGGCCCCACGTCCTAGTATACATAGGTAAATAAAGACTAAAAATGATCTAATTACGTTGTCTTTCTATTTACGGAAAACATCCCGCGACGATCACGACTAAGGCATCATCTCACGTTTCTTACCTGTTATACGCCTGCAGACAAAGACGTCTGCAGACATAAAAGTCATCAATTACAGCTGAGCTGAAGAAATAGGTTCATAACCGTCTATTGATATAAAAAGGTTTATAATATATTATCTGATAATCACGAAGTAACATTCTATCCCACAACTAAAACAACAATAACAGAAATAGCAGTAGCAGCATCAACAGAGAAATAACAGCAACCGAAGCACCTATAATTCACCAGCTGCAGAAACAGATGTAGCAGCATCTACAGAGTAATAACAGCAACCGTAGCACCCAAGAAAAAAGAAGCTGCAAAAATAGCAGTATTAGCATCAATTGAGCCATGACAACAGCAACCGTAGCACCTGTAACAACAGCAACATTAGAAACAGCAGCAGCAACATCGACCATAGCAACTAAAACAATAATGAAAAAATCAATAATATTAATATCAACAGTATTAGCACCGACTATCCTCGATTACGGCCTCGATCAATGATACGAAGCACGTTTACGTACCCATATGTCACGGCTGCGCCTGCATAAATTAACTGAAAGTGCAGCAAGCCAGCGGCATAACCCTCTCCGCGGCGTCCCGAACAAGGAGATTATAGATTACTAACCTCTTTGAGAAAAAATATAAAAATTTGAGTTCATGTCTACGTTGAGTATACTAAGGCGTAAGGCACTTTTTGATATTGTGACTCAACTAGAAATGTTTTATAATCTGGGGCATTACTAATTTTAATGAATTAAGGGGCTTTTAGTTCACCTTTTTTTAACTTCTATGTATGTTTTCCCTTACATTTTTCTAGTCGTACCACATGTACAACTTATCTTTGTTATTCGTTTATGAAAAGAGCTCAAATTTTTCACGGACGAGAGAAGACACCGCCACGGAACGAGGTGATTAGTCTCGCGTACTCTCGCGTGCGATTAATATAAGATACTTTTTAGTATAATGTGCGGACTACCGCGCGAATATATAAACGTACGGAGGTGGCAGGGAGACCTAGCCCGCCAATGGGTCCTGTAAGCTATAAGCTGAGAAACTTAGTCTTGTAAAAGTTGAGGATGCACGATCACGAACGCGAAAACTACAACCGTGTACTCATGACTAACGCGGTGCAAAATCATTGCAACTATTGCGCAAAGAAACGTGCAATCGATAGCGTAGCATCTGATCTTGCGCAGTTGTATAACGGACGAACGCTTCGTTCTCGTCGTTCTAAGACGTAAGCAGATCGCCACGAGATCTCCCGATCATGTGGTACGATTCCTTCTCTACACGAAGAGGCTTGGCGTCAGGAGCGTGACACAAGAATCTGATAAAGATTTTTGAAGGTAGTGAGTATCTTCGCCATCAAGAGAGGGATAGTGCCAACCGTACAGACGTAGACCACTCACTAAGAACGTAGGATATGTTTGCATTATATGATGTAGTCGATCGTGCATGCGTTTACTAGGAGACTCACCTCACGAAATGGACGATATGTATAAGCGGTAGTTTACTCCCAGTCACGTTACTTTCTTCTTGGCTAGGTATAATTACGGTAAGCATTAGGAAGAGATGTACTTCTTCGCATAAGAGAGAGTTTGATCTTCCCTACTTTCCACGATTTGTTTGCGCTTATGCCCTGCTTCCGCGGCATTGTTTTGAACGATCCTTCCATCCTTATCGTACCTCCATATAATTTTATTTCTCATTCGTCTTACTTTTATTAGTACGTATTATGCGCACTAGTGGGAGGTCTGTCACTAGTCAGTGAGGGTTTCATCGTCCTCGCTGGTACAGGCATTGGCGATTCTGAATACACCATTATCGTTATCTTTATCTGAGTCAGCAACATCTTTGTCGATCTTGGTGGGTTCATCGTCAAAAATGTTGATCAAATATCCATCACTGTATCAAGCGTTCATGTGACGTCGCTGTTGGACAAGCAAGACCCAGATTCGTTTTGCATCGAGCGTTTCCCTCCCTATATACCACAGTTGAATAAGGATAATGAGGATATGCGTAGATGGCGTACCATTCACATATAAAGATGTATGTGTGGTTTACACATGCACCGAGTCGCTAATTGAAGATTCAGCTCCGGCAAGAGCTCACCAATATCGAAAAAAATTTGAACGCATCCGCCAACCAATTATCATTCGAATTCGCTATTGTTACGTGCCGTCTGACCATCCGTTTTCGGACGGGCAGCGTCTGAAATCATAAAACGTGTTCGTAGGTCATGTAGCACGAAATTCCAAAACTATTTGCCCCGATCTAGAGTTGTCTCGATAGGGATCGACTTCACCGGAAAATACTTGGTATCGAAGACATGTGTCAACGATGATACGAGCACAGCCCTCATCTGTAGTAGACTCCGGGACAGCAATAAGATGAACGAATTGTCTGAAACGATAAAAAGCACAACAATGGAGTATGATTGCCTTCATTTGTGGATTTCGCGAAGACAAAATACATTGAAACGGACCCCCAGTACTCTTCCGGAACAGTTTAATGCTGTAACGGTGCCAGGGATGGATAAATAAAATCCGCTCATTGCCAAACCTCGAAAGCACGGATTTACCTTATATTGTTCACGAGTTCGAGCAAAATCGACGATGGGCCGCTACTTATTATATTTGCAGCAATATCTTTGACCTCACTATTGAACTTTGCAGCCGAATCGGAATCAATTCTGTTTACAAGATATCAGCAACGACGTTCAGGTGTCTTCGTTTTATTTTACGAAGCATTTATGATTCACGGAAAACGACAACTACCTCGTCATTTTTCGAGAGATTTTTGGGCTGTTAAAAACCGTGCGTAGCGAAGCATATTCCGTATATACAATGAACGTTATATCTCCGAGGCGATAGACGCAATACTTATTCAGTGTATACTTCATGGCGTCCTGTACCTTTTTACGCACTGAATAGTTAAGCCAATCTCGTTGAGCTAATCCAACTGATAACATACGAAGCGCTCCGCGCCGTCTACATCATACTTCATCAACGCGCAGCCGGTTGTAAAATATCTGACGTCACCGACCACATGCTATGGCCTGTCTTGGTCTACTATCACCAGCACTGTCGATTGTATCAAGCTCTTTTTGATACTTGTTTAGGAGGGCTGACACTCGTACTCCAAGAAAACGTCTCTTTTCAAACGAGAAAGAATAACGGTCGTATCGGCGTATTTGCGTAGTTGGGTGAATATTTCTCAAACTACGATGCTCATACAAAGGAGTTCTGATTCCCTTTACATCGACTGATACAGGACATCCAGTGATTACCTTATCATTTCTGGATCAGAGCTAAGCCTTTTCTGCCATTAATAAACCGATGAAGCGGTACTTCGTTAGTCGCAAAAAAACACTATTTGATGCAGGCGTACAACTTATTCTTGTGCGTAAGGGCTAGGACATTCTGGACGTGGAGTCGGTAACCTTTACTTCCAAGTTTTCATCGAAAGATATGTACAAGCTTATCTATGAAGTAGTTCGGGTCGATAACTCTCGCCGATCGCAACCGATTTGCTACATATCTGTTGAACGTGTCAGGAACATTGCTCAGCCGTTGTGGCATCTATCAATAACCACTCCCAGAGCACACCACTGAGAGTACCTCACTACCTTGTACGGAATGTACTGTTCACGCACATACGTCTGGTGGAAGCCTTCCATCATATCCAAGGACGAAAAGATGGTATACTTTGTTATATCGCCTATGATAACGCCTTCCTAGGCATCGACATCTAAGTCGTTACCACTGCAGAATTAAATTTACTTGACAAGTGCACTTTCCGCCATCTTCCTGTTGCCGGTCTTACATAATGCTTCGGAGATCTATGCGAGGATTTTGGCTCTCTCAGACAACCAGCTGCTAAGCAGTAGGTAAATATTTTTCCGATCTCAATGACTTGCTTACGAAGCAGTAAACACTACTCCATGGCACAGTACTTCGAATCGGAACTCCGCCCAGTCTCGTGGCTAGGGTGTTTAATCTTAACAAGGGCACACATTACATACTCATGAGATTATTTGTTGAAATTAATTTAACTGTAGTGTAAATATTACGACTTATTATAACGTTCCTTTCGTACATTTTTAATTTAAAGTGTTCTGCTTGAAAGAATTGTAGGATAGAGGCATGTATCGATCAATATGGTTGTTTTCATTAAAAACAATTTCAATGAGCATATGATAATCGTACTTTTTTAAATGACATTACCGTCGTGGCGAAGATAGTCATATTGATATAAAATTCGGATTGTGGTGTCCGATTTCATCTGCGTCTTATATTTGATTGTTGAATGTAGGCATTATACGATGGGTTCAAGCAGTCATTCTGAGAATAGCGATAGAACCTCTATCGTTATCGTATATGTTACATCATGTTGCCGCTTACCGATATTTGTAGTGGGTGCTCGTGTTAATCGATAGATATTAAAATTGTGGACCAATGAATATTGCCGTGCGATACAGTATCGAGATCTTCCATGGGCATACTCATTAATGAAGAATAGTGACAGCAAGTGATCAAGATGCACATATGCATGAGAGCGATTTGATGATTTGACGTAAGCTTTACCTGATAAATAACGATCACAAAAGTCTATGAAAGACTAGATACCGAGAGTTCCCGGCCTGGCCTCGATCACGACAAGAGGTGATCGCGGTAGTATTCTAGTTTGAGTCAATTACATTTTTGCGGACCATATCACGATTGCGACTCGACTTGACCACGATTTCTACCACGGATAATCACTGTTTCGGTCACAACCCGGCTGATAACATCGCAACCGTATCCGGCTGAGCACAATCGCAATCGCTACCTTGCTATAACTATCACTATCGGGTTAAGATCAAAATACTTTTGTATCTGTGTTGCCAAAAATATGAGGGAAATAATTACTGCATAGGGACATGAGACGATCAATTCGAGCGTACACGTAAGCATGGTTGTATTTATGCATTTGGTTTCTTGACAATAAACGATATCCAATTTATTTCTTAAGACACGTGTCGACTTCTCTCAGGGAAAGAAATCTTTGAATTCACGACTCTTTACAAGAATCGTCTATTACTTCTTACATTTTCACCCTAAATGGTTTGTCCAGGAGCGTCAAGAACACATAGGACCATTCCCCGGCCCAACTGCGACCGGACGCAGGATTCTTGTTAATTTGGATACAAGATTTCAAGACGTTTAAGGGGTCAGAAGGAAAGTGGATTAACTGCCCATTTTTATTTTTGGACAAGGCGGTTGATTGTAGATCGTGGTAGCTCTTTTCTATCACCCCCATGAAATAGCGCAATCGAGTGAACATTTTGGATCGATTGAGCATCTCCTCGTTAACTCCCTAGCACGATTACTTTTGGCATCACCTCGAGTCCATCGAGAAGACTGCACTCTGCCATGCCTATGGTGCACTTGGTAGATAGGCTATGCGTATAAAAATGTGGTGGAGTGGTGGTAACAAATTTCTTGTGGTCCCAACTCTCCACTGGCGCCCGGAAGACCGACTAACGGAAGGGGTACCCCGATTCCGTGCTCCGTGTCTTCTTGCTCACATTTTGTACCGGTCGGTGGGGCGGGTTGCGCTTTTTTTGGTGGACTTGAGTTGGAGCTGAACTTGACCGTTTTGGGGATAGAGGTTGATCGGGTAAAAAATATTCGCCCAATCAAACGTGGGGCGGATCGAGTAATAATTCATTGTCGATCGCAAGTATACTTTAACGATCTCCTAGAGTCGCCTGTATCCAAAGGCGATTCGTAACCCGCGAGTCTTCTGACCACTTGAGCCGTCTCGCGATCTTAAATCTGAACCGTTAGGCTCCCTGCGTCCGACCGCAGCTGGGGGGAGAGAACTGATGTTCCGCCTAGCCAACAATACAAAGACAAAGTCTGTATCGACACAGGCCGCTTTCTATTCAACGGGAGGCCAAATTTCCTGCCCGGGAAAAGTCGGCGAGTGTCTTTCGTCGCAAATTCAATTCTGTTGATGTCAACCAGCCAAATCTAAAACCTATGACTATTCCTATCTGTTCGCTGGATCACTGTTGCGTATCTCTTGTCTATGCAATTCACCTCGTGCATCATGTGGTACACAGCGAATACTCCGTAGCGGATTGCTACGTAGTGAATCTCTAGGTGGTGGATCACTCTATAATGGACCGCCCAATAGTGGATCGCTAGGTGGTGGATAACTCCATAGTGGACCGATCCATAGTAGATCGCTCGGATAGTGGATCGCTCGGGGTGGATCGTTTGGGTAGTGGACCGCGGTATGTGATCCACACAATCAAGCATTAGACACCCAAGATAGATCGTGATCAATCTCTCGAGTCTCTGATCGGGCACCGACCGTCGGATCACCGTTAATTTTGAGACCTCGTATGTTTGATGATCTTGACGATCCACTCTTCGAGATTGCTTCCATATTCACCTATTTTCCATTGTCCGTAGCGATCCAGTATTCCAGTTGATGTTCACCCCTTGAGCAATCCGGTCCTTGTAACTTGATTATCCAAGCCCTTAGTCAAGGATCGTGATCGGTCAGTCCTCGATCCTTGACTATACTCCTTCTTGACTGTTAGTTAGATTAATCCGCATAATTTTCACAATCTTTTTCTGTCATTCAGTCGTGTAATCCCATCATTTGTTCCAACGGGTCTATATCCGAGCGCACTCCACCGATCAAATCAATCTCGCACTTAATGAGGTAGGCTTGATCCACACTCTCCATCATTATTCTTTAGAGCTTCTCCACAGAAACGGAATAAACCCATTAAAAATCAGTCATCGGAGAGCCAGTGAAGGTTCGGGATTCCCTCAGCAAAGTTATGAACCTAACTCCGCCACACTGCCGACCAAAATATCAGTAACGGACCCATCCTCTGTATCACAATTAAGTACGTCTCCTTGAATTTGACACACCATAATCTCGCAAGAATCTTTTACATTCGATTTTGGACAAAGGAGCGATATCCAATGTTGATTTTAAATGCTCTATGAGATCAAGGTTTCAAGCGCATACGCTTCTCAGGGATATAACGAAGTTATTTATTACATCTCCGTTATCGACTCAGAACTCATTTTATTTCACATAGTCAAGTACCTATCTCTTCGGTATCAATTTCTCCTGAATCGTTCTCTTAAGTACATTAAACCGATTCCTTCAGCGTCTTCCACTCGACTTATTCAAGTGGTGGGCTTTTGGTGCTGCCTATTCTAGCTCAACTGCCGGTAGATTACCCAACGGCGCAGAGGTCAACGATGTTGACGCATTGCGTAGTCGCACTCACAACACGACCACAGTGAGGCCATCACACTCACTCGTAGAACATTCAAACGCCTGTGAGAATTTTCATTATGTATTCGATATACGTATCAGATGAACGAACGGCTGGCTTGTTCAGGTATCGATGCAGGAAGCTGATCGATATATCATACCGCTTGAAATAAGGGTAGCTAAGTTTGACATCGTATCGACCATCCGAAATCAGTACGACAAAATTTAATCATACCGTCCATATTATAGTGTATAGTGAATTTCCACCACATGTTTCTTAACTATTGCAGATGAGTCTCTTTACAATAAGCACCTTCATCCTCATTGGAGAGATCTCGCGCTCAACGACACTAAGAATACGATACTCTAGCGATTGACGTCAAAAACAGTTATTTAACGCCCCATAGCCAACTGAGCCTCGAAGTAATATGTTTCTTGTCACCTTGGTCTTCAAGGTCAAGAGTGGTATATCATCACCAGTGATAGTGAACATATATGTAATTTTATGATCTTTGAGGTTTCTGGATAAGCAAGCCGCTTCAACCATACTCAATCTGACCGTTCTTCGACGATTCCGTACGCTGTTCAACTTCGCAACAAATTCAATCCTCCGTCGAGGGCCATTCTTGACTGACGAAAGGTTGTCACCTTCTATCGTAAGTGACACCAGATTCGACGAAATACATTTATAGGCGTAGTGACCCGCTTTTCACTTAGATTGCGTATGTATAATCATTTGTATGGCAAAGGGAGAGTTATTTTGCTCTTCACCCAGCAGATTTATATCGTTTATAGCCCTCCAACCTCCTGTAGTATCGGATGATACTAGGAACACGAAATTATTGGCGTGATCCTGTATCAGGCGGGAGACTTTCTATTCCTCGAAGGATATCGTTTGGTCTAGAGTATTCAATTTCAAGTGAAAGCGATACGTTTTGATTAGGTCATCTGCAAAATCCAACATTATACCAAACTTGACGGTCGTCGTCGACCGCAACGACCGTGATACAACTCACGAGATGCCATATGTGCTGGTTGTATGAATGCAAACGATACTCACCTTGCTAAATTTATATAGTTCTATTAGTGCTTCAACGCATCTCGCGGCGTCTAGAACATTTGTATAAGACGATGCATATGTACAGCTATTAACCTAAAGCAGATTTATTGTCGAGCTTGAGACTTAAGGTCCAAGTTTTGGCACATTCAGTCAATTTTTACTACGCGGACTCGACCTTTTAATTTGAGGCTCGCTTCATACCAGATAACTGGAAAGATCTTGTACCGTAACAGTTATAGGGTGTGCACTTCGACAATGACATTTACACTATACGTGAAGATAAAGTGAAGAGTCTGAGCGAGAGTTACTCAGAAGGGAAGAATGTAAATCTGTACATTTAAGATAGGGAAGCCCCTTTGACAGAACGTCTTTGTCTTACTTAAATCATGTTGAACTACACAATTCCCATGAAATTTTCACTCACCACGCATCGCGCGCGTCTAGCAGAAATTAAGGATTAGTTGATGGTTGATTACAGGTGATATTTATAGATGAATGGATGGAGAGAATATCAAAAAGTACCTTCGACGAAAATACAGCATCCGTATCTACCAAGAAAGCTTTATTTTTTAGTACTACTATTTCGACAAAGAAAGACGATATTTGCATTGACTGAACTATATGTAATGAGGTGGCCCGTTTCAAAAAATTGATCTTGCCTGGGATAATATCGTTGTAATAAAGCGTTGCGGATGGTAAACGAATGTCGCATTGCCTAATGAAAAGGAGTACGTTTGTTGTTGCCATCAAACAGAGAATCAGCACGCAAAACACCCTTCTTGTTACCCAAAAAAAGCACTGACACATCATAAGATTCCCTTTTGCCATCGTTTTCGCACACCTCTCGGTCCTGCAGTAGTGCATCATTCAGCGAAAGTCGTAATAACAAACCGCCCTCGATCACAAATCTTGACACTGTACAATCCGTATCCTACGAACAGTATCAGAATCCTATGCTAGACAGCTCATAGCCAACGATAGTCCCGGCCAGAATAGAGGGTGCGGGACAAGGAGCTTCACTATCGTCGAAACACCTTGTCACATCAAACGGATATTGGCAATCATATGATGCAGGCCAAGAATGCGCTGTACCTTCATCCCTTCTGTATAGAAGCTACACAGCTCTTAAACTCCGAAGAAGACGTAACACTCAACGAGCAACTTTGGTTCAAAGAACCCGACTCAAAGAGTCGACAAGCTGAGAGAGGTTACGGTTCCTGTTACAGGGGACCAAACGATTCAAAGAATAACAGCACAGAATGCTCGGAGAGTAGCTTCCTTACCAAAGCCTATGCTAGGCTCTTAACGATTGCAAGTAGCCTTAGATAGGCACGTGTCTTTCGCAGATCAAAAAGAGTTTTATTCTTTATCGAAAGAACACCTCAATCGAACGTACTTAATTTAGATGCTAATGTTCTAATTAATATCTCCTAGAGGATCACGTAGTTCAGTGGCTGACACACGTCAGCCCCCAAAAACTGGTATGGTGCTCCAAAATCATCTTTAATGGGAATCCATCCCTTCTGTAAATCACACACGTTGTGCGATCCCGTTACATTCTTTACCACCAGACGAACGTTACCTCGTAACGTCAATCGAATTTTTTCGTCGAAGAGGACGGTATGTGCGCTTAACATCACATTTTTTAATAATACCAAACCATGGTATCTCCACCACATAAATCTTGGACTCTTCCATCTTATCTCGATCTCGAGGAGGAGGTGAAACATGGTAGCGATACAAGACGGGTCATTTTCCAATCCGTCTGTGCTTAAGTCAAAGCCTCTTAAAGCACCAAACCTCTTCGACGAACGTGGCGAAGTTAATGCGCCCTCGGCGCAGCATCAAACACCCAATGTGAGCGATGGCATTATCAACATTCCGCTCGATAAGAAACAGCAGTTGGCTGTCAAATCAGAAAAGATCCCTCAGAACCTTACGCAGCTCGCAACAACCCTTGAGAGTCGCCTTGTCTATGTCTTCACTTCACTTAATGTGGAAGAACGTATAAGCAAAACGGCAGGCCGTTCATTCGCAAACTGGGCCATTGGCACTGAACCCACATCTCCTGAAGGGATTGAAAGTCAACAGGAACTTTGCAAGAAGTACCTGGAGCCTTATTTGACAACTTAAAGTCAATACAAGTTGCGACTTGGCACGCAAGCACGGGGTGCACCAGTTCCACTGATTAAGAGTATACCCATCCTCTTATTCGCAGGCGAATCACAAAAGGAAGAAGACAATGCGTTTGTTTGCTCGTTTTATCGGGAACGACACCTCAGCAGCGTGTTAGCTCTAAGATCAAGTGCCAATTTGGCAGAAGTTCGTCTAGAACGAAATCATAGGTATGACAACGCTAAGATTAAGGCTAGAGACCAATTGCGAACTCACACAGGCTATGCTCCGGCTGTGCCGGAAGTTGTAAGTTCCGTTCAAGAGATGACCAACAACCTACCTGCCTCCACTACTATTGGTATGAAGCCTCCTTGGTCGCAGGAAAAACCTTGCCGCGATGTCTAAGAAATCAAGGTCATATAAGCAATCCTGCCGAAGGGGTTCCTTAATCTCCAATGAGGTTTCCGTCTCCGGGTACCCTTGCCACTTCACCAGATAATGGTATTGACCCTGACAACGACGTCGCTTCAGAAGTCTCTCCACATGGAGATAGCGTTCCCTTGCTCTTTGAGCAGCGTGGGTGGTGGTCGGTCAACCGTAACGAAGAGCTTGAGACGCTACGTCACGAAGCAAGCTGGATCAGCAAGACGTTGAAAGGTCCCAGAGCGCGCTCGGAACGACGCTAGCTCGTCTTCAGACGGAGAAGTTGGGTCACATCCAATAAATGATCAGCTTGACATCATGGTTCGAATTCTTTAGCCGAGGGCAATACCAAATGTCGCGACGCAAGCGCCTTTCATTTCACGTGGGACGGATCCCAAGATGAACCTAATAATACAACGTAGAACACAAGATGTGTGCGCAGTTTGCGCGGAAAGTTGAGCGTATATGCAAGTCCCTTCTTATTGACGACCTGAATGGTCCAATGAAGCGCGGAAGCAACTTTGTCTTGAAGACAGCGGAGGCTACATTTGTAGGTAGGTTATTACCATTGAGTAATACTTGGTCTCCGATTTCATAACTTTCAATACAACCTCTGCCTTTTGCATCGGCGTTTTTTTATTTGTCTGTCTTGGCTATCAGCCAGTGCTTCACGCACATGTCGTGAGACATTCAATCGCGTTGCGAGAAACTCGCTCCCCTGTTTTTAAACAGTAGCAGGGCTGATATCATCAAGACAATCGGCAACTCCTCCCCCACCAAGCCCTGAACCACGTAGTGGTAGCGTTAACGGAACGCTAGGGGTGTAAGACCATTCACCTAGAACGGTGTGTAGCCGGTTGAGGCATGCACGGCGTTATTAAACGCAAACTCTACGACAGGGAGCATCGCACTCCAAACGCTTCGACGTTCCAGCGCAACACTGCACAAGATGTCTCCGACAATGCGATCCGCCCGTTCGATTTGACCATCGGTCTGCGGATGATCCGCTGTGGACATGTCCAATCCTTTGCCAAGCACCTTAAAGATGAACTTCCAAAACTTTCCAGTGAAGCGAGGATCTTTATCCGAGACAATTTCCAAGGGCAAATTGTGTTATCGAAATAATTAACCGATAAACAGCGTAGCTGAATCTTCACCATTGATAGAGTCTGGATCCGCCGCTAAATGAACCATCTTGCGCAAACGGATAACAAAGACCACAATGCCCGTATTGCCATACAAATCTTTTGGTAAACCGATCAGGTAATCCATGCTTATGGACTCTCAACACCCTCTGGGTACAGAAAAACTATCTAGCAGCGCTGCCGCGTCAGATGAGGGTTTTACCCGTTGATACGTATCACACGTACGCACATATTTGATCACCCTTTTATACAGTTTGGGTCACAAATAGCATTGGCGAACTGACCCATAGGTCGTCTCACGACCAAGATGACTACTCAACGCATTAGCATGTGCCTCATATAGGATACGATGCTTCAACTCATCATCATGAGGGACGACGATACGAAGAGTGTCCTCAACATCCGTGCTGTATCACAACAGGCCTTGATCGATGGAATATCGATGTAGCCTCGCACATAATCGTGCCGACAATTCTATGTCTGAGTCCTTGAACTCGTCGCTCCCAAGAGCACGTAGAAGAGCTACACATTGTCCATCCTTTTCGAAAGCCGTACAGATGAGATCAGTGACTGACGACGACAGAGTCGTCACATGAGCAAGCTCATAACAAGGCCTGCAAGACAACGCATCAGCCACAGAATTCTACTTCCCCGGCTTATACTTCACCTTGAAGGTATGTTCGGCAAATAAAGAAAACCAACGAGATATTTTGTGAGAGGTAAGACGACTTGGGCGCAGTGCGTAGTGACGCATGATCGATATAGATTACAAATGGTTTAGAGCCAAGCCGATGGACTCATGATTTAGGAGAGCGTACTTCAGTGGAAATAGCTCTTGTCATGGACTGGACAGTTCTTTTCAGCAGCTTTGTGCTGCCGGAACTGAAACGAAATGACGTGTTACCGTCCATCGACATATGTTTGTAACATAGCACTGCCTATGGCAAAGTCAGATACGTCACAGACGACACTGAAAGGTCGATCAGGATCAGGCAAAGCAAAGATTGGTGCATGCAAGATAATCTCCTTTACTGCTTGAAAAGCATCATGCTCGGTGGTTTTGCAGCACCACGCCACATCCTCTTTTAGGATATTGGATAACGGCAGCGCCATATATGCGTAATTCGCACTATACTTGTGTAAGTAATTGGCAAGGCCATGCCACTTACGTAAGTTCTCTAGATCTTCGGATCCGGCCAATCAAGTATGGCTTTTACTTTGACGGGATCCAATCTAAGGCCTCGCCTCCCAATAAGGCACCCTATCATAGATATTTTCTTCTGCACCAAAGATGCATATCGATGCGTTGGCAATACAACATGTTCGTGCGCATGCACTCGAGCACTGCTCGTAAATGGTCAATGAAATTTTCCACATCCGACCAACCGTTCATAGCACGATTATGGAAAAAGAAGTCATCAAAGTACGTCTGTGCATAACCTCGATGAAATCTGAGCAACTGCGTCACAAGACGATTAAACGTAGCCGGGAATTTAGTAACCCATTTGGCATAACGGGTCACTCCCAGAGCATACCGCTAGGAGTGCTGACCGCTATCATCGGAATATCGCTCTCTTGCACGAGCCGTTGGTAACAACCATCGACTAAGTCGAGCGCACTGTACATCGTACATCCCACTATATTGTTCTATATAGCATCCTTTCTCAAGATTGGTGTCTGAGCCGGAATGTTGGCGGCATCAAGCATGTTGTAATCATGAACAATGTGCCACTTTCTATTAGGCTTTCTGACACAAATGTCGGTGTGGAATGGGAATATTTGCTCTCGCGAACCATTCCTGCCGCGTGCTTTGCACAAAAAAGTCGTCAATGAAGTCACACTGTTGGGTCGGTAAAGTCCACTGCCGTGTTACGCAGTATTTAGTTCCAAGAACCAAGTCAATTTCATGACAAACACCTCTATCGGGAGGTAAGACGGACGGTGGGTTGTGACCCAATACGTTCTGAAACTTGTTACCAAGGATAGAACGGATCCATAGGATTCCTAAGGATCGAAGATCCACTACGCGCACCAAGTGTCGCCCTTGTGTCTTAAAGAACTAAATCGTCAAACAACGAGGATGAGTTCAACTCGACATCATGTCGAATGACCCATAACTGGTATAACTATTTTGCAGACACATCGTGGCTAAAATAGCCATCAGACATATCGTCTAGCTCAATTAGAGTATATGAGGATGAAAGAGTCTCAAGACTGATGTTGCCATCAACATGGCAAGTCACTCCGTTGACAAGTGTATAATATGTATTGTTACTAGTAACAATTCGTGACGTCCTTGGTGTTCGGCGATTAACGGTTGCCACCCCACGTCGTGATCGTCTTCCACAAGAGACCTTAAGCCTCTTCGAGGCCGAGACAGTAGGAATCTGTGGTTGCCATTTATCTTAGCAGGATCTATACGAAGACCTGATGGCTCAAACGACATCTGATGATCTGATTGAGAGTTTCGTACCCCGAACACGTCACCCATTGTTTTTCAACGTACCACTTCACGTGCATTATGTGGGTCTAGCCCTGAATACTTCGGCTTTTTGCCAACAATGTCACTACCTACATTTAGTGAGGTGCCATCGCGGCCACCCTCACTCGGTGGAATTTCACATGTCACCCACTCACATCAGAAGAATTACATTCTTGATGTCTCGGTCCTATGCAAGCCATGCCTTCAGCATACAGTGGCTCATAATCACAACGTGTACTCAACGAAGTACGAATCGCTACAAATACGGTGAAAGAGCTCCGCTCAATATTCATGTCATTGACATAAGAGATAATTTACTCGGTCATACCAATGTCCAGCACGTTAAAATTCTCTGTCAGTGTCTCGCGCCAATAGTGCTTATGCTGTCGATCGAAGGTGGGTTCATGTATATCCAAACCTCCGCCAGGAACATACCGCCTTGCGTCTAAGGTATCAGTCCTCCAACCAATCCATGGCTCATGGCGTTCAAGCCAGTCCATACGTAAGATGATATCATATCTATATCCTAATCGAGGACAAGACAGCGTTCAATGCCGTCAAAGTCCAAAAACTTCACACCTGAGTTCAACGGAGCTTTAGGAACTGTGACGCGACTATCAGTCGCTAAACGAACGATGATTTAATGATCCGCTTGCGCTTTAATCGCTGCAGCGTATCGCTGACTTCCGTCGTAGGAACGACGTCGAGCATAATTTCATGATGCTCCATAATTGATTAAAATTGACCTATGCTTCTCAAGGCCTTCACTGTTGCCTCGGCGACTAACAAATCAGACTTGTATCCACGCTCTGTGCTGACCGGCACAGATCTCTTTGGGCCGAAGCCTTGGTTTGCCCTACCTGGTTGAGAAGTTATACAACCTAGTTCTACCCCAGTAGGGCGCCCCGAGTCTACCAGGTAAACACTTTTCCCCGTGTCATATTAAGTTTATGGTTAAGGCCGAGGTTTTAGCTCATAAGAGTCTGGCGCTGCTTGCGCAAAGGCCAAGTGGGACGCAATTGTTTAGTGCTCCCAAATGTATGACAACGTCGCACTTCCTGTTGGTTCTCCGCAACCTGAAGCTCAGCTTCACCTTCATCTTCAGCATCGATGAGATCCATCGGTTCAGGCTTGCGGTAAGCCGAAGTGTTTGTTGAGGTTGCACTCGCGAAGCTGGGGCTGTATCCATTCCAACCAAGTCTGGCCGACTTAACGTTGAGCTCAGCATTCTGAGCGATTATTACAGCTTCTTCAAAAGTAGAGGGATGAACCTGACAGACCTCGGTTCTGGCCGCGACAATCGAAGACTCTCATGAAGACAGTCACATAGACAGTCTCAGGGAGAAGGTCGTACTACATAGCAGCCATCAGAGTTCTCAGCCCTTGGACATAGTCCGCTAACTCATTCGTTTCCTGAAGGTTAGATATGAAGCGTGAGTGCACGCGATAAGCCTGTTTGGGCGGCGAGGAAACTCGCAAGATTACTAGCATGAGCAAATCCCATGTGGAAAACGCCAAGTCGACAGACGTGTTACACGTCAGAGCCTACTCTCCCATCGAGCTTTGAGATGGCCAGCGAGGCTCGCTGATGCTCAAGTGAGATCGGGACAGATCTCATGGCCATCTCAATATTACGGATCCAGAATGTAAAATTTTCTCTATTTTTCCTGACATAATGTTTGACGTCCACCTTAAATGGACGAGCCTTAGCCTCTTCGACTGGAATTGCCACAAAGCGTGTTGGCATAGCAGACGCTACTTGCTTTGAACCTGACCCAGACGGGCCGTTTATAATGCATGAAGGTCTCGACACGTGCATTTAGCAGATCGGGACCTTGGGCATCCAGGAACTCCACATATTCTGAGCCCACGGCCAGCGATCAACTTATCAAGCGCGACCTTTTGGACCTCAGGAAGAGATGAGGATTTTGCTATGCTCACGGAGGATTGGTCGTAAAGCCTCAGGCACAATTTGATCACAAGTGCTTCGAATTGTAGCGTAGCTATACAACTCTTTAAGCCAGAAGAAGACTTAACGCTCTACGAGCAACTTTGGTTCAAGGAACCCGACTCAAAGAGTCAAAAAGCTCAGATAGCTTACGGTCCCTGTTCCAGGGGGACCAAGCGGTTCAAGAGAATCCTAGCACAGAGTGCTCATGAGCAGCTACCTTCACAGGAATTGCTAACTCTTACCGATCAAAGACGCCTCGTGAGGCACGTGTCTTAAGTGATCAAAATGGGAATTGAACTATATTTCTTTAAACCTGAAAGAATATTGTACAACAACGTACTGAACCTAGTAACCAATGACCTAAATAAACCTCTCAAAAGATTTCGTAATCAATGGTTGACAGACATCAGTCCTCAACAATTGATACTGTGTTCTAATATCAGTTTAAATGGGATCCCATCCCGTGTGTGCACCACACCTATTGTCGACTGCCAGTCGACGTGTAACCCCGATACAACATTACGTTCCATTCTCTTGTCCTTACCGTAAAGCGCTCATTCTCTTGCGACTTCGACTGTGAGTCTTGCATGTCCGCCTGGCGTGATACAGTACGCGAGACCGTCTGTTCACTACGTAGACTGCAAATTGATAGCTGCAGTCACGTCGGAGTGCCATATCTTCGAACGGATCTAGATCGACGCTCTTAAGTGCGAACGTACTTTAATGCTTTAGCGACCTCATACACATTCATTCTCATTTTCAAGTCGTTGTTAGAGTTAGTGTTCGTCTCAGTTCCACCTTGTTATCAGCTGTCTGGCTGATGTAGTTGGTCGACGCAGACTATGCGTGTTGGATGGAACGAAAAGGCAGATGTAGGTGTTGATGATACTTAGAGATGCAATATAATCCGTTAACATGTTTGGCTGCTGGTTCACTTGTCAGCATGTTTGGACCTGTGTGAATGAAACACGAATCAGTCGCGCCAAAGAACTGCAGGTAGAAGCGTGCTATCCATTATACGTGGTGACGTTGCATGTTGTAGACGCGTGACGAGATAGTGGAGTTATGACGTTCTTTGTTTTCTAGCGGTCGTGTTCATGAGGATGACAACTATTTGTTGTTCCATTGACAGCTGTCGTGAAGAATGCTGAACTCGTGCTGGGACCGAACTGAAGAGACAATGCGATGACACGCGACGGTGTCTACCCCACGCAAGAATAGACGCTGTCGCCGTTGAGAGCTCCACCGACCAGTGGTCGAGCCCATTGCTTTGCTCGTATGACAATGGACTGCGCTTAGATCGTGGTAAAGACCAGTTGAGCCTCGCAAGTCGCGAAAACAGAACAGCCATACACGCATGCGAAGAACAGCCACCGCCAGGTCGTCCTTGTGCGAGAGAAATAGCACTGCAGTATCCGATCACGCGGGGCTACTTCGCTAGTGAGGGTGTGGCCCAGTGATTGACGAGGCTAAAACGCTGTGCTTGTTGCGAACTAGTGTCCAACCGTGCTGTCTAGCGGTAGCCATCATAGGGCGGTCAAAGCTGCAAAGATGCTCACGCTCCTTGACAATCTCTGTCCTATTGTCACGTGGTAGTAAATACGCTGCGTCGAGGACTTACTGTCATGTGACAAAAGGACAGAAGTTTGCCAAGGAGTGTAAGCATCTTTGTTAGATTTGACCGCCACATGATGGCTTCTCCAAACGAATCCTCTTTGTCCAGTTTCGGCAGGAGTAGATAACGTGGAAACCGCAGCTGCCTAAGGTGGTTGCGGGATACGGACAATACGACGTAAGAGGTTCATTATAACATCACATTACGTCGTGCTGCGCTTGGCCCTTTCACCACATTCTGCCACTGCTGGACACGCCGTTGTACAAACAATCACGCTCCTCCCAGCGACAAGCGTCTCGGTCGGAGGTCAGGAAATGCAGATAGTGCTCACGCCGGGCAAAGTACCCGAATCCGATACAACGACCACATTGTTGAGCACCTAATCAAACGCTGCACGGTGCAAAGTTGACAAGCTCACAACGTTTGCAGTTCGGTGGCGAGAAATCTCTATCACAACCCAATGGAGACTGGGCCGACGTTGCTCGATACATGACGAACTTCGTCTGCGCAAGTCTATGCGCGACCAACGTGGCGCTGCACTAGTCGAGCCGCATCCAGTCGCGTGGACTGAATGCCATGAAAGAATGTGTGTCAAGACGAGCTCGATGAAAGTACGTTCGAGGTCACGTGGCTGTGATGTTGTAAATAGTTTGGTAACGTCTGTGGCGAGACACTCACGTGATCGCGCCACGAGTGAGACTCACGACGTCGCTCGACTCGTGTTGAGACTGGTCTGACGAGTAGTCTACAGCAACGTATCGGGCTCGAAGGTAAGCGTGAAGGACTACGAGCGCCAGAAGCTTCTTGTGACGCAGAGCGTGCGCGTTTACCTGACCGTTGCGATCGAGTGGATGCGATTCTATTTGTCGCGTTGTCAATTGCGACGAGCTGCGGTAGTCGTCGATCTTGACTTTCTAGTCACTGCCAGACAAGCTTGAGGTGTACGCTGACAGCGTGCAGGCGCAATTGGCTTCTCTTCCAGAGAGATACATATGCGTAGAAGCAATCGTTTGGTTTACGATACGCTGCTGCTATGACGATACCTTCGTGTGGCTGTATCTGTTTCATCAGGGCTCAGCGTCTACGGGTCCGGATTTCCCGCCCAGCACTGCGGACGACACGACAGATCACATCATTTGTATCATAGACTAGACGACATGGAACAAGAGCACAACAAACCAATGACTGGCAAAAGATCGATTGATTCACGAAGTGCAAACCACTGTCCTACGAAACTGAGCGTGCTCAGCGCATGTGCAACGTCGGCAAGAATGAAAGTTCACGTACATGAGTACAACACCGCACTATTGTCATTTATTCACATCTCTTGTGGTCGTGTCCACACAGGTACCCATCATTCCTTTTATATGATTAGACTCGTTCGTCACCTTTATACTTTGCACAAAACAGGTTGGAGCAGGCTTAATAAAATGACGAAAAAAGAGGGCATTTCATACCGAGTATTACAAATGAAACAGCGATCATGTGAGGATTTCGAGCGGTCGATCCCCCCGAGTAAAACTTACACTCGGTCACAACATCGACACAAGTTTTCATGTGCAGCTATCCTTACTGTCAGCTAGACATGGTGCCTAAAGGAATATCCGTATACTTATTCGTGTGCTACTTCATGATTATGTCGACTGGGCACCAGTGTGGAGCTAGAAAATTGTCAGCAATTTCGAAAATCACAATTTACCATAGCTGAGTTATCAGGGTGTCATCCATTGTTTTGTCAGCACTAAGTGCTTGTCCTTACATAGAGACGTTAGATCTATCGATCTTTGGGTAAAATAGATTGGCTAAGCCTTAAACAAGATCGTGCCAAAATTCCTCATTGTTCATTAGACAGCATAAAAGTGGAGCTTAGAGTGAAGATCTCTGTCAAACTGTGAGCCGAATCTCTCTGTCTTATCTGAGAAAATTATGATTTTGCGATTGCAGTCAGAATGCAGAGCATACGATCAGGAGGGCAGCTTTAAACTACAAGTAGCTCGAAATATGAAATGAAGAGTTTATATAAAAAAGTTCCTACGGTATCCGGTACATCGCACGTGAGGAACTAAAAGCAGCTGACATTCATACATAGTAACGCCTGTGTAATATATAATAAAAGCGACTGACTTATTTAAGAATTTTGGTACGACAAAACGAAGATACACATTGTATAGATCCCACATGTGAACAATGTTTGGTAATTTCGAAGACAAACTGGAGGTGTCCTTAAAAAACTATTAGTCTTAAGTGTGGCACAGGTTGGTACAATGATCTTACAGGATTCGTAGCTGGTAACTTAAGATTACTCAAGCATTATCTGTGCAAATAGTGACCAAATTTTTTGTTAATGCAAGAGGCAAGGTGGCTATTTGTTACAGCATGGATGCTCTTACCAAGTATCAGCAAACTTTTGCTCAATTTTGTGTAACAGTTAAAGGCTAAGCTGCGTTAAGTGTTTACCGGGCTTACGAATCTAACCTAATTCGCTGCCTCTACTAATATATTGTAGACAAAATATTCAATATGCTTTAAAGCTACTTTGATATAAACGACGAGTTTCAGTACGATGATGATCAGCAGCCCATGCATCACATCGAATTATTGAGAACTGATGTACTAGAAGGCGACGTACGAAAGGTGATTTGCCATGTCTCGCTCAAGCCTTCCGTACACCACTATAATTGTCATGTTTATTTTTAGTACATCAATCCTGGTGGCACTAACGTACTTAATTCGAAATAGAAAAATCGCTCGTATTTTTGTGCCAAACAGTTGGCGAACCCACGGAGTGACCACATCCGACATATACGTGCTATTATCATGTACGTAACTTAGCATTACGAAAGATGGCACCCACAGGCTATCCTGTCCTAAAAGCTCCCCACATATACCCGAATCCTTTGCCTGCGTTATTACCATTACGCCTTCACGTCATCACAGCTGCTCCCGAGATAGTGGCATGCGTCCGTTGCTCGTTCTCGTACTCAAACATCGACACGACGATTGTGAGACGACTCTTGCTGACGAAGCTTGAAAAGATTGCGAACGGGCAGAGCGGCACGGTCTATGAGACGTGCAACGTTTTGAAAGGATTGCTCAATCATAGCCCAAAACCTATCAACTTGCTGCAATGTCAACATATTTGGAAAGTTGGGGTCCATCCTTTCTTCAGCTTGCGTGTGGAAAACGGGATTGTTGGTCTCATCATCTCCTAGTAGGCGGATTCCCTTGTCACCTTGCTGAGCAGTCGCGGACGATAGCATCGAAGTGTGATCCTCGGCGCCGTGGACGCGGACATCGGTGGATGCGGTGCAATTGAAAGCGGCTGCGACAGCTAGTCCGGTGACAATCAGGCGCATGATCGTTGTTCAGCCTTTTGCGTGTTTCGACTCGGGTGTGAATCGACAAGAGACGGCCAAGGTGAATCTTCCCGTCAGATCTTTCTAAAAATTAGTATCATCGTACTGGTGGCTGTCGTTGCACCTCGTACCTAACGGAGCTGCTCCCACCTCGTCTAACCGAAGTACATGCAGCTAGTTTGCTATCACGCAGCTGTCTGTGTTGTTAGCAGCCTATCTCTCGACACTCGATGTGTGTAAACTAACAATGCCGTCAGTAACCCATTGCACATCTCTCCCGCCCACAATCCGATCAGCCCTAAGGGGGAGAGGCTTTTAAATGCTAATTAGCGCCTTAAATGCGCCATTATGACGCTTAAAAAGAGTTTTAAACTCAGTCATGATCCCCGATTAATTCATGAGTCTGATCTTCTGCTTAGTGATTAAGGCTATGCAGTGCCTACGTATCTAACTAGATGGCGCCAAGTAAAACTGCGAGTGAACATGTGTACGTTTCTTGCCTTTTTAACATAGTTGAGGTACTTTTGAATCCTCGGTCAAACGGAATAAATGCGGTGGCTGTATGAGGTGATCGCAAGTCATTATAACACAGCATGAATGCTTGGATCTTGAGAGCCGGCGGGTAGGATTTTGCTGGAGGTGGATATAGAATTGATATTACAATACATTCATATGTGCAGAACGAGGTATCTGCAAAGAAAATTGCAATAAATCAAGACACGTGAAGGAGCGCTGCTTTGGCGGCCCACGTATGGACATGATGTGATGGAACACGTACGTTTCGTCACCACATAAGCAATTGATGCTTGTCTCTTACCAAGTAAGGTCTTTCACTCACGATATTAGCAGCCGTGGGACAGATCAGATGCAGACTAAATTATCGAAAAATATGCATGCTTTAAATTGTCTGCGGGCACCCGATCGGATATGAGATGTAACGCGCTTGGTGGTTCATTGGTTTCGGCTGTGAGCCCACGTTTCTAGGCCAGGGTATGTACACCACAGGGGAAATGTCAGGATGTGCAGGGTACTCGACAATAGTATAGTAGTCTCATCGGCTCTCATTCACTAGTTGGATCAAATTCAAGTGTTTTTTAACAAGGAAAATCTGCCTACTAGAAGCTGACATATTCTTCACCTGCTTACTCATGCTGTGCACCTGCGTGCTTGATATCAGACCGGTCCGTTAATATTTTAGAAATATGCGCATTATATACATAATAGTGGTAGGGGCACTGCCACTGAAAAAAGGCAGAGATCCACATCTGTGTACTTTATACTTCACTTTCGTCGTCAACTAGTTTTAATTGGATCTCTGTAGCCTCACCCCTCGTGCCTGAGGAAAAGGGAGGTAAAAACCGCGCAGACCGCATTCATTGCATATTGTTGTAATGCATGTGGCATGGAGCATCTCTGTTGACTAAAAAAATGATTAGGCAATTCGCACCCTCACCCGACAAGAAGGTATATGAAAGGCAAAATAGATGCTTACTAACCTTTTTCCCCCATCATAGCGCGTAATATAGCGTATCTGTAGTTAGGCGTTCTGTCGTCCTTCGACAGACATCACGGCAACTTGACTTTTGTTATGGGACAAATCAATGGTTGCAAGAAGTGACACTACTTGTCACGTAATTATGAACGTTTTATTACATTTCATCAACAGGTAAGGAACATAAAAACGGATTCAAGAAAATAGATATATAAAATAAACATAAAAAATTGCATGATGCCCACTGGGCGAATTGTATCTTCTCTCAATTTTTATTGCGGCTAAGCTAGCGATTAGCTCATAAAGCGAACCAAGTAATATCGATGTAATAAACGATAATTGCACGTCTTTGCTCAAAATTCAGAACCTTACAAAAATCCTCGATTTTGGGTAATGAGTACACGAAGCAATTTTTTTACAAATCCGTTAAATTGGTTTGGTTTATATGGCATAAATACATATAAATATCATTTTTGTGTTCATTTAGTGCACACAATGTAAAACCTGTAAGAAATTTAAGCACCAACGTATAAAAAAGATTAAGAAAATTAATGTCGTTTCCGCAACCGAAAGTGCCTTTCCAACGCTCCCGTCGCACTGCATACCATAAACACGTCTTTTGCACGTTTCCAACACCAAGTAACGTACTAATCAGTCAACAATCACTAACTTCCGCGCCCCCAAAAAATGACCACGGCACTTGCAGGTTATAAGAGCTGTCGCTGCGACCGCAGTGTCACCCGAACTCAATGTCATTTCAAGAGCCAAAAAGGGCTTCTAGAATAGACTATCACGGCGGCCGGCCATTACATCATTTTGATTTAGGTTCATTTGCGAACTGACCTTCATCGAAGTGTTGTAGGGATATTCATAATGACATGCGAAAGAATTGCGACTGCTAGTATAAAGGCATTGAGCTGATGTTCCCAAATCCTTCGCATCCGTCTCTCACACTATTTTTTTCGCCGCTAGATTGAAAGTGATTTCGGTACATAAAGTATGTAGAAAGATTGTGTAAAAGAAGGCCGCCACAATAAGCCCTAATAAAAGTATAGGTCGCACCATCAGGTCTCAAATTTAATTTTAACGGATGCTAACGTTTAGCTTCTGTCAAATACTGTTCTTTGCAACAGTTGCGGCAAAACGTGATGGGTTTAATGGATTTGGATCATTTCCTGCGTCGTTTAATTGTAATTGGAGGACACAAACAGGCAAAACAATACCGTTTAGGGTGACGACATCCATTTTTGCCCTTTAACCTGCGATATGGTTCTTTCAGGCTGATTCGCCTACTTATTAACAAGGTTGCATGGTAAAAGATCGAAAATGAAAAAAAAATGGACGCGGGAATCTTTGGGGCGGCTAAATTTGTTTCGCTCGAGTCAAAATTGAGAAATTCTCCGAATTTCACGATTCTTAACTTGGCGAAACTTTTGTCAAGGTATAATAACGAGACTCAAGAAATGAAGATAATAGCATATTCCAGCCAAATATGGTCTTAATTTCGTATTTATAGAAGTAAAGTGTGAGGCGTAGATGAGTGAATGAGATTTTAAACTGTTACAGGGAATAATGGTGCACACTATGTATAAGTATTGAGTCAAAAATCGCTTGCATATAATTCTAATGGAAAAAAGCTACCTGTCTTAGTACATGTGCACCTATGAGTCAGTTGATCGTCGATAATAACTTTCCCGATTAAAACTATATCAAGGAAATTAGCATGAAAATAAAAAATTGATCAAGTTGCGCCCTTGCGGTGAGACTTCCTGATTTACCTTTTACCTTACCTGCATCGCATACTTTACAGTCTCGTCTCCTGAATTTTTTCAAATATTTATGATTTTTTATGCGTCCAAATGAATACATACGATCCAACGCTAATAATATGGATCACCTTACGTTAACATAATAAGAAATGTACCATCTAAGGCTTGTATACAATATCGATAGAAAGAAAGGTCTCAACATGCTCAACAAATATTGAATATTTTATACCTCTTACTCTAGAGGCGTAAAACAACTTCAAAAATATTGCAACCCGATTGTATCGCATCGTAATGCGTATTACATACCGCCCCAAAATTTATATGGCAAGGCAAAATTTCTGGAACAAAAGGGAAAATGGGATTAATAATACAGATGTCGTGTACCAGCGACGCTACCGTATACTGCCATAACAAACCTGGCAAAAACTGTTTTTTACCCATGACCCGGGTGCCTCATCAATCAGATAGCCATCTCACTATCGCAAGGACCTGTACAATTTGACTAAATTGTTGACGTGTGTATACTTGCGTTGCGCGGCGCTGTTTGGAAATCGTTGATCATTGATACCATAACAGAGGTGTACTTATCTGACCGACATGTACCATTACTTCGTCAATGTTTTCGTATACTTTAGCGCTAGGATCAATAATCAGTCATCAAAAAGTTGTGTAATTATAGATGCTATCCATAACAAAGGTCACCATAATTCATTAACTAATCTCCTATCCGTCGGATATCTTATTCCATCATAGGTAACGCGGTACCAGTTAATCGTATTAATTAAATTATGTCCATCACACTCAAAAGCCGCTCTAATACATTTGGTAAGAGAGACCTTTCTAAATGTAAGTTCATGAGCAAGCACCTCCATCGGTACAGTCCAAATAATTCATAAAATATAGGCGGCCTAGTTAAAATATTTTTGCTTTACAGCGCTATATATTACATCGATCTCGTAAACCGAAGCAGTGAAAGCAAGGAATGGACTATACCAGAAAGACAAGACCATTCGATAGCCATATGACATCAACAGTATAGTTCCACTTCATTCGAGCATACTGACGATGTAAGTTCGTCAACTAGACCTCTCACTGAGTAGAAGCGCTTCAGTATTAACCAATACATACTTACACATGGTTAGGGCAAAGTTTGTAGATTAGAATAGGCCAATAATGATGCAACGATTCGTGATGCTTGCAAGCGCGGAACAATGCTCTTCTGGTTCTTTTATAACGTGTACATAAATATTATCATCACTGATATATAGTAATATTTCATAGTTTCTCGTTCAACAAGCTCTTAACAGAGCCTCGATGGTTGCTTAAGTATAAACGTTCGGTCAATGAAATGGCATGCAAACAATTCAACGGTATCATACTAGAAAATATATGGATATAAAAATCCAATAAAGACTTTCATTTTATTAAATGCTTTATACAACCACTTCTTGATGCGAAGTCCGAGTGTATATGAGAGACTCATCATTATTATTAATTCCTGGTTACAAATATTTGTACACGTGCGTGTGAATTATACATCGTTCATAAAAAATACATGCTGTGGTGCATCGTAACAGATATCAATCTGGTAATTTACTTTATAAATCATAATATCTATCTAGAGGTAATGTCTTAAAAATGTGTTAATTAAAATTAAATAAATGACATCGACCTCCATTATGATATATGCTCAAGCACTACCTTGCCCTTCAAAAATTTATATTTGATTAAAAGTAGTGATTATACACGTACAACAAAGTACTTGATGGGAAGTATTCATGTTCAGTATTTCAGTATAAAATAATTGTTGTGGCGGTTTTCAGTGTATTTGGAAGTGCAATAGCCACATGCTTTGACCTACAGCCCCTGCGTATCAATACTTGTGTGTTTTAAGATTAAGCCAATTTATAGGACAGGAAAGACAATATATAGGAAACAAAATGTATCTAATGTTGCCATTTTTTGCATGCAAAACTAAACTGGCGCAGTCGCATGTGTTGATTTCAAGACTATGGTCGTTTAGACTTATAGATGCACAGCCGCTTACATCACCAAACATTATAATTACTATTATCACAGATAAGAATTTTACACAGCCTTTATTACTGCAAAATCCAAAGATTTAATGGCTATCTCCGACAAGATTTTTCTTGAGCCGTATACCACTGTCATGTAATTAGCGACAAAAATACAAAGTATACATAGCAATGTTTATGTTACGACAACGGAAATGAGATGTAGTTCTAATCGTATAACAGAAAATAAACTCTATAATTAAATTAGGCCGGAATTGGTAATGAATAATTATGTACTGCGGTCTTAGTCTAAACGATGCTAAATTGGAGCAAATTCTTAGTAGCTTAATGCTGTTAAAAGTGCACATCTCAAATATAAAAATGTAATAGTATGTGGTTGTGATAGAAAAGTTGCAAATAATTGAATATGGTAGACCAAAAGTGCTCATTTGTCCTATCTCGACTTGTCGCGAAGTCATATGGCGTGATAAGGCTAACCTGGGAACTTAAATGTTTCAGATTTAGCTGAAATAGTAGTAATAAGTGCGAAAAGGGCTTATATAAAATAAACGGAACAACGACACGCTATAACGACAATCTTTCACTAAGAAAATTTTGTTAGATTAGTACAAGCCAACCATTGAACAGCTTGCCACCTAAGTTAGCTTATCCGCTTCTTTTATAATGAAATTGACTCTTGATGAAGATAGTTGATGCGAAGCGGACATTGATGGTAGCGTTTCATATAGTAAAGCGCTGACATGATACCAGCGACTTCCTGCTTCCTGTTGTTAATGATCACACGATGGACGGCTAACTTAAATGTAATACAGAAACAGCATTAAAAACTTAACTGAAGCTTTGTCAAAATTTAGGTTGTAAAGTCGCGTTCAGACAATCAAAAAATGTAAAATCTATCTGAGGGTGATTTCGGATTGTCAAAATCGCGTTGTACGCCATACTATAGGGTCTCATGTATGCGGTAAATGATTAGGATTGTACGCAGTTATTTTTACAATGTGCTGTCGCACATATAGTTTTGGTCGTGTTATCTTGGAAATAGCAAGCTATGAACCAACGAGCGTACATTGACAACTTGACAAATATATATTTCTAGATTATACCACGTAGAAATGATCGATCTTTTTTAAGCAACAAACGTATCGACTCAATAGTTAATGGATAATTCATTTCACATATATGAGTTTGTCTGGACCTGGTGATATTGATTAAAGATTCGTAAGACTATCTAAAGATCGTATCGGGTACCTATATCAAATCGATATATAAGGTGTAGCTAAGCTTAAAGTGGTATACAGCTAAGCATACGTGCTTTTTATCAAACGAAGTCAGTAGATTGTACCAGGAGCTATCTAAGTTGCCAACAAAAAATTATTCCTGTCCTATGTAACGTGTTAATTTTCTCGCTACAACACTTATAAAGACTGATCAAGGAACGGATACTATTATCTCATATGCATAAAGTTTAGTATTAATCTTGTCACTGTTACCGAATGTATATTGATTAAAAAAGGAATTTTGGACAAAACATTTTCAGATGGTTTTAAGTGTGAAAATGGCGAAAACGGGTCAGTCTTCCCTTAACTTGACACAGTACGAGCTTCTTACACTGAAACAGTGTGCCAGATGCCTTAAGACTTGTGCAAGAGATAAAATTTGTACGTTTATTTATAACGGATAACGAAAGGCCAACTAATTAGATCTGTATGAGATACCATAAGTTTTCCTATTAAGAACCATTTAACTACAATAGTTATGTAAATTGAAAACTTAGATGTAGCTGCCCGCTCACCGCCCATTGCTTACATCTAGCAGCGAAAGGATACTACGTGATTTTTTTAGGGATATATATCAAGCAATAGGACTATCAATGTTCTTCCAGCGGTAATTGAAATTCAATATTCGATGGTCAGAAAAGTATTAAGTAGTTATATCGATTCATGTTCCTATCTAATTAAGTGTATATTTTTTACATGCAACGAGATCAATTCGCTGAATAAGTCTTATGATATATCGTCAATTTATTTGACATATCGATATCCGCCATACCATATAGGGACAACTATTAATTACTAACGAAACCGATACTGATTATAAGCCCACATTGTTTTTTTTATAATTGTATAATTATCAATTGGATGCTGTGGACAGACAATTTACCCAAATGCTAGTGCGATTTCTTTTCAAGCTGCTTCCAGACCACGAAATGCAAGCATTAGGTGATTTCGTAATTACTTCTTCAATCAAGGAACATAAAAACAATATGTTGCAGATGCAAGTAAACCACATCCACCTGCATCTGATACAGCCGCTACTTTTAAGTCGGGGGGAAATACGAGAAGCAGTGGTAATTATAAATGGGGGGTCATATTATCGCGCTTCAAAAAAAGTTCTGACTATGAAGAGCCCGCCATGACTGTTGGTGGTAGGAAGGCCTGTTATTAAGATCTATAAATGCTTTCATGAGCAAAAAATGAAGCGCTAGGGTCATGGGGTCGGTTATGTATTATAATAAATAAAAATTCATATCATAGTTAGTTGGGTCGCCCTCTCACAATTGAAACGTGAGTGATGACTAGGAGGGCTCTAGCTTCTGTCACAAGCGATGAGCTCGATGTATATATATATATATAGATCATAAACGAAAAACATCGGTACTGACAATTGCACCACACAAAGACTATATTACCGAAGTATGTTACATGTTGCATCTTTATTGTACGTATAGTTGTTACCAATCGTTCAGTACGATCTGAGAATATTATATTATTAATTGGGACAAGATCTCTTGCATGATGTATCAAGACTACATACCGTGACTCCGTGCTTGAAAGAATGGGATAGAGCAAAAGTTGATTATTGTATGACTTCTCTATACGTCGAAAATACAATTCAAATTGAATACGTGTATGACGCGCATTTGCAAATGTTTGTTGTGCTTAATCTATCGTTATCAAAGCATCGCGAAAATGGTCCAGCTCGACAGCTCATTGCTGCTTACTTTTTGTTTCAAGATCATAACTAAAACGGGTGCTTGCTATAAGTTGCGCCGGATTACAAGATAGGAAACATCCATCTATCTTGCGGGTAATGATTATTGAAAGTGTTTCATTTATAACTATTAGCGTCTATTAAGAAAGATTTTTTGAAGCTGACATATTGGTGGGCATCTATCTTTTTATAAGGGATGAGTAGCGATATATAATTTAAAAATTTCTATTTAGACCCTCTTTCATCTATTTTTACGATGAACAAAGTAAACTATCAAGTGGACCTCCTCTTACTTCACGAAGAGATCGGAAATGTCAACCAGTATTTGGCAGCTTTGAATCAAGCGTTAATATGATATAAAAACCTGTTTTCAAAAAAATAAATTGATCGACGTTCTTTTATCTCGAGGTGGCCTAAGACGGATTTTACTGGATAACTTTGTCCACCGTGCTGATTAGTCATGGTATATGAGGGTGGCTTAGAGACCTATCCTATTTCAGTTGACAGACAAGCTTGACGTTTAGATTCGAAATTGCGTTTCGATAACGGTTCGCGATGTTACCGAATATAAGCGGAACGGGATAATGGGCATAACCGATAATATGCAAAATCACGGGACCAATTGAGAATAGGAAATTTTTAATACTCTTTCTCAAAGTACGTTCTCAAACGGCAGTTTAATGCGCTAGTAAAAGATATAAAATGGCAGCCCAAATTGATATTTCCAAATAACATAGGAAACTATCTTCATCGCACGACGACATTAATCGGCTGGATCGTAATTAAAATAATGTGGTAGTAATAGATGATCGAGGTGGCCAACAACATCGTCGTAATAGGCCTTGTACTGAATAAGAGGCAAAGACGCACCGCATAAAAGTTGAAAAGCTTGCCTATTTTATGCGGCGGCTCATGCGTGTATGCGTTGACGATACAGCTCAGCACACGAAATTGGATAATAGATTTGGACAATAGGTTACTGTGATCACTTAAGTCACTACATGCTAGGTTTCGCTATATATCGCGTATGATTAGGTCACTTTACTTTAATATCGGGAAACTCGCTGTATTACTAAGTCATAGTTTGTTGATGTCAAGCCCTGCTGACTCGCCTTCGTCTGTAACGGTTCGCCTTATGCGTACTGCATACAGACATCGATGTACTTGCGTGATGGCGTCATCAGAATCGCTATTATTAATGTTTCCAGGTCTTTATGTACCAGCGTCATCAATATTTAGGTGGTATTGTCATCAGAGCTAGAGTCAACCATATATCCATTGCTGATAATAATTAGTCTTCTTCTATCTCGATTGTAACGGCATTCCTATCCTTTGCAAAAATATTACCGTCGGCTTGTGAGATGACGTAAAATATCGGTTTTTGCTCAATCTAGTAGTATTAGTTCGACAGCAGCGTCACAATTAAATAACGTGGATATGCATATAGGCTCAATTTATTTACAAATAACGGGTAATGTTTGGTCGACGCAGGAACGATACATCGTGGCGGAGTCTACCATCGACTCAAACCCAACTCAGTTCGTAAAAACATTAATATTTTCTCAAAAACTGTCCTAAAAGACACGAATGTCAACATCAACCCACAGATGAATTATTAGATGTTTAATAAAAGACATTTTATTCGTGGCTAAATGAAACCGAATCCGATATGTAACGGTACCGTACCTTGTGTATTTGAAACGGGGAAGAGCTCATTCAGTAAATCATAGTGGTATAAACGTTTTCTAAAAAGCACATCTAGAATACCCAGCCGAGTCGATCCCGGCAAATCAAATATATCTGTATTACTTGTCTAAATGAAAAAGACCATAATATAACCATTATCCGAGTTTTCGAGGGCAACAGCAAGTTCTAATGAAACGAGATGACGCAGACAAATGACATCGACAGCTGTGAGACTTGAACTCACGGAGGTTATCCAATGGATAGGATTTCATTCGTAACTGTAAGTAGCGAACGCGGCCCACGATGTTATATATTTGTAGAGCGACGTCACATAATATATGTATATTACGACAAACTAATCCGGGATAAGCCATAAAGATACTTAAAACTCGTTCTAGTCTTTGTGGCTTTCATTAGCCGCGATGCTAGATTATTCCTGCATGCCGACAGTAATAACTGATCTGTAGCAGAAAAAGAATCGCGTGGAATTCAGATGCGTGATGTGTCACCAAAAAGTTCTGTTTTCAATGTCGGCTTATCTTAAGTTGGATATTGTTCACTATAAATGGAGGCTTGACGTTTATAAGCCTACCGTAATGATTTTAAATCTTGACATATTGAATGCACATATAATCGATCGTTTACATCTATTTGATTACAAAATCTAGCAGGCTCGATGCCAAATAATGTTTATCGTTTTATTTCAGTAGTCCCTTGTAATTGATTACTTGCGCGTTATGATCATTATTCCACGAGAGAGATCGCACAATAACGTTCACTATCATTTTTATAAATTAACAATTTGCAGATTGGTTTATCTCCATTTAAAGTGACATGAATCCTCGTCATTTTTACAAAGGTCAGTCTTGATAATCGAATGTTAAAATAAGCACAATTCGATAAAAGGATAAACAGATGATTATCGAGAAGATAGACACGAATTTACCTGTAATATATTCATTTATTGCCTTATTTATAATATCCACTGGGGTTTTGCGCTTGTATCGGTTTATCTGGCGTTCCTGTAACCACGCAAACGCATCCCGCACTGCCTGTCTACTTATACATCAATGCTCGAAGGCTAGCAATTTCGCCTATGTCACTACCAAAAAAAATAAATTGCCTTCGTTAACAATAGCGTATCTTTATTTTTCTTTAAAAATTTATCAACGTCTTCGAGGTAGTGGAGACAATTTGCACGCTACGATAAAAATTCTAAATATTCAATAAAAGACGATGATTGTCATCCTCCGAGTAGTTGCGCGAGAACTCGCATTATTTTGCAGCTGTTATTAAAATTATTAACTTTCTACGTTCGACTAACACCATCCGGCCGTTGCATACGAAGGTCTTTCCAGACTTAAGAAAGGGCCATCTTAATTAATAAGGCACATAAAAATTGCTATATGCCTAGCTTCAAAATAAATTCTTGACGCTGCCGAGATTTGTATATTTTGATCTAGTGCAATCAATAGGAAAACGCGCAGAGTTAGCTCCGCCCGTTGTCAATCAATATCGTAACCATGATATGGACCAAAAACTGTAGAAGTATCTCTGTGCATACGCTTATCCTTCACAGGTTAATAAACAAAAGAGTGACGCAGATAAATTTAAAGCTCTTATCTATTACTAGGCACACCTGACCATTTAATCCTAGTGATCACTGATGCAGACCGGATGTTTAGTAAGCTTATACAGGTTTCGTAGAAGCCGTTTAACACATCCTAGACGATAAGATGGTTATCTTTAAATATAAAATATACGCCATAAATATATTGTATAGTAATGTCATGGAGAGAAATTTGCATATTGAACTTGTTCCGTGCGTGCGGAATCTGATGCTTTATTTCGATCATATTAGACACAAACGGTACATAAAGAACAATGGGTAGCTTTGACCTCACGTGTCCTGGTTTAAGCGATAATGTAATATGTCAATCTTTACCGCATAATGCCGTGGAAGTTAAAATCGCTAAATTATGAAATAATATAATCCGATTTCTTGATAGATCGCGTGGCGCGTTTTTGAATGTAGTAAGCCAGCTTCACGACACCAACGTAAAGTTACATTACCTTAAATTAATGGAAGAGGTTGGCAACGATGACCTCTTGACATATCACATAAATACAAGTAGTACCTCAATTTCAGGCATCCTATCGAGCACACTTTGATATATCGATGAGCTGCTTAGTCCCTGTATACTCTCAGCATACTGATGCCGACCGTATAACATATTCTGCGACGCGTATGCTGTTTTTTTGCCTATGCCACTCAGTAGCTGTCGACATGACCGTTTTGATTCGAGCTTAACAAGCATATTTACCTTTTAAGTGAAAAAATCGGAACGAGCAGATCAAGTGTAAGCTCTTACACTTTTTGTCGTTGCCTAAGACCTTTATTAAGTTAAAAAATTCCGGATTTCCTATTAGCTTGGATTGTAAGAGCTTTATCATTAAGCATATTGTAGTTTGAAATAAGCAAATCGACGAATGGTGTACATATTGTGCTGAAAAAGGGCTTTCCTTGTACCCGGACGAGATACGAAGTTCGGATGGGTAGATCATGACAATCGGATCCGATGTAAGAGGGGATCCGATCCAAATGGGATCTTATCCAAGCCAAATCAGATCAAAGAGGCGATCCGATCGAAGAACAGATTATGACCTGAGCCAGGAGTACGGGGATAATCAAGGAGCCAACGATTTACAAGAGACCGAGTGATTTATTGGATGAGACGTGGCGAGTGTCTTTTGGCATAGATAGGCTAGGTTGTAGTTTTTGTGAGATGGTTGGCTAACGTTAAACAGAGTTCAATTTACTATAAAAGACACGCGTTATCTCTTCTGGGATGTATATTTAGCCTCCCGACGAAACGAAAAGGTGCGCCGTTTTTCTACATAAGTGTCGTACTTGGATTTTTTGGTCCGGTGCAGTCAGGCCTTTCACAAACATCAAGACAACTACAATAGAGCGCATCGAAAAAGCAAGGGTGATCAAGATCGAAAGACGGCTCAAGTGGTCAGAAAGTCAAGCAGATCAGGATCTACGTATTGGACAAGGCGATATCGTTGGAATCTAGGTGGCTCATGCCAAATACTTCCAAGTGACCTGCGATCGTGTGAAGATTTCCACGCGATCACCCTCGTACCAGACACATTCAAGACTAGCGTCGACAAGAGTCCATCAAGAAGAGTGCAGCCCGCCCTATCGACGAGTGCACAAGGTGAAGACGGTTATTACTCGAAAACGAAGTACCCCGTCCGATAGTCGGTCGTCTGGGCGCCAGTGGAAACGCGGGATCAAACCTGTATTTTGTGAACACTGCTCCGCCACAACAGTCGTCAACACAATACGTTTGTATTGGTTCATGCAGAATGATAAAGTAGCATTGATTTAAATATCACAGCGTAGACGTGAGGTTCATTTATAGGGCATTGTAATTGCTACGGTTAAATTTACTTTTTACAATATTTGATTGTAAAATGACTGGATGTTCGTACGAAATGATCTAAATAGCTTCGTTGTATTAAGCAAATCATCCTACGCCGGTCGCATTATCCTTTTATTAAAAACGCATGTTTTTTATACAAGCCAAATATTTTCGAAATAATGAGAAAGTGTAACTCCGATCATGTTAATCTTGCTTGTGCAAAATCACCATATTAAATATCAAATTCTATATATGCTTAGTTTTATATACATAGTTTTTAAAATAAATATATATGTACAATATCATAGCCTTTGCTTACCACTTAAGTTTGTATCTCGTATATTCGTATACATACATAATATATTGTGCTGTAATCATCAAAATTAAATTGCACCATAGATGTATAAAGTGTAGTATTTATATTTGTTATAATAATACAAGTTGGTATGGAATCCGGAATGGCAAAGGTTCTTGACAGGTTTATATATACTCATCATTCGAATTGTTTATCTAGATCCTTGCCGTCATTATGTTGATACAAATGAATGCTCTGCACAATAAACCAAATGACAATAAATAAGCTCATAACTGTCCGCACCAATTTAGCTATAATGTTTTATGGCTGAAGGTTTTAGTCGAAGCTCATTATTACATGAATTAAAAAATAGTGATTTTACAAACAAAACCGACATTAATGGAGTTGATTTTTTTGTATAAAAAAGCTGAGCGAATTTTTCTAATTTATTTGTGAAATCTTTTCAAACGCGGATACAAGTCCAAGAATGAACGACATGATGTGGTCGCTTCTATTGAAAAACCGAAACTACAAAAGGATAAACCTTACCCGGAAAATAATCTTCATATTAGCTACTGCAGCAAATCGCTATTAAACCCTTTATATATAAATGTTTCTTGCTTCTCGCTGGTCATAGTATCTAACAACGACCTCTGCAAAAGAAAGGGAGGATCCGGTTATCGTTTATTTTTGGACGACTAATATCTCGGACATTGTACCTGCCAGGCAGATATATAGTATGTACGGACGTTTTCACGCTCTACAATGTATATAGATAAATAATGCAGTACAATTTTTGCGCCGAGCGAAATATTTCTCGTAAAAATTTAAATAAATTATATAAGGAGTTAAATCGCGAAACGAAAAATAAATTAATATCAATTTTTCGATACCAACTATTCTGCTTGTATTTGCGACATATTGATCGCGCAAAAAAAATTATAAATATCTTTTGATCCGCTTAAGCCGTTTTGTAGTGCTTTTCTCCATATTAACTATGATTGATTGAAGACTATCATAATACAGCAAATTAATTGTTTCTGATTAGTAGAATCTAAAATTTGACATTATATATTAAAGAAATATTGCTTTTTAAAAAAACAAATTTAATATGTCATACCAAAAAAAACTTAGGAATGTTTTTAAAATAATCAACTCAAAAATATGTCTTGAATATTTAAGCAAGTCTCGGACCGATTTTTTTTGAGATTATTATGAAAATATTGCTGCTATGTTAAGATGTGTGTATATAGCTGTATTAATGTGACTTACGGTTAACTTGAAATAGAATCGAATAAATACTTATTTTGTACAAACTAATAGGAATACAAAACTTTAGCTTTTTACTGCTAAATTACTCGATTTTTGCCTCGTCGGACCTGCAATTCGGCGCAATCCGTAATCTGTTTCGAATATTTATACTTTTGATCTTTAGATTGTGGTATTGCTAGATTTTTGTAAATGATTTTTTTCCAGCACTTAGTAAGTGAGCTTCGAAAGTTGTCCTTGAATGTTTTGCAATAGCTTTTATTTACGTATTTTGTATCTCATGTGTATGCGCAACATAGCCACCTCTTTAGATATACTACGTGATTAGTGTTGTATCCGAATTTTTTTTACAATCCACCTGATGAGTAGAAGTGGTGCTAGATATCCGATGGTCGATTAGTATCTGAAGCGTGATATTAACAGTCGTAGAAAATTTAAGTCGATAGTCTACGGCCGCGCTAGCTCGAAGCTTGAAGTAGCCTCGTACTTCCCCCCTTTCGTCCGTTGGTAGTCGTTCTACACCATTACATTGATAGAATGTTGATATTATTACCTTTATGTAATGCTGCTCTTACTAACGACCATGCTTGACGAAGAATATGTAGCGTCGGAAGAATGTAGGGGGTGAGAACGTGTCGCAACTTCAAGTATTGCGTTCAAGAGCAACCCACAATCAAACAGACAAATTAAAAATTACCAGCATGATTGAATGTTTTGTCAGAACCAACGACCATTTTAAATCGCGCTTAGCTTAGCTATTACGGACTTTGCACGAACATGTAATATTCACACTTATCGGAGCTAGCATGTCACCCCTAATAAAAAGGTGATTAAATTTATATAGCTGCAACAACTGTTTTGGTAATGTGCTATTAATGGTTACAGAACTTGGTCACACTTATCAGTTTATACAGGAAAAGCGGTTTCATGATTCCAAGTCCGCCACTGTCTCAGGATTTCTATGGGTCGCTTTGCATGGCGCAGATGGCCAAAATGGATCGCCTTACACAAAAATTTATTCATCATTTACCATTACACTGTATACGTGTATACTCTCTTATATCGAATCAAACCTCAGCCCACATTGCACTCGTAGCTATTTAAAGCCTGGCCGTCCACCACCTGCCCGTCTGTCATCCTCATGCCTGGCTCGCACTCGCACCGTCAGCTAGGCATCGTATCCGTGGCGCTCATCACGTACTTTAATGTCAGCGGTGGACCGTGGGGCAGTGAACCCGTGCTGGCAGCTTGCGGACCTTTCGTCGGCATCTTCGCGGTCATCCTCTTTCCGTGGATCTGGTGTCTACCTCTGGCCTTGACATTCGCTGAGCTCTTTACCGCATTCCCAACGGACGGAAGTTTCTGCAAATGGGTCGGCGTGGCGTTTGGCAGACCGATGGGTTTCCAAGTGGGCTTCTGGTCCTGGACATCTGGGGTCATTGACAACGCCATTTACCCCTGTCTTATTGTCGACACGCTCTTCGCGTTGTCCGCAGGCGAACATAGTGCACTTGATGATGACAATACCGTGTCCTGGCGCGTATTTATTCTACGGGCACTAATTGCCACAGTTTTTATGCTGCCGACATTGAGCAGTATTAAAGTCGTCGGCCACGCACTGTTGGTCATGGGGATCCTGATTTTCCTGCCATTTGCTGTGCTCGTCGTTTATGCCGTGCCATTTATTCGTCCTGCCAATTGGTTTGTTGTTCGCAAAGATGTACGTAAATGTATCATTATGCACTTCATGACGCTGATAAAAGCAGTATCAATTGCGATTTGTCTGACCATCTCCAATTACTTCTGTGTTTCGAAATCTATATGGCATGCAGAAAGAATGGGGGCGGCTGCTCAGCTCATTGTACTGGAACTACAGTGGCTTTGACGCAGCGGGGGCGTATGCAGGCGAAATCCAGTCGCCAAAAACGACGTATCCAAAAGCAATGGTGCTGACAGTTGTGATGATTGCATTTACGTAAGTGCACCAGCAGTTGCCGTTTTCGTGGGTATGTAGAGCTGAGGACGTAATAAGGTCGTAATTTCTGTACTAACTTGCTTCTGTGTGTTAGGTATATCATCCCGTTTATCGCCATATCTGGGGCAGATATGCCACATTATACGACGTGGGACGACGGATCGTACTCGGTCATTGCGCAAAGGATTGGCGGAACGTGGCTCTGCATTTGGGTGCTCATTTCATCTGTCGTTGGAAACCTTGGTCTTTATCTCGCGGAAATGACCAAGGACGGGTTCCAACTTGCTGGTATGGCCGACTCAGGTCTGGCACCACCGTACTTTGCCCAGTACGTTGATCTTGCTATTTTCGGAAACGATATTTGATGACGAAACGATGTAACAATGATGTTGATTGATTGCCGTCAGACGTCACCCTGATACCGGCGTGCCCCGTCGAGCCATCCTATTGGCATTCTTTGTCATCCTGCTCATGGGCATGTTCGACTTCGACACAATTTTGGGCGTCGACAACTTCTTGTCGGCACTGTCGTCTCTCGTCGAGATGAGTGCAGCTGTGCGTATGCGGTTCTCGCATCCTGAGATCGATCGACCGTACCGCGTGAACTTGTCTGATCGCTCACTGGTGGCGGCCATGGTACTGCCGTTCACGCTGGGAGTATTTATCATGATGAACGAATTGACCAAGTCCTGGAGCAGTTTCTCGCTCAATGTAGTCGCGCTCCTCATCGGCTACCTCGCTCAGAAGTTTGTCGAGCGGCATCCGTACCACGAGTACTCGAAGGTTCTTGAATCTTCACTCACCTGATGGCTTGCTTCCTGACGGGGGGAGCAGTAGCGTAATAGAGTGTTTACTTTGCCACAGCTGCGGTGTTGCTGCTGCCGCGCCATCTACTGGTTAGAGTTGACACATGAATGGGCTTGACTATGTTTGCTCCTTCGTAGATTGCAGCTCAAAGTTTTGCCAAGGTCATGAAAGCTGGTGCGCTGTTTTATTGAGACTGTTCGATCCATTTCAGACGTTCGACAACTTAAGCGACAAACTCAATTTCAGGCCCTGCCAATGATAAACCTCCGAAGGACGTAAGCGAGTAGGCTTGGAAATTAGTAGTGGGTCTCCCGTATCATTGCAACTAATCTGGAACTAGCGATGATCCACAACTCCTCCAGCACCTGTGTCGTAGCGCAGACTGTACGTTCATCCGGCGCTTCTGTGTATTTTTACTACCGGACGAGTGCTTGACGACACCTCCGATGATGGGATGCTACATTGCTGCTCGGGTCGTGCTGTACCGTGCTGTTGCCGCAGAGAGTATCGAAATGGGGCGCTTTATCTTCGGCATTGCCCTACGGTGTGCTGATTCGTGTGGAAGCTTGACTTTGCGCATCCAAGCAAAGTAAAAGTGGACTTGGTCTCCACAGAGCATCGTAAACGGGGCCGATAAATGGGGCTTTGTGAGCCCATAGTTCAGCAAGGTATCAATGGTCAACGTGTGATGGACCCCTCCTCAAGCACTGAGCCATTTTCCCGCCTAACAATATTGACATACGAAACGCCCGCTACCTCTCGCACATTACTATTCATCCAGTTGATACAAATTGTGCCGTGTGAATCCAGAAATCCGGACATAGGACTACGTAACTCTTGTCACATCGCGTCGAGGTTGATACACTTGCGATCGTTATGACACACTCTATATGCATCGCACTTGTGGTCATAATGATTACGCTGGGATCTTTACTGCTTGTAATAATTGTGATCTATGGTCAAGATTCACTTATTCTGCCGTAACGGTACGTCGATGTATTTGGCATAGCAGAAGACGTGATATTGTGCGATACGAATATATTTCTCGGTGCTTTCGCACGAACTGTCCTTGTTTTACTTTTATGCTATTTAAACTTTCGGTCCAGCGTAATCCACCTACGTGCTACCATACATACAGTCGTCCCTCCATATAGCGAACCAAATTGAGTGGCGTTTTTGCCTCAGTCCTTATATAAAACGCTCTTAAATGGAGGGTCAATCTGAACCCATTCTAAGAAATGCATCAATGGTACACTGAGTCTTTCGCATTGAGCACTGCTGTCTAACGTGCTCGGTGATACTTTCCACCTTCTTCGTCAATTCTTCACTGTCATGATGTAGCCAAAGAAATGATGACAGACGGAGACAACTGTCTAGAGCCTCGGATGGCCCAATCGTCACCTCATCGGCACTGTCACCATCATTGTCGTGCTCAATCGAATCATGCTCGATCACGTTTGAGTCGCACTCGATCGGCTCGTCGTTATCTACACCGATGTAATCGACGACACTGACGCTGCAAGCCAAACTTTTCATGAGCTTGGTCAGCTCGCCCTCAACATATTCATCGATGCGTTTGTTGAAGTCGCGTAGTTGTGTGCGATCGGCCATCGTTACCTCCCACACGACAGGACATTTTCTCCAGCAGTTGCGAATCACTTGCTCGGGTACCTCCTCCCAGCTTGATATGGCGAAGCGCACAGCCTCCAGGATGTTCAACTTTCGGTCGGTTCTGGTGTGGATCGCATCCAGGAGCCATCGAAAAAAATTTCTTCTGATACCACGCTTTGAATGCCCGTATAATTTCTATCATAAAAACACGTGCGAAAATGCTGGTCAAGAGAACATCCATTCAAACTTACCTGCGTCGAGAGGTTGCAAGTGCGCTGTCATATATGGCGGCAGGAATGCCAGCTTGAAATGGTAGCATTCAGCGGCGCCATAGTGACACGACGCTTTATCCAGCAGAAGAAGCACTCGCCTCCCGTGCATCTTGGCATCGAAGAGACGAATCCCCTCAGCAAACGTTGACCTTTTTTATCACGCAGTCTGGTTGATGACGTACAAAAAGTTCATTTGCTTGGTGTTGGCGTTGCGAAATGCTCGTGGTTGCTTCGACTTGCCTCTGGCAGCGAGATCCACCTTATCGGCCCCGGTTATGTTGCAGCACATTGCGACTGTGATATGATCCTTCTCTTACTTCTTTCCGTTGCGCTTGACCGTTGCCAGTGTCTTGTTCGGCGGTAGGCGATAGAAAAAAGCTGATTCGTCAAAATTGAATACACTAAGTGGTGAATATTGTCGAATCAGCTTTTAAGCTCCATTAGATTCACTGCGGGTTGATCGCGATCAACTGAGTCTGCCTCGCCGTGAAGCATATGCTGCTGGATGCCATGTCGAGTCTTAAATTTGTGCAGCCACCCATTCTAAAGCCGCTGGTCTTTCTCGCTTATCCCTTGAGAGGCTCGGATTGAGCGACCTTCTTCTAGTAGCAGATCGTCCGTGAGTTTAAATTTGCCGTCATTGAGACGATAAAATACGAAGAACTCAGTCTCAAACCCTAAAAAATCGCCTTTCGATTACGCTTCCTGCCCGTGGCAAGGAACGCGTTGGCTGGTGCCTAAGGAAATTGTTCTGCTGCCGTTGTGGAGATCCGAAGTCCGAGTTTCTCCCTGACCCAGTATTATATTTGGAATAGTTGTATATCTGGTGTGCGTGTAATCTGCACCTGCACCTGACGCTTTTGCTCCATCGTTAGATTCGTTCGTTTTTACGACATGTTTAGGATAGAACGGAAGAAAATGTGCAAAGTGGCAGGCAATGGGAGAATGTGGCAAGTCCAATACAGAATTAAACTGGTGGTTGGTGCGCGATGTTTTAGTACCCTATTTCATAAGGCTCTATATAGAGCGAGGATACAAAACCCAAGTGACGCAGCTTGGTGCGGGACAAGATGTTCCTTAAGCAGAAATTTAATCCTCTATAAAGGTTCTTATATGGAGGGACACCTGTACTAGGCCTATCACGCGAGTTAAGCATTTAATGCGAATTGAATCAATTAAGACAATCGGACGTCATATATGCACCGGTAGTCAACAAAAGTTTTGCAGCGCCACTACACAATTAGTCGAAACAATTGGGCAGCCAAATATGCCCCGCTAGCAGGGAAAATTGCAGTGCCATACGCTTTGTTTGTATCCAAGTTTTTGTCGTACTACGGCATACCTACGTCATTTACACAACATGATTATGTGTTGCTTTGGTCAGAGTACACTTACATGGAGCAATCACAACGCCAGCATATGAAAAACAGCGATTATGCTGAAGCATATCGTGAGGCCTGTGATTTTCTACACAGCCTGCGCGTGCGCTTTGTGACTCAACACTCAAAACAGAAGTTGGACCACTACAGCTGTACCGCACACAGGAATGCAGCGTGCAGAGTAGCAGTATGAGAAGCATCGTAAATTTGCAGCAGCTTTTTGATTTTACAAAAATATGATTTACAGTCTTTGTGCCCTTGGCCCGTCGAGATATCGTTTCCCGCATCATCTTGCTCGCAAGAAAAGGACGCTGTCAGAAACACGAGAACATGGCATGGCCTTGTGGACAAACACGGTCTTTATGCACCAGTGTGCGCATTATACACCACTAAATGTTGTTGGATCTCATCGCTTCTGCGCGTCAAATCAATATACATCCTGTTTATATTCGACAAGAATCGTTGACGTCACTTTCAGAGGCGGTATACGATCCTGTCAGCTACAACATGGTGCCTAAAAACATACTTTCAAGCAGTATACTATTGTTGGTTTGAGTTGAGTGCTGGTACAAAAAGCAATATGCTAGCTAAAAAACGAGTGAAATCGCTAAGTTGTAGGTATAATGTCAGGTGAATGACGATATCAGTGATCTCTTCCTTTTAAGCAACTATGATACGTGTAATGTATGGCGATGGAAACATAGACAATCGCGTACCAATCATTCGAGTTAAAGCGAACGACACAGACGAATCGATGTCGATTGCAAAACAAACGATAACATAAAGATATACACACGCGAGTTGTCGCGCGTGTATATCCTTATGTTATCGTTTGATTTGACTTCGACAGCTATTCGTCTCTGGCAATCTCGCAATTTACAATAATCTTTGTATGTGTCATCATCTAGTAGTCATAAACATACTTGGGTGTAGACAGAGCTTATATTCTACCTTTTATCCTAGCAGGAATTCAATTAGCAAGTCGCGAAATCCTGTAAAGTGCTAAGATCTATGCTTCAAATATTATCTGTGTAATTTATAGCCAGAGTAAGCCAATGACATAACATAACATGCATTTGCTTGTCAATGCAAATGATGGTTATTACAATGATTGCTACGGAAACTTAAGATACCGGATAACACTGTAGTCAATCTTGCAATTACTACGTGCGCTGTCGTGAATGAGAAAGCGCATTTTACTACTTGATGCGACGCTAAATTGAAGGAAAAAAAAGACTATTTTGTGTAGTGAAACACCTTTGCAATAGGTACTGTTCATATCCATTAAATTTCTGTGTGTTTATACATATAATAAATAGACCTTGTCACCTCTCGTTAAACGTTTGTACCTACTACTGAATCTGAGGTATTTATCATGGCACGTATCAGGAAATGTCGCGTGTTTTTCCACAGCTGATAAACCTTAGATGCAACAATAATATTATCTATAATAATAAGGAATGGTGTAGAATTGTGACTATCATTGACTACTATTATATACCAGTGTCGTATAACGGTATTGATTCGTTGCATTACAGGCATTGTATCCTATACTCAGTAATATACTGTATATTTGTCCAAAAAATTAGCTTACTAAGTTAGAGTTATACTTACAAAGATAAGAGCTTAAATATGGCCTGATTTATTGCGATATTAGTATACGAAAATTGAAGCGAGACTGCTGCGACCCTCCGTATTATACTACACAATATACTGCCACTTTCGTTCCGGATCGGTGTCCACTTTGTCAGATCTACTTACAGCACAAAGATGGACGCATCGGCAATTTTCACGCACCCCAACCGGATTAAAGAATAATTTAATGAAGGGAATTAAACTTGCTCGAAATAGAAACTACCCATATCTTACTAAGCAAAACGAGTAATACCGATCACTTGTTCAAATAGTAGGCTTGAGTATGACCGAAGGAATGACTGAATCATTAGCAGCATCTTTTATGAAAAAAATTGATAGGACACAAGTAAAAGATCATTTGGATTCCATTTCCTGTGTCATTGAACATCCAGTTCTGCAGTAATTATGCTCCGACGTCTATGGTCGATAAAAACAAAATTTGTGCATTCTGAAAATCTAGTTCATCTGGGACAAACTTATATCTCTGGCAGAAGATCCACAAGACGTGATGCATTTCAGGATAAAGCACTTTACAAAGAAAGTTCTACTGCTAAGAAGCTTTGAATATACGGCTGTAAGTATGCAAGCACAACAGGACTTTTAAATATATTGCTAAAATTACAAAATAATGAGAAGAATCGTGATTTTATAATCAACGGCATTGAAGAATGAATTCTGTTATAAACTAAGACTTATCATCCTTATCGGTGGATATAAGATGCAAAAGAATAAGACCAAATTAGGTATCGCGTAATACAATGACCAGAAATAGAATTTGGCATCGAACAAATTAAATAAAAGAAGTCAATTATACGACCATTCAAAACCGTTGCTATTTCATAGTAAAGTATGGAATGTTTACCTATGCTGTATAAAATGATTAATTTCACTTAGCTTTGACGTCGAATTTAAGCGTAAATAGTCATGGTATGTAAAAAATTTCACAGCATAAAATAAGGTCTAGTGATAAGTGAGACACATTATAATAATACGAAAGAGCCTGAGTCCAAATATATTACATCACGTGAAATATAATTCGCGCAAGACTTCAATTAGCCTTCGAGATCCGGTTCCTGCCAATTTGATTAATATAGGACAAAAATAGCAATATGCCGCTTCGAAAATTCCAAGATAATTTTCTAAGTTTGGCAAGTGTGTATTTATTAAAATTGATATTACACACTGTCACCTACCAATTTATTTATATAATTTATACGTCGCGGTGTACAATGTCGCTTCTAACATACAGTTTAGGTTACATGATTGGAAAGTTATGTAAAACGAGCGAGCGACGTATACTCACGAGTCAAACTACGGGATCCACAGCCGTCAAAATCAAAAACAAAAAAAATATTCGACTGCTACCAGGCTTAAGCACGACAAGTAATATTCGTGCAAAGTGCAAACGCATTTTCTTGCATGTGCGGTTGAGTGTGGCGTTTCTAAATAGGGATTTTACATTCCGATTATGAATAACTATATGTTTGGTGTTTAGATATATATCTATATGAGAAGGGAACAGCTTTGGCGGACTGCTTTTTGGCGGAAATCCTTTTATTAAACAGAGAAAGAAGTCGGTTGGCGAGGCGCAACCGAATTTCACCTGCTTCGTTCGGCGTTATGAATTACACCTGTTTGAAATGCATACAAAATACAGACACTTAATTACATACATGTTACGTTACAAGCTGTATCTCTGTTGGCTTCTATTCTGTTTGCATATCAATTTTTCCAGAATGACGGGGAGAAAAGCGTCCAAAGGCAATATTGACGAAGCGATGTTGTACTTCCAGTCCGGTTTCAATTTTTGTAGGTGTATTTGGGTGTTGCTGGCAATGCAAAATACGTTGTAGGTTGATAACGCAAAATTTTAGTTCGTGACATCATTAGCATTGTCTGGAAAAGGTATACAAGGCCAACAACAATTCAAACAATATTTAGAAATGAATGTGGTACACATAGACAATGCAACTTTAAAAAAATACATACTTTTTAGTCGGAATTTTTTTTAATGATCCACGCAACGTTAATGTTCCTTGAAGGTAGGTTATTGTACGATAGTTGTAGTATGTACAGTAGAAATAATTATGTTTGTGGAAACCAATTAACTGTCAACACAACATATTATTTTCCAATTTGCAAATTGGCTGTATTCACTAGGTTTATAACTATATGTTTTAATGTCTCTTAGCATTTTTTATGGAATGAGATGGACTGTGCACAAAATAGAGTTGTAAGCACAAGAATTCTAAATTAGTATCTGGCCATCCAACGAAATTTAATATTGTTGTTTGGTACAGAAGGTCACTCATATTTCGTTGAGGTGGTATCGAGATAGAGTTTGAATTAAAATATTAGAATCCTCAAAGTTGAATAATTTATAAGAGGCTTAAAGTAGATGCTGACATAGAGACTACTTTGACTTGTAAACACGAGTCAAGAGGCCGATTAGGATTTTATGCGTTGACAATTGACTACTCTCGTTAAAATTAATAATAAGTGGATATAAATGTACACATTAGCCTCCAAAATTAGTACGGCGGGTGAAATCGATGTTGTCAAAAAAAATCATACCGCCGCTATTGGGACATTTTCAAACAATTTACCGCTAAATGAGCTATTATATTTGTATAAAAAACGATATAAGAGTTGTCAAAATAATTCGATTCAGTCATATACAATTTAAACGCTGTGCCAAAGGATCGATGATGACGATCAGCAATGGGGTAACGATCTAGAGCACACGTACACGTAATATCAAGCGTTGATCGTAGCAATATATGCACATGATATTTTACACATTGTATGTAACGATGTGCCTATAAAGGAAACAGTCCAAATATTTAAAAAAGTAGTATATTAATTTAGGAGATTTACAGGTACACACCCACCCTTTATGGCGTACACCCCCTCCTGAAATAGAGCCCCCTTTTTAAGTACCGTTACCTCCCTAAGTAGGTACTGCACACTTATTTATGTTAAATGCCATATAAATATTCTTTGCTTTGTGCACACCCCTCCATAATACAGGTCTCCTTTGTGTCAGCAAATAGCCTTGCGTATGGATTCGCTCTCATTATCCGGCATACCCCTGTAAGTATCCCTATTTTCTCTACCATTTCCCTGAACTTATAGATAATTATTATTATTAGGTGCACAGTAAGGTCGACTACGTCTTAGACCGCGCGAATCAAAGTACAATATCGTGCCGGAACTCGTGCATCTTCATGCTCGGACGAGCTGTGATGCTTGCTGCGATAGCAAAATTGGTGCAGTGGAGGGAGCGGGCGTGATCACCACCAGGTCGTTTTTTTACACCGTTGCCTGCTCGAACTATTGGAAACAGACAAACAAAAGAGTATCACAAAAAGCTAGCGATTCTTCTGCCGACCCTTTGTCTTGTACCTATCTTCTTCCATCTTCTTGCGGCGAAATACTTAGCTATTCACCAGCAGCACTTGACTGGATACAGGAATCTAAAACTGCGTGTGCTGAGGTGTTAGATAGAAACAAATGTGTTAGTACACGTCATGTGTCGAAAGAGCGTAATCTAATGAATTATCTATGGATTAATACGGTGAAAAGGCACAAACGCACCTGATGCTAAAGCTGTCTGGCAACCGAGTTGAGCAACTGCGTGGCCTTGACGAGAATCTGAGCGATCCGGTCGCCATCTGCTAAGGTAAACACCGAATGGTCACCAGCTAAATCACCTATGCAGGTCATCGGCCGTGTGTACGTGTACGTGGGCGTGGGCGTACGTGTGTATGTGTGTTGAGGCCACAAGCTGTGCCTCTGTGATTTTGCCGCGAGAGCTAGCGCGGCCGTCTAGCTTCATTGCTTCTCGCATTTCAAGCGTTGTTCCGTTAAACTAGACTCTATTTAAATTACGGGAAATGGTAGTAAAAATATAGATACTTATAGGGGTATGCCGGATAATGAGAGCGGATCCATACGCAAGGCTATTTGCTGACACAAAGGAGACCTGTATTATGGAGGGGTGTGCACAAAGCAAAGAATATTTATATGGCATTTAACATAAATAAGTGTGCAGTACCTACTTAGGGAGGTAACGGTACTTAAAAAGGGGGCTCTATTTCAGGAGGGGTTGTACGCCATAAAGGGTGGGTTTGTACCTGTAAATCTCCTAATTTAATATACTTTTTAAACCATCTTCTAATTACTTAAGCTAATGCGAAATGATGCACAACTCTACAATGACATGTTAGTTTATATAGCTAATATAAACACCTGTGTTATTATATACAAAATGGAATTGTAAGTTGGATCGGCGATAAAGTTCGAATTATCTATACAACGTGATCATCACACTTTCCGTTACAATACCAAAATAATGACCGTCATAGTGCGTATGTCATAAATATAGTGTCTTGGTATGGGGTGAACCAATACTAACAAGTCATTCCCTAATATGATACGTTACGATTGTCCTTTCTATCACTGATCAAAATGATGCCTTGTTGGTATGATTGCACGTCACTGTACTTTTCTTTTTTTGGTTGGACGATATTAAATAAAAAAAGCAGCACGAAAAATTAGGATTCGTGCGCTAAAAGGCTATTAAGTAGATTGCCGACACATTCTGAATAGTAGCGGCCCCTATATTGTCAAATACGTAACATCCACATCCAAAAAATTAATATAAATGTGCGATACAGAAAATTATCTCGTCACACAATGTTTAATATCGTCGACTAATCTTTATGGCGCGATAATCACCGTTTTTGACGGACGTACACATTTGCGCCCAATATCTATATCTTTGACTTAAAATGCCACGACATTCAATTTGCGTCTTTGTTTATTGTATTTATTGATATTTACCCGTCTCTCACTATTAGTAGCATAACATGCTTTCAGGAATTCGAGCGTTATCCCTATGTCTCGCTTTATGTCAATTTTCTTTTTCTTAATAAATTTTTTGATTCAGTCGGGCTTTTGGCATGATACAATCTTTATCTTAATCGGTAATCACATTTTACGAATCGTACCTCCAATTTTATAAACGATTAGACCTCGTAATATAGGTCCGGTTAAATAGGCATCTTGGCTTGATTTTGAAGCATGCGGTCGACGTCGCAGCGAAGGTTTTGTGGACTTCTAGTCGTTTATATTCTGACCTCATACATAGCGGGTATCATATTGACTCTGACTGAATGGTGTCCATAATTACAAACACAAATCTTGGTATCGCCAAATTACAACCTCGATACAGTCGAGATAAAATTGACCAAAAATAATAGCGTCCCTAATATAGCAGAGGTTCTTATGTAATTTAATCGGTATCTGGTATATATTATCGATTATAAGTAAAAACACATTTTAAGCATATTCTACGATTACATAAAAGCATCTCCTTACTTCAATTTAAATTGTATATTAAAAACGAATGACATATTAAACGTTAAAATGGGTACTTTTTAAAACTTTGCTCTCAAATACCACAAGTCTTATGTAAATGTAATCTAACTTCGATTACACTTGTATGTTTATTGCCGAAAAAATTGCAAAATGTTCTATTTTTCGTCTTTATATATTTAAATACCACGTTGCTGCCTTTACGGCACAATTGAGTATAAAGTAGAAAGAGAAACTCAATGTTATTCAAAGCATGTTAAAGGCATTAAAATTCATGTACACATAATAGCACTTACGTTGTATCATTGCTATTGCAAAAAACAAATTTAAAATTTGATGATCCACTTTCTAGGCAAAAGTGTGTTTTAAACCCGACCGACGACATAAAAGTGTAGCTTATATGTCAGAAAGGTTAGCACAAGAACCATTAACGAAAAACCTGCATCCCCGCTTTCTTTTGAATACTCTGATGATGTGTTGGATATTTGTATATATGTATATAAGGTCTTATTCTTCTACGGGGTTAAAAGGCGAGAATGTTTTCTTCAAAACCCATATAAGCTATGATCTAATGTAAAGAACATTTCACTGCAAAACTAACCCATTGTTTGAATTGAACTTCCATGTCCGAAAACTCATGATCAGCTGGGCTAGCAATATTAGATGTGGTTCTGCATAAATTTTGGTATGCGCTGTGCGTGTATGTTTGGTACATTTTTTTGTAGTTTGTAAGCCTTTATTTCGTTTTTACAAAAAAAATTTATTCGCCAACAAGGGGAATTTTGTGTTAGTACCACATGCCATGTACGCTAGTATCTCAAGAATTTGGTGTGACGGCACCATCCAAGAGGTCCCAAATTCGAGATATAGTTCAAGTATATGATTAATTTGCCTACTGTCCCTTGCATATATGGTAATTCGTACCAAATATCATCAGCAATAACGTCCCTTGAGTTTATGATGATGATGCACATCAAAAAGATAATAAAGACGTCAAATTTTGATCAGTCGTCTACACCGTATGTGTTAACACCCCATTAAAAGAACACAGTATGAGAGTCCTACACATATAAATATATAACATGTGATATGCTACACCGCCGTTGAGCATTCAAAATATTCTTTTCCTTGATCAAGTATTTCAATTAACTTTATAAGTATTTCATGCCATCACTGTTCATTTCTTTCAAGGTCGGAGATACTCTTCGATATATAAATGCTGGATAAAATGACAAAATAATATAATGGATATCATATTGGGGCAAGAAAGTATTATAAGATTTTTTTTGAAAATAATTACTCAATATTTACTATCATTAACAAACTGATGGTTCGATCTTCTACTTTGAGGTTACAATGGACTTTGTATTAGAAACGGAATAAATAGAATCAATACTACAGACCTAATTGGCATTATGTCAATAAGAGCGCTCAGAGAAGTATAATAATGTCGCACGATATGGATTGCAAAAAAACAATGGCTTCACTACGATCTCCAGTATCAGTGGTCTAATACAAAATGGATAAAATGCAACACATATATAATTGCAAATCAGTACCCTTCTTATATATAAACCTAAAAACGCCGTACGATAAAGGTTTTCAAATTTATTGATGAAAGGTTACACGTATCAGTGTTAAGTATTTGTCACCTAAAGTATCTAAAGTTGGGAATTATGTGTTCTCCCTGATACATATATGAACAATAATTGCAAGTATAGTAGTTCTACCGAGCGCATGCGAAGATCCGCATCGGGTGGAGATATACAACAGATTTAATTCCATATCGATTTATAAATCAGTTATAACATTTCTCGCGCGTTGCTATGGGGCAGCTTATATAACCTTTTTCATCCTCATTAGTACATAAGAAATCACAAGCTTTGCATCATATTGTTATAACGCAAAGCAGAACTATCCATTATTACTATTCATTTCAAATCTTATGTAGATCGAATTTTTCAATCATATTATTACCAAACATTTTTATTAAAAACGATGGCTACTATAAATTTTGTGATAAAGCATTTTGTCTTAATGGAGAAACAAATCTTTACTGGCGAATCGATAAAAAGTAAGGATACGCAAAGAATTATAGATATGGGATCATGTAAGAAGTACAACCATTACATACCAAATTTATCACGTTTGAGGTCGCGCATCAGCAATATGCTTTGTATTTGAGTATAAATTAATCTTTAAATAGTGCTGTATGCTCTATGTACTGTATTGTCAAGTAGAAAGGTGTTTTACAAATACAAGACCTTATAAATGAAATTTGCCAAGAGTGTTGTTTAGGCATCTTGCATTATTAGAGTACAAAGTTATGGCGAAGCTATAATTTTTAGCGTATGAATATTGAACTTATAGCAAGCAAACAAAATTTAAATTTTGTCACTTTTCGCTGCCTTGCGCCGAACGTCGGGATTTTATTAGCAACAAACATTCGAAGGAGGATCAGCTGCTTTGCTGTCGTTTGGTTAAATATATTTTAATACGTTAGTACACGTATGTCTCGGTGTTTTTTTCTCCTGATTATAAAAAGCGAGATAGCGCACATGACTACGGGCCTGTAACCTTCACTACCTCCGCGTTGCGATCAAAAGTTTTTGGAGTAGATCTGATAATCATGATGATAAGAAGCAAAATACAATAAATGAAAAATTTATACATACGATTAATGTGGCGAAATTAAGTGGTGATGTCTTTTCGCAAATTAAGATGACTCTTTAGTGAGCTCATTATCTTGTGTTCATCGATATATGATTATTTTCTGGACAAAATTTCGTAAGATGTTAATGAAGCACTCTACTATCGAGTGTATCATAATCTGTAATCCTCATGAAAGCGCGAAGCCCATATTATTTGCCTCATATTTAAAGAATACTCATCATAAGATGTGACATTATAAGAAGCGAACAAAGAATTAATATTTTATAATCTGATGAAAAACAAAGAGAAGCGACGCGCTTCCCCAGTTTGTACAGATAGATTCTTTTGATTTAAAAGGGTTTTACCTTAGTTATCGTTGGCATGAATGTAGACCACATCCTATAGCTGTACATTGAATATTTTTCTTCACTGTCTAGCTGTTTTGTATAGGTCAAGAGATATCTTGATGAAGCTAAACACCACAACCTTAAAAAGCTTTAACCTTCATTATTTCTAATTTTATATATATCATAATAGGAAATTGGTAGCAAATATAATATTAATATAGGTATACGCTTAAAATTATGCTATACATGTAGATTTAAGGTACTTTAAACTTAGCACAATTTCGTATCGGCAGATATTGCTCGTCTTTGTAAGGCTATGTTTGTAAAATGGCTATGACGGCCCTACTATAGTTCCTTGAAAAACAATACGAAATGCCAACCTTTACGAAAATAAATATTATCCAACTTGTGTATACAAAGAACAATGAACACATGCAGCAATTTTATAAGCAGCAGCGTGAATTAAAGATTTGGAATATTAAGGTCTTTTATAAGTAACACCTACAATAAAATTGAAAAATGGAAATGAAATAACCGCAGTTCCAATATCATATTATAGACGTTGTTCTATTGTAGGATCAACTATCGGTGCTTCTTTAATGTTCAAATCTTCCACTGGTTTGTTGCATATAATTGCCGTTCAATTGTTGTCCCTCTAAAATTAGAATCCATACATTTGATTATATTCAGGCGGAATTTCGATTCGCCGCGCGTTTATCAATTTCTTTTTTGATGTATATAATAATATATTGGTGTAAAAATTAGCATTTGATTAGCTCTTTTTTTAAAAAAAATTAGAATACCGTTTTTTCGGTATCAATTGCTTTTTTCTCGAAATTAAAACTATATAACATATATCGATCCGCAGTATTTCAAGTCTATTTTAAATAAATAAATATCAAGGGTAATCTTATTAAAATTTAATATTTTATCTTTATTGTATTTTCGTCATAAAAGGCGGTAAAAATTGGTAGTAAAACTATTGGATCAAGTAAAATATATAGAATACTGAGATCGCTTGGTTATGCAGCTATAATAACCGTGCAAAAGATAAGACGGATCACTAACACCTTCAAAATATACGAAAACTATATTGTTTGATGTTAAATCGGTGTCAAGTTCAAAATTATATTTATGCCCTGTTTCAGCCTATAAATATAAACTATAAAATCTACGGTATGGCTCAAATGATGCTTTTGACATGAGTTTGCATATAGATTAGAAGTAGCCAAGTGGACCTGAATTTTTTTCTTAATATAGACGTATGATGCATATTTAAAACAAAACAAAATACTCGCGTCATGTTGAAAGAAAAAATGCTATTAAGGAAAAAAATACACCCTTATATCTGTTTGTTTGTAGAATTTTGTTTCCCCCGACGCGGTCAGCTTGACATATTTTAAGGAGACTCCATTGATCAATATAGATCAAAATCTTAAAATGAAAATGGCGAGAGACGATTATACTACATATGAAGATCGACACATGGCGGATCACAACCCAAAAATACTTGTTTTGCTTACCTGACATGTAAAAGTGCATTACCATCTATAATATCGCGGGGACACGGGTTCTAGATATTAATCTTACAAGGGAGACAAACCATTTGACATTTAATACTACACAGCTTGCTAAGCAATCGAAATGTGTTCAGCAAATTTAGATAAGGTCATATATGTAACGAGGGTACACGTCGATTGGTAACAGACAATAGGTGTGGTGCATGCAGTGGATGGGATCCTATTGAAACTGATATTAGACCACAGTATCAATTGTTGAAGACTGATGCATGTCAACTATTGATTACGAAATCTTTTAAGAGGTTAATTTAGGACATTAGTTACTAGGTGGAGTACGTTGTTGTCGGTGTTCTTTTAGGTTAAAAGAAATAAAGTTTAGTTCCCATTTTGATCGCTTAAGACACGTGCTTCACGAGGCGTCTTGTGATCGTTTGAGGAGGTAGCAACGCCTTGATAAGGCAGCTACCACTCGTGCAATCTATGCGTTGATTCTCTGAATCATCTGGCCCCCCCTGGACAGGGACCGCAAGATCTCTGAGCTTGTTGACTCTTTGAGTCGGGTTCTTTGAACCAAAGTTGCTCGTAGAGCGTTAAGTCTTCCTCTGACTTCAGAGCTGTGCAGCTCCGCTACAATACAAGTAAATATTGAATTACATTTTAATTTTCAACTTACGATTTATAAATTATTCCCGACGTTTTACTCGTCTCTAAGCAGCTTTTAGTATCAAACGATAGTATGTTAGTTCTGCGCCCTTGCTATAGACAGACCTAATTCTTAACTAACATGATTTTTCTTGGGAAATTGGGACTGAATACAGCCAATTCAACGATGTGATATGAATATGAAAAACGACTATCTCATGCGGCCAATTGAATTTCTATGTGGTTAGGCGTAAGGAACTATGGATATTTTGCAGATGTTCTTGTATCCCAACACGCAGCCGATAGCTTAATTTTTAGATCAGTAAATTTACGGGAGATCCGATAAACATATATATGCTGAAGTACAAAGACTGCGCTAATTGTACAAACTTTAACTCATGTCCCGATAAGAAGCATTTATACACTATACAAATCACTTCTTAAAAAAAGCATACTTAAAAAACTTACCATGTGACGGAGTGAGTTCATTACACACGCCATTCCGACTCCGATTGTGACACGATAGACGATACGCATTTCTTCAGTACTTAACCGTATTTTTATTCTATATTACCTAGCATTATTTAATATTAAAATTGCCAGCTGCTTATCCCAACTATATGTCTTAGCCATTCTGGATTATTTGTTAAACGATCATTGACGGCCGCACATAACAATTTCAGTTAATTCCTACAGTAAGGATCTGTATACGACTTCCTCAATCGTAAAATTTATTCGAAGATACGCAATGATAACATTGCAAAACAAATATCTTTGATAACGCTTGATAATTAAATACTTGGCAGTGACAGAAATACAGTCCAGATTTTTAACAAAAAGGATTGAATCATCAAATCTAGAATGTGGACAGCTGTGCTGTCATTCTCGCGATGAACAATCAATTAAATGCACTCATCATTGTTAAAATGGCTCAATATTGGTCCGTTAAGGTTTATATGATTCGACTTTTATCTGCAAACATAAGCTTGTTTTATGGAATGTTTTAAATTTGTAAGACCAGATACATTCGGCTAGTTCACATTATATTAGCCTCAAAAAAAATATGGTAGTTTACGATGCATCAGAAAAACGATTTTTATATTTTCACGAGTAAAAGTATGAGCGATGAAAACGAAGTCAACGTATATACTCTCCCAAATATGTTGAAAAGCATCCCATATGCTCGAAATTTATGCATTCTGAGTTGACAAAATACACGGTGGTCAGTAAAACGCATGACATTCGAGGAATGATTGAAGGATTGGTGAATCCAATCGAGGATTTGATTTTTATACAAGAGGTGTAAATATAAAACAAGTCTAGAGCAATGTTGACATATGACAAGCTACGCCTATGCATCCAGGATTATAAAAGACGGCAGCATTTGCTTATGCTCTGCAGCCTAGAATAAGAGCTCAATTTATTTACTCTATTATACAGGCTATAAATAAATTGGCCTTTAAGAGCTATATGTCGACAACGCGCTGTTCAATTGCTCTTCCGTATGGAACAAAGGGGTGTTCATGTCTTCAATGTATTGGGCTACCCGGAAGGCTTGTACGCTGTACACTATAAAATCCACCCGGTAAGGATTATTAAAGGCAAGTAGTAGCAACCTAATGGGAGTGAAGCATCGATTAAGAGAACAAGATTGAAGTGTGCTTTGGTAGTTTGAGGCACAGACGTCATATATTTCCAAAACAATATACATAAGTTCCAGTCTCTGACAAAGCCTCATTTATTTTAAAGACGCTCGCGGAGAGTTGCGAATCGTCGTCAATGTAGACAAGAGAAGGATAGGTAGGTTCGGATTAATCATGAAGAGATGTCAACTTTTGGCAGAGTTTAGTTGAGGGGTATGGGAACGAGACAGCAGACTAGGCCTGAAATACTTACATTGAATTAAATCTGCGTCTTAAGTTTTGACTGCGATCACTAAGAGTTTTCTAGAAATCCGATGTAGAACACAGACCACTTATAGAGAAGAAGCGACGTAGAGGGTGTAGATGGTAAGCAGTTAATCTTCCTTAGCGTGCCGCGATAAGTAGGTGAGTGTCGAAAGTTACGTTATAGCGTCAATAGGTTGATCGACTTAACCATTAAAACAATTTAAATTCTTACCTTTTGAATAAATTGCCGATGGTCAGGATATATATTTGTAAAGAACAGATGTATACACCTGTGTTGAATGTTATCGGAAGGGTTCGATGTAATCGTTGATGATGTCAAGAATGTAGGAAAATATACGATTTTTAAAATTGTTTACTTGAATCGTTATAGGCTGCTTTGCGTTGGTTCCTCTGTAAGAATAAGACGTAATGTTTTATTTAAGCGGTACCATTAGAATTAGAACAAACTAAAATTTGTCCGCGAAGACTGATAATTAACTTTTTTATGTTAGCGAGCGGAAAGAGAAAAATGACGTATTTGTACATGGCCAGTATCACCTTGCCACGCCTAAAATTAACATAAAGCGCTTGTTTGGCAATCGCTTGGTATTATTATGAAAGGGAGGACTGCAACCAAAGGCTGTTAGGTATTTTTATAAACATGCTATCGCATGAATATAAATTTTTAATGATGAGCAGACGCTTAGCGAATCACCAGAGTTGCGAAATTTTGAATTAAAGCGTATTATGTAAGAAGATGTTCGACTTTGGCCGTCATTTAAAACTGAAAAAGAATATACCGCTGACACAACTACGGCACGAAACTATATTAGTTTATATTGCTTAAGTTCGCGCAATATTTTCTCGAACTCTGGTCGTGATTTAATTTCTTTCTTAGATTTATAATATGTGACCAATTGTTTTCTTTTACCCTTGTGAAGTTGTCAATTATTTAAACAAAAAACATATTTCTATTTGATTTTTGACCATGGATATATAAATAGTGCAGCCTAAATTTGCCTGGTATAAGAATCGAAGGAATTAAAAGTAAAATATATATTTGACACCTTATAAAACGCAAAATAAAATGAGATGTACGAAAGAAAAACTTAATTGAATGACACCATTAAGGAACAGTTAGGGTAAAATTGTCTAGCTAATGACTAATGTCAAATCGAATAAGATATAAATCAATCGCTCTGGTCTTCGTCAAAAAATATGTGCGTTTAATTAGATCTCACCTAAAGTTCATATGGTAACATGAGTGAGCAGCTGATTGCTAACAATCGCATATTTTACCGGGGCAACAACACAAAAAAACTATTTACACGGGTAGACTAGAGAGGTACTTACCTATATCGTCATTACTTGCAATTGTTGCATGAAACATTGTTACTACGAGGGAACTTGATGAGCTACGATAGTTTGACACATAAAAATTCGAAAAAAAATTCTGCCCCGGTTTAAGTATCTCTACAATATATAACTGGACATCTCTTTTGAATGATAATATATTGTGGTTGAGGTGCTGTTAAAAGCTTATACGCTTAATAATGATATTTTTCCATTCTACAGCATTTTTAGTGCGTCTAGAAGTAACGAACAACAAAACGTTCCAAATACAAGAATATGCTGTGCTTATTCGAAAAAGGAGGCTTATATTCGAGTGTTACAATAACGAGGTCGAATTAAACATTCGGGCATCTGTAGAAGCGATATATCTGTATCGAACATGAATTGACTGGATTCGCAACCTCGTTGTAAAAACCTTTAACTTGTTCCTTGACGCAAGGTATGCCGCCAAGTTCTGGTTTGGTATTTTGGTAATAGGTAAATAAATTTTCGGCTTTAATGACGTGAAGATCAACTATCTGCGACAAATATTATTCACTAGCGGTGCTAGACACGGGAATATGAGCTTTAAAAAAATTGATAGATTTTTTGAATCTAATTAACGCTTAGCCGTGTGAGGTTTAACGCACTAGAAAAAATGGGCCAAAAAAAGATTTTTATCATTTTTTATTCAACTTCTAGTTTAAATGTTATGACCAGCTTAAATAAAAAATTGTACTCACATGTTTGCTATGTGTAAACTTGCTCACGTTCTCTAGACATCATATGTATGTTGCATCCCCGACGCCAGAACGGCGTCCCAAACAATTGTGCAAGCTGTCCTAAAGCTTTATACGGATACTTTTATAGATAGTGGCTAATACAAAATAATTAAAATGCATGCGGTTATTTTAGGATGACACGAGTGCCCAACAGAGTCAGTGATTAATTTCGGTACTCGAATTACGATATCAAAAGATATATACTAACATAAATATAGTGAATGGTGATACACTTATCCTGGTTATGTAGACGATTTATAGCCAAGGTAGAAAGAAAATAAAAAATCAAAGCCGCTAACCTACACATGCTTTCAATTAATTGTAGGTCAACGGTCAGTGAATTCATTTCAGACAGGATTCTGGACAGAGTGTAAATGGTAAAGATACAATGATTCTAGCATCGACCCGCGGACACAGCACTCACAACAAGACGAACTCCATTTCCACAAGCATGGAAGGTACGTGTTTCTTTATAAAATTGCAAAGACATATACCGGCAATCAGTTTATCGATTCTTGCATAATGTATATATCAGGTTTGTCTTTGTCTTATTATTAGTATTAAACAACACTGTCCAATTTACAGATCACTAATTGCATCAAAAACATTTTCGAAGCCATATATATTGTCCAATCGCGTGTTCATATACAGATTTTCACATTGCTGAAATGTATCTGCGCAACCTTGTATAATGTGCACATGTCCGACGATGTAGGTGAAGCCTTCCTCCTCTTCAGATACCGTTTCCTGTGCCATTGATAGGACTAATAGAATGATACCACTAAGGCCTGATCGATTGATTGATGTGCTGACGATAATCGAGGTTGTCGTGCGACGCTGGCTATATAAAGCACTTAGGCATGACTATTATAGCAATACTCTTTTAAAAAAATTAATAGGACGAAGGTGTCCATCACATCGGACCACGTTACATAGTCTGCGGAAAAATTACGACAGCTTATCACTCTTAACTTGTACACTGTAGATGCAAGGTCACACAGACGACGTTATTTATCAATTGCAAGTTTTGAGATAGCGCGAATGTCAATTGTTGTAAACAGTCGATGTGCGTACCATAAGTATATATTTAATATGAGTATATTTTATAGACGATATCGAGTTAAAGATACGACAAGTGGTAAATGTGTGCATATGACAGATAAGGTCAATAAGTCAATCAATTGAGAAATTTAAAATTTGTCATCATAACAAATTCAATGTGAAACCTGCAAAGAATGTCCTTCTATTTTCATATAGTGGCTACCTGAAAGAGGACCTGTGGCACAAATTTAAGCAACTGTGGTACTTCGCATTTTTTGGACGAACTGCTTGTAAAGCAGTACAAACAGCACAATACTGCGGAAGATGCCGGGCCTTAAATTTGACGAGAAAGCCAAAATATTAACAAGTAAATAGGTAGGTCAGAACTTAGGTTGCTATTCGTAACCTTTTCATTGCTTTTATTAGAGCAGGATGAATCAATTCCCACTTATTAGTAAGTGTGCTGGGGGTATTCTACCAATTAAGTGCTCATACCCGAAAAGATTTGGAAGCTGATTTAATAAGAAGAAGATATTTGTGGCATATCCTATCCCTGACGATCCTATAGACTACCCTGTCTAGATATCCTATGAATATAGCAGTTCCCTCTTACCGTTTTTTCAGCCACGATCACAAATAAATGAAAAAGGACGTGCTTAATTGCACTCGGTACATATTCAGATTATTCAGTTAAATCTTGTCTTGGTATAAACGGAATTGTGTAGAATACCGAAAGCATTTTACATCTCGTACCATCATTATAATAGTGATCTGCTATTCACTACTCTTTTTCGCTAAGCACCCCTCACCCTTTATAAAAACACCCTGCTTACTTCTCTCGCGCCGCAATTGGCTATATAACAATAACCAAAAATATTATAAAAAGGGCAATCTTTCACGCGAAATCATATATATGGTTAAATTTTGACATATGTTGAATCACTTTTAGCTTAAGTGTATTCTAGTTGATATTCGCCGGCGCTATCATTTCCAGATACTGCTAATATACTTTTGGTGGGTATCCAAAGTGCTTCCATTCGTCCTCAGCACCAATAGCATTGGACGCTACCTATAAAGCCCCTGCAGGATTCGGAAGAAGAAGTTGACATCATCTTCCTCACAACGTGTCTTGCTATTTTACAGCTATTACATTACTGTACTATGTGCAAAGATTTCATCACAACTTCAAAATGCGATGGATCTCGCTGAGTAGAACTCTGAAAAAGAGCTCAAGCAATTGGTGCTCAAAAGCTTTAAGATGTTTTCCGCGTTCATGCTGCGCAAATGGGCTATTAACGCTCGCTGCCGGTAGCATATTTAGATGGTCAAGGCTAACTCGCTATTTATACGAGATCCCTTTACAATGTTATGTTAATGCGCGCTTCATTCTTTCCCCGATTGATGTGGTTGCTTCTTACGTTACCTCTTTTGTCAAAAAGGCTACACCAATTACTAGTATGAAGCAATATGTCCCTGCTGGTATAAGTGAATATTAAACGTCTAAGTTTGTGTAACAATCGAGCGTTCGTTTCAAGGCGAGCGAGTTTAGTTGTTGTAAGCTCATTTCTAATAATATATTAGCCAATCACGATTTTGGTAAAATATGGGGTGAGTGGTGTTTAGCGAAAAGTGAGTGGTAAATAGCGGATCCCTTAGAATATGAGTAAGGAATTATGAAAACGACATCATTCGTATGTTTATAATCCGCAGAAAAAAGTAGGTCTCACATGCGCGAGAAGTATAGTTAGCGTGTAAAATAATCTATATTGACGAACAGATGTGTAGCCGGACCAGCAAATATGATGGACGTAGACTGGTGTAATTGCGACCGGCCATTAATAAAAGCTTGAATATCGCTCAAACGAATTGATATATGACTAGGCTTGAGGTTTAGCTACTGATCATTGAGTTTAAGCAAGTTCTTTGGCTATAAATGATGGGTAATGTAATCGCATATGATACTTGTAATCTTGACAAGCACACGGTAAAATTCGATCAACACATTACTTAAAAATTGAAACGGTGAAAAGAATATTCGATAAATACAAGCAATGTGGCTGGATCAAGGGGCTCCAGAGATATGTTTTGCGAAAGACACTTTTTAAAACGAAAATCAGCATAATACGTGACATGAAGGATTTGTCTGCTGGTTGTACAACTAATATTATAGGCTGTGGCGATGACTATGTCGGTATAAGTTGTCATTTGTGTAAAAAATCTCTGGCGTCGAAAAGAGAACACTATGTATTATCCATTTTGGCGATAAGTAGATAGAGTTGACCTGATAAAACGATTATCATAGAAATGTAAAATATACAGTCACAAATCCACAAATATGTAGATGGGCTACCGTGTTACGCATTAATTCATCCCAGGAACTCAAAGCAAAAACATTAAGGTAAAGTGTGCGTCAAATCGCAAGGTAAATACTTTGTATCTTTTTTTTTAATTTTTACACATTTTAAATGATCATGCCATTACTCAAAAAATGGGATAGGATGTCTCGCTAAATCCTGGCCCAATCAACGACGAATCTTGAAACACACACAATCTAAGAACCAGGGTTACGTATTATATACTGTGTTCGTCAAGACTGTCATGTGAAGCACCTTCTGATACAGTATAAAAAACAGAGAAGATAGGCCTCTTGAGAGGTATGTCAGCACGTTATACGAGTAGCTCTATTATACTTCATTGAGTAAGAGACAGGTCAACGACTCCCCGGAGACATGAAAAGACGTCTGCTTATAGCGACGCAAAAAGAATGGTTTTACTGGAAAACATAACGCTGCTGACCACGACAGCGGTGGTCTTCTGTACTCACCTCATAGGTAAATAAAAAATTGTGTAGGATTGCCCAAGGAACAAGACGATGGAAATATACATCATTATTTTCGATTGGCATGAATAGTTTGAATAGACAAGAGGTTGTGTAATATTGGATAACTGACAAAGTAAGCAGATAAGGGATTCATGCTATTCAAGGACAGTACATATACATGTGCATGATCGAGACATAGAATATAGAGCTGTAAGATTTATGGAGTATGTACCTACAGCATATTAGGTGCTGCAAGATATTTGTTTTCCTATATAAAAGAGGCGATGCTTGCGAGGAAATTATTTGATCATAGGTAGTCAGGGGGTTGGACAGTGAAATTTTTTCTATAATGCTAAATGACTTACCGCGAGTAGCTAAAAACCGAAAATTTAAATGCTTCTTTTGATCCCGTCCAAGTTTTAGCCCCCACACAAGGGTCTTTATAAAGATAAAACTACTAGGTAACAACTAACTAATATACGCGTGATACGATTTTTCAGTTAAAAAATTACTATCTACAATTGATAAGACATTCATAACAGCACTCGCACTTAATACGATCAACTCGCACGGTTTTTGCGCTCAAGGTAATCTTATCATGAAATATGCTGTAACACAATATTAAGATGTAAATCTCAGCGTTCAGAAGCAACCAAATTTAATTTTAGTATTTGTACGAATGTCGATGAATGAATGGATTCTTTTATCGGTTTCGCAGTAGTACTAAAATATTTAAATATATGAAGGTTAAAGAATAGATCAGAAATGTGCTCATCATGACAAAAATTAAACATTTAATGTTAATAATACCTTGTCAGCTTAAAATCACAAATGTTTCGTTAATACAAGCATTTTATTATCACTTTATTCAAAGCGTGTTATTGGTTAACTTAGATCCATCCATCATAAAAAAATCCTGACTTACACCCTCCGTGCGCAACAAGTTGTAATCTTTATGTTTTCCAGAGCCACAAACAGCTACAAAAAGGTATATACAATAACTTAAATACATTTAATGAAGTTACATCTCGTTACGTGCTAACTTGTTAATGATCACAAAGGTTTTGCTGATAATATAGTTCCAGTTCTAGTTAAATTTAGATTCATGCGCCTAATCAGTCATCAGTTTAATCTAAAGATAGCACGCTACAACATGGCTAACTATATGGGGATGATAATGGCGAAAACCAATAAACACTGATCATAAGGGTTGTGAGACATGCATACGGAAGCAAAATGTGGAAAAAAAACTTAATGGATTATAATCTAATTTCCGAACCTGTTACGAAGTCTGGATGTGTAGATCACGACAAACGAAACTCAATTTCAGAGGAGATCCAATTCGAGAGTTGTCCGATTCAAATAATGATCCGATCCAAAAAGGAACCGAACCGAACCAAATCAGATCAAAGAGGCGATCCGATCGAAGAACAGATTATGACCTGAGCCAGGAGTACGGGGATAAACAAGGAGCCAACGATTTACAAGAGACTGAATTATTTATTGGATGAGACGTGGCGAGTGTCTTTTGGTATAGATAGGCTAGGTTGTAGTTTTTGTGAGATGGTTGGCTAACGTTAAACAGAGTTCAATTTACTATAAAAGACACGCGTCATCTCTTCCGGGATGTATATTTAGCCTCCCGACGAAACGAAAAGTTGCGCCGTTTTTTTCTACATAAGTGTCGTACTTGGATTTTTTGGTCCGGTGCAGTCAGGCCTTTCACAAACATCAAGACAACTACAATAGAGCGCATCGAAAAAGCAAGGGTGATCAAGATCGCAAGACGGCTCAAGTGGTCAGAACGTCAAGCAGATCAAGATCTACGTATTGGACAAGGCGATATCGTTGGAATCTAGGTGGCTCATGCCAAATACTTCCAAGTGACCTGCGATCGTGTGAAGATTTCCACGCGATCACCCCCGTACCAGACACATTCAAGACTAGCATCGACAAGAGTCCATCAAGAAGAGTGCAGCCCGCCCTATCGACAAGTTCACAAGGTGAGGACGGTTATTACTCGAAAACGAAGTACCCCGTCCGATAGTCGGACGTCTGGGCGCCAGTAGGAACGCGGGATCACATCAGTATTTTGTGAACCCCTCTTAACCACAATGGTGCGCGTGCCTGGTTATTCTGTTGACTCGGAATTTCGCCCTGGATACCTTGGTAAATATGTGAAGACACAGACAGAACCTGGGATGAAGGCGACAGAGGATGAGGAAGTGCAACAGACGCACGAAGCTAAAGGTTCCTCGGATCACCATAGGTAAATTAGGGGCTTTGATGACGCTTACGTTAGAGTAAAAGATCGACCTGTCGATCTTGCAGATAAATCTTGGCCCCTTCTAAGAATCCTTCGGGAAACATCGCGGATCATGCTGCAACGCATTATTCTCTGGGCAAAAGATCTTAAGCAAAAGATAACATCATAGGACCCTTCAAGCAACGCCTGAAAAGAAGATCTTGAACTAAGCGAATAAAGAAAAAAACAGCTAGACCAAACCACACAATTGAAATGCTGGATCAAATCCAGCAAAGATAGATAGGATCCAGACGATTTCAATGCTGGATTAAATTCTCAGGACCGCGAGGTTAGATCGGATTCAGCGATCGCGCTATGACAACATTAGAGCGACCGATCGAGTTGGTGGAGGGTGAAGACAAGATGACGGGCTAGCCTGACGACTAGTAGGTCGCACTACTAGAGAAATAATACTACTGGAAGGAGTTAAAAACATGTATTCTAGTGATCTAGTGCTCAAGATCTTGAAAGCACAGCTAATACGTCCGGTACAAATGCAGACAACAAATCATGTTTCACCCTCGAACCATTTTAAATCGATCTGTACTTTTATGCAGCTCATACAAGACGTGGGATTTACAGCTGAATCTTTCGATTTGCAGAAGCTATTAAAATGGGATCTTGACAAGTGATCAATACGAACATATCGTAGCGTGGGATGTTACATCAGTCGATCAGCACCGACGGTTCAGCAAACACGGAGATAAAACCGGCCATTGATACATAAATCAATTAGAGGGCATCGGAGCATGAGATCACGCAGATCATAGACACACCAAGAAGTCATCATACCGTTTCTTTGCAGTACGCGTCAGTAATCTCGGACTCGGAATCAGGTATTTCGTTTGATATTCAACGGATGTCATTGGTATGGTCCGGCCCTGTATATATCCGCGCGAAAATGACCCCGATGGACGCCAGATTGATTGAGTCACCCAAGTTGCCCGTTGGCCAGGTACAGTAGTACTTTGAAGCAGCCATTAACAAGTACGAAGCAAATATAGGGTGGTCGATCAGATCACTGTTCGATCGACGGTATATGCGACGCCCCCCGAAGCAAAATATCTAATGCTGAGATGGAGTCGATAAAGGAGTTTTTCATCATACTTGATCTTATGACTAAGCTTTTCATGATCTTGATGAGGATGACATCAGACGATCACTGATCGCCACTAACGGTAACATACCAAGTGGTAAACTTACAACAAAGAGGCTACACGTATCGACGATCAGCAAACTAAAGTTGTTGAATGCTCGAGACAGAGTCGAAGATCGATCCAAGAGCTGGATTGGCAAAGTCCAGTCCGCATTCGTGCGTGAGCAAGCTCTGGATGCAGAGAAGCGCCTAGCGTTCGGCCTTCTGCTCACGGGACTGCCGCGAAACTAGTACATATAGCTAAGCCGATCGAATCGACGTGGCTGTAAGCCCCTGATGGAAAGGTTTATGATACAATATAGGGTACAGGGCGTATCAACCAGCCGAAATACTACAATGCAAGGAAACAATTGGATGAGACTCCACTAGTGTGTCTCTATCGGCTGAATGTAACGGCGATCACTATAAAATCCTGAGTAGAGAAGTGACGCCGGCTACGAGACGCGAACATGCGAAATACTTTATCGAAACGCCGGACGAGCGTGATCTGGCTAAGCAGTTGGCTTTGTTCCAATTAATGGATGCTGCCGGTATGGAAGAAAATTTGCGCGCTAATTAGCGCATTAAGTTTCGAGCTAAAAGGCGTCTATGGGATCGAACAAGTTTCGACCTCGATCGGGCTTCAGATCGGATCCGGCACTGTCTAAACCGACCCAATCCGTGCAAGCTTTTGAGTGGAACAAATTGAAAGTAGCGTATCGGATTCAGAGTCAAGTGGATCGGATATAGTTGTGGATCGACGTTTAGTGTGTGTGGATGGATCCCAGGATCGAGCAAAGTTATTGAAAGACCCTCGATATCGACCCGAATACGATGATTCTGAAGATGGACGGGATCGTAGACATCCATCTGACGGGATTTATTGATTTGATCACTAACGAGTAGCAAATTATGTCGAACGAGCACAGGACCCGGATCGTGAAGACCAATGTCGTGGTGAATGATCAAAGGCGTACACCCACTTCGAATCAACGAGGCATGACGATCGTGGATGGTGGAAGAGATTGACGTGCCAGAAGTGCGTTCGGAAAAGACACCCTTCGGACAAGCGTTTTTACGTCTGCGCTGCTTGCGTGGTGATTTATGAGAGTGTATATTGCCCCAATGAATAGTTTTACAACCTGATCCGCGATTGGAATGTTCTTACCAAGCGTGCTCGGATGTTGCAGCCCAATGTGAAGGAGATCTTAAATCAAAAGGCTCTCCAGGAAGGAATCTGGTACGAGACGAGCGTTCAGGATTCGCATTTATGCATACGTGGAATAGAAGAAGGAGGATCGCGAATTTGACAATACAGTTATAACGATTGCTAATGCATGCAAGTTTTCCTTTGTTTTGGCTAGGCTGTAAGCACGAATCAGTATGACCAATACGCCCGATCTCCTGTAAGAATAGAGCTCGATATTGCGGTAAGGTAATGGCGAGGGTACTGGAGGTACCACACACCAGGAAAGTGGTTTGATCAGGCGAAAAGCTTGAGTACGATACGACGCAATCCTTGCTTGTAATGTGATTATATGATCGACCAAAGTCAGGCTCAAGAATATGTGGGGGTCGGCGGAAGCACGTACATGACAATCGGACAGACTAAGATTACATTTGATGGACATTTGGTCAACTATTTCGATGTATATGTCGGGGATCAAGTCGGTTGAAAAACAATATTGGGCATCGATTTCATGGTAAAGGCAGGGATACGTTTAAATTTGGCACATGTAACTCTATGTCTGCCAGATGAAGTTTGCATAAGTTTGGCTGCGCTTAGACCGCCATACAGATCCGCCATACAAGAGAATAATGTTAAGGACCAGCATATTGTTATACCTGTTGGAGGATCATCGGAGGTACGGGTCGGTGTAAATTTTTCAAAAGCTAAACTATGTATACGAAGAGACGTCACGTGTTTGCCGACGGTAACGGCCGGTCCTGGATTCTCGAAGCATTTACAGCTAACCAACATCATCGATCACAAAGTTATCTTAGGTTTTAAATCACCACTGGGTGTATGGATGATAAATGACATATTCCGCCATCGCCTGGTTATGTTTTGTGCGTTCACGCTGCTGCATTAAGCGGCAAACTTTGGTGTTTGAGGCGACTAAAGATCGGGTGGTTAAATTGATCTAAGACAACACAGGACCTCTAGTGGATCATCCGATCGACAAGATTCATACGCGAATTCGTACTGGACCAAGAGATCGATATATTACGAAGGCGATATGTGAAGAAAGTCAATAACGATCACCGTCATCGTCACCGGCCGCGCCGGTAAAAGGAATACACAAGATTATAAACGAAGTCTTAGTGCGAGATTGACAAGGAATGCTGTTTAGGCAGTATCAAGAGACGATCACGGCAGGCGAAGTGGTTAGCAAGGAATCTGACTTTCGACACAGAACGTTCGGGCATCAGTCAGACGGGATGTGGGCTTGAAACGGGCGTTACATAAACATGACTAGGATACTGCAAACATGACGATATACGGATCCGAGAGGTTATAGTAATTTTTGTCGCCCGTTACGACTAGCACCGTCAAGAGGATAAACAGTGATGAGATAGTACACGATCAATCGGCTACTTTGAAGGTCGAGAAGAAAGAAACAGTGATCGATCGTGGTAATACCAGTGACGGTGCATCCGACAGAGATCATTTCAGTCATTACCATGAAGATAATATCAAGATGGGAGATTTTCGAGAACATAGACTGTCCAAGATAATGAACGATGAGACGGACACGATGGAGACTGACCGCGAGGTGTTAAAGGAAGAACAGGCCGATGCTTTCATTTGTGATTAAATAAGGGGAAATTAACACGCAGAAGATGCGGATCGACACATGTCAATACTACCCAAAGTGACTAGAATTACTGCTGAGGTCACCATAGATGGGCAACAAGTTGACTATTCTAGGGTGCCTCTTTCGGAAGATTACTAGAAAATTGCGATAATTTATTGGAAGAATCGTCGTTTCCTGATGGGGAAAGGGAGCGCATTCCATTCGAAGGCGCATATTGCCGTCTACGGCACCGATGTAGGAGGAGCGAGCCCGATCGCACAACGAGTGGGACCAGTCGCCGCTAAATTGCGAGGAATTTTAGCGAATAAGATAAATATATTGTTGTTATCCATGATCAAACAGCCGTCAACGTCGCCCTGGGCTTAGCCGATAGCGATAATTATCAAGAAGAACGATAGAGACGTTTCATTATGTATCGACTACGGACGAGCCAAATAGCTTGCAATATTGATGGTGTACCCTGTACCGCAGATAAACGAGCTGTTACATGACATGGATAAGGCTATGTAATATAGCTCCCTGGACATGGCTAGTGATTTTATAGTGGTGGGTATGACGGAGAGGGCAATACCTATCGTAGCATTGATTACGCCGTCCGGACAATTCGAAAGGTTACGAGTGCTGTTCGGTTTGAAGAATACCCGGCAAATCTACCAGCCTCTAGTGAATGATGCTATGTAAGGATACCTCAAGATCTAGTACGATCCAATGGGATCACCATTGAATTCGATGGAATCACTACTGTATCGACAGCATAAAGTGAAGTTTTTACCGAAGGTGAACTCGATCCGGATCCAAGGCCGTCAGTTTTGAGACGTAGATCCTACATCGATGCCATACTGATTCCGGCAGGGTTGTTGTCTTTCTTGCACGACAAGGTAGAAAGAATGCTGGAAGTGCGTGCTAAGTGGATCCTGTGGACCAGTCTTGCGATAAATTTCTGGGGACGTAGTAGAGTGGATTATCCTATTCACCACGTTTTGTTGGCAGGACTGGGTTCTCATCCATAGGGTCACGGAGCTCTGGCCAATATACCATTCCAGCAGTCTATACGTGCGATGCAGCAATGTTTTGGGGAGACTAACTTACTCCATCCTCTGCGTGAAGAGTTCTCAATTTACGCCTCGGTTTTATACAAATTGCGGGAAGCGAGATTCTATTATATCGGCCGCCAGGATAGATCGGATGAGTACCCAAGTTGGAGGCATACCGAGATCCTGAAACCGCCGATGGATAAGCCTGAGTTGCTGATCACGTTCGGAATGCGGGGGGCGGCGAAGAAAGCGATGGCATGACTTGGTGGGAAGAAGCTATGATCCCGTTCACCATGCTTAACCGATGATCGACCGGACTCCGGTCTTCAAAAACTTCGATTCAGAGCAATCTCTCGTGATCGTGGTATATGCAAGCAAGTGGTCAGTCTCTGTAGCTTTGTTACAAAGTTATGATGGTGAACATTTGCCCGATAAAGTTTACAAGCCGCACACTGTAAGCCAATGAGACCAACTACGCTATGGTGGAGAAAGAAGTGTTTGCGCTCCTCCGAATCCTAAAAATATGCTATTATGCTGTTAACAATATAGATCAAGGTTTTGACCCGCTGTTCGACCTTGACTTAATTGCTCAAATCGTCCAGACTCAACAGACGATTAGGAAGATGGGAAGCATTGTTGTCAATGTGGGCACTAAATATCCGCAAGTACGAAAGGGAAGAATACGAGGTCCCAGGGACGTTGTCTACGAGTATTAACCTCTCAAGAAGCGGTAGATGAAGTACTCATCGCGATTCCCCCCAAGAAACTATCTAGACATAGCATCAGTATGACGCCTCCAACAGTGGAGAAGGGCGAGCGACTTCTAGTGGTCAGTTTTGACGTACCCGCTTGGGTGAAGCGGAATAACGAGGCGTACAGTGCTGATGTATGGGAACTCCCAGAGTGTAATATCGTGACGGCAGCGTCCGAGTATGCCTCTGATTTTAATGTGATCGAAGCAGAGTATTGAGGGTTGCTGCTGAGTTTTGATCTACTGGAGGATCGGACTAGGGGACGCGTCGTTATTGGTGGAGACTCAAATCTGGTGATCCGACAAATTCGAGGCGAAATTGACTCTAAATAGCCAAGTTTGCAGCTGTTGCAAAACAAAGCAATGGACAGATTGCTATTGTGGCCGATCTATGAATGTGTAAATGTGAAAAAAGACTGGAATATGGATGCAGATCCGATGGCTAGTGAAACTTATCAACAGGAGGAATGCATTAGCGTTGCGACAGAAGAAGGTCGACAGGTATTAAGTGCACTCAATGGGTTGGAAGACTAGCTACCACCTAAAAGCATGGAAGAGGTGACCAAGGTGGCAGCAATCAATATATCTGCCGCTCGAAGACGTCGAGAACCAGAATTGGTACAGGAAGAAGTAGCCAGTGAACTCGGATCGATCGTATCAAGCAAGCACAACACGAAGAGGTCTGGATCCATCAGTTAACGATGTATCGGCAGAGGATCTGAACATGTTGATTACGGTCGAGGTGAAGACGACTGCGCTCATCGCGCCTGATTACAAGGTGGACGAAGACGGGTTGTTGTTATCTGCCCTCAACCTACCCCAATGAATGATCGTACTGAAATGATGCGACTGGTGATACCATAGAAGCTGCAAGGAAGATTTACTGCACCACTTTCACACCAGTGTGGAAGGCGGACATCAAGGGATCGGCCGGACATACTAGTGGATCCAAGTTTTTTCTCACGTAAGAGGTCTGTAAAAACTCGTACAGAGATACATAGGTGAATGTACGGATTGCGAAATGGGAAAGGAGTCCCAAGTGCGTGTGTATTATCGCCTGGCAATGTCCAGGCCTCCTACCCTTTTCAGATGATTGCTATGGATCACATTTCGTCTCTGCCCCGATCTTTCAAGGGTAACGCGGATCTATCACTGTATGTGTATCTATATTTCGGGTATGTCATTGCCAAGGCAAGCGAATACCGATCCGCCACAATCATAGCGGGAAGTTATGAATAGTATGTGTTCAGGTGGTTCGTTGCAAATGACGAGATCCGCCGTGAAAGAGAGCCAGGTTTCATGTCTAATTTAATTCGATCGTTTAACAAGATTGCAGGGCCGAAGCAGCAGTATACAATGGCATATAGACCGGAGGCAAATGGGACGGCCGAAAGGATGGTGCAAACTTTATTTAGAGCGCTGAAGATGTATGTTGAAGATATGGATTAAACGGATCGGGACGAGTATGGGGAAAGGTTAATGTTTGCGATTAATAATGCCATATACCGAGTACGTGGCTACCCGCCCTTTTTTTGATACACGGATGGGATCCTAATCTACCCTAGAAGCTGCTTTGCCCCTGAGCGCACTAAGTTGCGAGATCAGGATCCGCGTAAATGGAGTTATAGCATACAATGATAGTAACAACGCGCTAGAGATACCGTAAACGAGCGTCTTAATGCCGTAATATAGAATAGGACCGACCGAAACAATACAGATCTTGATCGTACTGGCGTAGTGGCTGGATCATAAGTGTAACTATATCTGGATCGAGGACAACAGAGATGCGCTCAAAAGCTGACGAATATGTCATGGGCCTTTCCGAGTCGCGGAATTGTGTGGAGAGTGTGCGGTTCGATTGGAGATCGCCAGAACACCTTCCAGGATATTTCCAGTGGTCCACGAGTTAAAGTTGAAACGAGTAAGAGTATTACCTTATGGTCCGACCAATACACTGAGCAACGGAAGCCCATCGGGTCGGGTCGATTGTGATGAGGCGATACCACCAGAATGTATCTGGAAGACTGTATTGGATGATAACGAATATAAATTGGAGAAGATCGCCGATGTGAGACCCGGTCGGAAGACACGTTTTAGACGTGTACATCGACAAGTCGAGTCGATTGGAAAGGAAACAGAAATTCTGATTAAGTGGGTGCGGGGAATCTGAATTGATGTGCTCTGTTTGTTGGCTTTGATTGCAGTCGTGCCATTAGAAACTAATTTGAGGTGATGCAATCCTACGAGGAAGGATCGTAGGATCAACAATCTTGGGGATGCTTGAGGGAAGGTGAAGATGTGCAGGTCGGATGCATAGAAATAGGTAGAAGGGGTATATGTTTGATAAGTATGGCAATCTAGTCACATCGAGATCCTAATCGCGGCAGAAAGACCTTATAACAGAAGACAATTTCGAGACATGACTGCAGAAGATAACGAGGAAATTGTATTGAAGAAGTTAAATGAAGACCTCCTAAGATCACGACCGGAAGAAAAATTAAATAGTAGACGCGGGATCAAGGATCCAGGATGCTGGGCCAGAGATCCACGAAATTAGTTGTACCAAAGATTGGCGAGAGTCTAGAATCGACAACGGCGAAGCCAGATTAAGGATATTCAGGCACTTTCACCCAAGACTGGGGTGCAATTGCGTCTCTCTCCCGACCTAAGGAAGTGAAGGAAGACGGTATATAACAAGACGTCAAGATCGAAGTGCCCTTGGATCATTCATTGCGATAAGACATGGAGGATTGCTTTCCAGAGGGTACGGCTTAAGATAGTATGTTCTTGCGTTGGCAAAATTATCTTGTCAGATCGAGATATCCATGTAGCTGTTTGAATATAAGCGGCATTAAGTATGTAATTTTCCATAGCGCCTGCACGTCGCGATCGACGAAGTCTTGGTTTAGGTAAAGCGGCGTACGGAAGCACCTCATCGGCTTGAGCGATATCTTCTCGACCGGTCTCTTCAAGATTTACCGGGGATCTTGAGCGTACAGGGACCGTGATCTACGCAAAGGTGACCAAGCGAGGTGCCCATCCGATGCCGGCCGGTGAGGGATCCGGACCCATATCGTTGGGGTATGAAAATTACTTTGGCTTGGAGAATGGCGTGTAAAAAATCTTCAAGTCCAGCTCAGGAAGACAGATTCAGCTGACCCGTCTCGTCGATCATGGTGCAACTTGAGCACTAGATAAGAGAATTTGCGCTCACGATACCTCAGAATCCTCTGGCTGCGCAGGATGTTAATCGGCTGGAGAACCTTATATGCTTCTGGAGAAAGGTGATGTTGGACCGTGTCGGAATGTTATTTAGATGTGCTGACCGGGCCACCATAATTGATGGAGCTTCGTCAAGCAGATCCATCATGGGAAAATTGGCGGAAGTCGCAAGAGGTAATGAATTCGGGGTAGCGGGGATGGAGCCGTAATGGGAGAGTCCACAAAGATAGACCAATGCACCACATCCTACGCAGCGATGGTCGCATTGAAACGACGCGCTGAGGAACGAGATCGCGAGAGAGATACAAGGGTGCCTGCTTCAAGCAATTCGTCAGATCTTTCTCCTTGCCCGCCTCATCCGATGGAGGGGCAAATGACTTCTGCTTACCCCGAGCCGTAGGTCGCCGCGTGGGGTTATGTAAAGACTGGATGATCGGAGATCTCGAGTGGGACCCAGCGGGAATTAGTAGGCATGGTACGACAAATCATGCTTTCCCTGACGGGTATATAGAAGCGAGACCTCACGCAATGTATCTTTTTTGGCGGCCGCATCCGCGAGGAAGCTATAAAACGTTTTATGCACACGTAGCACCCACAGCTTCTTCTGATGCGCCGTAATCAAATGCATATTGTTGAGCTCTTCCGTCGTTCTTTGACACAACCAGCGATATAAGATGATTACCTACACAGCCCATGTATCATAGTTAATTTTGTATCTCGGACCTATAGATATAGGGTTCTCCACCTTTCTACAAAGGCGATATTTAATTGATCGGATGAGGCGTTGTATTTTTGTATGGTAATTCCGCATAGCAAGTTAGCATAGCCTACGCAATTGGGTCTTAGATAAACCGTAATAGGGATAACTCGTACTGCTAATAGCCGTTGGGAGGTGTGCTCAACATGTCCGAGACTTGTGACGCAATCTGACACACATTGGATGGACACAAACCTTTGATCAGATTAATATTTGGCGCCGTTTGGGACTTCAAAGAGAGTATTGAAGTACCTCATCGTCACATAGTGTCCGTCTTAAATGTTGATGCGTATATCGACCACAAGTGCTACCACGTGTAGTAGAGATATACCCATTTCTGCCAGAAAAAGGATGAAGCTTAGAGAGCCACGTACTTAGTATACAAGAATACAGCTCGACATGTTTACTAGTTTAAAGTTAAAAGAAAGGAGGCTCCCAAAGCTCACTAACTTGCAACGATTCTGGTCTCGATTAAGTATACTTACCATTTGAAGAATCGATATGACATAGTGCTCAAGGGTATACGCTCTATAAGTGCTTTTTACTCTGGATTATCTACGACATCCAGAGAAGGCACGTGCATTATAAAAATAAACTTACGAGCTAATATTTGTTTGAATGAATTTTGTAGCGTAATAAAATAAGGGAAACCCTCCCTAAGAACTTCAAGGTAAAGTCTTACGTAAGTAGGGAGTGAGTTAAAACGTTTTTTGATGGCTAAAACACCTAAGCCTTCAACAAACGCACCTAGTACTACAAATATTAATATAAGAGATGAACCAAAGCTACATGTTTCTTTAACATTGTTGTGAAAAAGTGTATTGACATTAAACTTGTGGTAAAGCAACTATGGAAATTCGCTATAAAGGAACTGATCGTATTCTTGTTATGTACGAGCCAGTTAACGGTTGACGGCCCGGTCCCACATCTGGTCAGATCGCGTCAATTGGAAAGTTCGACTAAAATGGATATCAGATCGGGCAGGTTGGGACCTGCGATTTTTGGATCAAGGTATGAGGCGGAAGGTAGCGTTGGTGATCAGTCGATCAAGAAGGGAACCGCGATCAGCAAGGCGATCGCGATCAGAAAGCGATCGAGATCAGGAAGCGATCGAGATCGTGATCATTGATCAGGTATGTGATCGCGATCAAGTTGGTGTGGAGCACACAATGTGATCCGCGATCAGCAAGGGGGTCGCGATCACGAAGCAATCGGGATCGGGATCATTGATCAGGTAGGTGATCGCGATCAAGTTGGTGTGGAGCACACAATGTGTTCCGCGATCAGCAAGGAGATAGCGATCAGGAAGCGATCGAGATCGTGATCAGTGATCAGATATGTGATAGCGATCAGACAAGCACATCAGGTGTGGACCACGCAAGTAAAAGGTCGGTACCGTCTAGAGAGAGCGACATGTGGCAAACGATGTCCAAGACATGGAGATAGGAATAGGGTTGTTGGGTTCGATTGGTTTACATTAAACAAAGTTCAATTTGCTTCAAAGTACATGTGTCAACTTCTCCTCCGGGTGAAATATTGGCCACCCGACGTCAAGGAAAGGTTTACATACTTTAATCAAGTGATATACCTGGATTGTTTGACCAGGGATCAGGATCTCTCAAACAACACCCCAACTGCGACTGGACGCAGGAAACCCTTTGTGGTTGGGGACCCAAGATCTCGAGACGGCTCAAGTGGTCAGAAGGCTCGCGGATGAAGGTCTACATTTGGACAAGACGATCTGTTACAGATCAGGGTGAATCATATTGAGCACCCCGCTAGCATACAAGTGATTGCGTGACGAATTCCACGTGATCATACCAACCCCGATCGTAGTGTGAAAATTTACACACCGTGATCGAACATCGACCCCGTCGCAAACACGGTCAAGTTTTCCATTGACACGAGTCCACCTGGAAGAGTGCAAACCGCCCCACCGACGGATACACAAGGTGAGGAAGGCTATCAAGACACGGCATCGGAGTACCCCCTCCGTTAGTCGGTCGTCCGTGCGCCAGCGGAGAGTTGGGATTGACTCCTCAAAAGATCGATTACCACTACACCACACACTTGATCACTAGGTAACATCGATTATCGAATGGTGAATCCCATGAAACAGGACCAAACGCTATTTGAGCTTATGAACATTTACAGCTATCGTTCTTCGAGGTAGTTGACGATATCATCACTTTGTTGTATAAATTATGCTTGTTTGGTCTCGTTCTTCTATATAACACACAATAGTTCGTTGATCTTTGACCTATTCTGGCAATAAGCTGGTATATCTTCTCTACACAATAGTTGTATAGGATTATATATGGCTTTAAATGTTTCTCTATGATTATCTGCTCTCTATGGCTATCGAACTTTTAAACAACTTACTGACACCGCCGCTTGATACTGAGAAGTTAACGCATGGTTATATAGCGCTACCGTTTCGTCTACATTACGTGCTGTCTAAAATAGTCATGAGTGGCATGAATCTAGGCTATCGAATTGAATTTTCCACGCTATTTTAGACGCGAGTCAAAGCAAAATCCAACCGATCTACGAATTATTATGTTGGCAGACTAATCCACGAGCAGCGACTAAAAACTTCGGCTGATAGACTTTCAAAAAGACATTGGCTAGTCGACTTTACTTTATAATTATCGTGCAGATGTCACAGCCGATAGGCTGATAGGGTAACGGGGTGGAACGCCGTATCCGCCTGACGCTATAAACCTGTAAGGAAACGCTGTTCCTTAACCAGGGGCAAATAAATTTGATTATATTTTTGTTCAAAATATCCCTAAGAGCGATTGTGTTCCGTAGCTCCTCATATTTACACAAGTGAGACGCGATTTATTTTTGGTAATTATCGAGTCTGACGCTTCGATAACAATCCAAGAAATTAGGAGGCGCACAGTATTTGATACTCGGATACTGCCCTACGCCTACTTTTGTAATTATGAATTACACTTACCATATAACGAGATAAATATGTTTCCAATTCGTATCGCGTGTCTTTTAAATGTGTGTTACATATAATATATATCAGGAGCTGCATGATCTTTTTTCGGCCTAAACTTCCGATTTATATCCCAAACATTAAACAGGCCAGTTGAAGCCAAAGCCAACGAGCTGGCGCGATGCTCGTCACCTCCTTCATGCGCCGCACGCGTAATTTAGTCGCGTCTGTGGGGCCCATCACCGCCCAGTGCTTCAGTATCAGACGTAGCACCAGCAGTAGCAGCTCTAGCCAGAATAGCAGTTATACTAGCGCTCATGCACAGGCAAAAGGAACTGTGTACCGGAGCGTCAGTCGACTTGTTGCCGGTCCAATTCTTGGCGATTTTCTGTACGAGTCGCAGCCGCTCGAGCACCAGCCCCCAGACGGTACAAGAGTTAAGTGAAATGAACTTATCTGTGACAATGATGAGCCCCGACCGATCCCTGGAAATGCTGAAGGATAAGCAGCAGCGTCACTTCTTTATCATTAAGACGTACGGCTGCCAAATGATATTATTCGACTCTGATGTCGAACGCAGATCCTTCTCGAACTCAGGATGCTTCACACGTCTTTGTTTTTTATCATAAAGTTGGAGCCCTCAAATCGCTTTTTTTCACGGCCATGAGCCGATGCGCCGTTAATTTACTCACGCTTTGCTGGAACTGAATGTTTAAATTTTTCTGCACTTCTTAAAAGCGGATATTTGGGCGTTCTTTGCTGTGTAAAGATAATTTGTACTTCTGCTCTAGTGAGAGAGACACTCGCTTTGTTACACTCATTGGTTGTGCGAGCTTGGTGTTGAAAGTCGATGATTTCTTCTGGGTGGATGTGTCAGATCACTGGTGTTGTGGGGTAATATCAACAATTAAAATAATCTCTCCGTATCCATTGTCCTACGACCTTATTGACTTAGATGTTTTGTATATATTGTCGTGACGTCATCAGTAAACTGTGCGTTATAAGCTTGCTCGAAATAACATGATGTGCGTCTTTCGCATAGGTCACGTCCGAGGTCCTATAACGATGCTAAATCGACTTTTGGTTCTCGTAAATCTTCGGCTAGGCTAAATGTCACTTCACATGCCACGTATTTCTTTCAAGCATCAGAATGAGGGTAGTCAGTCTTATATGAGGGTTTCCGCTTAAATGAGCGAGTGTTTTTCGTGTCTTATATCTTACTCGCTTATAAAGAGACCGGTTTACAAATTCCTATATTGTTTGAAATGTTCGGCGACACTGTGACGGTTACAGAAGATTGTCTCGAATAAAGTCTCTTATAGAAAGGGGTGAGTGTAGTTCCTATATCTACTGTTATGATAGGTTGCCCATTACAGCCAGCTTTTCATTTGTGAACGAATTGAAGTCTGCAGCGAAACGCACGACGTCGTTGCAATAACATGTTCTGATGGAGATCGCAATTCAGTGAAGACTCCTGAGCTCCGGATCAGCCAGCTGATAGAAAAGGCTATGTTACTCGCATGCAGTGATGTTTATTCAAACCAGGCAGAGATAATCTTACATTGACTCGACCGAGGATGAGCGTAAAGACATCTCAACTACTACACCCTAACCCAGAAGAAGCGTATCTGTCGATGACAGCGCCGTATTTGATGTCAAAACTAGCGTTGGAGCTCACCTGTAGCTGTCACCAAAAATGCCAATCGCCAGCAAAACCACTGCCCACGGGATTCAAGCGACATCTATCAAGATCATCGTCGAGCTAGTTCGATGAATGTGTCGCCTAGAGATCAAGTACTAATTGCTCGCTTCGTCGACTTCTTTTACTGCGGCGTGATGCTTCGTATGACGTAATATTGTTGCCGTCATGACTCTGGTTTCTCTGAGTATGGTCATCGCAATAATAGGCAACTGTGGACCATCGTCACCGCCACAAGGAAATCGTTAGCTATTTGGATGAGATGCTCCCGCGCAAATGCCATAGCTCGTGCAATGAACAATCTGCCGGCTAAAGAATACAGACCAAGGTGCCTCCTTTTCTTTGCGAGCAATCGGTGTGACTTCCTGCACGAAATTAACTCCACCAGCGAGAACACAAGCGCTGTAACGGGGCAGCCCGTTACATGCAATTGTCACTTTAAGGAAAGTGACAATAAAGAATATAAAGATGGATATTCTTTAAACAATATCACCAAAGTGGTGGTATTGAAGGGTCGACCAAAAGGTCTGTTCATTGGTTGATATCGTGATGATATCAACCCACCAATCGCCGCAAGACGCGCGCAATGAGTGGTGACGAGACGTCACCATACATGCAGTTATATTAGTATAATTGAATTAAGTCAAACGAAGAGACAGTAGTTTAAAGACTTAATTTATTAATATAACAGTTCTACTTTTAC